>CM077115.1:526155314-527405314 GCA_039619475.1 Icerya purchasi | reverse complement strand
ATCCTTATTTCCTTCAGGTGAAATGCTGTTATTTGAGGTTTTTTTTTGGAGTTCGGTTTGAGCTAATTGCGAGTATAGTATTTTTCGATAGTCCCGAGCACTTTGCTCAAATTCCTTTCTACCTCGTCGAATGATTTTGCGTGAGTTATCATTAGCGTATATATATATATATAAACTCGGCCATTTCCCCTTAACCCCCTTGCTTACACTTCTGTCAAAATTTATAACGTAATTCTAAATCGATCCGTATGAATATAATAACATAATCATAAAAATCCTATAAAATATAAAAAATGAAAAAAAAAATGGTTATAGCCGGTAGTAAATTTGTTCTTATTAAAATGTTTTAATTTTTCTTAATAATCATCATTATTGGCTTTTTTATAGTGTACTAAATCGTAAAGTGTCATTTAATATGAGTAAATGAGGGTTTTTTAAAAATTGTGATTTACTGTTATTTTATTGAATTTATGTTTTATTCAATTATAATGGTACTCAACTGTTTCGTATTGTAAGTACATATAAAAGTGTATATTCTCGGATATACAATGAATGAAAAATGTTGAAAATATGCAAATTCATATATATTTTCCTCAAATTTTTGATAATAATTATGGTCGAATTTTGACCAATGAGCGAGCACTAGTATTATTAAACAAGCAATACATATGAATATTTGCGTGATTTTTCGGAAATGTCTCTTTTGATAAGATTTATAGATTAGGGTTATTTTTAAGATCGAGAAATCGATTGTTAGTTAAATATGTTTCTTTAAGTAATCATCTGTAAATAGTTTTATTATTATTTCTTTTTTTTTAATGTAAGGGAAAACGCTGAATATTAATAAAAGAGCTTTCCACGTCTATATTGGCATTGAATATAATAAACACTGAAATCAACAGTAATGCATTAAATAAAGAAATCACAACCCTATATAAGAATCATGACTGTATGTGACTGCTTAATTTTTACTTCATGAATTCATATCTTTACGTTGTTTTTAATATTTATTTCTTACGCCGTGATAAATATAATACACTTATTTAGAACAGAGTAAATAGCGAGATCTTGACTTCCGTCACAGAGCTCTTGAATTCAATCACAGGCAACAACATAAAATTATTACAAATAATAATAATAATAATAAATCGACAGTAGGTATAAAATGCATCTCTAAATTTGTCCGGCCAGTACGAAAGATTAGACCAACTTATTTCACTGGGGAATCTCTACATTCGGCAATGATCAACATCGGTATAAAAAATAAAATAGCGATGCAAAGATGTGTAAATATTTTTGTTTCGCCATGGAGTATGTTTATTTTCAATTTTTACATGACCGTATAAACTACTACATCAATTAAAATATCCGCTTGGATATTGTTGTAGAGTATCCACAGATCATAGGCTTGGCTTACGCAATATATGGAAATATAGCAGTAGCCCATGAAAGTGGAAGCTAGCATGTCTGATGTCACCAGCTAAAAAGGTTACGCAAAGTGCAGAAATTAATCTTATTATTTCTGGAGCAAAAACTCAAACTTACTAAATTTTTCAAAAGAAAAAAGTAATTCAAATAATGATGGTATATACTTTAATAATTTTAAAAATAAAAATTAATCTCCCCCGATCTATCATTGATGACTTCCTGAAATGAGCTAACATGCAGCGAGTCCACAGTTTGGATGATAACTAAGATAAAAGAAAATCAATCGTATGCAAACGAAAGAGGTGGGGTTACACGTTAAATACAAGATTGGTAATGCCATGATAGGTTACTGGTGGCGTAGTTTTATGGATATAACGGTTCCAATAACTTCGTCATGTACGGAAAGTGAAAAAAACAATTAATAATTATAAATTAGAACAAAAATATATATGTCTAGATCATAAAAAATAATTCAGAAAAAATGTATTTTATTGTATTATAAAGTCACAAGTATTGGAATCGTCATGTATCCTGGCCATTTTCATAGATTAGAATATTCAGAAACTCGGAAAAAAAAACAAAAAACAATACGTGCAATAGGCAAAAGTTAGGATTAGAGGTATAGAAGGGTTAGTTTTTGGTATTGTGGCAGTATGCTAGGGGATTCATTTTTAATACTTACTATGGAGCGCAATCGGAATTTTGGAAACAGATCACCGGATAAGTGCCGGGCGGAGGAAATTTTTCCATGATTCCCAAAATAACAGTGATATATGATAAAAATGATTATGTATACGGGTTTATTCATGGTAGGATAGAAGGGTGTTAGTGTTCGAGTGGATGTATATTACGAAAAGATCGGGAATTCAGTCTACGAGCGGAGGTGAGGGGTAATTTTTGAAAACGGTAAAAATACCCAAATTTATTTTAAATACTTACGCACTGAATTTTTAAAAGGGATTTAATTTTAGAAACGGCTGCGAAAATTTTAATGGTTTTTATAAGCAAAAATGCCAGGGTTTAAAAGATATTCTGAAAGAAGAATATAATAAAAATATATTTTTAGAGTGATTGAAATATATAATAATAATTTCTAATAGGACATAAGTTAAATCAATAAGTAAAACAAATTGCAACAAAATGGAACAAATTGTAATAAACCTGTACATAATTGTAACAGTAATAAGTATACAAAAATAACGAACAGAACGTCACTAATCAATTATATCCTCGAACGAATACCAGATTCCGTGTTTATCAATTATGTTGCACTATCCCGTATACTACCGCGGCTAACACATCTCTCATCCTTAATCTAGAAATTAGTTCATTTTTTAACATACGCATTTAAGTTTTCGAACGTGTTCCGGTAATCTCTTTTTTCTTTTCTCCCATTCGTTATCGTTACTTCAACATGCCTAAAATTGAATAGGTTCTTTTAATTTTTTTTTTTTTTGGTCCAGCATTTAGACCATTCGACAACTCTTTCAGACTATGGATTGACATCTACCCTTCCTTTCTTGCCAATCGCTCCTCCTTCTACCTCCCCCTACAGCCTACTCCCAATTCACAGCCTTGGTACCAATTTCTTCCCTTTTCTCGGCGCTCGGCTATTGTTTCTTTAATCAGACTGAGACTTGGTCATTCCCTCCTTCCCTTTTCTCGTTTTTCTTTTTCTCTTTCACCTTCTCCCTTTTGCCCTCTCCACTCAACTGATTCTCCCTTTATATGCGACCCCAACCATATCCTTTTTGAATGTCCTGCTCCTTTTCCTGAGTGCTCTCATCTGTACGCCGAACTTTTGGCGTTGGATCTTTTTCTACCCCTTTTAATGCTTCCTTTATCCTTTCCTTCCCATCTCCAGCCGTTCTCCTTCTTTCCTTTATACTTTCTATCTCCGATCGCCTCAATCTGAGTAGGTGATCTAAGTCCATGTATAATAGTTGGGTCAGTGTTAACACCGAGCCCATTTAAAAAAAAAAACTTTCAATAATATGTCCCTCATATTACAGTTGGTATATCAATTTCGTACTGCATGCGTTTCGTAGCGGAAAAAGAATTGAGATGACACTCGCATGATTTTTTTGTTCCTTTTTTGAGGGCTCATCAACTATACAGATATTAACGCGGCGCGAATTAAATTTTTCTACGTCGTTAATTTACAAAATCATTAGTACCTGAACAAAACACCACTGCCCAACCGAATAGGCCGCGCTAGCTGAGTCAATCGCTTATTGACGAAATAATGAACGAATTGTCGGCAGGAAAAGAAAAAGTGATAACACGTCGATTTCTCGTTACGCATTCTACTTCACTGTAAATTGTCTATTTTCCGTTTGGTTTTCATTGGCTCGTTCGTTCGGCGGAACACATCATCCGTCATTACTCAACACCCATGAAGAGTGCACCGTTTAACTGGAAAAAATCTATTTCCAAATATCACGCACAGTCGCTCGATCGAAATTGCTCCTCAGCCGGCGTCGCGAGACAAGTGAATCGCGAATTCGCAATTGGACGCGGAAATTTTGCTGCAGAGTTAATAATTTAACGGAAAATTACAATACCGCAACGAAAAGAACATCGAGTGAATGGCCGTCATGATTAGTTCACGATTGCCAGGTCGATCAGTGGAGCAGCGTGTTCTTGATGAGACTTGGCAGGACGATTATAGACAGGGCCACGCAGATGACGTAATAACCGAAAAGTTTATTAATCGAACAGAAATCGCGCATACCGAATCTGTAAAATCAAAATCGTCATCATTTTCCCGTTCCGTCTAAAAGTGAAAGCTACCCTTGCCCAATCCGCTCCCGTGTAATTTTTCAACATTCATCCAATTATAACGCATCTCAAATCCTCAACTTTCCATCCACTTTTCCGACACTATTCCTATACTTTTGTACACATGAAGTCGCTCAACACCTCTTTACACCATCACTCTTTTGGGGAACCAATTTCTATGTTACCTCTCGATCTATAATTTGTCCGATTCCTTTTTTCTTTAATCAGTGTGTTTGCTTTTCTCATTTACCCTGTCTGCCACAAACGTTTAACCATCCATGCCTTCGGTATATTTCTATTTCTAAATATTGCTTAGAGTCGGATCTTTTTTTTTTTTCTTCTCATTATTACATCTTGTCTTTCGGTTGTACCTCCCATTCCCAAAAGGAAAATCTCTTCGCCCATTAGCATAAAAAATTACAAATCTCATATCGCTCGGCGTTTATCATGACACGAAAAAAACTCCGCCCGCTCACATACGGAAAATTTCCAGAACTAATTTTCTACACACGATACAAGTAGCGGTTTTTCTCATTCAACCAAGGAAGTATGTAATACGAAGTTTAAAAAGAGTGTTTGTAGAAAATTTCAGCGCTGTCGGTCTCTTAGTTTCCGAGTAGTAAGCGGTTAAGTATTGTATGTTCGCAACCTCTTGTGTAAGCTCGTTGTATTGCCGAAATATCGTCATGAAACTTCATCCTCATTTTGATTTTTGGTGAATAGGACGGGTGCGATAAGACGATCATTTGATTTGCGGCGTAGTAACGCGTCAAAAGTGTTATGCGACGGCGCATTGTCGTGCAACAGGGTCCAACTGCCCGGATCGCGATACTAGGGCCGGGTTCGATAAATTTGACGTACCAAACGCTTCATTACCCCTAGATAGAATTCCGGCATTCACAGTTTGCCCGGTTGGAACGAATTCATGATGAATAAAAGACGCCCTTCGGGTCGAAAAATGCAATGAGCATTGTCTTCACTTTGGATTTTTGTTGCCAAACTTTGGTGGGTCTTTGAGCTTTCGGACTTAGCCAGCCGAAGATTGACATTTGGTGTAGTTGTTGCAGGTGATACATCAGCGAGAATGCTTTTTGAATCATCGAAAAAGAAGTTTCTACGAAAGACTGGCCAAAAACTTAATTGCACGTTGTTATTCCATATACTTGCACAAGAGGTTACGAACACACAATACTTAACCGCGTACTACTCGGAAACTAAGAGACTGGCAGCGCTGGAATTTGGTACACACACACTCTTTTTAGACTTCGTATTACATACTTCCTTGGTTGGACGAGAAAAAGCGCTACTTGCATAGGGGTGTAGAAAATTAGTTTGGGAACTTTTCAGACACACCGCGTGTACTCTGCAGACTGGACTCTCCTTTATGATCCTTCCGGAAAACCACATGTATTCACGTGCAATGTGTTCTCTATAATTCACCAAAAATTATCGGATAACGATAATAGGCATTTAAACTGATAAGAAAACGAATAATTACGAGTAATAAATTAAAATGAATGTTATATATTTAATAACGAACGACTAAAATTTGTCGGTTCACAATATTTAGGGGACCGTTCTCAAGAATGCCCCCCCTTTCAGGGCAAGAAACCAGCGGAGAAAACTCTTTCACAAGCTTAATACATTACACAGATGTACATATTATCCGATCCCTAACCTATAGAAAATTTCAGGCTAAACAAAAAAGTTTCTATGAACACGAGGCAAATGCCCCACTATAAAATTATGGGCGATTTGTAACGTTTTTTATAACGTTCTTATAACGTTCTTATAACGTTTTTGGTAACGTGTTCATAACGTTCTTATAACGTTTTTAATAACGTTTTTAATAACGTTTTTAATAACGTTTTATAACGTTTTTAATAACGTTTTCATAACGTCTTTGTAACGTTTTTATTCCCCGGAATAAAATACACCAGACAACTAATAATCATATCAAGATAATTGTTAAATAAATATTTTATAATATTAAATACTGCGCGTTGATTGGTTAATATACCCAGCTGGGAAGATGATGATACAGGTGTTTATTAATAAGAGGAGAAAGAAAAGTAATATGAAGAGAATGGAGTGTTGCACTCGAAAAGATTTCAACACGTTTGCATCTGTACAATAGTAAATGTAGTTGACAACTTACTGTTCACAATAAATTAACAATGTCAGTGATAAAAGTGAACTTTTCTACTTTTTCTTACAGAAGAATAAAATCTATTGTAAACCGATACTAATTTGAAACCAGCTGCAACAAAGATTATAATATTCCTCTCACAACTTTATAGGTGACGCTAATCACATTTTGTTTGAGTGGACCTATATCGCTTCCGAACGTTCTTCCTTTTACTCTTCTCTTTTATCAATTGGTCTTCCAACTCCGTATTGTGCATCTTTTGTCCTCTCCTTGCCATCGCCCACGGTCATTCCAGCACTTGAGTTTTTCCTATCTTCCATATCTGATCGCATAAACATCTGATTCCGCTTCTCGTTCTTCCCCTTCTTCTTGGGCCAATGTCTTTATGACGAACCCAAAAAAAAAAAAAAAAAAAAAGATTATAATATGTTTGCTTAACAAAAAATCGAAAACTAGTAGATAATTCAAACAAATTTCTTTCGAATGTAAAAGTTTCAATTGCACTGTTATTGTTATTTTTAACATAGGAAGAGTTCACTTATATTGTTCAGAACGCGTTTGCTTGAACCAATATAAAACTGTCAATCATGTTTAATACAAAAACACATTGGCTTCGTTTCTCTTCTTCCCTTACACCTGCATCGTTAGTGCCCCACCCATCCACCATTGGTATTATTAAGTATTAACCAATCAACACGCAATATTCAATATTTTACGATGTTGTGTTCATTTATGAAAAATTTGTTTAATACGATATCAGTCGTTTGCGTATTTAGTAAGAAAACGAATTAGAAAATACGTTTTTCTTTTTTAGCGTTTTTGTTGACCTTAGCTCTGAACTGAAGCGAAAGTAAATTTTTTTAAATGGAATCAACCGGTATTGTTGAAGAGGATTGCAACTATACCCTAAAGAATATAAAAATTTTGTTCGAATATATTTCTTCGAAACTTTCATTTTCAGTCGCTCAAAATGTCCTCCAAAAGTTCATTTTTGCTCGTAAGCCTTCTGAAAAAAGAGTAGCACGATGCAAGCCAAAACTTTGGAGAGCTCGATGAATTACGTCATTTTTACGCTAGATGACAAAAATAATCGCGTGCCTCTCTTTTTTGTATCAAAAGTAACATTTTTACATTTAGGAATGACCTTTTAAGAACGGCATAGTAAAAACTGACGATAATCAAAAAGGTTAGTGTAGTCAGCAAAAGAAATGCTTAAAGATAATATTCCTATAACAAAGATCAGCTTTAATATTAGCTGGTGGAGAGAGAGAAATGAAATGTCTCCAAGGATGTGCTACTTTTATCATCGATTACTTGAATATAAGGCCTAGTCACAAAAGTATATCAATTGAGCCACGATGACAAGAAGCAGGACAACGAGGAATAGTAATAGGGAGCAAGGCCGTGTCCATGGGGGGGGGGATTAACCCTTCCCATGAGAACTGAAATAGCTATTATAAATACAAAAAAAAAACGGAAAAAAATCACAAATTTAAAATAACTATTGATGATTTTTTAGGGTGTTCTTACCTACTTTTAAAAGAAAAAAGAAAAAGTATGCTCTATATTTTTAGGTACTTCATTAATATTTTATGCAAAAAATTTTCTATTACGAGTATAATTAATAACATATGTAATTTTTATTAATGTTCATATACGGGCTAATTCATTTATGTGAATTATTAATATATATAAACCAAAATGATGGAAATTATTAATAGTACGAATATTAGTGAAAAATGTATTATAAAAAAAAATATGCAAAGAAAATTTTCAACCCCCCCCCCCCATCCAAAATTCTGGGCACGGACCTGATAGGGAGGTATATTTTATTCGACCAAAAGGCATAAACAGTAAGATTGATATGATACGGGTATGAAATACCGTATTGTCGCGTGTACCACTCGCACTCGTGTAAGACGCGCACCTCTATTTCATCTATCGAAAAATTTGAGAAAAAGTTGTAAGCAACACTTTCATTATCGTATTACAAAATTCGTGACAAATTAATGAACTCCCATTCGGTTACATTACAAAAGACTTGCGATGATTAGTAGTCATGTTCTTTTATTAGGTATAAAAATATTATAGTTGCAAAAATTATCAGGTACCTATATTTCGAAATACGGCTTAGTAGTTTATTTTTTAGTTTCTTGAATAGGGATGAAGACTTTATCGATTCTGTGATAGCAGGCTCGTAACGAACGTGCCTATGTCCTGGCTGTATAAGCCTACAGAATACGAAACATGATTATGTTGTTATTCATTTCAATCAAATTATAGCACAATATCATATAAAACATTAGAACGGCGTAGGCCTAAATAAATGAGCACCGATGGAAAGGAATGTGTGTTTAAGAAGGGAGAGGTCAACGACCGGTCAACTACAATCCTTATGTAAGACTCGCACCTCCAATTTACGGCATAAAATTCGGAGAAAAACGGGCGCGTGATACAAGCGACAATACGGTAGTTTTAATTAAGCTGCTAGAACAAATCCGAGAAGATATAATGCAAAAAGAGGTAGGAACTTGGAAAGTATTAATTAAGCAATGGGGTTGGTTAATAACATTAATGAGTGTGACATTAGGTTAAATAAATTTGGGAACTGGCTGTGGCGGAGAATCGACCATTCGTATTTGTGTAGTATGGAATTGTATAATGATAAGAAGTTCTTTTTTGTTTTTATCTATTTTAGTTTTGTTTTATTATTTTTATTATTATTATTTCATTTTTAGTTTATTTTTTCTCACTATTTATAAGTATGAAAATTGATAGTATAATTGTAAAGAAATATTGTATCATATTTTTCGAATAAACGATGGTAAGCGTGTTGGGCACCCGCAGACGGGCAGTATGCCTTGCGGGACCCACAACTTATTTTTAATAATAATAATAAAGGGAAAAAAAAAAAAAAACTCTTTCACGCGAAGTTCGTCGAAGTTTTACATATAATTAATTACTGAGATATGTTCAAAAAATTTAAATAATAAATTTTAATGTTTAAAAGTTTTTGTTATATAAAATACGTGAAATTAAGCGATCAATTTTTTAGCAGGCGGCGATGATCGAACTAAAAGAAGGCCGACGGATTTTGCTGTACTTGAACGTCGTTGTCGGTTTGATAGTAAATGTAAGCAATGCATATAGCAGCGAGGAGTTCTTGAACTCGGTAATTAATCAGTTGAAGCAAAATCAATTGTCATCAGTTGAATCTGGCGTATTTTACAACGATTATTCCAACGATCATCAACATTCAGCCGATAACGAGCAGCGTTCGATTAATGAAAAGGTAAGCGTGCGAAATTTCACCTCTCGTTTGTGACTACCAGTGAGGGGGAGAGGGGGAGAGGGGGGAGCACTGTTAATCAAATCGCCATCTGTGAAAACATGACTATTGACCATCGTTGATCTGGACCCGATTATTCCGGTCAATGCCATACTTTGGTATAGGACCGGTTTTTTTCCTAGAAAATCGTCGTCAAACTAGTGTACCTTCCGCCATTTAAATAAATCGATACTTTCGAAACACTTTTTCTTCAATTTCTTATTCGACTATCGCGAGTCTTGTGTACGACTGAACGCAGGTGTAATTAGAACGACACTGTGTGATAAACTAACTTGGGCTAAACCAGTTAGCAGTTTCAGAACATTCACATCCTGAACTTATTACTGTTCAGCAAAAAATACGAATTGATACAAATGATCTTCACAGGTAGAGCATAGGTATTTTTATAATAGCCACGAACTATTTTATATGTCATATCGCTGTGTACAATTCATAAATTTACGATAAATCACGATCTTTTTTTTTTAAATTATATATTCACCTGTATATACTTTGAAGTGAAAACTCCGTTAGGCGCGTTTAGCGATTTTTGGTAGGGGAAAAACTAATGGGCTTACGTCAGTCATGGATATGCTATTGTAAACAGTATAGACTAGCGTGAGAAATAAAACCGCTAACGCCTCTCGGGTCTCACTACTCTCACGACCATGGAATCAGTAACAAACTGCAAAAAGAGACGTAAACATTTAATTAAATATAATAATAAAAGTTTATATTGCGAATAAATATTATCGTGAACATTTTTTTAATAATGAAGTTTTGTGAAAATTCTATAACTATTATATTACACGAATTCCTTAAAATAATAAATCTTTTATTGACATTGTCGTTGATATTGTTTATTATTAAAGTAGTTGCGCAGCGGTGAAAGTATTTAGTATTTTAATTGTTTTAATTGATTAATTGTAGGATCACAGTGCAGTACAACAGTGAGTACTAAATATACGTTAATATTTTTATATAGAAAAATGAATAATAAAAACGAAGCATTTATTTTTAAACATTTCCAATATTCGTATCACAGTATTTGCGTTTAAAAATTTGATATTATTTGTTTTTATTACTTTTTTATTTATTTTAATATTTCACCTCTGTAATACATCGTGCAATGAGTAAAGTGGCGTAGGAGTTATTTTACTAGCCTGATAAAACAGATTTCTAAAGTTGTTCGATAATATTTTCGTCGCGGATTTTAAAATTAAAAATTCTATAAAATTTTTATAATAATTTTAGATTTATGTGTTGAATTTTAAAAATATGGCTACTAATGCAAAATTATATAGTTTATTACCGTATATTATTGAAATTTTTGCTTTAAAAAATGGTGAAAAAGGTTCCAATTTAGAAAATAATTTCTTTTATTGCAAAATTAAATTTTAAAATTTAATTTATAATTTAATTTTAAAATTTAATTTGAAAATTAGGTTTATTTAAATTTATGTAAATATAAATACAGTATAAGTGTATAATAATTATTATTTCAATTAAGTTGTAGTTATATTTTGTACTGGGCTTCTTGCGCAGCCCATCATATGTTTTGACTAATAAATAAACCATATAAAAATGTATATAATTAGACGCGAAAGCCAGACTAATGTTAATAATTTCAAGTTACAAATTATGAAATTTTAATTTTTGATACTACAATTTAATTTAGAACTACAAAAAAAAACACTGTTATTTCATAGTTTTAAGTTTCCACTTTTATCGGCAGTCCCTATGACTGTACCATTTTTTTTTTTTTTTTTTTTTTTTTTTTCTATAATATATTAGAAACATGCATAGATGTTAAATTTTGGCAAACAAATATATAGTCGATACATTATGGGTTTAGTATATTTTGTTATTATTAGCTGATTTTTTTTATTTTTTGTGGGCGCACTAGCGGCATTGACCCAACAACAAGGAAACTAAGCTAATAAATTAAATAATTAAGCGGTCCGAAATGGACGCAACAAAAGACAGCAGTGCGGACACCACAGAAGATGAAGGAAAGGAGAGGATAAAGGAAGAGTTACAGGGCACAGTAGGGAGACCTAATGACAGGAGCTGACTGTATAAAAGGAAGCGTTCGTTACGAAGAGCAGGACACTCGAAGAAAATGTGATCAGCATCACATGTACGAGGAGGATCACAATCGTGAAGAGAACAATCAGGAGAAGGCGATAGAGCAAATCGAAAGCGAGAGGAGGGGAGGAGAGAATGATTGATCCGGAGACGAATTAGGGAGACAATAGAAGAGCGACGACCGAAATGAATAGAATGGGGAACCAAGACAGGGAACGAGGACTCGGCTGAATAAAACGGTAATGCGAATGACGATTAGAAAATAGGGAGGGATAAATATCATGGCGTGATTGGAGGTGGATAAGGAAAGGATATTATCTGAAGAAGGGAAATGGTTGAGGAATGAATCAAGGCGACCAGCAGAACGAGCCAAAGAATCGGCTGCGTCATATGATTAGCTGATAATATGTGTATAAGAACGTTGGCTCGAATACTAAAATGAAATTTTCTAATTAAACCATCATAATTATTATAAGTTACAAATTATAATAAAACCCCGGAACTTGCCCTAACATTGTGTTACATCGATATAAATAGAAAAATTTTTGTTTTTCACCGAAGGAGGCTTATAATTCGAATGTAATTATTAGAAATTAACTAAATTTTGACAATTAAGGTGCTACTAAAATAGATATGCATTAAGAAAAAATAATATCCTAAACGAACAAAACTGGTTGTAGACATCACCGCAACGTGAATTCAGAAATTTTTCATAGTAGAAGTTTATTAGCAATAACAGAGCAAAAAATATGATATACTGAGCCGGGTTAAAAGTTATCCTTACTTTGCCAGGAAGAAAATGTTTCTGAATTATCAGAAAATCCTTTTTTTTTTCTTCTTCTTAGGGAATGGAAGGCTCGACTACAACAAGTGGGGCGACCTTTGAGCAGTATAGAAAATTATTTATTTAAATTTTAATCAGATCAAAAACATGTAAATATTAAAGAAACTGAGAGCCAGCACAATAGAATGTGTTGGAAACGAAAGAACAAAAGATGGAGTCGGAATACTGAGATTATGAAATCGGGAGTACTGTAAAAACGTTCAGAAGACACAGAGCAGGACATTCAAAAAGGATATGATTAGAGGTGCATTCTTGATTATCATTAGAAAAGTATAGAATGTGGACAATTTACAAGTGAAAAACGGTGGCGTGACGAATGAAGTAATCGCAACGTGATTAAAACGGAGCCTGCACAAATAAAATATAGGAAAGTAAAAAAAAAAAAAAACTGAAAACGAAGAGGAAGAATTGGATGAGTAAGGAAATAAAAAGAACATTTATTGGTAAACATAGTGCGCGGTGTAAGTCTGTCCATAATCTTAAGTGAAATTTTTTTCATCCACGAGGGGAGAAAGTATTGTCTAATAGGAAGCTCGCTAAAGACATTACGACGCAGATGATAAACTTTTTCACTGTCCTCAATACCAACATGGCTAGAGGAATCCAGAAGAAATCAATCTGAACGTGACAGGACAGGAAAAGGTTAGAGATAAGGGAACGGATACGAAGTATAGAAAATCATAAGAAAGATAAAGTTGACTGTAATACACTTTTGGTTCCGGATATAATTAAAAATTTATTAAAGTGTCGCGTATTGAGGGTATAAAGAAAGAATGGTGTGAAATGTTGCAACTGCAAAGAAAGCTAAAACTGTGAAAGCTTAACATTTTCAGAATTATTTTAGTAGCGGGTTAAAAAAGAAACCTCCAATACCATGATGAGAATCCTCAGGTGGTCGACCGGTAAAAAATGGAATATGACGAGCGAATAATGAAGTAATTATGAAATTCATGATTAAAAGAAATGATAAAAGTCGGGGTTAATTTAATTTAAGTGTGGGGAGGGGCAAAATTTGCAAATTTGAAGAAAAAAAAAGCGAAAACTTTTTTGTGAATATGCGCAGTAAATCTGATAAGTCGATGGGAAATGTGAAGGATTTTTTTAGGAGTAAATCACCAATTCCGATATAACGAGATAAGATGAAAAACGGATAAGTTTTGAGGAAGAGACTGAAAGAGACGCGTTTTATAAAGCATCAGTGGCCTAAATGAAAGATCTATGTATGAATAGTGGAATTAACTCCCGCGTAAATTGCAGAAATGGGAGATGATTTGAGAGTTTCAAATCAAGGCAATAATTTCGGAATCGATCAAATTTACAAAGGAGGGATCTGGACGCATTACCCGAGATAGAGGTAGCAATAATCTAATTTAGAGCGAATTATACGAGTAGATTCAGTACTTTTAGGACACAAAGATCTCCTCCTCGATCTTGTTGAAAGCGATTTGAAATAATTTTATCCCAAAACTTTTCTAAGTAATATTAAAAAGCAACAGAAAACCGGATTCAATCTCTGTTTCTTCCAAACATAAAAATTACACCGAGAAAAAAAAAACAAACCAACAACCGTAATATATATTGCATAACTGAGAAAACAAATAATACAATATATTGCCTCATGCAGTCCATTCAGCATTGCCTACAAAAAAAAAAAACATTATTATTTGGAATGTTTTTTTGTTTGGTTTTTTTTGGGGGGGGGGGCAAGGGTTATGTAATTTCTTATTATTGATGTTTACATATTTAAAAAAAAAACAAATGAACAAAAAAAAAAATGGAAAATTTCATGAATCGAATATAAAGCCGTTATTTATCCGACGATCATATTTAGAATACAGTTTCCTTGTAAAAAGACTTTCCATCTCGTTTTCTAAGATTCGTTTCTCATATCTCTCTATCTTTCATAAATGGCGCTTCTCTCCTAATAAATCACCTATCTTAGCCCTTGTTTCTCATCGTTTAGACAAATTCTTATACTATTTCCTATAGTAAACTTCCTTATTTTTAATGTTTAACCTCTTAGGATTTTTTCACCCCCCTCCAAAACTTTCTTCTCTCCCGTCATCATCTAAAACTTCTGGCTCCGCAGTTGCCAATCAAGAATTTAATTTTCTTATTAATTCCTCATTTGCTCTTCATTCCTTAATATTTACTGATGATTCCAAGAGTTTAGGAGGAGTAGCTGCTTCCTTTTTTTCCCAGCTAGTAATTCCGCTCAATCCTTCAGGCTGCCGCCTTTTTGACCCATCTTCTTCGCGGAACTTTATGCCATTCATCGAGCCGTTATATTTATTTCCTCAACTCGTTCCTCTGATAGAGATACCTAATCATTTCGGACTCCAAAAGTGCTCTTCAAGCTATATCCTCTCCCTTCCCCTCATATTCCCTCGATTTTTTATTGTTTTCCATATACGTTCTCTCATCTATAGTCTTTCCCTTTCCCATTCCATTTTCATCGACCTGCTTTGGGTTCCAAGTCATGCGGATATTGATAGTAACGAGACGGTGGATTCCTTAGCACGCTTAGCGTTACACTCTCCACTTTTTGATAAAACGATTCCTGGTGTCAACATACTTCCTCTCTCCAAACGAATGCACGTCAGACTTTGGTCGGATGTGTATCCTCGCTCCTTTTCTAATCCTAACTCATTTTACCTTTCTATTTAAAACCCCCTTCCTGTTCTTGTTTCTATTATTTTCCTACCCTTATATGTTATTGCATTATTGCTATCTGCCGTCTGTGGTTCAATCATACTTTGCTCCCATCCTCACGGTATCGTTTTGCTCTTTCGCCATCCCCTTATTGTCCTTTGCACTCTGGTGACAGTTCCTTCGTTTGTGATCCTGACCACGTGCTGTTTGAATGTTCCAGTCATTCCTCCGAACGTAATATCCTGTGCGTTTAATTATTAAAGCTGAATTTTCCTACTCCATATAATGCTTCCTATATCTTAGCTTTGCCCCGTCTTCAAAGGTGGTTCCTATTCTTGTCTCTTTTCTGTCATCGATTTCTGACCGGATTAAAATTTAATCTCTTATCTAGTCCAATTGTGCTGGGCAGCTGCCCTTGGTTAGCCAAGCCCCCCCCCCAATCCAAAATTTCCAAATATTAAAAAAAAAACAGTATTGTATTTGTTCTTATTACATGTGCACGCCAAATTACTGATGTATTAAAAAACAACAGCAATACATACACCCTGTCAAGAAAGTATCGGGAATTGTTAAATAAAACGAACAATTTTTAATTTTCATCCAAATTTATTTTGTCACCTTCAAAATAACATCCATTCGAAGCGATGCACATATGCCAACGCTTTTTCCACTCGGCAAAGCACTTCTGATAGGCGGTTTCCGGGATGGCCTTTAGCTCTCGCGTCGCATTCGTCTTGATGTCATCAATCGATTCGAAGCGCATTCCCCGTAGCGGAAATTTGAGTTTTGAGAATAGGAAGAAGTCGCAGGGTGCTAAATCTGGTGAATACGGCGGTTGTTCGATGATATTTACCGAGTGTTTGGCCAAAAACTCATTCACAATTATGGCTTTGTGAGACGGCGCATTATCGTGATGGAGAATCCAAGAATTGTCGACCCACAAATCGTTACTTTTACGACGGATAGCCTCTCTCAAACGTCTCAAAACACTTAAGTAAAACTCTTTGGTGACTGTCTGTCCGGCTGGCACATATTCATAGTGTACCACGCCTCGAATATCGAAGAAAACAATCAACATGATCTTCACTTTCGATCGGCTTTGGCGAGGTTTTTTCGGCTTTGGCGCGCCAATTGGCCGCCATTCGGACGATTGCTGGTTCGTAAGCGTGTCGTACTCGTACACCCATGTCTCGTCACCAGTAATTATCTTTTCCAAGAAGGTAGGATCCAAATTGGCTCGATCCAGCATGTCTGCAGCTACCTGTTCTCGGTACTTTTTTTGAAAGAAATTCAGGTCTTTCGGAACAAGCCGAGCCGCAACGCGTTGCATACCCAATTTTTCGTGCACAATCGTACGTACGCTCTCGTGTGACATGCCCAATCCATGAGCCATCTCTCTCAAGCTCACATGACAATTTTCAGCAACGATTTCCTTGATTTTATCGACGTTATCATCGGTCACACTCGTTGAAGGCCGTCCAGAGCGAGGCATGTCTTCGACCGTCTCCCGACCATCCTTGAACGCTCTGTACCACTCGTAAACCCGCGTTTTTGATAAAGCAGATTCACCAAAAGCCTTCTGTAACATTTTCAGTGTATCGGCACAAGAAATTTCGTTCGAAACACAGAATTTAACACAAGTACGTTGTTCAATATTTTCACTCATTGTAAAACTTCGACAAAACCTTCAAGGTCGACTGATTTTAACAGCTGCTGTAAACACACTGGTTGACAGATCGCGCTAAAAATAGGCATCATAATACAAAACAGTTGTACCAACCTGGAAAAAAAAAATTATCTGCCTAGCTATTACCCGGGAGATTTAAATTGACAATTCCCGATACTTTCTTGACAGGGTGTATATGATGAGACGAGTAAAATTTTAACGGTCTGGTTTGTAAGTAAACGTAGCAGCCCCCGCCTGCCCGTAAATTAGTTTAAAAAAAAGAATATACGTTAAGTACAATTAAATATTACAGGTGTTTTTAATATTTTTCTTTCTATTTCCGTAAATTAACTGCACTATTAATTTAATGCGCACGATATTATTATTTCAATAATAGGCGAACGCAGTTATTAAAAAATAAAATTCAAGAGAGATCACTTTGAAGACACTTACACGTATTTCAATTAGATTCTCGTTGTGTACGTAAGTTGATTAAAAAATGACACCGCCTCAGAGTGACAGGACGTTTCTCGCTGCTGCCCGAAAAAGTTACACACATGCACACACAGGCACTTCTACTGAAAATGCTTCTCCAGAATTTATGAAACAGTCGATGACTTCGTGTATATTCTGCGTCGTAGTAGCCCATTTAATATTTTTATTAGAACTTGCCTTGCCGTCGCTTAGAGCGAAGTTTATTTATTTTTAAGCGACAACATCAATCCATTTAATACCGTCAATCAATAGACCTTTTTAATATGATATAAAACAATACTGGATTATTTAAGGAACCGAAATTACGCTCGCTTTTAGGATGTGCCGTATGTTACCAGCTGCGGTGGTCTAAATATAGTTTCGGGTGGCGAACATTTCGCGAAATTTTCTTCGCTCATTTTCAATTCGAATTATAAGTGACCAGATGGTCTTTAATATTTTTTGTTCCTCTTTTAATATCTCAACATATCACGATCGATAATGTCATATAAAAAAAAAAAAGTCAACAAACTTTGAGGGAGCGGAAGGACTTGGATCCAACAATGAACGTTCTAGATATATAATAATCGTAACCTGTTCCATCGCCCCGCGATAACCTAGTTGTTAGAGCGCTTGATTTTCGTCACGTAGGTTTTCAATCCCAGGTGATTATAGAAATTATTACAAATGATTAAATATAGTCACTAAAAGTCACGTAGAAGGTAATGGAAAACCACCACGTCGTATACCGTCTCATATGCGCACTAATGTTAGTACAGGGGCGGACATACTTGGGGGACTGTGTTTTTTTTTGTATTTATCGATAAATCAAACATTTACAATCGATGCCAAGTGTTGTACACTAACGTTGAATAAAACAATTGCCATAAACACCAGATCTGTACAACTAGAACATAGAAATAGTCGCCTAAGCTCAGAAACTAGTATATCTTAAAGAATTCTTTTTTTAAACAATTTCTATGGCCCGGGCTAAAATCTAACTATTAACATAATTAACATATATAGTTCTGGGAAACTGTCCTGTTGGAAAATTCAAAATCTCCAATGTGGCCATCAACTTTGAAGAAGGTTAATGTTATAAAAAATCGCAATTGATTCAAACTTTTGATGACAGGTGGAGATACACTGTCCATGGATACGACTCGAAAAATCGCCCAACACATTTATCAACGGCCAAGCGCTCGCAGGATTTATATTAAATAAAAACAAGTGAAACATACGAAATAGCGACTTTTATTTATTTATTTTTAATAATTCCTGTGATTTTTGCTTATTTCCTTCACATTTATTATCCAACTGCGCAGGAGATGCTACGTAATAATTATTAAAAGTTTCTTACTTAAAATGTTAATTTCTTCCTAATTATTATTGATGATAGTGACAAAGCAGCTGAGAGTTCCAAGTAGTCCATCGCAAGTGTACTATACACGTTAAAAGTATAAGCATAGAAGAATCAAAAACAAATTTTGCCACAATAACTTTTAACATTACATGTTCCGTTGAAATTTTTATTTAAATATAAATAGAGATTATAATCTGGGCGTTCAAAAGTAAAAAGAAATAAAATATAAAAAAAGTAAAAAGAAATAAAAATATGAAAATTAATAATAATAATAAACGCTCTCTCTTAAGCGTTGGTTCCAAGCTCGTTAAAAAGATAATTTTTTAAAAATTTGGATAATTTTAAACGAACTACCGGAAGTTTCACATATTCCGGAACTGTTGGAAAATCGTATTTTTGTCTTTTATGACGATGATGTACATGTTTTTTTTTTTTTATTTTTCATCGATCTTTACATTTTTAATGTAAGTGTGCTTAAATCGGGAGTGAGTACATATGTGCGTGTTTAGCTGAAATCACGCATTAATAAACATAGAACACCGCGTGTGTGTGTGTGTGGTAGTTTCCTGTAAAATGTACTTAAACTAAGGTGGTAAAACGATGCAAAATATAGTCCCTCTGCTCACCAAGCGTGTGTGTTTATGGAGTAGTATTTGCTCTTATTAGGAAAAAAATTGCCATTGAACCTTAAATTAAGTATACTTCATCGTAGTAATTATGCGAATATGAAAATGCTGATTGTTAAATTATACGGGTGCACAAGTAGGTCCAACTTGCAATTAATTCAGAGACAACAATATCGAAAATTCTACGATCAGCTGCGAAATAGATATCAAACGAAACGCTACACAACGATATTATGATTCCACATGTTGAGGAGGTTTCTAGTGAACAACCGATTTTTTGAACGATTAAAACTTCACCGAAATCCGAATGTGTTAGCGAGGAAGATCACACTGCCAGGCAATCCCGTTAGGAAATTAAAAGGAAGCGATGGCGCGGTAATACTATTCCGGTTGACGATGAATAATTATATGTCATTGTGAATATCAGAGGCAATTTAATATAAGTAAATATTATTCCTTCCTTGTTTTTAAGCAAAATTAATAATAATATCAAAAGAAAAAGGTTTTATCCACCACCGGCATTGTATTATTTTTTATTAAAACCTGACCATGGACAGGGCTCTTTTCATCTGACTTATGTAAATTGGGTAGAGAGTGTAGCGATGATGCTGCTAGATAAATAAGTCCGTTAATAATTTATTAATTAACCTGTGTTAGATGTTGTCCGCTTTTCCAATAGCAAAGAGGGGGACACTACTGTGTTCGTGTAACTAACATTACATTTACATAATGCAGGTAATCCAGCAAATAGCGGCCAACTAAATCAACGCGCGGTGTAAATAAAATGAACAAGTTTTTATTGCGAAAAAAAATTTACTTAAAAAATCGTATTTGCGACCGATGACGCAATCGACATGAAAGGTGCACGATAGTTCTGTATTTAGAAAAGGAACCAGACGTGACTCTATGCACATGTTTTAACCTAAAATTCTGTAACCGGCTTTTTAACGAGATTTCAAATTCCTTGCGTGAATCATACTGTTGACGTAAATAGAACGACAAAAAAGACTTTCATTAAAAATAAACGAAACTCGTTTATTAAACCGCATACGTGCATTATCGTTAGATAAAATTTTTGAAAGTTTAGCAAAAACTCGTCTAACATCTCTCTAATCTAAACCCTTCTACGAATTTAAAAAGATAATAATTTTTCCGCCGATGCACCTTTTTAAACTGGTAATTTGGAAGATTATTAAAATTTGAAATCATTCCGACTAACCCCGGATGTACCTGAGGATTTTCAAAATTTCATCAAAATATCTTTAAAATTCAAAGTTTACTTCATACAATGAAATCGTTAAACAACGCGAGAAAAAAAAAAAACCCAGTAAAGTAATGTACTAGATCACAAAAAAGTGAAAAATGCGACTCGATATATACCTATTTGTGTCAATAAGATGAATTTCATCTTGGAAATGACGAATAATAAATTAAAACGTGAAAAATAAATAACAATGAAATACATTCAAGATCTCCGGTAACGGAAAAGCTTTGTCAATATCAAAAGACCAATATGAAACATTTAAAAACGGATGTTTAAAATATGATGAGGTACTAAGCGTTAATGAACGTTTTGATGGATATTTGCTTTTTTGGATCTCGAAAACGTTTAATGAAATCGATGTCGAATCTATAATAAATCGTTCAACCGCTCAGTGATGTGTTGCAAAAGTGTCTGATAAAGACGCGATAGCACAAAATATAAAAACTGAACGATCTTATCGAAAACCAGAATTAATTTTTAAAAAATTTGTTGGAATCGATGATCCGATGTGTCAAATTTAAAAGATGATTTTAACGACAAGAAAAGAGAGATGCCAATTCGGAATCAGATTTTTTTTTTTATCTTGGGCGCGTCAACTCAGGACATTTACCCAGCACAAAGGACTAACAAATAGTGAAACGTAGGAACTTGAGAGTTAAATCAGGAAGCGATTAGAAACAGAAGAAAAAAAGATAGCCAATATAGGAACAACAGAAAGAGAAGGAAGAGCAAGAATGTAGTGGGCACAGTAAGGGCTCGGGGGAGGCCAAGGCCAAGCAAATTAGAATAAAGGACTGCACGTTCTGAGGAGATAGATGAGCATTCGAATAATAGAAGGTGACTTACATCACAGGTCAAATTTAAGATAGGAGGATGGAAGGGACACAAGGGAGACTGAACAATATTAAAACGAAAGAGGGAAGCAGGAAGCAGACTGTGATTAAAGCGGAGGCGAATTATGGAGAAGAAATAAAAGAACGGCTAATGCAGAGAAAATTATTAAACCAGGAAGAAGTAGGTGGAGAGGGTAGTATAGCGAGGTAAAAAGAGTTAGGATTGGAGAAAAGAGACGGATAAGGATCAGTCCAAAAGTCATGGTGAAAACGATGAGAGAGTGGATAAAGACATTGGGAATCAGAAGACTGCATTGATTTTGGAAAATATAATTTAAAAAAACTGTTTGTCGGCATTGTGGTGCCGTATGTTGCTTTTCATGCCGACGAACATGGAATGTTTTATCAAATATTACAGCGATATCGTAAACATCATCGCGAACAAAGCTTTACTGCTTAAGAAAGAATCATTATTCTTATGTTAATATGTTACACCTTTGGTCAAATGTTCTGAAGTTGGTATTATCATTAGTCAAATTTTATTTGCTATTGTTGTGTTCTGCTTTTGTTAAGTGTTCATTATTTTCAGTGTTTCGGAGCAGAAAATTTTAAAGAATTTTTATGATTTCATTCCAATTCCTGAACAAAAAAAAGTGAAAAATATTTGCTATTAGGGAAAAAAGGAACTTTATCCAAAAAAATCATTAAGTGTTGACGCAGTAGATTCTTAAAAATCCCGGTTAATATACAAATACTCATCATATATATATAGTATATATATGTACATTTTACCCTATTTTCTACATTCGATTTATATTTCTTATTTTTAGGACGGCTCGAATAACTTCGCCAACGATGTGACGCCCAACAACATCAATAATGCTAATAGTTACGAACATGGGCAGCACAAGGACGAAGTGGAAAATTACGGTTTCCTCTCCGGTACTAACAACTTTTTCCAACAAAATGATGGCGGTGCTGATAACAGCGGCGGAGTATTATATTCCGATAATGCGCAATACATAAAAAACGAAAATTCAAATTTGCCATTAGCGGCTGCAACAAATCTACAACAAGAAAACAACAACGTGTTCAATCATGCAAACAATAACGAAGGTACAACAAAATCCTGATCATTGCCGATACATTAACTTCATTTACACATTTTTAACCGATTTACATATCGATGATGTACAGTGGAAGATTGCTATGAAAAGATTAATATTATACCTGTGAAGAAGCAGGATCAAATACAAGAAAAAAAATGTTCATACAGATGCGCATCCATTAAAATTAAAATTTAATAAATTTACAAAAAAATTATCGTTCTAGTCGGAACGGTTAAATTTTTCATTTCAAATCGCTCCGCTTATCAGAATAACGGGTAAAATTAAACGATTTTTTATTAAATACTTTTTTCGTTTAATGAAAAACTTGATATCACGCGATGTTCCACATACATATAATATATGCAGCAAACAGCTTGACTAGTTTTTCCCAAAAAATTAAATCAGCAACCTACGCTCACTTATATGAGAAAATCGCAGCGCCATCTAACGATCACCCGGCAAACCAATAACAGAACAAACACTAAAGCTCTGAATCGAGACTTGTTTCGTTCCGGACTCGAGTCGCTCCCAGACATATAGATAATCTAAAATCGAATGATAATTATAACAGAGAAATCTAAGAAGATAAAGAGGCACATGCCAAAAAATAAGAAGGAACTGATCTTAATATTCTATTTACATTCATTAGGCTTAATTAATCCGTGACATCTTTATGAAGGTGTGATCTCATTTTACTGCAGCATAAGAAAGGTGTCCCAATACACGCACACATTGTCAATACGGTAATTTTTTATAATACAGAAGAGTACAAAAATTAAGCAAATTTTTTAACAGATGTTACAGAAAAATTATCGAGCGCTATAACTGCGAAGGACTCGTCAGAAGCGTAATAATGAAATTATAAAACAATTTTGAATTACATTTATACACCAGCTTTTAGCTACGGTTTTACCTGCATACTTGACAATGTTTTCAAGGGGCCCCATATTGATTCGGGTTTTTTATTATTTTGATTACGTTTTAAAAAAAAATAATAATAATAATTCGAGTTGGTGTTTTTAAGACTAGTTTTAAGAAAAATAACCGTACTCGTTAAAAAGAAAAAAAAAAAAAAATAGGAAAAAATACGGTAACAACTCCTTTTAACAACCTAAACCTTCCTATTTTTTCGTGTTCAATGTTGTACCATCATCGATTTTGTATTTGTAAAAAAAATTTATTTCAATCCCCGTATTTCCCAGGATATTACAATAGAGATGTTGTGTTAAGGCGTATAATCAAGGGCGTCGCCAGCTGATGAGCCGGGGAGGGGGGGGCAGATGATAGAAAGAGGATATGGGTTATAGGAAAAATAAAATTTATAAGTTGTAAAGGGGCTTGATATTTTATTAAACAAGAATAAAATCTTAATTAAAACATAATTTTCGAAGGTTTCTGGCAAATTGTTCTATTAATTTACTATAAAAGTCTTCCAAATTGTCCATGATTACGCATCTATGAATACTCATCATGGCCAGTTGATTAAAAAGTGTTTCAAGGCTCCGGAGGGGCAGCTGCGCCTCCCCACCACCGCTGGGGACGCTCTTGCGTGTAATAATTTATTATTAATGAAGGTTAACAGAAACTAAAACTGAAAATAACATTAGAAATCTAACCCCTTCTTTTTTCATTCGTAATTGCTACTTGATAACCCGATTTATTATTATCTACGTGTAGTAATTCGGGTAACTCACAACGACAACGATTTTCGATAATTCGATTTTTTTTTAATTAGACACATAACTGGGAGCTAAATTACATAAAAATTTCTTCGGCTAAAATTAACGAAATCGTTTCAAATGCATCGAATATTAGAAATGATAAAATTTATCAACTGCAAGAATCGACCAAAATAATTTTAAATGGCAAAAGAATAAAAAAAAACATGCCTAATAATAATTAACTAATGTGCAGTAAATAATTCGAATATTTTTTTTTTTTTTTAATATAATTAACGAAAATAACATACAAATAAGTAATGATTGTTTAATAAATAAAACTTTTACTATCGGAAATCAGAAAAAAAGTTTATAAGCTTCGTTGACGACTGATGGCAAATCAAAAAAGCATAGAAACTAATTATTGATACATTTTGAACGTTTCACGGATTCCCCCCTTATTTTTTTTTCTAAAATCGATGTTTCTAGTAATAGAATTCTGCATACACTTTCAAGTTATTAATTAATATGTAACATTTTACACACTGATTGATAATAAAAATAATAATGCGTGTTAAAAAATGTGTATTAGAATCTGTAGGATTATAAGTTACCGTTAGCTAGGACCTCAGATATTTAAGAGTATTCTCTAAAATTTCAGTTAGTCAATTTATAACTTTTTAATGCTTACATTGTGATTAAATTTTGATAGAAAACACGTATGAGAACGGAAATTAATCTGTTCTCGATTTGCGTGAAATTAAATCTTGAAAATATAATTTTTACTTCACGTACCTACAACAAATTAATTTGATAATAAATCCTGTAGGAAAGAAATTATAGTTAATTTATAATTTATCTAATTAAAATAATTATTTACCGAAACAGAGACCTATGTGTTCTCGTTTAAAAACTAGAATCTTAAAAATTATAAATAGTATGCTGTACGCAAAAGATTTGCTTTCCTATTTTTTGCGAACAGCCAATCTTCAGTTTCGCGATGCCTTATAAACTGTGCTCATTCATCTCCCACGTTTACTGTTCCTCCCAACGATGGTCTATAGCAGTGATTCTCAACGGGAACCATATAGGGGGCCCCATATCATATTTTAATGGGGCCTGAAAAATATAAATTAAAAGTACAGTTCGCTTTTAAAAATTCATTGTTTCTAAGAAAATGACACTGTGATTTTTTTCTTTAAAAAACAAATTTAAAGTCTGCCAACAGAACATTTTATTTAGAGCTATGTCTGAACAAATACCCGGTGAGATTAGTTAGATTATCAGCTTGGTCGCTTTTTTAATTTTATATAGAGTATCCGGGTTTTTTTATAGTCATTCTTCAAAAGTAATAAATTGTAAGTTTTTGTTTTTATTATATTTTTAGAAAAAATTATATAATTTTTTTATACTCAATTTGTAATTAAAACATTTTTATAATGACTTTTAAAAACTTGAACGAATTTTTAACAGAAATTTGTGTTGAGACAAATTACAACCACTGGTGTGAAATTTCTTTAATAATATTTTGATAGAAGTCGCTTTAGTTAAGATTACTTATTTACTTAGTTATCTGTATAATTGTACGTTACTTCCGTTAGTACGTACAAATATACGTATTATTGTGAATATAAGAGAGAACGTTTACTGTAAATAAATATTACTTCCCTGTGTTTAAGCAAAATTAATACTAATTCATGAAAATAACATCAAAAAAAGGTTTTATCCACCGGCATTGTATTACTTTTTTTTTTATTAAAACCCGCATTTAATATATTTTTATTTTAAAAAAAAATGCTTATTTTGCGCGCGCATTGAACCATACATGTATGTAAAAAAGTAAAATAATTAGCAACATTTAATTTTTAAAGTATGCGTAAAAGCAGTGTACTATTTTTTTTAATGTAATATTTTTTTATTGTGATTACAAGAAACCTACACATAACTAATAATGGCAATTTTTGCTAAAAAATTTTCTTGAAGTTCAAAATTTGATCCAAATGTTTTTGAATATTTTATTTATTTATTTATTTTTTTTTTTCAATACGGCTTTATCTATCTACATCAAACTTACAATTTAATACTTAAAAAGTTCATAATGTCCAGTGCAGCAAAAAAAAAAAAAATTCGACAATATTCATTAGAATATCTTTCTTGCTGTTTATTCCATCATCACATAATCCACTTATTCCATTGTGTTTAATATGTAAAAATACATTGGCAAATGACATCAAAGTTACAAAAAAAAATCAATTACTAGTGTCTTCGGATTATTTTACGAAATCTCGTGATGAGTTTCAAAGCATTTCAATAATAAGGCAATAATCGTTTGTTGAAAAGTCGAATAAATTGGATAGAGGTCTAATAGTACATCTTACAAGATACTACAATTAGTAATTGTCAAAACAGGAAAACCATTGCAGAGAATAAAATTATTCTCTTTAATAAAATGCAAAGTAAAAAGCAGTGCACTAGTAGGTGCTGTTTATTCATTAGCTAACAGGATCAAATAATGAATAATTATAAATAACAAAACAAGTTAAGATAGAAAATGGTTAATAAAATATGTTGGCAATATGTTTTTCGGGAGAAATATCACTAGAAAAGAGAAAGAAAAAATATGTGTTAGTTTTTATCGTCTAAATCTAGAGATTTAATTCGCGCTTAGCTTCTATAATAAAAGAAAGATTTCGGTTTCCTTTCAATTCAGACCGTATACAAGATCATCTTTACTAATAATTCTTTTGTTTTGCTTTCATCTGAAAATTGGGTATTTCGAAAAAAGTTCTCGTATGTTTTATTTTTATTTATTTTTATTTTTTTTTTTTTCGTGTTTATAATTATTATTTATTTTATCCAGAATAATAATTAAAAGCTGGTGTGTACCGCATCCTTTCCGTATTCAATTCACTTCAGCAAAATTTCACTTTCTTTTTCGAGAGCATCGTTTTAAGTTCGTTGATTAGAAACATTTTCAAAGTATGATCAGCGATGACAGTTCCTCGATAGCTACATATTTCAATAATTATTGCTGTTATATACAAATAATCACAAGATACATAATTCTATTTTTACAATCCATACTTTATAGATTTTTCACATCGATTCGAATTTCTTCTTGAGTCCTTCGATGAAATTTTCTTAAATATATAACTTTCATCTGCGATACAAAATAACCGTTTACTTACAAACGAGCCGTGTACAAAATAAACATATCCGTTACAAAAAGATCTGTTTATACAGGGTGCAGCAACATAACTTTCTTTTATAAAATGCGCCACTTTTTTTCTACTAAATTTTGTTAAAGAGAAATAATAAAGCAGAAAATCGAAATAACATACTCTGGATCCGCCAAATTGGAGGGCAATATGTATGCTTGTTGCCTCGCAGTTTTATTTCGATTTTCTGCTTTATTATTTCTCTTTAACAAAAAATATTTTCAAGTGAAGAAGCGAAAACGTTACATGTTACGAAACTGGTAAAAATTAGAAACAAATTTAACGGTTTCAGGAAAAGAAAAAAGTTATTCCAAAGGGTTCCACGACTCGAAAGAGTTTGAGACCACCACTAGAGTCTACAGATTACTTATTATCGTGATCGTATAATTATCCGATCACCGCGTAAATCTCGTATTGACTGAACAGTTTGCTTATCAGTTTGGGTAAAATCGTTTAATTTATTTTTATTACTATGCCGATTTTGATAGCATCAGTTGCAACGTGTGGGGCTGTAAAAACATGATCCGCAAAATTCTTTCTAATTTAAATTGTCGCAAATAATACTGTCGCTGTGACATTCGAATAGAGTACACGATACTTGCTCATACCCCGTTGATTCCCCCGGTACTTCTAAAATTTCCAGAAGAAACAAATATGAACGAGCGAATTAGCGTGAACAATTTTGCCGTTAAAAAGTGTCAGGGATATATGAAAATAATCATTTCCTTTATCCTCTCCTGTTTCTTCATCTTCTGTGGTGCCTGCACTGCTCTCCTTTGTTGCGTCCATTTCGGACCGCCTAGCTATTTAGTTGCTTTTTTTTTAGCTTAGCTT
Organism: Icerya purchasi; assembly: GCA_039619475.1. Taxonomy (NCBI): domain Eukaryota; kingdom Metazoa; phylum Arthropoda; class Insecta; order Hemiptera; family Monophlebidae; genus Icerya; species Icerya purchasi. Next base: position 527,376,999 of record CM077115.1, on the reverse strand, counting down.
TTCCTGTTGTCGAGTCAATGCCGCCGGTGCGGCCATCCAAAACAAAAACAAAAACAAAAAAAGAACAAAAAAAAGAACAAAAAAAAACATATTTTTCATTTTATCAATACACGCATTCTTTTTAATTGAAAATTAAAACACAAAAATCTGATGGAAATTTTTTGACATATACCCATATCGTTTTTGTTGAAACTTTTTTCGAATAATGTTAGTTTTTCAATAAAACAAACGTTTTTCTTCCGGTAAAATGTCTTTTGTTTAAAATCGGTAAATGAAAAAATTACCCACAAAAAATTTTACCGATTATTATGAAGCGTGAATTAATTGCGTTTCGTTAAAAATGAAAAATTTATTCTCTCTAATGTGTTGTAAAATATACAGGCATTACGGAGATCATTTACACCGGCCACTAACGATATTGATATGACTTTACTGCTTTAATTTAATCGGTATAGATTTATAAAAATTGAATTGAATTGTTAAATTTACAATATTAGGGGGATTTTTATCGTTGAATAATCTCAAAAAAAACAAAAAAACTCCAAATATATACCGAAAGTGTCCATACCGGAAGGCTTTTCGTTTTGATTTATTTTTATTCAAATGAGACTGGTCACGAAATAATCTAAAACTACATTTCAACAGAATTGTGCGTACATTTCATAGTGTGTGAAAATTTCGAAAAATAGTATTCTATCATATGGAGTGGAGGCAGCAACAGTGACGACAGCAATGACGTTAAAAAAAAAACTGGAAGCGTGTGAAATGTGGCCGCATAGAAGATCTCCGAGTGAATACAGAGAAGATGACCAAAGAAGAAAGGTATATTGGAGCTGCTGGCAGATGTTAAAAGATACTTGTGACGCAGACAATCACGAAAAGGAAAATCGAATTTTTTCGGGCATTTTATTACATGTCAAATATACGAACCAATTAAGCTGATAATAACTGAAGGGAAAACTGATGGACGCGCCGCGCGGAAAGGGAAGAAGGAGAACTTCCTGTAGGAAGAATGCGCGGCAATGGACATGACTAAACGCTGTTGTTGGCGACCTTGTACGAGCAGCGGCGGGACGAAAAATTTAACGAAAAATTTAAAGTAGTGTTATTCTGGCGCCAGTAGGATCGCCAGTGCACAGATTATGACAACCGAACAAGAAGAAACTTTAACTTTATATAATAAATAAACAAATTAACGCCATCGAAAATACGTTATTACGAAAAACGAACCAAAACCGGTTTCGTAGCATGAACTCCATGTATTCATATTACTTTTATATACCGTATTTATGTGTAAATAGAGGCAATCGTCATCGTCGATTTAAAATTAAAATTGATGAGAAGACAACTGCCCCGACACATTTACATATCGCTTTGCAATTATCCTAAGTTGTTACGTATAAATATCATGAAACTGTAGCTCACACCTCAAAACACGCTGGGACCATCTTCTTCTTCCAAATATGATATGTCCGGTTGTGTTCATATTTGTTTATTCATTACATAACATATTATATAAATGGGGGTGATAATATTAATTACTGTACCTTTGATTTTCTTTATTTGTTAACGAATAAGATTCAACGTGTTTCTTTATTATGTTCGTAATTTTTTCTTCTCCGCAACTTTTTTGGCAGCGTTAAACAATGTTGATGCAGGAGGAGCAGCGTTAAACGTAAACGAACATGACTACTCCTTCAACAACTTTTATCCCAACTATCCTACGATGGACGATTTCCAGAACGCGAATCATCTAATCGACAACATCATGCCAGCGGCCGAAGGAGACTTCCAGGCTGTTCAGCAAAATGGCAGCAACGGCGAAGCAGAACAAACAGGAACCAAGAGTAAACCGGTGGAGCCGTTATTTGTTGCCATGGCCGGCTTCATTAGTATCACGATGATATTCATGAGCGCCATGATATTTCTGCCGAAATTGTTAACGTCGCAGCAAGATGTGGCCAACTTGAAGAAAGCGCCCGAACAGATAGCCGATTTAACCAAGTTGGCCTTCGATGCCGCTGTGGATGGCAACGATTGCACCGAAAGGATCGCCTGTGAAATCGGCACGGCATTCAGGTCGCTAAATTTACAGAGTCAACCGATCAGGTAAAAAGGAAAACACCGGCGTTCTATCGCGTCGTTTTCGTTCACTCAGACGACCTTTTCAATACGATGAAATAAATGCGATTATTTCGTAGTGATTTTTCGAAATACATTAATATTTCTATGATTCGCGATTGAGCGAAAATGAGCTGTTCTAACTTGCACAAATTAACTAAATATCGTTTTCGCGAAACTTTCTGAAATTTAAACTAAAACGTAGACGAGAATTTTTATTATTCTTAATACTATTGAAAACGATTACTTTTTAATGTCATCTTTCCTGACAACACCTCCGTTCTGTTCGTAATCCAGCTAGATCGCTTTTCAAATGTATTATTTTTCTATCGACTCATTTTCCGAGGGAAAATAAATAAATAAATAAAAACTCATTATAAATCTTTCTTTTTTCATTCTTTACCTCTGCATCTTACCTATCACGTAAAATATACCCACCAAATCAGCCATCTGCTCCCATTTTTTTCTGCGTTTTGCTGCCCATAAACTCGTCCCGAAACATCTTCCGCATCATTTCAATAGTTTCCGCACAACTCTTTTCGAGTTTAAAGCAAAACTCGATGCAAATTCAATGGTCACGTGTTTCCGTCATTTTCAGCGATAACGAAAAAAGACACTGTAAAAACTGCGGCAACCGGTGAGCTCGCGGTGAGTCACTCTGGTTTCTTACCTAAGGAGGCGGCTCGGCGCGGAGCTATGAACGCAGGTAGGATACTTTTGGAACCACACCTCATATTTCAAAAAACCAACATGTAATCTCAATGTTTCTCCACAAAATAATAACCGTAATATTCAAAAATAAAAAATTACTAATGTTTACTGTTAGTTTATAAATGTATAAATGACAGTTTCGTTAGTGTGAGAGCCACAGAAATGTTACAAAAAATGCTTTCTTCATTCTTAATTGTTCTACTATCTACTTCTATTACAAAATTTCCTTTAATCTTTTTGTTTTCAATTTCGTAAACTTACGCTTAAATTACTTAAATATAATCGTCCAGCTAATTGCTACTGTTATTTAAATGAAGCAAAAACGTTATGAAGAAAGTTAATTTTAAATGTAGTTTTACCACCATCTTCAATATTTATATTTACAATTACTCCCGTGAACATGAAGTGTTTGCTTCGAAACGCGCCGGGGATATAAAAATTATATATATATATCTTCTTCTTCTTCTTTAGCCATTATCAGTCCACTGCTGGACGAAGGCCTCCCCTAATTCCTTCCAGCCGTCGCGATCCTTTGCCTCTTCCCGCCAGTTCGACCTAAATTTTCGTATTTCATCCATCCAGCGTCCCTTCGGTCGTCGTCCCAAAGCTCGTTTCCCATCAGGTTTCCAGAATGTCAATAGATTGATCCATCGGTGCTCGGCTCTGACCACATGACCGCACCATCTCCATTTATTGGCTTTAATGATACTTATTGCGCGTCATTTATTTTTGTGGTTTGTCGGATACGTTGTTTTGTCCATTTGTCTTTCAGGGTAATACCTAACATAGACCGTTCCATTCTGCGTTGATTTGTACTTATCTTTTGTTGTAGTTTTTTCGTTAATACCCATGTTTCGCTGGCATATGTTAGAACTGGCAGAACACATTGGTCAAAAACTCTTTTTTTCAGATTTAAGGGTGCATTAGTATCTTTAAGTATATTTCGTAGCTTCGAGAATGCCATCCAAGTTAGTTGTATTCTTCTAGTTATCTCCCCTCTTCCCAGTCATTATTTACTTTCAGTAATTGTCCTAGGTAAATGAACTTATCTACTTTTTCTATTTCTTGTGTGTTTATAAGTATACTACCGTTTTTGTCCGTTACCAGTTCGTTACTCATGAACTTAGTTTTATTTATGTTTATTCCAAGTCCTATTTCTGAGCATTTATCGCTGACGGTTTGTATCATTTCTTGTAGTTCTTTTAAGCTGTTTCCAACTAGTATAATGTCGTCCGCATATAATAGATGTGTTAGCCTTTTATTTCCAATTAAAATACCTGAGTTTTTCCAGTTAATTTCCTCCATATTATCTCGGAGTGCAGCTGTAAATAATTTTGGAGATAACGCGTCTCCCTGTCTTATACATTTTTTCAATTGAATCTTTTCTCTTTCTTCATTAATCGTGATTGTAGCTGTTGCTTTTTTATATATATGTTTAATTATTCTTACATATGTACTATTGATTTTTATTTTTTCCAATGCTCGTATTATCGCTTTAGTTTTCAGGCAGTCGAACGCCTTCTCAAAGTCTATGAATGCCATGCACATTGGTGTTCTGTACTCCCTTGTTTTTTCGATTAGTTGTCGGACCGCGTGTATGTGGTCTATCGTACTTCTTCCTTTTCTGAACCCTGCCTGTTCATCCGATTGGCTCAAATCAAGTTTTTCGGTTAATCTTATCGTGATTATTTTTGTAAATAGCTTATACATAGTCGATAGGAGGCTAATTGGACGGTAATTTTGTATATTTTCTCTATCACCCTTTTTATATATCAGTACAATTTCCGCATTGTTCCATTTTTCCGGTATTTTTCCCTCATTTAAACATCTATTAAACAGCGTAGCCAGATATTTATTTATTTTTTCCCCACCTAATTTAATAATTTCTATTAAGACTCCATCTTCTCCTGGGGCTTTGTTGTTCTTTTGGGTCTTTATGGCCATTTTTATTTCGTGTACTGTGATTGGCGGGATCGAATTATCGGGAGATACTCGTAGTTCTTGTTGTTCTGTTTCGGTCGCGTCATCATACAGTTTATTATAAAAGTCTGATATTATTTTTACCATTTGTTTTTTGTTTTTGGTGCTGACGCCGCTATCGTCTTTTATCCCTATAAATTCATATTTTCCCACTCTTAATTTATTCCATAGTATTTTCATGCTTCTGTTTTTCTCGATTGTTTCATTTATTTTCTTTGTATTGTATTTCCTAATATCCTGTCTCATTTTTTTCCGTATTGTTTTGCATATTTCAACGTATTCAGTTTGGTCTCGCTGGGAGTGTATTTTGAGGCTACGTCTTTTGGCCATGAGGTTTATCGTTTCTTGTGAAAGTTTGTTTACCTTTGTCGCAATTGTATTATTATTTATATTTGTTGTTAGCGATCGAGTTATGTCTTCATTCAGCGATTCTATGTTCTGCTCTTGTGCAGTGGTTTCTAAGTCGTTCAAGTTGCTTATTATTTTATCTCTTATTCTTCTTTGAAAATCTTCATCATTTTGTAATTTTTCCCTATTTATTTGCACCTTTTTTATCATTTTTAATCTTTCTAGTTTTCCATCTATATATATTTTTGCTCGCACCATTCGATGGTCGCTTCCTAGATCAAATTTGTTCAATACGGTTATATTTTCAAAGATTTCCTTCTTATTTCCCATTATGAAGTCAATTTCATTTTTGACTTTCCAATTTGGACTCCGCCAGGTCCATCTTCTCGTCTCATTCTTTCTAAAGAAGGTGTTCATGATGTATTGTTCATTTCCCGTTGTAAAATTGACGAACATTTGGCCTCTTTCGTTTCTTGTTCCAGTACCAAATTGTCCTATGGATTTCTCCATCGGCTGTCGTTTACCTATTTTCGCATTGAAATCTCCAATTAGTAATTTATAATGTTCATTTCCTTGTTTTATTTCTCTCTCTATCTGTTCGTATATTAGCTCGACTTCGTCGTCATCTGCCTGTGAGGTCGGCATGTATACCTGTATTATCTTCATTTTATGACGTTGATTTACCCTCAATGTTAGCGTAATCAGTCTTTCTGTTATTGCTTTAATCTCTTCGATTTGATGTTTTATTCTCTGATTAATTAGGAATCCAACTCCTATGCTTCTTTGAAGGTTTTCGGGGCTATAGGAATATAGTATATTGCCGCTTTTTAATGCGATCTCTTCTTCGCCTTTTCTTTTTGTCTCGCTAAGTCCGATTATATCCCATTTTATGTTTTCTAGTTCCTGGTCTATTTCGATGATCCTTTGTTCTCCTTGTAATGTACGACAGTTGTACGTTGCTACAAACAGATTGTTTTTTTGGGGTTTTTTATTTTTTACTTTTTTTGTTATTTTTATATCGTTTTTTTCGGTTTGCCCATTTTGACCTTGGCGGTTACGGCCTTCTTTTCGCGATCTCTTCATGTGTAGGAGGGGGGGGGGGTGATCTAATCTTCCACGATGACCAGTCGTGTTGGAAGATGCATTTTATCCCTATCTGCCAGGTTTGGTTTTTGTATTATTTCTTTATACACGTTTTCTTCTATTTCTTCCCTGTGATTGTTCAATGTTAATTTTATTCTGTGCGAGAATCTAAGTATTTATATTGCAGTTGTATATGGATAAGTTGAAATGGTCTATGGTAGAAGGGGGGTGGGATAATATGTTTCCCCTTCCCGTCTTCATTGTTTGTTACAATCCCCAATTTACTACGCTGGGGTTGGTTACCCAACCGTTCTTTCAGGTCAAAGTATGCAGGGGTCACCACGAGCCGGTAAGGATAGACGTTGATACTGAGAGGCTAAGTGAGACGCAAGCGTCTCATATATTGCGCATCAGTACCCTTTGACCCCCATATATATATATAATTGTTAATTAAATGTGAAAAATTTATTTTTGTCATAAAATAAATTACTTTATCTTATCTAAATAAATCGAATTCAAAAGTTGCGATTAATATTCACATTTTACAACTCGGAAAATTACCGGCTGAAAATAAAACTGAATTTCCGCTAGGAAAAAGTGCGAGAGTTAAACTCGTTAATTGTTAACCAATATCAGCATTCAGTTCTGATAAAACACATTCGTACGAGCTAAATCGTCCAGTGTTCGCCGTTATTATTTAGATTACACAAACGATACTGTTTTAATATAACAACCTTAAGGTTTATATTCTTTTAATACAAAATTTATCCTCACAGCTACATGTCGCTACAATACTTCTCCCCCTTCGTGCTTTTAAGCGTAACATAAACGAGTGTATCAATGAAACATAATGTTAGCAACATTTAAGAGGGAAATAACTTACACTTAAGGTGCAAAACTATGCAATTTTTTCTACGAATAATAGTAAAACAAAAATAACAGAACGCAAGTTTTATATTTTAGACAAATGATTAACCTGTCGAAAAGATTCTTTTTGAATATGGGATATCGAAGTTCTACTCAAATCAGACAAAATCTAAATCTGAACATACTTCAAAGTTATTAAAATTGTCTTTAATGATATATACAAAAATTATAATTTAATCAGGAAACCTCAACGGTAGACAGATTTGTGCTACCAGTGAATAGTTGTGAGACAGTACTATCACATTCTACTGCATTGGTTGTACCAGCATCCCTAATGACTGTCGATTGATCTGGTGTTCTTTGGCGTCTAGTGTTGATTTGCACGAAATCTCCCATGATGAGGTTTTTTAATGAAATCTCGATATCACAAGAATAGGAACACTGGATTTAATCGATCTAAACTGATGTTGTCTTCATCATCGGTTAGCTGAACAAACAAAGTAGGAAGTTGAACGTTTAATGATTCTGAAGGGACCCCCATAGACATGGTCGATTTCATTCCGTAGCGAATCACGTCGGACAAAACGATCAAGTACGGATGTGTAGTAATATGTTCCCGTCATTTGCTCTTCTAGAAGTGAGTTTAGTGATTGAAATGTTTTACACAACGGCTGTAGTACAGGTTCAGAGCAAGCGACGAAACAGTAAAAATCTTACTTGGTAATCGTAGTGGAGATGAAAAAAGGAGTTGTTCGCTAGGTGCTAGTGTGTCGAGTTTAGCGTCCGCAGTGCTTACTTGATTGTACGATGACTATCCGTTTGATTTTAGACTATACGCTGCGGCGCGTATATGACAAATGCTAAAAAGCGATCGCCAAAGTGGCAAACAGCGCTGATATAAACTATATGCCTTTCTATCTGTAGTTAAAGTTCCAGGAACTCCATATATCGACTAATCGAGGTGTCTAAAAGCACATGGACTATTGTTCTTCATAATAGGTGTAGTGTCAGTCCAGTTGGAAATCACGAACGTTATACGAGAAACCGGTAGTTGTTTGAAAGTGGAAAGGTCCCACAGTAACCACGTGGAGGCAATGGAATTACGGGAACTCTGAGAAGATCCTAAAAGAAGCCCTGTAAAAGGTTAATTATTAAATATACACCGTATACAACATTAGCTCAACCAGAAGATTAGGGGGATTTGGCCTCCTAAATTTGAAAGAAATATTTTATTAAGAATTACGAAACTGTAAAGAAAATTCTATTAATCAGATGGAATAATTCCTGTCGCGAAAATAAATTTTAAGTTCTTGAAAAAAAAATAAATAAATCTTCGAAAAATCTAAAGATAAAAACGGTTACTTAGAACAACACTTTTTTAAAAATCGAAAATGCCCTAATGATCACCTTAATCTTTTATTTTTTACAAGATTGATATTGCGAGATCACGTGTTACATGCTCTAAAAAGTTTCAAAAATTATCGCAAAAAAAATTTAACGACAAAGAGATAACGTCTAATAAGTATATTTTGAAAAATATATGATATACTGGGAGAAAAAGATTTCTCCAAAATTCAAAAGGCGATTTTTGATACTTTGTAAGTTTTCTCTCAAATAAACTGCGTGAATAATAGTAATTTTTTTTTGTTCTGTTATTTTTTAATAAATCAAAAAAATTAGCTCTATTTAGAGAAAATATTTTGTTTTTTCAGGACATTCTGTGATTTTCTTCTCCCGCTGCTGGTCATTCATTATAAGTGCCCGCAGCGTGAAAAATAGTTCTAAGTAGAACTACGAAACTAGGGACACTCGATTATTACCATTTTCGATTTAATCATCATCATTATACAATATTAGGATTACTGCTTTTTTTTTTTTTTGTTTTTGCACGGTTTTAGTCGTAATTAAATATATATTCGCTAGTAATAATGTAAATAGAAAATTAAACATCGCAAATTTTTCTGATATTTTGCCTTTCATATTTTCAGAATTATGGAAATAATACTGCCAATTAACATGTCGAAGCAACTAGCTCAAATTCGAAAGGCGCTGATTTCAAAACAGAAATGTAAACTGATCCTATGTAAACCATCTTCAATGAAAGATAAGAAACCAACTAGTAAGATATAGCGAGAGATTTAGCCGGAGAACTTAAATATTTATTTTCGGATTAAGTATTTCAGAATTTAGAAAATTTTTTAACTGCGTCATTTCGTGAGAATTTCGGATATAATTTAAAGTTATTAAAATTCTAATTTATTAGTATTACCCTACTATTATATTAAGTTTTTTATATGTAATTTACTATCCCCATAAGCGGAATTTTATTCAACCTTCGTAATCAATCAAATTTTATTCTTATTCGGTTTTCGAGATTTTTAGATATTCGAATAAAAAATTGATCTTGGCTTTATAATTGCTGAAACCGCCAAAAAAACAAATATCGATTATTCGGCAAATTATTACCTAAAATCTATACGTCCATATACTTTTGTCCGTAAATACTGCACAGTGTATTAAAAATTCAGTCCGATACTATCGAGTATGAGAGGAACGTGCAATTTTTTTAGCGGATTATCTCCGTACCATTTTCAAACATCTTTTTTAAATTTTTCCATATATATATCTCTTCATGAAGTTCGTTTTAAAGTTTTATTAAAATCTCGGCGACTGTTACATTAGAATATAAAATAAAATGTTAAAAACTTAAAAATAGTTATTATTTTAACCGTATTTTAAATTTAACCACCTTGTTTTGGGGGCAAATTTTTAAATTGTAACTTTAGGTCCCATTAAATTTCTTTATTTTTTTGCAGCAATATTTTAAACAGAAGCTAATGTTCCCCCTAGTTACCTACTTTTTAACTACTTAAACTTCTTTTCATTCATCATCAAAATGCGTATATCTAATTTTCGTTTGCTTATAGTGTTAGTTAAGACCATTTTTATCACACACATCCAGAATTTCATCGTTTTATATACAATAAAAATATTCCCAGCTTTTACTTCTCAAACTGTACAATTATTATCAGCAGATTTGTTTTATTGAAACATTAAAAAGCAAATTCGTAATAGTAATTATATTAAAAAAAATATATAAATAACATTGAACAACCTTAACTAAAATTACCTTTTTATTTTCAATATCTGAGAACTACTTATACGCGTTTACAACTTATATGATTTTGCAAAATTACATCCTAATATTGGCATCGTAAATTTCCAGTAATACGATGCAGTCGACAATAAGGTGAAAAATGGAAGAACAGACTTCAGACGTTCCCTTTCCCTTTCCATCATTACAAATTTGCTGATATGACGGCTTCTCTGTCAGGCTCTGTTATAGCAAAAGTAAAGGACACATTCAATGGTTATGCTTCTTTTTGTATAATCTTATTATTTAATCACTCATTACATTCGTATTCAATTTTACTTCTTTAAAAATAAATAAATTAATTAACAAAAATTCGAAATATCTCCAGCCTACGTAGAGAAGAAAAAAATTAAAACTAAAGTTTCTACGTTGTGAAGGTTTTACCATTACTTTGACAAAGATAATGGAGAACAGAAATTGCGTCTAGTTAAAATAATTCTTCTCGTACCCAGCAGAAATGTCTTCTTAAACGCTCGGTAAAAACCCCTGCTCTACTACTATATACTCACGAAGTGCTTCTTTTTTCAAATGTTCGGATTTTGCATATAATACATACTTTTTTTTGCATGTAGCTAACGCTCTGATATTTCGTGTTTAGGCATTTCAAAGGTTGTGCATTTAAAATACATAAATTTAATAATGCATACAAACACACCTTTTGGACATCATGTGCATATTTTCAGGATTTTTACGTAAAATACACGCATTTATGCACATACATACACGCAATTACATATTGAAAACTTTAGAAAGTCAAAGCAAATGTACGAAATTTTCAACTTCCTGTAGAAAATACATTTGGGAATGCTTATCATATTTTTAGTCAAATCTGTTGTTCGATGATGAACCATTGATGCGTGTTTATTATTAAACGAAAAAGCAGTGAAATCATTTCGGTCCACAGGAAGCAGAATTGTACGCCTTATGCAGTAGCCTCGAGACTTATTTACGAGTAGTAAGATGTACAGATAGAAGCGTACTTTTTTGATTCTTTGGCATCTCTACATTCGATTTCCTCACAGAACAACATGGATATTCTAGCCCTGAAGGTTAATTACGCGTTGAAGCTGCAGCTCCATCATGCAAGAAATCAGGTAACGCTTTTATGGGCGCTGAGTCATATGAGAATCGAAAAAAAAAAAAAACAAAAAAAAAAACGAGCAAGTCAACTTGGCTTCCAAATCTGTACTGCGCGCACCAATTCCGTTAGCAGCCCCACCAATCTGCAAAACTAAAGATTATTTCTAGGAACGTATGATGACTGAGTGGACCAGCCAGTGGCAAAGAAAACCATCCTTTATGAAAAGTATAAAATCTACACCCGATCTATGGTTTTTTCCTTTTTACCTTGCGCGTCGGGAATACGCCGCTTTAAATCCGCAGTCGGATTTGATATACAGCGGTCTCACATAACTATGTATTTGAAGGTACTCTTCCTTCCCCCACCCACATGTCCTTTCTGTTCCGGTTCCTCCTACCCTTCTGTGGAACACCTGTAGCAATGATGTGTGGCGTTCGCCAGCGTTACACTTTCAACTATCTTTTCAAATGACCCAGCGAGTATACAAATTCTACTTGGGTTTCTCAGAGTTAACAATGTACTCTAGGTAAGACATGAAGCAGCCTCCCCCCACCTTGCTTCATGTACTGTAATGACCATTGCAGTTAAAAGTCGTACATGGGCGTTAAAAAAAATATACCTCCTTGTGCATTGGCCACTCTATTGTTCTATTTCTTTACGGACAGGATATTTTTCCTCAAATAAAAAAAAATCTTTTTTAACATTTTTCTTCACAAATAAGGTGAATTGGAACAGTATATTTCCTTTTCGGTCTTTTAGAATATGTATATTTATATGGTCAATTACCTGACCTAGACAATAGTGTTGGCAAACAAAAAAAAAAAAACAAATATTGTTAACCGATCTTTTTCATGCTAGTACATAACTGTTAACTGCTAGTTAATAACGTTACATTACCTTCGACCTTGTGATGAATTATTGAACCATGTACCGCGATATATATTTACTCACACAACTTGGGACACAAATTTAATTCAAACATGCTGTCCATCGAGAAGATCATTTGCAGTTCCGATTCAAACTGGCCTAATTTTTATGAAATTGTGTTTTACCATTTTATAACTATATATATTTTTTTTTTTTTTCGCTACACCGTTAAAATACCAAAAGATACAAGTTTTTGGCGGATTGTTAAAGCATTGGATTAGCAATAATACTGCATTTTCAGCGAACGATAAAATAGTGTATTGTCAGATTGTGAGAAGAAGGTAAGATTATTTCATTCTTACGTATAAATTTTTAAAAATGCTTATACATTAAAACGTTTTAAAATAGAAATAATTACAACAGAGTTTCGAATAATATAATATTTTTTGTTTAAACCATGAAAGAATTTTCCGTAAATAATTATATTAACTAAAATAATTATTGTCTCAACATTTAAAGCTGTATTTAATTTGTGTTTTTATTTTTAAAAAAAGTTTGTGAAGATTTTTATCGCTTACACGTATTAACGATTTTTTACGTTAATGTAAAAAAGTAAAGTAAGTCACATATACCCTTTTTTATAGGGCCTTGGTAATTGTAAGGTTAAAAAATTTGCATTATTTGATGTATTTTTAAAATTTTTGTTTTTCAATAATTCATTACCGGTTCATATAATTATAATTTTTGACCACTTTAATTGCTATATATTAAGCATTTTTGAATTTTTATTTGTACTTTTTAAAACTCAATAACGATAGCCTATCCGTTACGGAGGTCGTCACGGGTTCGATCCCGGGTGATGACAGAACTTCTTATTACAAAAATTAAAATTAAAAATATTCGCTAATAATCACGTGGAAGGCAATGGAGAACCACCACGTACAACATCAAATGCGCGCTAGGTCAGTACACAGCAGACACACACGTAACTGCACTTGTATATCGATAAATCAAACGATTATTAATCTCAGTTCCGAATGTGTAGTCTTGCGTGTTGTGTACACTAAAGTTGCATATAATAATTGCCTGGTACGCAACCTTTATCGGTACAGCTAAAAATGTACGAATAGGTTGCGCCAACGCGCTTTGGCTGTACGGCACCTAAAGAAGAAGAATAACGCCGATATTAACAATTTTAGATTAGCATACTTTTTTTTAAAATCTATCTGTTAAATTTCGATTCAATTGATTACTGACAACTCCCGAAATTATTTACTTCTATCTTCTAAATTGTTTTTGTAGATGATCCATTCTTTATTCATATATCCTAAATATCCATACGAAATCTTAATGATCAATTTGCTTATTTCAAGCGATTGATGTATTCGAAAAGACTTCCAGCGCAGCTACTGTTAAATCTAAGCCGCCATTTGCAGACCAGGAAACGATTCATTGATTAACCTGTATATCAGACTATTTTTCGCACATTTCGTATATAATTAAATAACTGGAAGCTCAAATACCGTACTTCACCGTAATCCCGGATGGAATCTGTTACACAAGTAATAGCGAAAATTTTAGATGGAGTTTCAGATGAAAATTAGATCTTTTGTATCCAACTGAAGTGGCCGCATTTAAACATTTACCGGTTGTGTCTTGTGATGTAGAGAGGCTGTTTTCTGCACTGAAGAAAGCTACGTTAACAGACACAAGACATAATTTTCCTATTGAAAATTTAGAAAAAATTCTTATCATTAAATGTAAGAATCGTTAACTTTAGATTTATAACTTAATGAACTTTTAAAATAAATTAATATAGTAGAAGAAAATGGAGCACGTTAATAAAAATTTAAAGCGGAAAATAAAAAATTTATTTTATTTTTTGTTTTTATCTATTATGAAATTTTTAGTGCATATAAATCCAAACTCTATAGTGATAACCTTTCAAGTTCGCTATTCTTTTTATGCGATAATTACGTCTAGCAATTATTCAGGTAATAACGTAGCTTTAAACAAAACCGTTTCTTCTGCTTCAATATTACAACTTTCCCGCGCAGAAACTGTACAACAGTAGCGCGACATTGCTAATAAACGTATTTTCAATGATGTTTTACTACTTGTACACGTGCACACACGCATATATATTTATATATATATATATAACAAAGTTCGGTCAGTTACACCATTTATAACTCAAGAACGGCTGGACCGATTTTTATGATTTTGGATTTTTTGGATTTGTCTTCGACCCGAATAGCAGAATACGAAATTTAAAAAAAAAATTACAAAGAAAATTCCTTTTTTTTTGCTGTTTTTAATCTGGGGGGGGGGGGGGTAAATCATTTTTTAACTGTAATTTTTGAATTTCACGAAAGGTCTGCTATGTTTTGTTTTATATTTTGAATTTCGCTTCTAAAGGGTTATCTGGTGATGAATTATGAATATTTTAAGGGTGATTTTTGAGGTCGTTCAAAATTCCATATTACATATATTCTAGATGGTTTCTTGCCGCCCAGGGTAATCGCTCAGCTTAAAGTTGTAAATTGTCATAGATAAAAGTTTAATTGTAATTTATGATCCAATTCCGATAAGTTAAACCAATGAAAAGCTTTGGTTAGTCCAATATGTAGTGTAGCCGTGAATTCTGATAAAACTTTTTACTTTTTGTTGTAAAATGTGTTTCCGAGGTCAATGCGACGTTAATAAGATTTTTAAGAAAAGCCTCGAGTTCTTGAGCTCTTTGACTCAAGCCATTGATGCCAATGGTCCAGGTTAGTATTCGAAACGAGGAGTCAATGTCATTTCACTTTTTTTCCTTGGCCTTTCGTGTGTTGGCTCAAAGGTTTAGTTTCTAACCGAGTAACACGTATGTTTAGCTGGTTAATACTTCCCGAGCTCTATTGTATAATTGAATATTTTGGTCGTTTCTGAACCATCTTATTCGGGATTCTTCCGTATATTATACATGTATACGAAATCCTAAAAATCGGTATAAATTTACTTTAAGAAATTGAAAATTATTTTAGAAACACGTTTTTCCGCGTATAGCCCATCATCAGCTAACAGCACAGTGTACACACTCTATTTAATAAAGTACATAAATTTAGTGTGTATTCTGTGTTGTTAGCTGATGATATAGCCCCAAAAAAAATGTTTCCAAAAAGTAAATTTACTTTAATCGTTTAAAGTCAATTTATACTGATTTTTGCTATTAAAGGGGAATCTTGCTGACACGTGAATTACATTAATTTCAATGTAATTAAAATACTCTTTTCATTTTGATTTTTGTACATTTATTGAACTTAATTCATTTTGATTATTAATTTCATTTTAATAAAAAACTGAATTTAATTTAGTTAATAAGTTAACACAACATTTATTGATTCTGAGGCGGTACGAATTTACCGGGGTCAGCATGTATACAAATATATATATATATATATATACATAGTCTAGCCATAAATACTGATACTGCTTTAAACGAACGTACCGCGAAAAGGAAGCACGATGCAAATTCAGAAAAAATTTATTTCAAAAGTACAAACAATGCTCGTTAAAATCATCGCTTAGGTATTCAAAATGACCACCTTTATTAGCGACACGCGACGAAAAACGCTCCGGCCATTTCGCAATACATGTACGGATCGTCTTGAGAGGAATTCTTGCTGCTTCCTCAACAATGCTTCGCTTGAGCGACTCCAAATTTCGGTGTGGTCTTCGACAGGCCATTTCCTCTAACCTATCCCACAGTTCGTAGTCCAGCGGATTTAAATCCGGGCTGCCGGACGGCCAATCACTAGCTGCTATTAAGCCGGGCACATTCTCTGCGAGCCACTTCTGTGTCGTTTGAGCCTTGTGTGCCGGTGCTGAATCTTGTTGAAATACCCAATCGATTCCGGCAAACAAAGTATCGTTCAGAGGCTTAACCACTGGTTCCAGAACTGTGTTTTGGTACACTCTGGCACTTGTCTTGACCCCTGTTTCACAAAAATGGATGGGAATTACCCCATACCACGATACGCCCCACCACACCATCACAGAAGTGGGGTGGTGACCTCGTTGAACGCGTGGAAATTTGGTTTTAGCCTCAGCAGATGAACGGGCATAAATTCTATCATTTTGCTAGTTATATTTTTCCTCTACAGTTAAAATTTTCTCATCTGTGAAAAGGATCTTTTTGTACCCATTTTTGCCGTACAAGCCTTTCAACTTTTTCGCTCTTTCGTATCTTATCGCCTTTAATTTTTCGGTTAAAAGATGACCTGTACTTCTTTTATAGGCTCGCCTATGTAAATCATCGGTGAGGATGCGCGAGACCGTTCTCGGCGCGATTTTCATCTCCTGAGCGATGATTTTTTGTTTCCGAAGAGGGCACCTGTTAATTCGCAACCGAACTGCTTCAACTACCTTTTTTGTTCTCGCAACACGCGGTCGACTGGCTTGCGGGCGATCAACAACGTCTCCTGTGTCCATAGAACGTTGCAGTGTACGATAAACAAAACATTTCGTAACTTTGAGTGGTTTGAGGAGAGCGAGAATTTGAGACGCGCTATGCCCCGTCTTCATCAGTCCAATTATTGTAACGCGTACGTGATCATCTGTCCAATCCATCTTCGTAGCGTCTACTGAACAGACTAAAGCGAAGTTATTTGCTCTTATACTGTGTTATGACGATGCATTGACAGTGTTATCACTTTGTTCTGCGCAAAATTCCCCTCATGCAACGGCAGTATCAGTATTTATGGCTAGACTATGTATATATATATATATATATATATATATGTAAGTTCGATTTCGAATAAATGATGTTTCGAGGTTTCAACTATAGAAAGTTAGCTTTATTTAGCATCTTTATAAAATTATAATTAATACATTAATCGAATGATAAGAGTTTAATACATACCTATAGAAAACTCGAAAAGATGTACATTTATCCTTATACGTAATACTATGCGATAACCACCAACATTTAAAGTTTTAACCGTTTACAATAATCAACTACGCGTATATGTAATATAACAACGAGTGTCTCTATTATTAACTTACGTACAATAAACGATAACGTGTATACGGGAGATAAGCGGACGAAATAATCGGATGACCGGTTATCAGTACCTGACAAATGTTACATCTTCCCTACCAAACCTAAAACTGGAGGACTTCAGTTTTCGGCAATAATTTGGATATGTGATAGAACCCTTTGTCTCTTCTTTTATTAGTTTGGATTTCGTAAATTGTGTTTGAACATTTATTTTTTATAATATAAGGACCTTCTCTTATTTCGTCTAATTTTTGTCTGTTAAGTCTGTTTCCTTTTTCGACATATACTTCATCCCCTACATTAAAGACCACGTCCTTTCTATTTTTATCATAATATTTCTTGTTCTTCATGTGAGAGCACTCAGAGTTTTGGAGTGCTTGTTTCCTATCTTCTACTAAATTGTTTATTTGCTGATTTAGATCTGTTATTGGAGATGAGCTGTCTCCTGACAGAAGATAGTTTGGACGGAATTTTGTTGCGTCATGTATTGTGTTATTGTAGTCGTCTATACAGAGCTTAGCGATTGTTGTCCAATTGACTTTCATTTTTTTTTCTTTGCATTCGTTGTATTTGCAACGTATTCTATTGACAAGAGTTTGTCCTACACGTTCATTTAATCCATTAGAACTTGGAGAGTCGACTGCTGAAAATATAGTTGTAATATTATTCTCTTTTAACACATCTTGCAATTTTCGTGATGTAAGAGCCGCATATTGATCCAACATAATGATTTTGACCTGACCAATACTTAGCACTGGCTTCACCAGTTTGATGTAGTCGTGTGCTGCTTGTGTTTTGGATGTTAACCCGAATACATATCGTGAAAAATGATCGATTAATATGTGCAAATATCTGTGTTTTGATGATTGCTCATTAAATCCTCCAATTGTATCAATAGACATGATTTCAAATGGATTCTGTGCTGGACCCAGATGCGATAATAATCCTATCTTTCTCCCAATTCTTGTTTTATTTTTTTTGCATACTATACATGCTGAGCATATTTTTTTTGTTAATGTGTACATGTCCTTGAAATAAAATTTTTGTTTTATTTCTCTTAATGTTTTATAGGTATTTATATGACCCAACCTAATATGAGTTTCCTGCACAATTCGCCTTCCTAACTCTTGAGATATTACTATTTGCTTTTTATCGGCGGTTCTATAGATTATATTTTGTTCATCTTTATTTTTGATCATATCTTTTATTTGAATTTTGTTGTCTTCTTGATCTTTAATGATATCTTGTGCTGTTATAAAATTCACAATTTCTATTTCATTATTAATTTCACATGAACTTTCCATAACTGGGTTTCTGGATAATGCGTCTGCTTCTAAGTTTAATTTTCCTGCACTATATTTTACAATAAAATTATATTGTGACAACTTCATGGTTATGTTACCCAATTCCTCATCGATACGTTGCTTGATATTAAGATTCTCAAGTGGTTTATGATCTGTGAGTACAACAAATTTTTGATCTATCAACCAGTAATGCCAATATTTTATCGCCTCATAAATGGCTAAGCATTCTAAGTACACAGCTTTCTTTTTTTTTTGTGCTGGTGTCAACTTTTTTGAGAAATAGGCTACAGGCAGAAGTTCATTATTTTCTTGCTTCTGTTTCAGGATAGCACCTATTCCTATTCCTGAGGCATCTGTAAATAAATATGTTTCTCTATCCGGGAAAAAGATTGCCAAAATAGGAGCCGAGCATAGCAAATTTTTAACTTTTTGAAATGTACACTCGCATTCTTGTGACCATAAAAATTTTTGGTGTTTACGAAGTAAAGCATGTAATGGTTCCAAAAGTGTAACACTATCTGGAATGTACTTGTGATAAAAATTAATTTTTCCCAAGAATTGTCTTACGTGTTTTTGCGATTTTGGCGTGGGGAAATGTTTTATTGCTTCAAGATTATCACATAATGGCGATACAGTACCTTTATTAATGATATGACCTAAGTATTTAACCTTTGGTGTGGCAAAATTACACTTTTCCAGTTTTATTTTAAATCCTTCTTGTTTTATCGCTTCAAATAATTTTTCCAAACATTGTATATGATTGTCAAAGTTTTCCGAGATAATAAGGATGTCATCGATATAATTGATACAGGAACTGTCCAGGTTATACTTTCGCAGCATGCTTGACAAAATTCTTTGGAAAATAGCAGGGCTATTTTTCATTCCAAACGGTAAACACGCCCATTGGTAGTGACCTTTCTGAGTTGTGAACGCTGTTTTATATCTATCTTTTTTACGGATCGGAATTGACCAAAAGGCGGAATTTAAATCTATTACTGAGTATATTTTACTGTTCCGGCTTTTTATTAGAATATCTTCTATTCTAGGAAATGGTTGTGCTTCAGGAACAATTAATTTGTTCAATTCTCTATAGTCTATACACAGCCTTGTCTTTTTTTTTTCATCTTTTTTTAACACCAATGTGACAGGCGCTGCGAAAGGTGATTGGGATTCTTCTATTAATTCTTTTTGTAAGAGGATTTTCACTTGTGAATCTATTTCTTCATTCTCTTTGGGTGAACAACGGTATGGTTTTTTGGCTATGTTCTTATATTCGCTAAGCTTAATCACCGCTTCGTAGTTTTTTACTAATGTTACATCGAATTTATCTTTTGCGAATATGCAGTCATATTTGTTTATTAAATCAATCATTTTCCCTTTATTATTTGGTTTTAAATGATCGAGTTCCGAAATAGTTGTGTATGATATTTCATTAAAAGGTTGATCAAGGTTTGTGGTGTTTGCCTCGACTTGGGTTATTTGGGTTTTTGATTTTTGCCAAATATTACAGTTCTCATCTTGCGATAATTTAAATTTTTTTATTGTGTCGAGTCCTAGTAGTAAGTCTTTTTGTAAATTTTTTTCATTTACCACTATCGCCTCGCATCTGTGTGTTATTCTTCCTATAGTTAGGTTTATTTGTATGGTTTTATCGGTTTCAACGTCACCACTAATTGTTCTCAGAATTTTTTTATTTCTTGACAATTCGTATTTAATATCTTTTAACACTTTATTATTGATTAAGGTCGCGTTCGCACCTGTATCATATACTCCGATTACTTTTTTATTGTCGATTTTAATCTTTAACAAAATTAGTGGTGAGTTTATTCGTTTTTTGAATCAGTATGTGTCTCTTTTTCATTTGATTCGATTAAATTTATTTCGATTCTTTTTTTTGTTTTGCATAAGGCTTCTGGATGAAATCTTCCTGGTTTACCTATCTTTTCACAAATTGTACATGGCTTATAGTTTTTCTCTACATTAGTTTTTATTTGTTCTTGTTTTTGAGTTTTTTCTACACTTTGAAACTCTTTCTTTTTGGTGTAAGATTCGTTTTCTCGTATGCTGCTTAAAAGATCTTGAATATATTTAGTTTCATTCTTTTTGATTTTATCCTGAATGGGTATTGGTAGCCCAATAACGATAAGACTAATTCTTGTTTCCTCATTCATTTTAGGCTGCAGTTCCAGAAGCATACGTTCCTTTTTTAATGCATACTCAATTAAAGAGCCTCCAAGATACCTAAATGAAAAAGCTTGACGATCAGATTGCCAACTTTTGTCTGAGAATGTAGATAAAAACTCTTGTTTCCATATCTCAAGATTATCTTCATCCGAAAGTTTTAGTATTGTGGTATTAAACCATTCTAACGCCGTATCTTCGACACTCAATTTTAATATTTGGATTTTTCGTTTAATATTTTCGACTTGGTTTTCCTTACATTCCTGTTCAAATTTCCGCCACCATTCCGGTGCATTTTGATTCTTTCCTTTAAAATTTTCTAGTACAAAATTTTTCTTTACATGATGAATAGATTCTTCTTTTTCTCTAGTACCCTGAGGCGATTTTTCTTTGATTTCAGCTAAAATTTTGACTAAACTATCCAAGGTGATGGGGTCAGGGACTGAGGTTTGAGGTATAATTTCTTCTTCTAGATAATGATCTTTAAATACAGGGTTTAATTCATCATCAAAATATAAATTACTTAGCTCCGGAGTCATAGTAATTGTAAAACATCGAGTTTGACCGACTTTGGTCAGAGACTTGTTCGTTTTTGCAACAATGGGATGATTAAAAAGAGTTGTATGCATAGAATCGAGACACATATCAGGTGGAAAAACATAAAAATTTACATCACCGAATTTTTTTATCGCGCGTACTATAGTTACCACATTTTTCGATGTCTTCGTCATGCACTTTTCCAATCGGATCTTGACACGAACGTTCTCCAATATCTGGGTTGTATTTCCATCCGTCATGATATCAATGATGACTGATAAAAGATTCTTTTCGAGTTGTAAGTTCGATTTCGAATAAATGATGTTTCGAGGTTTCAACTATAGAAAGTTAGCTTTATTTAGCATCTTTATAAAATTATAATTAATACATTAATCGAATGATAAGAGTTTAATACATACCTATAGAAAACTCGAAAAGATGTACATTTATCCTTATACGTAATACTATGCGATAATCACCAACATTTAAAGTTTTAACCGTTTACAATAATCAACTACGCGTATATGTAATATAACAACGAGTGTCTCTATTATTAACTTACGTACAATAAACGATAACGTGTATACGGGAGATAAGCGGACGAAATAATCGGATGACCGGTTATCAGTACCTGACAAATGTTACATATATATATATATAAAAAAATGTATATGTAAGTATATATACATATAAGTCGTTGCAACAGCCTAGTTGCTAAAGCGTTTGGCCGTTATTACGGTTCGACCTCAGGCGACGGCAGAAATTATTACAAAAAATTAAATTAAATAATCACTAATAATCAAGTGGTAGGTAATGGCAAACTACCACGTATACCACACCATACGCACACTATTTAGTATACAGCAAACACACACACACACACACACACACACACACGAGACTGCATTTGTAGCGCGACAAATCAAACATATATGATCAATTGTGTAGCCTTGCATATAGTAACTGTCATAAGTGTTACCTATATCTGTGCAGCTAAAACGGTTACTACTTTTTCTGTCACAAGTTTGTCTTCTTATATATTCCATATATGTATATGTAACATTTTGTGGCAAAAAAAGTGATGGGGTTCGGCCTAAGAATGACGCTGTCATTCAGTGGTGGATCAACGTGGGGGGACACCCTCTCTCCCAAAGAACCAAAGCCTCTATAAAAAATTTGTTATAACAGAGAAACTTTATTTATACTATAAAAGACTTGTATAAATATTACCTATGGATTTAATTTTAATTAATATTTAATACTGTTCTCTAGTAAAACTATTAATATTACGTTTTCATTTCATTTTTAAACCCAATCGATCTTTTGCTTTTCTTATTTATTTTTAATTTTTATTTTGTAATGTAAATGAAAATAGATCAAAGATATATATATATATTTTGTACTTGCTCACAAATAAAGAATTAGGATCGGATTACTAACAAAAATAAAAAGAAAGTAAAGTCTAATAAAAATACCATCTTTCTTACTATTCAAATTCTGAACTACCATTTTAGCTAGAATTTTATAATTTTTTTATTTTTTACCTAAAAATAAAATAAAATTTAAATTAAATTGTAATAATTATATACTTTTAAAACATTTTTAAATTTCTGAAGAGGCCGTTATTTGATTTTCTTTATGAAACAACGTATTTCTAACGGACGTTACAAAAGTCAGTTTCGAAAGAACAGCTAACAAAACGCATGAGTTACTCGGAGCCTGGCTAAATGAAGTAAAGCTTAATCTTTCAGTTGAAAATGCTTTGCGTCTCTTTTTACAAATTCCCTGAAACTAAAAAGGAAAAATATTAAAATACTTTACAGGGGAATCACTTTACAAAAGTAGTCGAACATTTTAAATACCTAGGAGTTATATTAGACAATAAACTCTTCTTTAAACAATATATAGACTAGACCGCATCTAGGTTGGACGCTAAATGCCATCAATTACTAGAAGTGTGCAGAAATACATGGGGCTTTCATTACAGATACAGACTTGTACTGTGCAAGTCACTTGTTGAGAATACAGTGTGTTACTGCAGCTCTGTTTTTCCAACACCTAAAAACGAAAATCTTAAAGCAAAAAATCTACTCTACACAACGTAAGTACTTAATAAACGCCTGTAGAGCTTATGTGGAACAATTTCTCACAGTGCCGCTGTTGTCCTATGGGAGTCCTTCCACTTAGACCTAAAAATTAACTATAGATCAATCATTTTTACCATAAAAAGTCATAAAAATTTCGAATATATTAATGATCATGTCTATCAAATAATGAACTTTCTATTTCCAATAAATCCTCTTCAGAACAGTTCCTACATTCTAATCCACCATGACTTACATATAAAAATGTCACTAAAACAACAACTCAAAAGAACATTAAAAACTATTTCATGTTCACACGGCAAAACTCGTGGGAAAAAGAGATACAGCAGGTCGGCATACCCACAGGTTAATCCGAAATATTAGAACAGGCTTACAGTTAACACCTGACTTTTACACTACCCAACTCCTCACTGACCACGGACACTTCGGAGTCTACTTAAAAAAATACAAAATTACTGAAGACGATAAATGTGACCGTGGGGAAATTGAAAACGTCAATCACGTAATCTTTCACTGTAGTAAGTATGACGACGTCAGACACTTCAACATAGAAAACCTCAATTTGAGCAATTCAACTTCGGAAACTAAATTTCAAAAATTCGGGTTCTTAGTTTCAAAACCAAAATTTACTGGCAAAAATAACAACGTACAGTGATTTACGTTACTAATTGTAAGTTAAATAAAAAACATTACTTAAAATCTAATTATTTACGCATATGTAATTTTCAATATTAACACCCGGACAAGACAATCTAGCTTAAATGGTAAATCAAACCGAAATCAATCACACTTGCGTCTTTCAGAAAAAAAAACATATATTGTCTATTAAATAAGTACATAGTGCATAACCCACCAGTTCATGTAACATTAAGTTTCTCAAACCTCGATACAAAAAAAATTAAAGTTTATTACTTAAATTTTATTGTAAGAAAGTTCTAGTCAAGATTAAGCCTAACGATGGTGCTTGACTTGGCGTCTTTGTACGCAAACTCGTATTGCAAAAAAAAAAAAAAAGGGCCATTGAAATATAGTTCTTAATCAAAAAAAAAACACCCCCCCACCCCAAAATGTCTCTCTGGATCCGCCCTTGTCATTAATATATATCAATAGCGTATAGTAGAGGAAGCGCCACAATCAAATATTTTTTTGAATAAAACTAAGCATATGTAAAATTCAATTAAATGAGTAACAGGAATAAAAAATTACGAAGAACCACGTACATATTAAAATTGATGAAGAGTACTTCGTTTTTTGTAAATTAATTCAATTCTTCGGTTCTTCTTTGTGAAAATGTCTACTGCACCATCATAAAAAGATGGTTGTTTCCTTATGTTTTTGATAATAATTCTTTTTCAATACTAAAAAGAGCTAATGAATATAATCGCTTCTGCCCTCCTCGTGCATTTCTTAAATATGTTTTTATTCGTTTCAGTGCGGAGAACGATTTTTCTGTAAACGAAGTGATTGCCGGCATCCTATTATTTAAATAAGAATAAGAAAGGTGTACATTTCTGAAAAAACATTTGTTAATTCTGAAGCGGTCAAATGTCAAAACAGATCAACCGAGCAGTGCCTGTACACATATCAGAATCTTTATAAATAACAGAAAGTTCACTTTTCAAACTTGCAAAATCAAAAGTTTCCGTAATTCTGTTTTAAATTTAAAAAGTCTCTCTCCGAAAAGATTTCTTGAAAATTTTAAAAATTTCTTGTATTTAAAAGATTTAAAAATTAAATCTATTACGGTAAGTCCGTACTTGTGCGCTTTCGCTTTCAACTTTCAACTTGCATCTTGCCTCTTTCAACTTGCGTCTAGACGCATGCCTCTTGACGCATGCCCGAAAGGCAAGCAATTTCTGTCCGCACTTGTTCAACTAGTCTGTGCGTTTCGTCAGTAGGTCCTGCGCAACGACCTCGCGGTGGAGTCAGACGCGCTATCCCGACTTTTGCTAAGTTCTGCATTTTTAGTTTTGTAACATGGAAGAAAGAATAAATCCCTGTGGGTTTTGGACTTTTCGAAAACTCGAAATTATAAGATTCTGAAACAAGTGAATATAGATGATTTATTGTTCAAAAACTTTACTCGGATGTCGAACGCCAACTTTGATTGTTTGCTAAATCTGACTCGGGGAAAAATAGAAAAAAAGGGACACACGTTTCCGTGTGAAGCTATACCTCCACAGTTTAGGCTTGCTATCATTCTAAGATTTCTGGCCACAGACGACTCAATCAAATCTCCTTTTCATCTATTTAAAGTTTCCAAACAAACTATATCAGAAATTATACCCATCGTTTTGAAAGCCATAATTGAGAAGCACTGCAGTATTACATCAAGGTAAGTAGAAGTATTCATTCGTATTTCGTAATTGCTCAAAATAATTGTCACCGCAAAAGTGATATATAGGAAAAAATGTGCATATAAATATACCTACGTATATTTTTTTAGAAAAATCAAAGAGGTAAAGTAAAATAGAGGAATTAGAGTGTCTGAAAAGTTCATTAGTCAGTAACTTTAGTAAGCGTAATGTAATTCAGAAAATACTTCATTCGCAGAAAGTACATCAGTTTTTGCTGAACGTTAACAAACGGTTCATATTAAAGCCATCGTTCTCAGTGATATTCACATCAGCAGCATTGAGATCGAGATAAACTGGAGCTCGATTCTTACTGGTACGACTTGCAGTACTGGTGGTCGAATAAACACCATGGTAAGGTGTAGACTTCATCGGCCCCGGATTCCGTTCTCCTTTCGGCCACTTTGGAATGCTCTTTTGAAAAGTAAGATCTCAAACTATTCATTTTGTTTTTTTTACTCCTTCGACGCCTAAGCTATACTTTTCCCCAAGTTAAGCCAATGCGTCGTTCCAGCCTGCCCGTTGGTATAAGTTTTATCCCTGATATCCCACAACACCGGTAAGCTTCGATAATCGTCAATAAAATCTAATGTTTCTTTTCCTTCGTCAGACATGATGACAAAACAAAAGAGAAACTTCACAAGAACCGCGACGGTTTTCGAGTGAAAAGGCACGGAATGACGCACGCAAACCCCCTCCACTCCAAGGTTTAACACGTTCAACTTAAACAACGCATGCGCTAGCGCATGCCTCACGTGTCTCTCTCTGTGCGCTATGACGCATGCCTTTGACGCACGTAAAGTTGAACAAATGCAGACTTACCGTTAGACATATTTGTTTGCGTGACATCGATAATTTCTAATAAGGTCCTTTTCTATATGACAGTTTTTTGTATTCCCTAGAAATTGAATCAAGTCTCATTCTCTTTTTGGAAGTCTCTGTTAATGATCTGTTCTTCTCTTCACTGAAACAACTGTTGATTAACTGATACGATTAAAATTTTCGTGGAGTTCTAAAAGATAATTGCGAAACCATTCGATTTTCTTGAGACAAAAACTAATGCCAAATTCCTTTTTTTGAAGCACCTGAAACTGTAGACTATGGAAATATAAAAAAAAAAAATATCTACAAAATAAGTTAAAATCAAAATCTCCTAAATTATAACACTAAACCGCGAACTGTACAAATCGTCTCTGAATGCCACATATCCGCAAATGAAAATAAATTATGTAAATATATCCTTTAATTATTTTTTATATACATTTACTGTTTCCGCCAATTTAGTATTACAATTCCAGCATGCTGACGATAAAGTGAGAAATCATGTTTTTATTTTCTTTGCTGATTTAAAAAAAAAGAAAAAAGAACTAAATTTAAAAAGACAATAAAACAGATTCCACATTGTTTTATGTAGCTAACATACTAATAAAGAACCAAATTCAATTTATGAACATCAAACGAAAATAGCTTAAGGATACTTATTTTTACTTCGTGATTGAAGACCACTATGCTCACCAGCCATCACTGCTGCATCAGCATATGCGTCTGAGCAATTAGTTTTTGACACATTTAAAGTCTTCTAAAGTTTCAAAAGGTTTTTCCACTAAATACTGAACACTTCCGTATTACTTCCATCTTAAAAATATAAAAATCGTTACAACATATGGAAGAGTACGGTTGGGAAAACAATTCGGAAATGAAGATAAACGAGCCGGTATAGTTTCTACTGTAGTAGTAATATGGATCGAGAAGCGCAACTAGACATCACATTCAGTTCCACTGTTGGTAAACAACACGATATCAAAAAAAAAAAAAAAAAAAAAAAAAAAAAAAAAAAAAAAAAAACCAAAAGAAAACTTATTGCAAATAACACTATCCTATAAGCATACAAGTGGACTTGTCGCTTTCATGAACATGCGGGCACACCTTTTTTTTTTTTTTTTTTCATTTTCAATACACAACACCACTCTGGAATCACATGAATAAAAATTCACACAAACGTGACTGTACATGTGATCTTGAAAGCGCCGCAATTACGACTAAATTTGTCGCATACTTTGGAACCTAATTTTCTAAAATACAGCATTGTCGATGTCAACGCAGAATTGATTTTAGCCCATTGCATTTAAAAAATTATATATTTTTATAATAAACTACTTCGCTGTTTTGGTGAATCAAATAAATAAATGTAGACCAAAATAGAATTATAAAAATTCACAGAAATAATATATCGTTTAATCATAATTGCGCGCATAATAATCTCAAAAAATAATAAAACTAAATTTTAATAGTTTCCACACGACGGAAGAATATGCACACATCGGAATAAATCATTAAAGTATAAACGTAAATAACTTTCCAAACTGTCAATTAATAACGCTGTAATAGTGATCATGGTATTCTTTGTTCAATCATCAAACACTGTACAAAATTAGGGTCTAATGTATGCGACAGGTTTCTGTCCTTAAAAGACTGAACCTATTGAGAAAGCTCTTTCCCCAACAAAATGGAGCGGCGATCCTTTTCTCCTCATTTCTTTTTGTACAAGTCGATTATCCGTTCTAAATTCGATTACTGTTCCTCTTTATCTACGGCTCTGCCTTAAAATCACTTCAATCCAAGCTGGATATAATCCAAAATTCTCGTATTCGTCTTTGCCCCTTGGTGCTCTTAGATCTTCTCCCATACCAGCAGTTCTCGCTGAGTCGTTCTTCCCTTTTCATCCGCAGATGATCCTATTTAGGATATCGCATTTTGTGTAAATACCGCTATCATCCTCTAGACTTATCCCTTCATATCTTTCTATTCTGCAAAACTGGCGTTTTACTCCCAAGAAAATTCCGATCCTAATCCACATTGCTTTACGGCTATTTTCACCCTGTGCAATTATTTATTATAATAATCTCCCTTATTTTTCTTTTAATTTTGCAGATCTCTCCAATCCTCCCAATGTATTCTACATTTACCTCGTTCCTCCAAATCCCTTTTTCGAATACAACAGTTATACAGGAGAATTCCATAGTTATATCGAATCCCGTTTTCCTTCTCGCATGACCATTTTTACTGACGGATCGACCTAATGGAGTTGGAGCTTCTTTCATACCTCTGAGCATAAATTTCCCTGAATCTTTTTGTCTCCACCTTCTTTTTGTACTATCTTTCCTCCCATCGTTCCTCTTCTAAATATTTAATTATCCCTGACTCCATGTGTGCTCTTAAAGCTATTTCCTCACATTTCCCCTCTCACTCCTCTGACTTTTTTATCCTCCGTATTCGCTCTTTTATTCACTTTCTTTTCTCGCTTCATGCTATCCGCATTAATATGCTCTGGGTCCCCAGTCATATGGGGGGGGGGGGGTAGAGGGTAACGAAATGGCAGATTCCTTGGCTCAGATTGCTGTATCCTCCCGCTTTTATTTCACTAAAATTCCCGCTTCTAATTTACCCCCATTGTGTAAAATGTTTCATGTTAGACTTTGGTGTCAGATTTTTACGTTTCTTCCTTTTCTAATCAACCTTCCTTTATTTGACGTACCCATACTTATTTAATTTGCATAATCTTGCGGTATCTTCATAAAAGTTTTCGCACAGAATACAATTGTTGAGAAGCATTTAAAATTTTAAAAATATCAAATAGAAAAAATAAAAAACAGACGAATTGAAACATGTAATTTTTATTTTTAACAACAACTATTAATATTACAGGTCCTGGATGTATCATATTTTTGATACCGATTACAATCATCTATGTTACAAATGTGTCAAAAGCTATCATAGTTTATCAATCTCTGAGGGAAGCCAATTTTTGTTTCTCGTTAAAATAATTGTTTTTAATGCCTTTTGGTCAAAACATCGGTTATATTTAACGCCACTACGCCACGATTGCGAGAATTATCAGCAGTTTACTTGAAAACGAGAACACTAAACCATATAATTGGTGTTTTAACTTACTTTAATATCAGACTTTTATGTTTTTGTTTATCTGAAAAGAAAAAGTACAGCGGGGAAACGAAAAATATTAAAATATACCATATTTTATTACTGCTCCTGGTTATACTGTCAGGGACGGAATAATTTTTTATGAAATAAAAATGTAACATTGAAAAAAAAAAACAAAAAAAACGTCAAACCTTATTAAATACAAATTAATCTTAAGAACATAATAAAATGTGCCTTTTAAATAATAAAATTGAGGAATTTGGGCAGTAAGATATATCCCCACTGACTTTCATCAGTTTTTATATCAATTCTATTAGGTTATTGTTTGACTTTTTTTTTTCTTAGGAACTGAGTTTTATTCATATACCTAGTTCCTATAGCCCTGAAATCTTGAGTAAACTTAATATGTTTAATCTTGAAAATTGACTCATCTGAAATGAAACCAAAAAACAAACGAATTAAAATAAAAATCGTATTCAATAACGTGCAATTAAAGCAGGATAATTATAATAATAATACAGTTAAGTAAAGTTTATATTCTCTTTATTTTATAACTAAAAAAAAAAAAAAACATAATATATTATACACTTATCTACCGTAACAAGCAAGTGACAGAAAAAGACTTCCTGTGTAAGTCACGAGCCTCTTTTTTTAAATTACTTTCTTCTCCATCTATCCCAAATAATTCAATTTATAAAGTACTTCACTAATTTAAAATTTTTATTTATAAAATTTTAAAAATAAGTTCCACAACAATGAAATATCTGTATTGCGAATTTCATGAAGTAACATTAGTTTAGTACACATACATCGTTATTTTACATTAGTTACTACTTTTAATTCCAAAATTGACAGCATAAATAAAATTTTACTCATTTGGCAACTTAAAAAGAAAAACATGTCGCAAGTTAGAAAGTTTATAAAAAATTTATTTACAATTAAATAATTATGTTTTTATTAAACTGTTATATTGCTATAATTAATTTAAATTCACATAACACAGAAAACTAGCTAGTTGATTTTATAAATGAAATAATTTGAACACAGTATACTAGACTTTGTAAGAACTTATTACATAAATCGGTATAGATTCATAATCTTTAAATATACAAAAGCTAATCAATAATCATTGCAAAAAATGAATATACAATTTTATTTTTAAATTATTTCTATTTATTTTTATTAATAAATTTTATAATATTTAACTAGTTCAAATTTAGTTTTTAAATGTTGTAATATTATTGCTATTTTAGATATATAATCAAATTCAATCATTGTTTATCGAAATATTTTAACTTTAAATCATACTTACTGTGAATATGGAATCAATGTTTCTAAAACATGTTTGTAAATTACTTTAGATAATTAACTAGTTTTATGTCGTATGAATTTAAATTAATTATAACATCACAACAACGATTTATTTACAGTCCTCCTTTTCACTACAACTACCGTTCTTACATTTCTTTAAATACCGAAAAAAATCAAATCGGTATCACTTATTTTTGCTTTCGGAAAAATTTTAATTATTAAAGCGTGTCATTACTTTTTCGTTTTATGTACATGGTGCGTTCAAAAAGTTCCGGGACTAGGTTAATAGAAAAAAAAAAAAATACATAATAAAATGAATGTTTCATTACTTAGAATTCAACATACATTGCTTCTCGTTCTACACATTTCTCTGTTTTTTCATGGAGTTGTTGAAAGGCTTCGCAGTATTCGTTCGGAATTTGCTTTAGCAGTCGGTTACTTTTCTTTGGATACATTTTAAGTCACCAAATCGATGATTTTTTAATGCGCATTTTAGTTTTGGGAAAAGAAAAAATTCCGCTAGTGCCAAATCTGGTGAATATGGGAGATGGTTGATGACGGTAACCGATATTTTTGGTTAAACAATCAGCGATGAATGTGGTGCATCATCATGTAGGAGAAATCAACATCCAAAGTGACGTAATTCAGGTCAAACCCTTTGGATTCTCTTCGAAAGTCGTTCCATTACTTCGTTGTAGAATGGTCCATTTATGGTTTACCCAGATGGGTACAAATTCGCGATGGATTATGCCGCTCGCGACGTAGGTGTCCCAGTCGGATTGATGAATATCAATCTAGAGCGAGTAGGCGAGTATTCAGCGCCTCCAAACTGAACCTTTCGGCTAAGGGAGTAAACCCTAACAGAAGATTCTGCGGCAGGCAAGGGGAAACCACCGCAGTATCTTCCCAAGAGCACCATGAAATGTCAAGAAAACGGATAAGATTTTGTGCCATGCGATCCGACTATCAACCGGCGTTCTGACGTCCGGAGTCAGAATGTGAAATATGCTACCGGTGTTTTTAAGATACGAAATATAAATAGATTCGGAACGTGGAATGTTCGTGGACTTTTGGCTCCAGGCAAACTGAGGATTGTGGAGAGCGAGCTTATGAGATACAACATTCCAATCTGCGGACTTGCAGAAACTCATTATAACCAGACTGGTCATTTTGAAACAAAGGATTTTAATGTTTACGCTTCTAGTAACAGTAATTCACACGGAGAAGGAGTGGCTTTCTTGGTAATGAAAAGGAAAATTGTTATTGCTATCGGCTCATTCAACGAAAATCTGCGAAGCATTAATTTGCTGATTTTTTTTGTTCCGATGTCAACAAGTAAGAAACAAATTCTGTACGCGGTTTTCATTTGCCCAGAACATCATGGATGATATAAATACACTACCAATACTTACGCCAGCTGCTTCCGATATCGATGCAACGGATAGGCGGCGAATAACGACCAATAAATTACGTACATGGTCGATATTGCTACTGCTGGACGTCCCTTCCTCCGATCATCTTCAAGCGATTGTCGTCCAGTTTCAAAACGCGAGTACCACTCGAACACTTTTCTACGACCTAAATAATAGTTTCCATATGATTCCTTCATCATATGAAATGTTTCTGGGAATGTTTTACCAAATAGAAAACGAACTTAAAGACAGCCCTCTGCTCCATTCCATAAATCGTGACAAACACACAAAACGCGCCTATTTCAAATGCTTCTAAAACACAAACTAACTGACATTTTGGCATGATCTAAAGTTCTATAGATTCCGAAAAGATCCGATTAACATTATTGTTCATGGCAAATAGATAGCGTTAAATGATCCTTTTTTATAACCACAGTTCCGGAACTTTTTGAACGCACCATGTACATATATATGTACTGTATGTATAAAACAAATGAAAAAAAATAACAAATGTATCATCAATATTTACCATCTCTTAAATTTAAAACTTCCGGACCAAATTCTCGGAAATATTCGTCACGCATTGCATCAAAAGCAGATATCCTTTTTTTACGTTCATACTAAAATTTCATAAAAAATTGTTTGATAAGCAATAATTATTAATATAACTGAGTACAATGTAAAAAAATTGGCAAATGCACTCACCTGTTACTCGTGCGTATATGTTCACGCGCTCACATAAACACATACACATATACATAAATTATGTATATACATTAATGACAACTCCTTCTTGTGGCAGGAGTGATAAGAAAAAAACGTTCTAAAAAATTACAAATACAACAAAAACGTATTTTAAATTGCGACATATCAACGTTGAAGTAAATCAAAAAGGTATTGTTTTTTTTTATTTTATAACTGAAAAATGCCGCTGTCCTAGAAAAATTAAAATAATTTATCTCGAAGCATATTTTCTATTGAATATCTCATCCTTATACAGAACTGTTCCCACATCGGCTGCCTAGGTTATTTCTGGTATATTTTCAATGGATTTATACATCACTGTTAGGGCAATCACAAGCGAATATAGAGAAGTCTTAACCGATGTTAACTTGCTTACATCACTAATGTTAATAAACAATAATTTGTTGCTACCTAGTGATAATAACATTTCCGGTAAATTAATTAAAAAACAAGTTCTGTAGATGTTGATAGTGGAGTGGCGGAAGAGATGGGATGCGGATACTACAGGGAGAAAAACTTGCCAACTTCTTTCCAGCATCTCAGACAGATTAAGAATGAGTAAAATGAATATTAATTTCTACAGTTCACAAGCTCTCTCTGGATATGGTAAGTGTGCAGCCTACTTATATATAGGTTTCGACTTGCCAGTGGTCCAGTTTGTGCCTGTTCTTCAGAAGACACTATAGATGTAAAGTAAAGTAAGTCCCATACACCCTTTTAGCAGGGCGTCGGCGATTGTGAAGTTAAGCTATTCATAGTGGTACTTAAGGATCTAATGGATCTAAAAAGAGTATTTAGGCCAGTTCCTTTCTCTCGGCCGCCTTTACTTTCCCCAATTTCTCTGTTACCGAATTATTTCAGATTAGGTATAAAGCTGAGAGCGATTTGATTCCGGAACGAGACAAGTCTCGATAACCTATGACACCTCTGATTTGGTAGTCAAACACCTTAACCACTAGTCTACGGCGCTACCTCGCTATAGATGACGTGAATTATTCTATCTTTGACTGACCTTCATTTACCACCTTACGTGTAAAATTCGATACAAGAAAAACTCGAACCTTTTCTCCTCCTCACCAATAAAATTCATTTCAACTTTCTCCGGTTTGCTGAAAATGCTATACGTTATAAGTTTCAACTAAATAATTAATTTTAATGTTGTTAATTGTAAACAATTAAATCACTAATTGGTCTAATTTGAGCAGCCACCTCTACATACCTTTCATTTATATTTAAATATAGACATATTTATCATTTTTATATTACAGTATGCCATGTATAGTTTAAAATATAAGTATCAATATTATAACTATAAAATTATAATTGTTAACAAATTTAAGCTAACTCAAAACGTTATTCCATTACATAAGGTAACTTCACAATACTGTTACAATAATATATTTTATTAAAATAGTTAATTTCAATTCTAAGCTTGGTGTTAAATAGCAACTAAATTTAAAATTTACATTTGGTAATATTCGGGCTACGTTGTTGTCATCCTGACTGATGTCTTTAATTAATTATAAGTACACTTGCAAAGGAATTCGTGCACAGTATTTTTATTTTAATCATTGTCGTTAACACTGATATGAAACCGGGTTTGTGGCGCTATCGTTTTATTATATAAGCAACGTATAAATGGTAGTGTTTTTAGTTGTGATAAATATTGCTTCGGTTGCAGCTTTATCGGGAGGTTAGTGCGCAAGTGTGTGTGTGTGTGTTGTGAAAAAATATCGCCGCAGGCCGAATACACACTGCTTTTGAAAAAATGGGCTACGTGATGCCTACTGGAAACGCATGTACATAGTACTCTCTAGATATGCCAGTACAAAAACATAGGAAAGTTCGGCGTATCGTCTTACGATCGAACAGCGTCGATAAGGGATAGCGAGCGGACAAATACGTCACTTCTCATGTTATATTAAGCTTTTTATTTTCGAGTTCTAGTCGTTGTTCAAGAGATAAAGTAATTAAATGCATTATTCGCGGTACTTTTTCTTGCTTCTTCATACCAAACGTACTCTATAATATGCATATATTGTATCATATTTTATGTTATTTTGGTCAAGTTAATAAACCTTTTATATATATAAAAGCATCTAATTTTGTGTACGATCATCGCAGAGTGAATAAGGAAAAATCGGCTAATAAATGAATATAAACAGTTTTCCGCGAAATACTTCGTAGAAAAAACAAGTAAATCAGTTTTCAGATTTTAAAAGAGAATATAGTTAGGCATTAGCTTTGGCGCCAAGACATTTAGAAACTAGACGGCTATCGATCAGGCAGAAGTTTCAATTAATTTGTGCCAAGTGAAACCTGATAGAGAGTTGTCAAAACATAAAGATATTAATCTATTCGTATTAATACTAATAATGTTGTACTTAACTATAATTTATACACAGTCTTTTGCCCCTCTATAGACATATTTCATAAATATACGATATCAGTGGTAAAAACGTTTAAACGACTTCCTTCGCCTACTACCGATCATTTTGGTACAAGCTCATTTTTGCAGCATCTTAATTAAGGGAATATTCTAGTCTAGAGGCATGAATTTAGGCAGGTTTTTTCAAGCTCAAAAAAAAAACAAACAATACATATTTTTACTATCCATTTTTTTACCATTTATTTTTTTCGTGTTTTTAGAATACGCAAAAAAATTATCAAAAAAAAAAATTCAAAATTTACAAAGTTACAGGCTGATGAAGTGGAGGGATAAACATAAAAGGCGCGTCCTGGTTGACACGATTCCAACCTTTATAGTCATCTGGAAAAAAAAAAAAAAAAAAAACATTCTTAAGTAGTAAGGATGTGGTTATAGCCCCTACCTCAGAGAAGGGGAAAAAAAATTGTTTTCGTAAAATGGTGACTGTTTGAAAAAAAAAAGTAGATTTCTTACCTGTTTTTTGAATTTTCTGAATTTTTTAAAAATAGTAAAAATCAAAATTTTGACTTTATTCTAGTAGGGGCTGTAGACGAGGATATATGAAGAAGATCCATAGCCAATTTAAAGTAAATCGGTTTATTAGAACTTGAGATGCCAACCGTGTTGAAAAAAGTAGTTTCAAGAAAAACGCATTTCAAGTTTCGAAAGATTCAAGTAAAGTTTCAGGCTGTCTAATTTTCATAGAACGGTGGTACACGTTATACTTACATTTTCTTAATCGGCGATTGCGCTGCTTCATACAATGGACCACCTTCTGCTATTTCAAATTGTACATTTTATGAAGTTCTAAAACTAGACGAGCAGTCCTAGCTTCCTAAGAAGCATCAGAAACTCAGATTTCAGAGCGTTCAATCCGAGTCCCGCCTGACAGTCTAAATGTTCCTTTATTTTTGTCTATCTGGACGCAGATAGTACTTCCTTTGTTACTTTTTTTTTATCCATTTTACTACACGTAATAAATAAAATATTCACTTAAAATTTTATATTTTTGGACTGTACACAGAGTACGTTAATCTACGTTGCTTGAACATTTCGACGAAACTGACCTGAACTGAACACTAAACAAGAAAAGATTCCAACAAAATACGCGTTACAATGGCCTTCATTTATCCTCCTCAGGTAGTCGAAGAATGTCTATTATATGTATATTGTTTGATCCGCTCCGACTGAGCCGATTTAGTTTCCGCGTCACGAAAATAGCTATAACTCCGTAAATAATTTTAATTTTGAAAATTTTTTTTTAGCAGCATATTCTTAAATGTCTAAACTATCAGAATATGCAAAAAAAAAATTTTAGATTTTTTCATATTTCTAGACTAGAATACCCCCTTAGGTAGGACCACTGTGATTTTCATATTTGTCGCTTTTTTCTTGGGAACGATTTTAATGAACGAAAGTACTCGCCAAAAACAGGTTCTTCCGCATACTCTCGTACGTACGCTCTCGCTTCTTTTGGCACATTTACTTATTTTTTATTTTCATTTATTATTTTTTGTTATTTTATGGATTTTTAACACTGTAATAAATACTATGGCTAATTCCGATAACGGGTATTAATTGTGTAAAAATCGATTAGAAATAACTTACTTCGAGAAATTTCATCATAAAATTAAATGCATCCGCTTTTAGTTTATCCTGCAGACACGTAATATCGCCATCATAAATCACGCGTGTGTTTAGATCGTTTAGCCAATGTTTTGGTGGCGTCCCGAACACGTAGAGTATTTGGTAAAGTTGATCTTCTACATCCATACCGCTAAACAGTGGAATGCGGGTGAACATTTCGAATAAGAGACAACCGACTCCCCTGCAAATCGTATAAAGACTGAATAAATGTACGCAAATAACAAAAACTACGTAGAAAAATAAATATAACCAATTTCTAGATATAAAAAATGGACCGATAATTTTCATTATTCCCTAGATTATTTTTTAAAATTTGAGAAGAGGAATAGATTAAAACGACGATAAAGTACTTCGTTTTCAAAAGTTTTAAATATGGCAAAAAACAAAACTGAAATAAGATTTATATGACAAAAAACTAAAACTCCGTGTCTCCGCGCTGTGTTTACTACATTCTAACCGATAGATGGCGATTCGTGACTTTATAAAGATTCTTTATTCCGGTCTCAAAAGCATTTTCTTTGCCATTCGAAGAATGGAATTTTCCAAAGAATCAACATTTAAGATGCTTTTTGATACCTTAAAATACACTATAAATAAATGTTTCTTACACAACGAGCATTGCATATTACAATTAGAGTTCTATCGGAACAACGTAGTGGGCTTTTCTTTCACGCTAGTGCGTAATTTTCTCTGCAACCTAAATAAATCAGTTCTCGATCAGCTCTGCGTATTTAACGTGTTTATTATCTGTTTTAATTGGAACTTAGCGATTTTAATATTACTTTAAGAAGTTAAACGTACGTCCACCTTTTACAATAAATAACCGCAAATACGGAACGGAGTCGCAACCGAATGATAACCACGAAGAAAAATGTCCGATTTGTTAATAATTTTCGAATCGTAAACATGCGCGCTAAGAATACTGCTCTGCGACTTTTATTAACACTTTTTTTCATGTTCATTCTACTAATAAATATGAAAAAATTTATTAATTAATCATTTTAGATTTTAAATTATCACGAGAGCGCAAATCTTACAGTGTTTATTGCCAAAAAACCTCATCATATTTCACCGCATGTCGCGAGCACAAGGTTTAAAAATTCGAAAAAAAAAAAATCTTCGTCCTAAATACAATAATTTATTTTATAAATGCTAATGTTTGACAAAAAACTGGTTCTGTAAAGCAGTTATTAGTTCAAACTTTAAAATAAACCAAGAAAATCAGAAAAAAAACGCTTTTGGGAAGCCGTAAAAATTCACTAATGGAAGGGCTCAAAAAATATTAGAAAGATGTGTTACCGAAAGAAATAGAACAAGGTGTAAAATAAAAACTTTGTTGTTTTTTAGCGAGTCCATAGAGGCTAAAATTGAAAGAAAAAAAAAATATTATATCGATTAAATTTCGACAAAAATTATACGGACTAAATTAAATAACGGCGACATATCTGTGGCCTTAGACTTGAAAGCTTGATATTACGCTGCGATTCGATATTGAAAGAGTTTCGAAGGGAACATCCTATCGGAAATTTATGCAGGAGTATAAGTGGTTAGGAAGGAAGTATGAAAAGGATGAAACGCTTCTTGCTACCTTCCGTATTCAGCAGTTTTACATCCAAGCAGTACTATAACTAAGCTGAGAATCATTCTTAATGCCAGTACTGAACCCGAAAGTGGACTACTGTCACACACCTTAATAAAAAGACACCGGTGCTACAATGCAAACTGTTCTACATTCTTTAACGGTTTCGGAGCTATCGAATAACTTTCTCCGCTGATGTAACGAAAAATGTATCTCTGCGTATCCATCCACAGGATCGTAATTGGCAGCAAATTCTATGATCCAACACCAGACCGCTCTGAGGAAGTAGATTATGCGCTAAATCACGTTACATAAGGTACAAACTCAGCTTCGTATTTGACGACACTAACTGCCTTAATATTCTCAGGCGAACCGTAGAGAGCCTTCTTTTCCGCTAACAGCTAGAGCAGTAATGACAAATGCCTATATGGACGATGTTCTGTTTAGCGCTGATACCGTAGAAGAGGCTGTCCAGCTGTCAGATGTCATACACACCACACTCTTTGGAATCTGCGAACTCGTTAAGTATTGTTCGAATTCGACTTCGATATTAAATCGTACTGATTCTCGGATTTATTTTCTATACTTTGATTGGCTTGGTCTCCACTAGAGAACTTATTTTACATAAAGTTACAGGAATCTAACTTATGATCTTTACGAATTATCACGAAAAGATTAATGTTGTCCCAGATTGCCAGGGTTTTAAGCTCTCTGACTCATCACTCTGATTACTGTACGAGCTGAAATTCTTCTGCAGCGACTACGGAAGAAGAGACATCCTCAGTGGGATATGATCCGATTTCTGTTGAGGTGGCGGACGAATTTTATAAATACTCTACGGAATTGCTTTATGTTGAAAAATCATTTATAAAGCGTGTCTATTTGTATTGCGCAATGACGCCATTTCCAAAAAGCTAATAGAATTTTCGGACGCTTCCGAGAAGGCTTACTGCGCGCGGTGATATATTTAAAAAGTCGCGATTTCCCAGGACAGATATCGTCGTAGTCTTTCCTTTTTTTTTCCCAGTCAAGGATATTAACGATATAGCGACTAGAATTGCAAGCCGCCTTACTGCCATCGAAATTATTGTCGATGGTAAGCGAAATTTCACGAATTTACCGATTCTGTGACCGTTTTCCCGTGGTTGTAGAACGTTTGTTTCTTCGAAACATACCCAGCGACCAATAGTACACTAAACCAAACAAAATCCCGCTGACTCGTTTTTGAATTCCGATAATATATGCGTAAATGAGCCTCCGCCCCTAGATGAGTGCATACAAATTATTAGTAGCTCAACCTATAACTCGGAATTCAAAAAAAAAAAAAGTCGAAACTGTTCAGTTATCTTGCTGTCTTTCACGTCGATTCCTATATTATTAAAATATTTTCATCCTATAATCAGTTACATAAAGTACTATGCGGAACAGTCAGCTCTGTTCGTAAATGGAAAGAGAATCTCGGCGCACAAAAGTTCTACAATCAATAACTGCGCATTACGAGGGTATTAATCACGAAAACAATTTTCACGCCGATATCACCATTTTTCGCTTGATCCAAATATGCGTGTTTCCCGAAAATTATCATTAGATTAAAATCGGTCGCGAACTAAACTTAGTCCATTGAAATCTCCATCCCCGTTCTTAGACGCAAATCAGACTCTACCAATAAGGGATCCATTCCGAAATGCGGAATTGTCATACCAAAAAAAAAAAAAAAAAAAATACTCGATTGTACTTCCGGCTAAAATCTTTATCTGGTATATTTATCGCTGTAAGCCTTCATTTCATCGTTTTTAATTTACTGCATATTAATATTTACGAGATGTAAAAAGAGTTCGAAAATAACTACATACGTGTGAGATTATTACGACTTTAGACAAAAGTTAAAGGGGTGTTTCATAAAAAAACAGAATTACACACGACCCGGAAGAATGGCAGCGAAAAAGCAGCATTCAATCAGCAAAATAATCGCAGAATGGCCAGCCACATATAATTTATCAATTTCCCAGTCAGCAGAATTGTACAAGAGTTTGCACCAATCTTAGTCCGTTAATAGAATAACGAACCCAATAATTGAACAAAAATAAATAAAACATACGCAGAAGGAAACAAACTGCGAATTAAATTTTTTTTTTGTTATTTGAAGTTGTTAATTCACATCTTAAATGTTACACTTATTTTATTAAAAATATTATAAAAACGTGTACTACAGAAATTATATTTTTAATATTTTTTAAAATATAATTTCGGTAGTACACGTTTTTATAATATTTTTAATAAAGTAATAACAGAAAATGGACAATATTATTTACAACTCAATTACATTTATTATAATTATTACTAATTCATACAATTTATATGTTTACCTTATAATAATGCGCAGTTTTTGATTGTAGAACTTTTGTGCGGCGGGATTCTTTCTATTTACGAACAGAGCTGACTGTTCTGCCTAGTACTTTATGTAACTGATTATAGGATGAAAATATTTTAATAATACAAGAATCGGCGTGAAAGGCAGCAAGATGAACACAGTTTCGACTTTTTTTTTTTAAAATTCCGAATTATAGGTTGAGCTACTAATAATACATCAGAAAAATTAATTGTAAAAAAAGAATTCAGAATTTTAAACCCGATTTAAAATCTGGCATTTGTAATCATAAGCAGCATGACTTCATAGATTTTATGAGCTAAAAAAGTTTTACTGGGGTATTTTAACATTTTAACTGAAATATGAAATACAAAAAATTATTTATATATTACTTCAAAATTTTATTTATTTATTTATTTATTGGTTTATTTATGGTCGCTTTATAACAGCTAGGTTTTTAGCGACCACTATATACATATATATATATATATATAAGTTTTGCAGAATTCAGAATTAGCTAATTATACATTGATTAAACGAGGGAAGACATTCAGTTAAATGAAGCTAATTCCGTTTATGGATTTAATGTACTTTAAAGTCTTAAGGCAATTTTCTGTGCTTCCAAGTGTGTCGTTGATAGATTCCGGGATGTTGAACTGTTCTCTAGTTGTCCTGAGAGAGCGGCATTCTATTAAATTGTGACGTACATCAAGGTTTTGATCACAGTATGGGCATTTTTGCGGCTCCTCTGTAGTTATATGATGGATGTGCGGCGCTCTGATGTAGCCAGTTCTAAGTCTAGTAATTTTACATTGGTCTGATCAATTAGTTGGAATCATTGGCTTTGGTGAGTGTATATCTTGTCTTACCGAATGAAGCTTAGAACTGATGACTTGCCACATCTTGTTCCAGTGGTTTTTCATAGTTTTTTTTTTTTTGTTTTATGGAGTTGGACTGGTATTACTTTTTGGGGTTTAAGCATGGTTGTTGTCCTTCTGACTAAAGTATCGGCTCTTTCATTGCCTGGGATCCCTTGGTGTGCCGGTATCCATAGTAGCATAAGGCTTGTTCCGCGAGTTTGAGGATCATTGATTAAGACTTGTACTGATTGGACTAATGGATTTTTGGTACTATAGTTTTTTTTAGTGCTGTTAGACTAGCTCACAGCTACAGATTGAGAATTGACTAGGGAGCCTGGTCGATATGTAGTCCTCGGTCTCCATGGTAAGTGCGCATCCTGCTTGGGGCCTTCTTTGATCGATCCGTCTGTGTATAGGGACGTGTGTGGTCCTCATATTTACTTTTGCTTTCCAGGAATTTTAATTATGCACTTGAATTATATAAATTAAATTTTATTTAAGTTTGTTGTTTTTTCTATATTTGTTAGAAACAAATGATCATTATTGGAAACAAATAGCTGTCGGCATTTTTTTAAAAAATACTTCATTATTTTAAAATTTTAATTTTCAATAAAAATATTACCAATTCGATTTAAAACAGCTGAAATTACAACGTAAGAACAATTCTAAGTTTCAAAAAAGGCCTCAGCTCCATCCCCCATGTTTATATGTGATTTTAAAACATATTAGTATTGTTTATATCGATAAATAAAAATCACATCTTTTATATCAAAAAAATTATTTATTTTCAGGCATTTGTATGTACAAAATTAAATAATTTTCTTCAATAAATAAAACGCAATGCAATATTAAAAAACTGTTTTATTTTTTACTTTTAAATGATTTTTTTCTTTTCGAAAATATTCTTTGATTACTTTTAAATTTTTTCATGATTTTACAACAAATCTGAATCGTGCAATCTTCGATTGGAGAACCGGAAAAAGTTCAATATAAATGTGCAATCCGTTAAATTATTTTAGAAATCGTTTTTTTTTTTGTTTTTTTTTTTTTATCTGTTTTTATTTTATTTTTAAAATGTGTCCTAATATAATGTACACCTTCATATGGAAAGGGGGAAGAATGTTAAAGAAAGTATTTATTTCAATTAATTTCATAAATACACATTTTCAAACTAATACAGTCAAACCAGGATACGTGAGAGTTCAAGGGGCCAGAATCTTTTTCTCGCTTACAGAGATTTTCCACTTTAACAGTTTTCTCACTTATAGAGGTTTTCGAGGGTTAAAATGACGGGAACTGGCAATCATTCCTATTTGTAAAGTTTTCTCGCGCTCATCCAGTTCTCGATCACTGCCCCCCGTTTGACTGTATTCAAATTACAGTAGTCCATTTTCTGTGTTAATATAAATTATTGTAAAACAAAGGAAATAGAAAATTTTTAATTATCCACAAAAAAGAAATAAAAACCGACACGTTTCGTCGATGTCAGTTGATATTATTTTTTTTTGAATAATTAATTTATAGTTTGTTTTACAATAATTTATAAAAAAACTAACGGTAAATCTTGTTATGAAAAAGACATATAAAAAATATACCAAAGGAAATAATAATAATTATGTTTTCGTATTAAATAGGTTTTTTTTTTTTTTTTTTTTTACATACATACGTACCACATATCAATATCACTGGAGTAGTCTTTAATACCTAATAGTACATCTGGCGGCCTATACCAAAGGGAAACAACTTCGTTTGAACAAGTTTTTGTCGGAATAGAAATCGCTCTCGCCAAACTAAAATCGGCTAGCTGCGAAACAAAAATAACTCAATTTATTGTAACGAAAAAATGTGATTTTTTCCCCCCCTAAATATCTGTTATTGAATACGGGAAAAAAATTTTGTAAATAAACGAGTTGCATAATTTATAAAATTAAATAGCCAATAATAATAATAAAACGAAGAATAAATAAGAATTAAAATGTAAATTAAT
Organism: Icerya purchasi; assembly: GCA_039619475.1. Classification (NCBI taxonomy): domain Eukaryota; kingdom Metazoa; phylum Arthropoda; class Insecta; order Hemiptera; family Monophlebidae; genus Icerya; species Icerya purchasi. Next base: position 527,332,990 of record CM077115.1, on the reverse strand, counting down.
ACAACTTTTTAAATATTTTAAAGGTTAAAACGGTGTTTTATTCAAGCGCAATTCAGTTTGAATACCGCTGATCCTGCGCACATCGGCAAAACTTCCGGCAGATTTTTTTTTTTTTTTTGACCCACCGAAGAATTTTGCAGAAAGTTAATGCCTACAGTAGAGCAGTTCAAACGAATTTAAAAACAGGGTGGCCACTCTTTTTTCAAAATAAATTTGACTTTTTCTGGATTTTCAAATTTTTTCGGATTTTTCTTCGAACCATACAGAAAAAACTATTTACGAATTGCTTTACCGGGACACAGGCGAATAATCTCAATAAAATTTCAAGTCGTCACACTAAATATAATTTTTACTTTTTGTCATCAACACACGCGTAAAATTTTTACCACCTTAATCTCTTGTTTCACCGTTTTGATTACTAGCAAAATCCAATGAAATTTTTTTTAAGAAACTATATAGAGTAAATGTACATACTAGAGGAGTCTTGCAATCATTTTCAAGTTTTTAAACTACACGACACGCGGGTGTTTCTGTATCTTTTTCATATCCCGACTTTCCAACAAATTTCCCAGACTTTCTCCTGGTTAATGAAATTCCCCGACCTTTCCTGTTTTTCCAAAAAGTAGCCACCCTGAAAAAAATAAAAAAAACATATTTTTCAAATGTGTGGCTTTGAAATTTTTGTAACATTTTCTTTTTTTTTTTATTATTTGCAGCTTTTTTTATTAAAATCGTCATTTACCTAATCAAATAATAAATGTACAAAACAAACGCGCCAGACTTTATTCAAAATGAATTAACCGAATAACAACTACTTGAGTACTCTTGAAAGCGGCTAGATGATGAATATTAATTCAAATACTACTTTTATAAATAATTTATTTTCCCAAAGTTACACCTTGATAAAATTCGCAGAGTTGAACATTTATTATATTAAGATAAAACTTAGTCGACAATAGTAATTACTCACTTTCAGTTCTCCTTTATAATTAATTAGTATATTTTGCGGTTTCAGGTCCCGGTGTAAGATTTTTCGTTTATGACAATATGCCAATCCTCTCAATAGTTGAAACAGAAATATCTATTCAAAACACGAAACGAAAAAGGTTTTAATGTAAAATATACAAATCACAACAGAAAAAAAAAAAAAAAAAGAAAGTATTAATTAAAACCTATAAGAATTTATTCGCTATTGCTTTGTCTAGTTAAGTCAATTGTTATTTATGCCATTGCCACTGACTTACTGAAATTTATCACTTACATATACATCCTCACCAGCTGTTCAGTCATTCTTTTAATTTCGTCATCAAGCATCGTTACCATTTTAAGTCATTTACGATCATATCAAAAATATTTCCTTTAACAAAATTCCAACTGAGACAGTTCACCACTTTTTTAGTTCCGTTGTTATTCCGCTTATTGTACACTCATAATATGGTACCTGATTTTGATTTTTCTTTCGCTCCTCCGTACACTATTTTCAGTCATCACATGATCTCTGGATTCTGTTACGCGATTTTTATGAGAATTCTGTTATTTTAGGAATTTTAACAATGCAATGTTTCGTATATATGTACAATCGTCGTTCCATTCATCACATCCGAGCTTCTTGCCGTTTTGTTGTTGTTGTTTTTCTAACATAGCGTTAAGCACAATTTCGGTGAAACTAACCCAGTGAATAACCGTTTCAGGGAACGAATTTCTCTTTTTGAAGCCTTTTTCTAATGACGTAATTTTAAAAGCCGTAAACCAACTTTTTAGGTTTTGATGAAGCAAAAGTCGAAAAATTAAAAAAACCAAAAATATTCCGACATACGTAAAGAATATATTTAATTTGGCCAGAGTGACATTTTCATACATTAAAAAAATATTGGAATAGAAACAGAAAACACTAGAATTTAATTCATTCTATTATATATTTAGCATTATGTAATATTTATAATTTACAATTATAATTCAAAGAAAAATACTTAAAATATCTATTGTACAAATGTGTTTCATTAGAATCCGATTTTAGTTTCGTATATTTGTACATTTCATTAGCGATTCATTTTTCAGAATTGTTTAAATATCCATTTTCTTTTTTTTTCAAAATAACTGATTAAAAGTTTCGTATATTTGTACATTTCATTAGCGATTCATTTTTCAGAATTGTTTAAATATCCATTTTCTTTCTTTTTTTTTTCAAAATAACTGGTTAAAATGTGATTATTTTGTTCAACGACATTTTGTAATGAACATGATGTAGAAAGAGAGTAGTGAAGAGACAAAAAATTAATAAAAATGTATGTTTCCTATAAAAAAAAGGAATTAATTTCATATTATATTTTTAGAAATATAAAAATCCTGGCAAAATATAACGCGTAATTTAATATTTTAGCTAAATATTTATAATAGAAATAACGTGATAAATATTATAGTCCGTTCGATGAAAATGCGCCGATGGAAAAAGTCGATATAAATCGATATTTATGATCCACTTACGGGGCCACCGTTAGTGGATAGAAAATATCGATTTATATCGACTTTTTCCATCGGCACATTTTCGTTGAACGGACTATAGTAATTTTTACTTACCTTAACATTATATGAATCTAGTTCACCGTTAAAATGCCCCAAATCCCATTCTAGATATTCCATAACCATCGTTAAACTTGTTTCGGTATAAATTATATCATGTAAGGTAACTGAAATAAAAGAAAACAAAAGGTATACGTACAATACATAAATTCATAAACAAGCGTTCATTAACGACTAGGTCACTATGAAAAAATCTGCAACGTTTTTGCACTACGTAAGCTGTAATGAAAATTGCTACGCAAACTTTAAATTAATTTATTAGCCATAAACACTTTTTAGTGCATTTCTAAAATAGTAATATATGCATGTGTTTAACCAATGATGTCTTTAACTGAAATCTACTCTTCTATGAATATTATGAAAGAATTAACAACATCTGTGGCTTCGGTGGGGTTCCGAGGATCCAGTATCTATATATATATACCAGCTGTTGTGCACGGCTTCGCCCGTGTTTTAAATCTGTACTTGGAAATTTATAAAAAAAATTTTGTTTTATCTGGAATTGTATTTATGTAAAGATTTTTTCTCTCTTTTGGGTAAAAGATGTTTATCACCGTCCAACAAAAAAATAGGTTTCATGTTTCAGTATTAAGCTGAAGATTATCGATCTTTTTCTATAGCTTGTCCGTCGTGATCTAACAAAAAGTTTCGTCACTCAACTAAACAACACTCGCAGCAATCATTTTGAAGCGACTTAGTTATTCACACACTCATCTCCCGTAATTACACATTTAAGAGATAATCTTCTTCACTCATATCTTTCGAATTCTTTGTCTCGAGCATTTTATTAAAATTAATTTATTTATTACGACAGCAAACTACAGTAGTTGAATAGAGATTTCAAATTCGAGTATAAATAACATTCGCAGGTAGAAGAAAATATTAACAATTTTGTGGCAGGATTTTTTATTTTTCTGTAAAAATAATAGAAAGCACTAACTCTTCGCAATGAGTACAGCAGTTAGGCTAACGTATGTTCGAACGGTCATGTCTTGTTTGATGATTTCAGTAACGCAAAAAATGAAGTTAAAGAACGCGGTGTATTTAGTTACGCCAGAAATTAATAAAATGTTATCTAGAGTTTATTATTTACCATAGTAATCGTTTTATTTAAATTTTTATAAAAACTATTTTTTTTTTTTTTTTTTTATTCCTCCCGAATACATTTCTGTACCACCGCTGGTCTCATCTCAACTACATAAAACCCCATATTTCGTGAAGAAGAGGGAGTAGAAAACTCAACCATACCTTAAAACCTTCGTTTCGACAGCATGAAAACACTCTGAAAATGTTAGCATGATCCGTCCAGCATTACAAGAATGCATACAGGACAAACATTCATTTATATATATATATATATATATATATATATATATATATATATATATATATATAAACAAATTTAAACCATTTTTATTCAATTTATACGATAATCAAAATTATATTAATAGCCAAACAGCATTCTGCATATATCTTGTTTTTTTACAAATCCGATTCGACTTCATTTTTAATATTTTTATAGATCACGGGGACAACGGATATCAGCCGATTTGTACAGTCTGACAACTCAGTATTATTTCGTTTATTATTATTAATCATATCCGTGTTTTATTACTATGCTCGTATATTGTCTTTTGCTATTAGCCAATGTATGTGTTATGTGAACGCGCGAGAACAACACCAGAATATTTTATATTCCGATTTTTCTCTTTTTTTCTTTGATATTCGGTAGCGTAAGCCCTAGAAAGTATGCAAGGTGATTTTGTTGTTGCCTTCTTGCAAAAACGGAGACCGATCGGATGGCTGCCGGCTAGTTATTATTTAGTTGCCGGACACACCTGTGTATGGTGATCATTTGTATTTCCATTTGGTATTTTGCTAGTCACATTTTATTTCTTATATTTTCCGCTCTATTAGGAAATCGTCAATTATGCCGTCTTAGAGTCAATTAGTCACAATACTTTAGAACTGTAACATTTTGTTACTTACATAAGTCTATAGTTTTTTTCATCTTAATACTTTTGTGATCGAGATGATATCTGTTTTTCTGCTTCCACCGATCAATCGTAATTCTATTCTGTGCCCGAAGTTTTTTCATTCCTATAGGATACTTTTCTTTCCTCTTCACTAGATTATGAAGAACCGTCCATTGTTTTCCTCTTCATTGAGCTTTGGAGAAGCTTTTGTATGTTGTGCTACATTCATTCTTTTTTTCCTCGCATCGATTGTGTTTGAGCGATACGCTTTTTTCTATTTATTGAACAATGAAAAGTCGTGCTATATTAAATGTCGCTAGTTATTTATTTATTGATTTTCTTGAAATTCATTCTTTTTAGAGACCCGGTGCTATGTGTTCCGGTGTATGAGTCCTTGTCATATACGTAGTGTACGAAGTAAGTATAAATGTGTTGGGACAGCGGAGTTGTGTTAAGATCTCTGTTGCTCGGCAAATGAATCTGTATGTTTTTTCAACACCTAAGTTTTCAATTTTATCCAAATTATCAGTTTTTTTTTTTACCTCATCAATTTTTACTTCATTTACTACTATCTTGTTCTTTGTACTTTCTTTAAATAATATTTTTGTTTTCTTAATGTTTCTTATCAAACTAACTTATTTCGTTTAAATCATTTATTAAATCCTTTAGTTCTTCTATATTTCCTACTATCAAAGTAACATCATCGGCAAATCTTAAATTATTTAACATTATTCCATTTATACTTATCCCTCCATTTTCCCGCTTCAATTTCCCGGAAAAAAATTCTTCCAGTCGCGTAATAAATAGAATTGACTAGAGTGGGCCTCTTTGCTTTACCCCTTTTTCTCTATCTATAACTATTCTAGCCATCATTCTAGAACACATATCTTCTATCAGTAGCCTATTGTTTTTCGAAACTTCCCGGTTTTTTAATTTGTTGTGGGTAAAAATCCAGCAGGTCAAATGCTTCTATGTAATCTCTATAAAAGCCGAACTTAATTTGATAGTGTTCATTCTTTTCTATTAATTGACTTACTACTCGTACATGTAGGTGATCTATTGCTAGAAAGCCATTTTGAAAGCCAGCTTGTACTGGAGGTTATTCTAAATTTAGAAAATTTCTTAAACTATCAAGTAATATTTTGCGAAAAAAAAATTCCATCCACTTCATATTTATTAATTTCATCGTTGCTTATTTAAACAACTCTTCAATTACGCAGTTAGTCTTCTACGTTATTTAAGTAATTCTTTACTTTTCTGCGCTTAATAATTTTTTTAAATTACTGTAATATTCCTGCCTATTTACAATTATTACTTTACAGTATTCATTCTAGTAAACATTACTCGTCCGATTATATTAAAGCTCATTTTACAACTTACTGGCGGCCCCTATGATGATGCGAATAAAATTCAATCTTTTTTGATGTACTAAAATGTTTTAATTATATTCATGTAACAATGTTTAACTATATATATAATAACCTATGTATTATATTTTGAATTAATGACGGTGCCCAAGTCCATAAATTGCCTTTATTCCCCTTAAGTTTCTTGAAAAAACTGTTTAGAATTTAAAAACTATTTTTTTGGCACGAGTTCACTAATTTCTCTCAACCTTTTCACTTTTTATCCACAATTATAAGTTTATTTTATTTTCCTTCGGCCTTATAATTCCTATTTGACTGTCCACCGGTAATTACTAAATAATGGTTCCTATTACTTTGACACTATCTGTAACACTGTTAATTTTTTTTTATAAAATTCATAAATTTCTGACTTTTCTGTACCAGCTATTGGAACATACACTTACACTATAGTTAAAGTATTACTCTTATCTATTTTAAATTTTACCCTTGCCAATAAATCTGTGATTTCCTCCAATTCTAGAATTTTATTCCTTCATTCTTTATCTACTACAAATCCTACTCCTCTTTGACCTCTCTACCATTTCCACTCCAAAACAAAATCCTTCTTGATTTTAATACCAATATATCCGCCCCTTTTCTTTTTGTTTCCAATAGGCCCGGTGTATATATTCACTATACACTTGTTGAAGGCTTAATCTTAATACATTCTCATTATTTCTTAATGCTCTTCCATTTAAGTTAACTATATTACGCGTAAGGCAGATTCCAAGTAGAAAGGAACTGGCGCCCCTACTATCATTAGCGCCGTTGGGCTTAATACCATTATGGAAAGCTTAACTTCACAATCCATAATACCTTATCAAGGGTATATGGGACTTACTTTACTTTTCGCTTTTTATATTACGCGTAACTTCACTTGTATTTATATGTTTCGCATTTTATCAATTTTAATTAAGTAGCTTCAATGGTTTTTGGTCTTACTCACCCTTTCTGACCAGACTTGACTGGAGGACAGCATTAACCATTAAAATTCGGTCTTAGTTCTCATAAAAGAGAAAAATAATAAAATAGAAAAAAAAACAAATATATCTTTTCACTTCTTTTAGCCTATCTGAAATAACATTACCTTGTTGTCTCCCAAAAAATTCTTAAATAGTTCGCAAAGTAAACGGTAAATTAAATTTTTAAAATGTTCAATTGGATTCTTTTGTAATCAACTTACCAATATTAATATGCTTTAAATCTTTTAATAATGAAATTTCTCTTAAGGCAGTGCACGGAATACCCTCATCACGTTGGAATCTCATTTCTTTTAGCGCTACACGGGTACCCGTTAATCGAGATCTACCTCTATATACCATTGCGTAAGAACCCTGCAATAAAGTTTTCATTTAATTTTCATTTCAACAACTTTATAATAATAATAATAATAATAGTAGTAATAACATTTCATTTTACTTAATTTCTTTTTTTTCCTATTTTCTTCATATTATTATCAACTGGGAAAACTCAATTAAAAAAGATGTACCTTAATTTACATATATATATATATATATATATATATATATATATATATATATATATATATATATATATACGTATGCATGTATGTAATAATGGTCGTCGCGGTAGCCTAGTTGCTAGAGTATTTAATTTTCGCCACAGAGGTCCTAAGTTCCATTCCACGCGACGACTGAAATTATTATATATAATAAATAATTGCTAACAGTCACGTAGTAGGCATGACAAATTACCACGTTTACCATCATATTCATGCAAATTGGTGCGTAGACGGACATACTTGGCGTTGCACTTGTCTCGCGATAACAAGCGATTACAATCGGTTCCAAGTGTAATCGTGCGTACGCTCGTGTTGCATATAAAAATTGCCACGAACACCACATTTACAACTAAAATGTACAAATAAGTAGTCACGAACGACCAGCCAGTCACATGCCAGAGGTAATATGAACAAGACATGAAATAGCAAATAAACCAAAACGATAAATAAAAATAAATTTATCCTCAGAAACATTTTCGGGCAAAGCACATCTTCAGCTGGAAAAGTAGAAATTAGAACACGAACACAGAAGCGAATAAACGGTACGAACAAATTATGCAAATTTAAAACGGGAACATGGAATCGAAATGTTTATTTCAATTCCATGTTCGTGTTTTAAATTTTTATAATTTGTTCGCACCGTTTATTTGCTTCGGTGCTCGTGTTCTAATTTCTACTTTTCCATTTGAAAATCTGCTTTGCCCGAAAACGTTTCTGAGGATAAATATATTTCTATTTATCGCTTCTGTTTGTTTATTATTTGGTAAATAAATTATTTCAAATAATTATTCTAGTAAACAGTCATAAATTACAAATAGTTCTTTATCGTATACAGGAGTATAAACATTTACAATGGCCTGATACGTATATATATATATTGTATATTAATTACAACGTAATTCTTAGGGTACCCCCATTAGAAAAAATGTCCCAAAATAATGTCGCAATTTTATGTAACGTTTGTTATATTTTATAGGATTTTGTGATTATGTTATTATATTCATATGGACCGATTTAGAATTACGTTGTAAGTTTTTAACATCTTATACAACGTATAGAAGAGAAAGAGACGGAAATGTAAGCAAGAGGGGTTAATGAGCACAGCCCCTTACGAGGCCAAAATGGTCGAGTTTATGTATATATGTATATATATATATATATATATATATATATATATATTCTTTATAGTGCCATTCTTAGCTTCTGAGCGTCGACAACTACCTATTCGTACATCTCAGCTGTACAGACACAGGCATAGTGTACTAGGCAATCGTTATATGCAACGCGAGTGTACACGCGCAAAACTTTATTCAGAACTGATTGTACTCATTTGATTTATCGATATACAAGTACAGTCCCGTGTATATTTGCTGTGTACTAACTAGCGCGCATATGATGGTATACGTGGTGGTTTGCAATTGCTTTCCACGTGATTATTATCGAGTATTTAATTTAATTCTTTGTAATAGGTTCTGTCGTCACCCGGGATCGAACCAGTGACCTCCTTAATGGAAGTCAAGCGCTCTAACAACTAGACTATCGTGACAGCTTATATATATATATATATATATATATATATATTACATAAAATAATAGATCCCGTTTTATTGTGCGTTTGAAACTGAGAATATTCTATATTTTTTATTAGTTTATATAGGAAAAACTTTCAAAAATTATTTTATACGGGTAAACATTAATAGTAGCGTGGCAAAAAGCTTTAAAAAAAAAATAAAATAAACATGCCAACAAAGTTTTATAATAATTTTAACAAAATTTCTTTATTCAAAAGAATTTTTCAAGGCTGTGTAGTTTATGCATATCGGAAATCAAATGCGAATATATTTTTACGTAAAAAAAAGTATGAATATACTTAAAAATAAAAAATGATTTAATTTCAAGAACATCATATCACTATAGTGCACACGATTCATCATTATTTGTAGCAAGAGCAACAATGCTCTTCATATTTTAAATTTTTAAATTCTTTTTATATTAACATTTTCCTATTTTACCACTTAAAGCAGTAAAAAATTAATGTTTGTCAAATTATCCATATAAGTAAAATAAATTTATTAAAATATTAAATTTATTAAACCTTTAATGGAATGTACCTGAAAATACACATAAATTTTGTTTGAAATCAGTCAACTACTATAACTAAAATATTTTAATGCGTTAGTCAAAAACAAGTATTCCACAAGTTAGCAAGAGCGATAATTGGCGATTGCAGTGACTCGCATTACACGTTATACAGCAATAGCCGTTTAATGGTTTTATTTCTTCCAGATCAAATCAAGTTCTTTAAAAACAATTGAAAAACTCGCTTATATGCAAGGAAAGCAGGAGTAACAAAGCAATTCGAGAGCAATTCGAGAGTTCACGGGTTGTTAAACTTTTATGTTAAATATTTTGCGTGACATTAATAATAATAAACATTTATTTCCTTTTGAACACTTAAAACTTTTAGTATATATTTATAGAGATACCGAGATTTCGTAAGATAAATAATTGTATTATTCAATAATAATAATAATTGTGTACCACCAATAATACGATATGATGCCTAACATATCCCATGATGCGCGCATTTTAACTATAATAGCCGTAACAACATAATGATGCTACATGTAATAACAGAATTAATAAATAATAACACGGTAATAATGTTTTTCCTACATATTAATAATTATTGACAATTTTAATGCCACAGAAATAAATTCATTAATTTATAAACGTGATTGTTACGAAAAACTAATGAAATAAATTTTGAATTGGGAGCAGTGAAAAAAAAAAAAGGATGTTTTCTAAAATAACATTTTAACTCGGTTATAAAATAAAATTTTTTAATAAAAGTTTTCACGTATTTAAATATTTTTAGAGTACAACATTATTTTTCTGTAGTAATATAGAAAACTATTTACTTTTACGTAAAACGTATGTAATATGCACTTCAAAAAAAGTGAATACTAAATTAAATTAAAGCCTCGAAATAATTTTGATCGACATTCCCGCTCAGACACTACCACACATGTGTAACGACTGCTTCATTTTTTTTTCCATTTGCTAATTATAGCGGTGGTAAATTTGAAGAAAAGACTTACAAAATACCACATCTCTTTCATTTATTTCGATTTTAGATTAGTTAAAAATGAAATCCTAATGAAATTTTAGCCGAATAAATTTATACAAAAAAAAACCTACAACGTTCTGATTGAAAAAAGCCTCCTGTCTCAATGATAAATCGAATAGTTCAAAATTACGATGCTTTTAACTTATAGGAAAATAAACTGCAACCTTCCTTTATTATAATTCAATATGAAATCCCAAAATCATCTTTCATTAATGAACTTTTCCATTTACAGATACCGTGCTAAATTTATCCCTGACTGACAATACTGTTCATTGCACTCAATTTCATCAACTTCGAATCTACGCTACTAATGTAATCATGAAAGTTGACGATGAAAGGAAAATTTTCATAGTTACTTCGATAGCGTTTAGTTTTGTAACAGATGTTTCCTAAACCTTTTGACATGTAACGTTGAAATGTTATAACGTAACTTTCAAGACGTCTACATTAAACAAAGTCACGCATCACAAAAAAAAAAAAAAAAAAAAAAAAACACTTTAATAATCGATAATTTCAAAAACAGTAAAAGAAAAAAATGAAACTTTTTACCGATCCTATTAATTCGTATTTAATGTACGACTCGATTCTGCCGAACCCGATTTCGGAAAGGGACTGACGTCGGCAACTTCTGCTCAAGGGTCCAGATGGCAGGGAAGCGTCTAGCCTGTTTTCTAGAAGCGACGATGGTACATTGAGATCAGGAGGAAGAGAAAGTCGTTTATTTATATCCTACATAAGTTAGAAGAAAAAGGAGCAAAAAAAAATAAGATTAATATCTTCATACAAATGAAAACTCGCTTTTAAACATAAAATAATACGAGGAGATGATATTACGTTGTTAAATTCGCAATATTTCGAAATTTAAAAAAAAATACATTTTCTCATATCAATGAAAATATTTAAATCCTCTTAAAATCATTTTATAAAAAAATGATGCTATAATAAAAAAATTAAATTTCTCGTAATATTATTAAAATCGAGCACCATAGTCGTTCGACGTACACGAGTTAAGAAACTTGTGTCGTGCTACCCTTTTTTTCAAAATACAAGCCACACAAACAGCTCAGTTAATATCACAGTAATGACACTTACTTGATGATCACAAAAATGAAAAAAAGCTATATAGAGCAGTAATGGTTAATGTACTTGTGGCTACTAAATTAGAAGTGTCATAGGTTATCGAGACTTATCTCGTTAAGGATCCAAGTCGTTCCCAGGTTTACTCGGCCTGAAATAATTGGGGGTACCAGAGAAATCTAGGAAAGTAAAAGCGGCCGAGAGAAAGGAACTGGCCCAAATATTCTCTTTAGTGCCGTTAGGCATTATCAAAAGCTTAACGTAACAATCCACGATATATCAAGGATATCCATGGGACTTACTTTACTTACTCTGCTAGTAATGCGCTGCTTCGAAAAATAAAATTATTTGAATATTTCATTTCATTCGACAGTATTGACTAGTATTGATATTATTCGGACAAGTGAAAGGCATTTCTATTCTGACTAAATCAAAGATAGAAGCGCGATCCGAAAAGGAAATAAAACTGGCAATTAATGAATTAGCTCTGCGTCAAAAACATTCCTCAACTGGAAATGGATCGACGTAAGTGGAGAAGAATCGCTAAACCCACATGACACGGACTTAATTAAATTGAATATAGCTATTAATCATTATCACGATAACTAATTTTAATTTACTCGCTTTAAAAAAAAAAAAAAAAAAACCTTAAAACCTTTATCCATCAAATTTCACGAGAAAAAAGTCCTAATTAAAATGTTTCGGACTTAATTTAAAAAACAGACCATCCGTTAAAAAAGTCTCCCGCGAGGAGGTCGATACCGAAGTTAAGCATCGCCCTCCCCACACCACTTTAACAACGGCAAAATCATTATTAGAATCGAAACAGAAACATAAATTTTACACGTAATTATACAAAATTAATTCATATTAATCGCGTTAATTATTGAAATTAAATTCCAAATTGTTACCGAATACATTATTATAGTCAAGAATGTAATAAATTTATTAAGTTCACCGGGGTAAGTTTAAGTAAAAGAACACAGTCACAATCAATACCGATTTATTTTCTGTAACATTTTATTCTAGGAGATTTTAAATAGGATTGTAAAGAAATCATTTTTGCAGTGCATATAATTTTCTTCGCTGTTAAACTAGTTTCTAGCAGACGCGATTGCCAAGTTCAGAACAGGCTACGGCCTACCGTAATTTTCTCATAAAGGTGAAGCATTCTTAAAAATTGTTGTTCACTACATATTTAACGAATAAATTAAAAAATTCAAGTTTTCCGATTTTTGTAATTTCAAACCGAGGGAGCTAAAGGGAGATCTTTTAAACACAGCGTACTTCTGCGTGGCGGCCCAAGCAGTAATTTAGTTGTAGTACAATTTTATCCGTGAAAGTCCCTCTGCAAGATGGATCCGATCGTAAGAATAAGCGCCGCGAAACGAATTTTATAAGCGGGACTTATCGTCAAATATAATTTTTAAATTACCGGTTTAAACCCGGCCCAAATCCGGCCGATAGTTACAAGAATTGTGCAAGAGCGTACACGAACGTTCTTCCGTTTGTACGAGTATAATAACAAACCAAACAAATTGGAGCGAAGACAAATATCAATAGAAACCAAAAACATTGAAAATTAAATTTTTCACTTTTTTGAAGTTATTCGAAATATTTTACCGTTATATGGGGTCATCCAAGAAGCTTCGACGATTTCATCGATTTTGGAATTTGTGACATTTCGGCTCGAATTCGGTCCTTTAATTCGTCCAAACTGCGCGGTTTGTTAATGTAGACTCTAGACTTTAGATATTTCCATAGGAAGAAGTCATAGGTCAGCGGAGCGATCGTACGAGAGCCTTTAGAGATGATGTGTGTACCGAATGTGTTTGGCGGCGCAACAATTCCATCATTCGTTTTGCCGCGTGACAAGTACGCCATCTCGCATCTTGAGAGTAGTTTACATTTGGTGCGTAGAAAAAGGTTTCAATCATGTTATACTGCTCCGTGTGTTGTGATGTTGCCGGTGACGAAGAAAGGTCCGATTGTTCCTCACGCTGCAACATCGGCCCACACTGTCACACGCAGATCGTGCATTGGTTCTTCATGAATAATGTGCGGATTATCCTCATCTGTGATGGAGCCCAATAACGGCAATTTCGGATACTTCCTGCGTCCGTTCGATGGAAATGCGCTTCATCGGTCATTATCAAATTCTTCGCGTTGAATTCGTCGTTGTCAATTTGAATGAGCATCGACTGCAAACGCGCGTTGCCGTTTCGACCACTGCGACATGGTTACTGACGCATACTAGGAATAAAATTAACGTTTTATACCGCACATAGAGCGCGTTGCGGTCACTCTACCTTCTTCTTCTACATCATACGCGGTCACCACTACGAAGGTTGGCGATCCACATGGCTATTGTAATTTTAGATACAACGGATCTAAACAGCTCGACTAATGATGCGTTGAATCAGCGGCGGAGGTCTTTTAGCTAAGAGTTCCGTCTACGTCTTATTGAACGTTTTCCGACGATTTTTCCTTGTAAAATTAAACTTAGAACCTCATACTTTGGCCCGCGTAGAATATTCCCGAGATATTTCAGCTTTCTTTCCTTAATTGTGTCAAGTCCTTCTGGTTCCATTTTCAATCTGCTAAGTACCTCTTTGTTCGTAATCTTCTCGGTCCAGGAGATTCGGAGAATGCGTCGGTACGTATACAGTTCAAAAGCCTCTTCTCCAGGGCAGCGTCCAGAGTCCAGCTCTGGCAACTGTAATATAAAATCACTCTACCTACTAACTGAATATTTCTATAAATTTATGAAATCATCGAAGCTTTTTTTGGGTGACCCCCTACATATATAATGATCGCTAATTAACTCGAGCAAATATATGACTAAAAGTTTATTAATGAAACTTATAACAAGCTGATTTAACCCATTTCCTATTTAAATAGTTCTGACCTACAAATATTTACTTTGTAATCGTCAAGATCCTTCAAAAGTTTCACTGAGAAAGTTCAACCTAATAAGTTGAAGTGCATAATAAAAAAAATTTCATATGTTTTGTTAAACCGGCAATAAATATAAATATTACTCATCGCGAAAATAGACCTGCCTCGTTATAGAAAAAGTAGTTTTAATGGAAAAATTTGGTAGCAAATTATATTAAGAATGGAATGTTTTTTTGTTCCTATTGATGTTTAACCGCCCCGTAGCATATTTTATACAAATAAAAAAGAACTTTGTAATTTATTATTGAGTGAAAAACATTAAAAAACGCATTCATTTTCCACTCCAAAAGATTTTTTCTTATCCAAAATTATCACAACAGTATTCCCGGCTTATTCCCGGGAGGTATGCAAAACTGCCGCCTTATTCCTGGGTTTCCCGGTTGTTGAGTGGCCACCCTGAAACAGTTTAAGCAGAGTAGGGAAAACGTTTATGACGGTCAAGACACACTAAACAACTGTTTAACTGCAGGTGCTGTTCGGAGACCATTTTTCAACAGGATCGACGTTTATCTAGATAGACTCGAAAGTAAAAATCCCTATTTCCGAACAATAAAATTATTCGCATTGTTACCGGAGACAAAACATCAACATGGATCACTTAGAGTCTTGCGCAAAAACCAGAAATTTAGAAAAATTCTTATAAAAGCCACTATACTATTTAGAGAATTTTTAAAATATATTATTCGTTAAACTTTAAATTTAGAGGGAGAATATTTTCGAACAAAAATACGAACTGTAAAAATAATTTTTTTGATAACACCGAAAATTCAAAGCGCTGCATAAATAAATAACCCCCCTCTCATATGTAATATACTATGTATTATACTGGGAAACAAGAGTTGCCTATCCCTTTGTTTTCTTGTGTCCGAAATTAACGTTAAAGTTTTTGTTGCAATATTTATGCAATATATTATACCGCTATAGGATAGGTTATGAAGCGAAATACTGAATTATTTAAAACGAAATTCTAAAAAGTACTATTTTAAAAGTAAAATGTAATACTTTAAAATGTATTAAGACAATCGTACAAGAAAGCATATTTTATATTTTTGAATTTAATATTGCATTCGTGAAATAAATGCAAATTTCGATATTTTCGATATTCGATAATACGGGATCAACTCTCTTCGTTTACATTTTGCTTACGAAAATTCCGCCAAAAGACTACTCGTAATATAATTATTAGTTTTATATTAATTTTTGAAAATATCTTTAAAAAGTTTAAAAATGAAATGTAACTGCGAATAAAAAAATATGATGCAATTCGGCAAAAGACACAGATTCGGTTATTTTTTCCGTCGAAAATACTTTATAAAATTATTTTCAGACGAAAAACTAAAAACTCGTATGATCACGTTCATCATCATCATTATTGTTGCATCTCCCATTCGGGAGGTTGCACGTCACGAACATTATAAGTTCCGGCATCTGGCTAATTTTGTTAATAGGAAGAAGTCTTTAATTCCTATGTTTGTATTCATCATTTCCATTCTCCTTCTTCCTCCTGGAGGTTTTCCTTTAATTTTCCCCTGTGTCACCAGATTGAATAAGCCTTCTTCTCTAATTTTATGGGCAATGTATGCAATTTTTCTTCTTCTTATATCGTCATACAATTGCAACTTATCTACTTTACACCTATTCATCACCTGACGGTTTGTTATGAAATCCGTCCACGGGATTTTTAGCATACGCCTGTATGCCCACATTTCAACGGGTGATCGCGTTAGTTATAAAATAAAACCGCAAAACGAATTAATAACAATTTACAAAACGCGGAAGAATTCAAGACAATTTCTGGTGCCGCTAGTTTACTAGAATTTTTTATTAAACACTACTTAAATGAGATTTTTAATGAATTTGTGTAAGATTATAAAAAAAGTAATAATATTATGAAACTATTTCGATATCGGCAGAAGTAGATAAAAAGATGTATTTTCTACATTAAAAAGGACAAAAAATTGTTTTCGGAATTTTATATAAAATTAAGCCTAAGAAGTGCAAATATCGTACAAATATAATCGTTAATCGATTAAAGATATTGCTTAAGTCGTAATAGAGTTTTACATTTCAAAACAAAGCAATCTGTGTTTAGTCTATATAATGTCTCTTGGTTTTTTTTAATCTGAGATTTGTCAGATTTTCTACAGAATTTTTCAGTTCTTTAAGTGTTTGATGGTTGTCACACATTATTAACTTAATGGTTCCGAATTGTAAGGCAAACATTTTTTTCATAGCAACAGTTCAATATTTCAAAATGCAAAAGCGAAATATTATTCAAAAAAATTCGCAACAACCAAAAATATGTAACCGCGACCATTTGCTATCGGATACATTACTATTATTTTACACGTCTACAATGAAGAAAGACACCACACGCGGTTTTTGGAAACTGACAAAAGAAAAGCCACTCGAAAGATTCAAAAAATGTGTTTGTCTGCTGGCAAAGTCATGTGCACTATTTATGTTTTGGGACCACAAGGATGTAATTTTAGAATTTCTTCCGACAGAGATGAATGCAAAAAGATACCCCCTCCGGTAGACAATCGTAATCTCGGTATAAAACACCATTAAAGACTTCTTTCGAGAGTTGTCCTTTTTTACGACACTACAAACTGACTAAATCTTATACACACTATCCGATTTATTCTTATTCCTTATTTTTGAGGAAAAATTTGGATAATAAACAATTCAGCTGAAACTCAAAAATTGGACGCATCGCAGTACTATTGGATTTTACCTAAGTGTTGATCTCGCGGTACAATAAATGTCTGCCTCGCCCGGGCGATTATTTTAAAACACAATAAAAAGTGCACCTTTGTGAAATAAACATATAGTTTGTAGAATTTTTAAACTACTTTTCGATCTTTAACAGCATAGGGAAATTTAGTTTTGGGAAAAACCTCATGTTTTGTGAAAAATTTTAAATTGTTTTCTTTTTTAATACATAGAAAAAAATTGAATTTATTTTTCCAAAAGTCAGAAGTTTAATAATAAAATTTGTTCTCGTACACTAAAACACCGTCCGGTAAACGTTAATAAAAAGAACTCTACCCTCCTTAATGCATATACTGTAATTTCAGTTCATTCGTAGTTACAAAATGGTTGTAGCTTTCGGGACACATAATAAAAAATAATATAAATGTAGCGTCTCCATTATATAGGAGATGATTGCAAAGCTTTCCCCTCTATACAAACTCGGAACTTGTCTAATTATCTATGTATTTTGTTTTTCTCACGAATTAAAAAGAATATACCCAGTGTGATCTTTTCGCTTAACCAAGCCAACACTTCCGAGTAAAATTACTTGCATTTCAAAGTGGCATTTCATTTGAACAGAATACGTTCGAATCTTACTGTCGCACACCGACTTCTGAAAAATTAACACTTACGAAGGCAAAAGTTTATTAAATGACAAGTAAAAAAAAAAAGAAAAAATGCAGAAAAATACAGGCTGCTACAATGTAAGCGAACAAACTTTAGCATGTTAAAAAGTTATATCGTCGGATGATCAAGATATGTACTTATGTATATAATTTCCAAAGCATATTAGGGCTAGTTCAAATAATTAAATTTCAGGAGCATATAACACTGAAGCGTAATAATGCGCGAACAACAAATACTGATCAATTCTGCAACCTGCTTCTCATATTCAATCTATCTATAACGGCTGACGAATCTCTTACAATTAAAGATAATACGAAAATTACACTTAAATGATAAACCGATCGCTTTATTAATAGAGAGTTATCGATTACCTCGGTAAAACGATTAGGCCTAAACCTTGGTAAAACAACAAACGATGTCTCTTTTTCATTATTAGTAAGGCTACTATCGGTGACACCGTTTTTCTGACTATCGGCAGTTGTATTTGAAGCTGGATTATCATGACCATTAAGATAATTTAAAATGTCATTAAGATTTTTAAACTCCAACTTATCATCGATGTTGAAGACACGGTATTTCATATTACTGTCAGCTATGTCTGGATTTTCTTGCAAAACATCTGAAACAATATTAAAAAAAAAAAGTTCAGTCAAGCACGATGTTTTATACGCTTAGCACTCCAAATGTTCACTTAAAGATAACCATAATTTACGTTTACATAATGAACTAAATTTGAAACAAAGATTTCCGATTGTGATACATTGTAATACTGTATCTCTTTCACGGTAACACTGCCCCCCCCCCATAAAAGTATACATTTATCGGCGCTTTTTATGTCATTATTTCGCTTTTACGAAATTTTTTAAAACGAAGAAAGTTTCGTTAAAGAATCGAAGTATGTTTCGGAAAATAACTTCTCTTAAAAACTAAAAATACGACGTATCGAAACAATAAATACGACGTATCGAAACAATAAATACGATTAATCAATAGATGACGAAAGAAGCTTCAAACAAACGCATCATCAAATAAACCAGTGGCGGATCCACGGGGGGGGGGGGGGTACATCTTCCCATGAACCAAAGCATCCATGAAAAAAATTGTTATAACAGGGAAACTTAACTACATCTGTTTATTTCACTCATTGTTTCTTTTATGTTGTACAGTAATTAATTTTAAACAACAATTTAAAATTAATTACTGTACAAGAGAAACTTAATTTATGCTATAAAAGATTTGTATAAATGTTATACCTGTGGCTTTAATTATAACTAATATTTAATACTATGTTCTCTAGTAAAACTATTTAATATTATACGTTTTTATTCTATTTTAAATGTAATTATCATCAATCTTTTGACACTTTTATTTATTTTTAATTTTTATTTTGTAATTTTAATTAAAAATAGTTCAATGAGGAATATATATATATTTAAACTTGCCCATGAACAAAGAGAATTCGGATCGGATTACTAACAAAAATATAAAGTCTAATAAAAATACTATCTTTCTTACTATTTCTAAACTACCATTAATTTTATAATTTCGTTTTATTTTTCACCCCTAAATATAAGATAAAACCTAAATTGTAATAATTATGTATTTTTAAAACATTTTTAAATTTCTAAAAAGGTCGCTATTTGATTTTCTTTATAAAACAAGTGGTACTTCTCAAATCTACTGCCTACCGCAGAAGATTTTACGTAATTATATAATCCCCCCCCCCCCCCAATACCTGAATAAACACGCTATATACGAATGAACAAGACCGATTAAAATAAACACAGCAAATAACAAAAGAGCGTTAGAAACAAATTCAATTCATCTGTGCTGCGTAATGGCGTGGAGAGCTGTGAGCTTATTATACATTTTCTTAAAAACGAGCCACTACATTCAAATAAAATGTACATATTTATATTATTATATTTGTTAAGGAGGATACATTCAGCCGATTTTTAATATTAATCAGCTTTATCTGTTTTTTACCGCCAACAGGACTTTTAAAAGATGTCGCAAAACTCTATCTATCTTTTACGTCACCGTCGTTATTTTAAAGTAACATCGCGTGATATTGTGAAATAAGGTCTCTTCTTCATTTATAGCAACCGAATATAGAGTAACCTTTTTCCGTCTCTATTCTCTCGGTTACAACAACTTTGCATGTGGCCTTCTAGTATTTACACAGTTTTCTTTATCTATTATCAGACATTTAAACTTCGGATCGTCATATTCCTAAAACACCACCACTATTTAATAAAAAGAAAAAATCTCAATTATTATATATACATATATATATATATATATATATATATATATATCTTCATAGTCGTTTGCGCAATAGCTGCTCATCGTGACCTCTATTTTAATCTGCCAAATACTAGTTCAGAGGGTGTGTGGAGACAAGGAGTTATAGTCCTTGCCTATCTAAAACCATACAACATCTAAAGACACCACTGATGACATGGCGAGTCGTGCCGCCATTAAATAGGCACTTACTCTGGAAGAGGGCAGCAGCGCTTCCAGTATCAGCTACTGGTAGAGATCGAGTGGATCGGAATAGCAGTAGATTGAACAGTATTTGGCGACACTGGGAACCAAGTGAGCCGGCAAATACACTACGTCGGAGATGGCAACGAGAAACCACTTCATTAAAACTTCTCAAGACAACCTCTATGATATATATATATATGTATATATACAATGGCTGTCTCGTGGTAACTGAGACTGCGCTTCCTATTTCTAAACAAATTGACAGAACAAGTTGAAAACTGCATAGACGTGTAGCACAGCTCATTTTGTAACTATAGCAACAAATTCAACCCGGTTTCCTTTGCGAGTAACAGTATTCAATTTATGAATGTGCGTTGCAGGATACCCTACGAGTTTTTTGCGTTGCAATATGGACTTAAAAAAATAACAACGCTTTGTCGTTCGTTATTGTGTTCGCCGTGGTTTACCGGCTGGTAACACAGTGAAAGAGATGACACGGCTGTTTATAAAGAAGGATGCTTATCAAAAGCAACAACATTCCACTAGCTCAAAACCTTCTCAGAGGGCCGGGAATCTGCAGAATTATTTCCGCACGCTGGCCCATCAAGCACCATATCAACAGAAGAAAACATAAACGCGGTTACAGTGATTATACGTGAAGACCGTCATCTCTCAATCCGTGCTCTCGAAAAGTTGATCCACATTATTCCAAGAACCACTTTGCATCACATTTTAAAGGACCATTTGATGCCGCTGTCCACAGTGCAGTACAAAAAGGTTCTAAAACGCATTCCTGCAGATGAATTCCGATAGGCAATTCATGTAAAGTGGCAAGACCGGATGCAAAGGTGTATCAATTTTGATGGCCGGTATTTTGAACGTCATGAAATGGACACCGACGACGAATAAAAGTGTAAGTTTCTCTGTAAATTTTTGTAAATATACGTGACTTTGGAAAAAAACTCGTAAGGTAAAATTTTACTACTTTCATTCAACACGCTGTAAGAGTTCACTCGGTGATCGCAAAATGTTCAAATTTGTACTGTGAATAGTCAATCGAGTTACATATTCACCCTATGTTGGTCGTTAATCGATAGGTGACGTTGTATTCCTACAGAAAGCGCAGTCTCAGTTACCACGGGACAACCTCTATATATATATATATATATATATATATATGTATACTCGTATATATTATATATATTATATATAGTTTATTTATAATTAAACATTTGGTGGATATAATTAGGAAAACAATTTACGGTAGACACCAGGTTTAAAAAATGAATCTTAAAACTTAACGTTTCGAAAAAGTTACACTTACCATCACCAGAAACAAACTGGTAAGTGTGGGCTTTCCGAAACGTTAAGTTTTAAGATTAATTTTTTAAAACATGATGCCTACCGAAATAGTTTTCCTAGTTTATTCATAATAATTCGATTTCAAATTATTTAAGCTCCTAAACTGCTGTCTTATTTTAAAATAAAACAATAAAATAATAAAATAAATACAGACTGACAAATATCTGTTAACTACATATCGATGTTTTATACGTCAGTATAAGTGTGTACGTTGGTGAACAATTAAGACAAGACTTCAGAAACGAAGAAATATCGTAAGCGAGAAATTTTTGTATTAAAGTAAATTCTGATTTACAAGGAACGATTACTACAAAATTCTCATATTTAAATGTATTTCTGTATATCCACGCCAGCTTTGTTAAATTAGTTTAATATTTGTCTTTTAGATGTATTAATTTTGTGTGTTTTTAAATAATTGTTTAAATGAGTATGTTTTTATATTTTTCTGTCTATTCTTATGACATATTTTTAATTATTTAAGATATATATGTAGATATATATGTATAGATATATATGTACACATATATATGAGTATCACTATATGTTACTTACTGCTGATGAATAAGCATCAACTCTCTGTGATCAAAATAGATTGTGAAATGTATATACAGAGAAGATTTACATGTGAGTTTTGATGAAATTTTTAAAGTTAGTCTGCTATCAATTGTTATATGTTAATTCACAGAAAATCTTTTGTCAGTTCAGCCATCATCACTCCCTATTGCCATCAAATAAGGAATATTTAGATTGTACTGTGTATGCACACATTGCTACACATGACCAACACATCAAATTTTTTTTTTTTATATTTTTGGCTTTTAAGAAAGGTAATCCTGGCAGTTTTATTTTTTAGAACTAAAATTTTTTATATTATTTATTTTTAAATGATTTTTTTTTTTTTTTAAATAGTTAAAATTACTTTATGTTATAAACTTTGTATGCATTTTATTATAAGTATGAGGTCTGATGGGCTTTTATTTGATTTGTCTATGTGCTTTAAGTTATTAGACGTGTTTTCCTGCGTTCAAGTTTTTGTTGCTTTTAATTTGTAATTGTATTAATATTATTTATGAAAATGTTGTTAGTGGGTGTTCAATGTAATATTTCTGTTGAAAACATTAGCAAGCGTTATCGTAAGCATTTGGCAACATATCGTATTGTAAACAATAATAAATGTCAGATGGATGTTGCGAAGTATTTGGTTGATATTACTCCTCCTACAGTGGTCAGGATAATTAAGAGAAGACTTAGTGCTGGAATAAAAGTTAATTTATCATTATGCTGTCTATTTGTTAAAGGTGTTGGGCTTGTAGACTGGGTCACTAACCAGTTTTACTTCCCAGCCAATGTGCATTTACTCACCCGTGGTGAGAATATTTCTGCATGGTACAAGGCAGAATGTGAAAAAATTATTAGTCTTGCTCATAAGTTTGAGCGTGCAACAGGATCTGGTTGGAGATTAAAGAAAATCGAATATCTGGAAATTTGTGTCAACCATCGGAACGTTCTAAGCCGTGCATCGTCATATATTCTACTACCATCCTGTATTGCATCGAAAAAGGCTGTTGTTAATGTGAAAAACGATGATCAGATGTGTTTCAGATATATTCAATGTTGACAAAATATATTAAGGTGAATCATCCAGAATATGCAAGTAATTATGTGCGGAATACATCATTGTTAAAGAAATACAACTGGAGTGGCATATCTTTCGCCACATCATTGGATGATATAAGCACATTTGAAAAGAATAACCCACAATCATCTGTGAATGTTTATGGTTTGGAGGAGAAAAACATTGTTTATCCAGTTCGTATAAGTAAAGAAGAACGAGTGGATCATACAGATTTGCTCCTTATAACTGAAGGTGATAAATCACACTATTGTTGAATAAAAAATTTGAAGCGTCTTGTAAGAAGTCAGATCACCAATAATCATAGGCGCATGTTTATATGCCGTCACTGTTTGTGGTATGTCCGGGATCATGCTAAGTACTTAGCTCATACACAGCGCTGCTCTAATAATACTCCTGCAACAGTTATTATGCCGACGGAGGAGAATAAAATATTAAAATTCCAGCAGTATAAACAGCAAGAATTTATACCATCTGTCATATTTGTTGACTTCGAGTGTATCCCGAAGCCTCTAAACGATGAATCATGTGATAGTGATGTCAATGATGGAGAAATTATTAGTGATAATGATGATGATGGTGTAGACATTGGTGGCAAGCGTCAAAATAGTCAGCGACATGGTGGAAATATGAAAAATTGTAAGCGGCAATGTATGGAAGATGGTTCGTTCATACAGTGGTAATCAAAACAGGCCGCAAAAATCATCTAGTACTATCCCCATACAGAAACATGAAGCGTTTAGTTTTTGCTACTATATTGTGTCAAGATGTGAAGAAGGTGTCGGGTTTAATTTTACATTGGAGCCTAAAATGTATCAAGGTCCTAATGCAACTAAAAAATTCTATGAATGGTTGGCGGAAGATGTTCAAAAAATTGAAAATCAGAAAAACACTCCATTGCAGTGGACACCTGAGGATTTGGAAAAATATGATGTTTCATTGGTGTGCCACATTTGTGAAGGAGTGCTACATGAAGATAAAGTTGCAGACCATAATCATTTGACTGGAAAATTTCGAGGTGCAGCACATTCAAAATGTAACCTAGAGTATCAACTCCCGAATTTTGTGCCAGTATTCATACATAATCTGAGTGGATATGATACTCATTTATTCATCAGGGATTTAGCGTGCGATGATCAGGACATCGAAGTAATACCAAATAGTGAAGAATTCTCAAAGCGCATTTCAGAAAAAATGAAAATATGATTCATAGATACATTCCATTTCATGGCGTCAAGTCTTGAGAAACTAGCCAGTTATTTGCCTGATAGTTCACTTCATCATACCATCAAGAACATTGCGTCGTCTGATTTGCTTCCTTTATTTTGTAGAAAGGGTGTTTTCCCTTATTCATATGTGTCATCATGGGAAAAATTGGATGAAACAAGTTTGCCTGCAAAGGAGTATTTCTACAATTCCCTGACAAAATCAGATATTAGCGAGGAAGATTACTTACATGCAGTGAATGTGTGGAATACATTAAATGTTGAAACACTTGGGGAGTATAGTGATATATATCTAAAGACAGATGTGCTTCTATTAGCAGATGTATTTGAAAACTTTAGAAGTGTCTGTTATAACATATATAAATTGGATCCTGCATGGAGTTTTACAGCCCCTGGATTAGCCTTCCAGGCAATGTTAAAGTTAACAAAGGTTGTCTAGTCAACAGTGAAACATATTCTCAAAGCATACACAAAAATGAGCAGCTAGTATTGGTTAGCACAAATTATTACATTGGTTAGGCAATCATAAATATATCATCAACGCACATAGAAACACACAAGCATGTTAGCAAATTATTACATTGGTTTGGCAGTAGGAAATGCATCATCAACACACATATAAACACACACAAGAACAGAAGAATTGGTATTGGGGTTAAAAGAGTTAATGGTGGGTAGTCAATAGTAAAACATTTTCTCCAAGCATACATAATCATAAATAACTAGTATCAGTTAGCATAAATTATTACAACAGTTAGACGATCATAAATATATCATCAACACGCATGGAAACTGGAATGATTACATGAAGTAACTTAGTAGGGGTTAGAAAAAATTTAAAGGTAGCTGGTTAAAGCCTTTTCCCTAATCCATGTTTTGGTCGAGTGGTGTTACTGGGCGAGGGAGTCCATGAGAGAAAGAATGTGATTAATTTGTAAAGGTGGATGGTTAAAGCCTTTCCCCTATTCCATGTTTTGGTCGAGTGGTGTTATTGAGTGAGGGAGTCCATATGCAGGTGTCTACAGAGAAAGCATGTGATTGATTTGGGGTGTGATAGACATTGAGATATATGGATTTAGGTTTGTAACAGTGAAGATATGGCAAGCAGAAGAGTGTAATTAGAGTAGAACATGACGGTGCAGGGATGAATGATGTGAAAGGAGTGTGATCATATGATTAAGTATTGACTCTTGATTAGTTGAGTCAAAGGGGCGTGGTCATGTGACTAAATACTGGCTCCTGATTGGCTAATCTCCTAGAACGGACGTTTCCTATCTACTCAGTATCCACACATTCAATATTAAATGGAAAAAATTATGGAATTTTAGAAACTTTAAATATATCACTTTCTAGAAAGAAAAAAAAAATATATATACATATACACGAAGTGATTTAGATCGCCACATTAACTTAACTAAATCGGTAATATCATTTTCTATTTTACAATTTTATAATGTGAAAGTCACGTTTAAAAACTATATGCCGCTTAATTTATGTCATCCCTAAAGAACAAAGAAAATAACCCCAATTTTTTTCAGCATTTCTCACGATTTACATAGATGTTGTCTATAATAATCACGTCAAAAAAAAAAAAAAAAAAAAAAAAAACGGTCTGATTAATGTGCATATTTAGAAGTTTTGGTATTTGTTGGTTATTCTTATTTTTCAATTCTGGCTAAATAAAAAAAAAAATTAAACAACGAAAAAGTCGATTGGAAGACAGGGAAAAAGAAATAACCTACAAAATCATGCACACTTCAAGCCGTAGAACAATTCTCAGGAACACTAAATATATCGTTTTGTAGCGGAAATAATCACACGCGCATACGAGTGTGTACATTAATTAATAAAATACTAACCGAGAGTGACATTTTTCGTGCTTTTCTCATTGACTTTTTTTCGACGTTCATTCAGACACCTTTTTGAAATTATTTGATTCTGATTGCTAACCAAACCGCTAAATGTAAAATTTTTATGCAGACTGAATGTTTTTGAACTTAAATTGGAAGATTTTTTCTCCATATTTGAAACGACTAGAAGCGTAATGTTGTGGATGTAGCCTGTGTTGCCGTTAGCGAATCTGACAGAAGATAAACATCCTGTTACTGAAACAATCAATAAAATTGTTTCCGTTAATATAAAAAACAAGTAAAAAATAAAAATCAATAAATAATAATAATTAAAGATAATTTCGGATAATTCTAAAGAAATCAAGTCGGAGCTGATTAAATGCCGCATTCTTAGATTCTCTTTGAAATCTCTCTTTTCAGATTATATTTTGTAATGTGTACATTACACTATACAGACTGTAAATAAATAAAATAAATAAGAGCGATCGACTGTAGTCCCGCGGCCGTCGAAAAATATTGGAACATCAATCCAACGGACTCCGGACAATCGCCAGCAACAATGGTACATGTACAATTTAGTGTGTTATATTTAAATAATCCTTTTTTAATCTCATATATTTCGGAATTTACTAATTGTGAATTTTCAGCGGCCAATCGGGTTAAGAAAGATTGGTATAGGCAAGTATATAATAATATAGATTTTAAAGAACAATACTATACGCTATGTTAATCGAAAATAATAATAATTAAAATAATTTAATAATTTTTGCGTCCACAACACAGTGTTTGCGAGACCGTGATGGCATCCCTGAGCCGATTACAATTTATGTGCCGATAAAATACTTTTGAAATTTGTAATATTCCTACTACCGGTAATTAGCGTAAGTCTCAAAAATAATTCCTATTTTTCACAAGTATTTTTTTTTTAAACATCCTATTACGAAAGCAAATTATATCTATTTACACGTCATTACAACTGAAAACCTATTGTTTCTTTAACATTACGTTATATTACGGGCAACATTTATTTCTTTCGAATTTTTTTTTCATTCGTGAGTTTAGATTTCGATTCTGAAATAGCGCGAGAATCCAGTGGTGTACGCACAATAATATTATGCGCAACCGTACACAGTTAAGAAATAAAAACATTTGAAAAAATACTTAAATAAGATGACTAAGCGATCTATAAATTTCAATTCAGAAGATATAATTACGTGCCATTACCTTTGAAAAATCAAAACAAGACCCTTGGAAAAAACTCTTCTCGGCAATTACTCAAAACAGCGTAGAGCGCCAGGTGGAACAAAAAATATTTTCGTTGGAAAACAAAAAAACCATACGTCCGCGCAATCTAACTATAAATCGGTAATACACTGCTAACGGATACTCGACAAATTGCAGAAACAATCTCCAACCTTACGCATACATCATGGAAACTGACACGAATAATGTCGAAAATTACGATAACAAATTCGTTCTGACCGACGATTTGGCTAATTTCCCCGGCAGATTTTCGTGTGTACGAATGAAACGATTTTTAACTGAAGAACAAACCAACCAACGCCGTCAAAAAAATCTCGATCGGATCTTTTTACTTTTCTTATTCCCTTCCCAGTCCCCTTATCTATCTGAATCTAACTTCTCACGGCGATATCCTTGACGTGCATTCATTCTCAACCGACAGCAGGACTTCTCTGGCACACTCGCATTCTCTCTCATCGCATTTTCAGCTATTTATTTATGTTTTTTTTTCTTTCATGTGTATAAAGCATACATTACATTGTTAACTCGGGTCAGTTTGTCCATAAAATCGTTTTTTTTTTTCTTATGCAGCAACACTTCACTTGAGAAACCATACTGCAAGATATAGTAAGCCGCCCGTACTCATGGAAAAACGTCTCGGATTCTCCAATTAAAAACCATGACTGCACACTTCTGCAAACTACGAAAATCCAAACACGTACTGATTTCGATAATATACCGCTGTATAAACTTCACCCCTTCGGTTAAATATTTCAACCTCATCTTTCACCGATGACTTGCATCTATAGAACATTTTGATTAAATTAAAAAAATCGTGCACTCTCAGAAACACCTATTAAACAAATTTCACATATGCGACATGCGAATCAAATCGAATTCCAAAAAAAAAAAAAAAAAAAGAAAAGATAAAAAGTGAACTATGCGGAATAGGAAAATCTGTTCCTAAAAGTAAGGAATAAAAAAAGCAACATTCAGCAGCGACGGAAGAACATTCAAATAAGATATAACCGGGGCGCGTCATGTATAAAATGAGAAGCGGAAAAGTGATGAGGAAAGCAGACTGTGTCCAAAAAAGAGTTGAACGCGGCAAATTCGAGAGACCAAAGATGAAGCGAAAGATCCGGATTAATAGATAAACAGGAATAAGGATCTGAGAAAGAAAAGAAACAGGTGTAATGTCTTAATTTAAAATAAACGAATGCGAAAAGAAATGTTATATTATTGTGCGATTAAAGAAGAAGATAAACAGGTTAGTAGAACCGCAACAACTGTCTTCGATTTCAAAATGTTCAGCAGGGGTATCCACAAAAGGTTAATTTGAACAGAGGGACAAAAAAGCATAGGTTATAAATCAGAACTCACGTATATGGATTACATAGTTAGCAGAGTGGAAAGAAAATAGAGATGACCTGTCGCTCTGAGAATCGAATATAACAAGGACATTCTGAGAAATCAGGGAAGAGAAAATAAAGAAAATGGCACGTAAAATAGCCGGAGACTTGGCATAGAAAATTGAACAGAAAAAAGGGTTTCAACGGATTACTCAGAATAATTTGTAGGATAAAAAAGACTGAACCAGCTTCATCGGATCCGTCTAAACCGTCAGTGAGTAGAAACGAGTTTTTTTGTTTTTTTTTTTTTAATTGGGAATTCCAACCAAGAACAACTGACCCAGAATCCACGGAAAAAATCAAGAAGGAGATAAGAGAATCGTATCCTTTTTTTTCTTCTTCTTCTTTTTTTTGGGTATGCTGACGGAGAGCAACAGCCCGATCAACCAAGGAATCTAAATAATAGCTCAAAAGAATAACATATCAGATTTTAATCTGGTGCTAGAAAGAATGAATGAAAGAAGCTAGAATAAGAATAACTCTGACATAGAGGGAAATGACGGAACATAAGAGTGTCATTATATGGAGTAGAAAGACCAAGATCCAAAAGCTGAGAATAGAAGAGAAAACGTTCTGAAAAAAGTAGTGAGGAACATTCGAAGAAAACATGATTGACATCACACAGAAAAAAGGAATCATCTGGGTCTATGCTTATATTTTGAGTACATAAATTGTAGCTGCCTGGAATCATAATTGCCAATATGAGGATTACTAAGAGTCGAGCAATTTTAACAAAAATTTCTTTGCCGAAGAAAGTACATAATTACGAAGATATGGTAACTTGAGAACAATACGCACCTAAGACATCTGTTTTGCAGGAGCCGTAATTGTTTATAACGCGCGTTAAAAATTGAAGATTACCACACAGGCGATGCGTAGGTTAAGATTGGCCTTATTATGTGCTTTATATTATATAGAATTAGTTATGAGTAT
Organism: Icerya purchasi; assembly: GCA_039619475.1. Taxonomy (NCBI): domain Eukaryota; kingdom Metazoa; phylum Arthropoda; class Insecta; order Hemiptera; family Monophlebidae; genus Icerya; species Icerya purchasi. The sequence goes on along the minus strand of CM077115.1, from coordinate 527,302,809 downwards.
TTAAAAACGATCTACGATGGAATTAAATGGAGCGGATAGCGCGATCAGTTTTAACGATAGCGTGATCGATCAGTTTATTAAAGTTTAGCCTTTTGTTTAATATCGCGCCGAGGTAGTTGATCGGACCAAGGAACATCGGTACCTTGTATGTGCACTTTCTTCGGGGTCAATGGGTACCTACTACGAGAAAATAGAATCGCCTCAGCTTTAACCGGGGATTAATAGAAATGCGCCATTTAAAAAAAAAAAAAAAACGAAAAACGAAAGACGCGGTCAACCCCAAATTAGAGCTTGTTGGCGATCGCGTTCGGCCTGTATGAGCTACAATACAGCATCGTCGGCAGCAAAGAGTGCCGTGTTAATCCGGGGGCCGATCCAGGGAAATCGTAAAGTATTTATATATTGAATAAAATTGGCCCCAACACGCTGCTCTGCGGGGCGCCAGCTAAGCATGTTTCGAATGACGAAGAGGTATCAGAGATGTGAGAACGGCAAATGTTCTTAAGTAGCTCTTGACTAGTCTGATTAGGTAAACCGGAGAAATTTGATTATTTTAAAGATTATTATACCATCGTGCCGAATAATGTCAAATAGTAATATCATGCCTGTGTATTTATTACAGTTAAAATTGTGGGTTATGAATTCCCCGATTCTAGAAATTTGCTGCACTGTAGAATGCACAGGCTTAAATCCGAACAGCTCCGGACAAATGATATTTGAGCCATCAGAGTGTGTAGCGTGAGATGTTTTAATGTATAATTTTTTCTACCGCTTTGCTTAAATTACTAAGAAGGCTAATAGGACGAATGTTGTCAATACGCGAAGAATCTTTCCTTAGGAAGCGCTATGATTTTGAAGGATTTCCATTGTTGCGGATAATATCCAAATTTGAACATAGCATTTACTAAGGAAGTTATTTCAGCTAGGGCTCTGTCGTCAGTGGAAGATCTTTTAAGCGCTAACAGATATTCAATATTGAGAGTTCTACAAATATAGAAAATGAGTAAATTTAAAAAAATAAAAAAAAAAAAGGCCAAAACATACTTTATAAAACGACAGTTGTAAATAATAACGAGAAAACATCGTTAAATTGATCTAAACCTAAAGTGAATAAATAAACGGGAAAAAATATTAAAAAACAAAAAGACGCAAAATGAAAATACGTAAAGCTGAAATTGTGTGGACACAGTGAGATAGATGCGTCCAGCTCTCATGGTTAAAAATTGGACCAGAGATGAAATTATCTTACCAGTACAAAATCTAGTAATAGGCACCAGTAATTACCAAAAATATTGTATAATAGAGAAAAAAAATAATATATGCTGCCAACAAAAAAAAACAAAAAAAAAAACAACAATTATTGAACGTATACATTATGTAAGCCTGAAGTATGATGGCATCAGAAAAATACTCAAATTATCAAACTATAAACGAATATAAAATGAGAAAAAAAATATAACGAATATACACCAAAAGAAGTGATAGAAATTAATTATGTGAAAATAATCACTCTGACAGGAGTTGAAAATAATCCAGATATAATAGATAAAAAAGAAAGTAAGACAAAAATAATAGATACTTTCCACTAACAAATATTTAGCGAAATGATCGAAAAGATATAATCAACTTCGAGGTGATTTAGGTCACTGTAGTAATTTCAGAAAAAATTCAAGTGGCAATAAAACAACCAGGATTAAGAAAAAAATTTATATATGAAAAACAAAAGTCAGTGTAATATTACATACACGTAGAATAGTACGCAAAACGATGAATCAAAACAGATTGCAATATCGAAATTACGATAATAAGCAGTTATAACTGACTAAAATCCGTCAAAATTTATAATTATAATACCGAAATTATTTTTCCAAAAGAACACAAAACTATGATAATAATGATAATGATAATGATAATAATAATTAATAATCAAGTCAAAACTAATAATAATTAATAATAAAATAGGTAAAACAAGACATTAAAGGTTATAATTATTCACTGCAGCGGCAACGACTCTCCTTATTAATAGAAACAACTGCACACAACTTTATAGCGTTATTATAAAAAAAAAAAAGAAATACCGATCTATAATATTCCGTTGCCTACCCCACCCTAGTTTATTGCCAATTGAAACGTATCAAACAGAACATCCAATTAAAGTACAACAGTGATCGTAACAGTAATAATAGGGATCAATTACTAGGGCAACCAATATTTAACAGATTTTTTTGTTTCATTTGCAACTTTCGATGAGAGCTAGCCTTCATAAAAAATAGGAGCGAAATAGTTTATTTAAAAAATAAATAAATTAAAATGGAGAAGCTTTTAAAGTTTTTTATTTAAAATTTCAATTATTTAGTTTTAAAAAAAATAAAGAAAGAAAGAAATAAAACAGAACAACGCTCAATAGCACTTTAAAAAGTTTTGCAAAATGACAGCAATGTTAAAACAAAATAAAAAGTTTTATTTAGGCGAAATTATAGAAGTTTATGACGCCTCGGTCTGCACACATTTAACAGTTTTGAAGGAATCCGATATGGAACAAGCGCTGCCATGAACTGTGACTGATAAAAGCCATATCAATAACTCTTTTCAATAACATAAATATTTGCCAAAAAAATATGTATCACATTACACATTTAAATACAGATACGCGCAGCAACCAATAATCAATTTTTTAGTTTTTATGAGAAAACAAAACCCTTATTTTTAATAACTGGACCGTAAAAAAATCGACCAGCAAAATAATTACTTTACATTATATGATTGACGAAATAATGTAATTTTTCAATTTATAAAAAAAAATTAAATTTTCTCAAAATCTAACGTTTACAATTCCACGAGCCGAAAGTAAAACGCTCAATATCCGTACTCGTTTGGATTATTTTTTTTTTTTCTTTTTATTTGAATCTTTATATTCTTGGAACACTGGAAAAGGAAAACGGACTAATAAACTCTAAGGCTACAGAATTTGCATTTTAATATTTTGAAACGAGAAATATAAAAAATAAGGGAATGAACGAATGAAAGGAGACGAACGTGAGCTAGCAAGATCATAGCGAATAATAGAATAACTAATAAGCGAGAGTATAAAGAATCTGAATTTCTTTTTTTTTCTTTTTTTTGGGGGGATTATATGCAAGACAACCTAAAGATTATGATGTAGCCGTTGGCACAGTTCAACTTGAATACAAATCACGCAGGGAGTCAATAAAAGGAGAAAAAGTAAGCGGAGATTTTTTAAATCCAAGTTCCAATCGTTCACATAAATCATTGTGCATGGACCGTGACACACTATCAGCCAACCTAATTAAAAGTAGCAAGCAACGAAAATGGAAAGCACTGTGGAAACTATATAACCAAATAACAGAAAAGTAATATTTTAAAATAAAGAAAATAATAATACGGAAAAAAATCTAAACCGGAACAGCGACACCTATCACCTAAAAAATTCACTGCGCCCAAGACCTTGTATGCTATCACCGACCTAATTAAAAGAAGCAAGCAATATCAAGAGAGAGAGAGAGAGTCGAGGAAGATAATAAAAACCTTTATATGTAGAAACAAAGTTAGTACTGAAGAGACCAACTCTATTAACAGCCATGTAATTCTTATGACCACTTTTATGAATCCTCATAGATATACAAAGGAAGGCAAGAAAAAAGAACGAACGGAAATATTGAGAGCGATAAAAATTCGAAACACACAAGCAGAAAAGGAATATCGAGAGACAAACGAGAGAAAATCTGTGAGAAATCTCTGAGACGACTGCAAAATGTGACAAAAGCTGATATTTTATCGTTCCCACAATTAGGGATCTACTAAAAACAGATAATACAGAAGAAATTAATTATTTCTCTCTCATCCGCTTCCGTATGTCTATTTTACTCTTCTAACTCCATCTCTTTCTGTAACGCTGACCACACATGTTTTTTGAGCATTGTCTCTCCTATATATCTACTTAGACTTAATATTTCCCCGCCCTTCGTTTTTTTTTTTTAAGTTTCCTCGTCTCTGTTTCTTCGCGCAGTATCCAGTCGTATTAAATTTTAGGTTTGAATAATGTGCGCATTGCAAAAATATATAAAAAATTAGAAAATCAGAAAAAACTAAAAGAAAATGTGGGTAGTATGTGAGGAGATCCTACTATCGGTCAGGGAAGATATTACCACGCGATCATACCGAGTGAAAGGTCTTCCCCGTCGAAAGAAATGGCTGTGATTGGTCGTAACAATGATTAATTGATGGAAAAGAAATGTTTTTTTTTTTTTTTTTTTTTTTTTTTAACGAAAGAATCTCGGTCAGAGAGTTAGTTACTCTGTTTTAGCTCGCTCGAGTTGGATTGTTTCGACTCCTCTAGATCATCAGTGTGAGTGGCCGTTTTACCGGCCGAAAGAATAACTGTGCATTGGCTGACGTCTAAAATCGTAACGAATAACACACATGTAGTAAAAAAGTATCGTCCGGCAGCGCAGTTGTAAAAGCAGTTCGACATAAAAACTATACCAGTCGTAGGTCCGATTTTAAGACCCGGCAAAGAAAATTTCTCCTTGTGGACCCCAGATTAAAGGGTCTCGCTGTACGACCATCGCAACACCGATCATCGGAAAGTGCCGACAACAGTGATACATGTACATTCTCTTATATTATATTTCAGTAATCCATATTGGCGTAAAATTTATAATTGTATACTTTCAGCGGCCAAGAAAGTAAGTAACGGGAAAGTATAAAACATCAAAATAGAAATTTTCTTAAATCTTTAAATTATCAATAATAATAATAATAATAACTTTTCACGTCGATGGCATCCCTGAGGGCAATTTGGCAATCGTTACAATATTGTACCTCGTTTTTAATTATTCCGAATCCCTCTTCCGCCTTTCTGTTCTACTTTCGCAAATAAATTAATGACTATCCTATTTACGATTATTTATATTTCCTCCAATCGTAGCTTCTCCTAATATCTGATAATTTCCGACTGCATGAATTTCAGACTATCAATTTACTCCTCCCTCTTTATCATCATTCTTCGTATACGATCTCTCATACACAATCTTTCCTTTCATCACTCTATCCGCGTTGATTTGCTATAGGCTCCTCCTGGTGTCATCATCGAGGGTAACGAAATGGCGGATGTCAGGTTGCTGTCCGTTCCCGCTTTTACTTTAAAAAGATCCCTCCTCTAGTACTAATCTATTGTCCTTAAGTAAGAAATTTCAAATTTTGGTCGGATATGTACCGTTCTTATTTTATCAATGATGGTTTTCCTTCTACCTCTCAATTTAACCTAACCTTCCTACTATAATTCTTGGTTCTCAGAATTCCCTTCTTTTACACGTTCTGTTATTGTTATCCCTATTATTCGCCTACGCTTCAATCACACTCTATTGTCCGCTTCCCGTTATCATCTCTGTATTTGGTTTCCTCTCCTTATTTTACATCCTAACGAAGCAGCTGTTTGTGATGCTAATCACATTTGGTTTTAATTGTTCTGCTCTTTCTGCGGAACGCTCTTCCCTTTATTTACTCCTTTTAAAGTCAAGGCTTCCTGCTCCCTTCTGTGCTTCCTATATCCCGTATCCTTTCCGTCTCAGGGTCGGTTGTTCTCGCCATTGGTTCCTTTGTTTCTGCCATTTCCGATCGGAATTAAGTTATAATTAGTTAACTCTTTTTCCTATTGTTTTTCTGGATGAGGTTCCTGGTTAACGAGCCCAAAACAAAACAAAAAAAAATATATATATATTGTACCGATATAGGTCGATCGATTTTTAATAATAATCAGTAAAACTTCTCGAAAAAAAGAAAAAAAAAAAACGTAATAAAAGTAATGATTAAAATATTAAACGCGAATCAAAAAATTCAAATACCTCAGGTAGGTTCTTTAGACAGGTTTCACAGACTTCCAAAAATGGTTAATATTCCTTCTACTTCATACAATTCTAAAAGTGGTGAAGTTGGTATTAGATTTCAAAAATAATATCAAACAGTAAAAAAGTATATTATACAGTCCTCTAACAAAAACGCGGATATATATATATATATATATCAAGTTAAATAAAATATAAATAAATTACTATAATTCAACAAATTATACGTAATCGTCTTTACAACGACAGAAGTATCTTAAAAAAAAAAACGAAAAAGATAAATAAATAAACAATTTCAAGGGAACTTGACACTTACCTAGAATTTAAAAGAGATTTTAGTCTAATTACAGCGGTAACACGCGCGCATATGTTTAGAAGAAAGCGAATGCAAGTTTTAAAACAGCAGAATGACAGCGAGCCGAAATAATAGGGAAAAGATACGCGCGGTTGTACTGGACGGCATATTGGTCGATGGAGTGTGGGTGACGGTAAAAGAGACCTGTAATTGACAAGAGAACGTGGCCGAACGGGAACAGATCACACTGTCTACCTTACCGGCAATACTAAGAAAAGCTGCGGTGCGCAGGTTAAGAGCGACCCGGGGGGGGGTAAATTTTTATAAGAGAAAATTGAATTAATGTGAGAAAGAAAACATTTTAATAATAAGCTTGGAAATGAATCGTACGCAACAACAGCCTCGGCCGACTAGCTGGACGCTGTCTATTTTAGCCGACCATAGCCTAGACAACTACTACCACTCGAAGACAAGTAAAAAATACGACAAATATCCTTCCTTATGTTTCATTTTCTTCTTCTTATCATATTATTCGCTCCCTTTTTTCTGTACAGAGTAAGTTTCGAAAAGCAAATCCTCAATACTACCTGACGACTGGTCGCCTACTGCCGATCGATAGGCGCCGTTTAATTTATTTAACGGCCCGACATCGTTGCCTAACACGCTAAAACTCTTTTCTTAAGACAGCGATGTCTCTAAGAGAATGATACATAGAGAACATTACCGTAAGATGGGTCATTTAAGAAAACGTCACGATAGAACTGCTTTAGAGATCACAGATAAATAAAAAGCTAACCTGAATATCGACACGAAAGCCGAAAAACTGGAAACAATTCTTTACCTTTTTTTCCTTCTACTTTAAAAACGATTTAAGAAATTTTAAAAATATGTAATACAAAAAAAAAAAAAAAAAAAAAAAAAAAAATAAAGAATAAAAAAATAAAGACGAAGAGATTAGAAGCGGTGCGGTAATAAGAGGGATGGAACGCCAAAGTTTTACAACAGTTTGAAAGTACAGAAAAGTATGTTCGGCAGAAAAAGAAAAGTATTACAACAAAATCAGACAAAAAATAAAATAAAAATGGTTGTATTTAAAAATAACTTGAACAAATTCAACCGTAATGAACCAGTTTTGTTGGAAACGGGGACAGCTGCCCCATTTGTTTCATGTTATAAAATTATTTTGAAATGAACCTTTAGATCCCTTTCAGATGTATTTCTCATGAAAACCGATCATCCGCGTGCTATGTACGAATTCAAAAAATATTATTTATACCCGCACGTAAAACTCATTCTTCTTTACACGCCATAATTTAAATCGGTTGTAAGTTTTTTTGCTTTTTTTTTTCGAACTACTTATTATATCGGCAAAATTAAACAGGTATAATCTAATCTTGGCCCCGTTGAAACATCATTTATTCGACAAAACGAAAAACAACATGTAAACAATGTTTCATTTGATTTACTAATAACTGGCTTCCAAAATAAGGAGAACTAAACCGAACGTTACCGTGAATTTTGTAATTGAAATTTAAGTTTCGTCGAGATAGCCTAGTTGCTGGAGAGCGCTTGGCTCCCGTTACGCAAGTCTCGCGCTGGTTCGATAAAAATATCACTGAAAATAAATAAAAAGAAAATTTCATACCTCGAGACAAATGTTTCGAATTCTTTTTGTAAAACCGTTTAAATCTTAAAAGGAAAAAAAAATATGAAAAAATTCCCTCCAATTGGTAATAATATATATTATTGTCGATGGGTTAAATGAAAAAATAACAATATATATATATATTATAGATAGCCTAAATTTAAAACGAATGTGAAATAAAAACAAATTAATTCGCAAAAATGGAACAATCATAAGCACTAGCTAGAAACATAATATTGCCAGCTTGTACTACAATAATAATAATAAAAAAAAAAAAAAAAAAAAAAAAAAAAAAAAACGAAACTTTCACATTTTACACAATGTAAGATTAGAAATTGTTTCCCACGGTGGCCATCTCTAAATGCACCGGCGTAGTAAGGAGAATTTTTGCACTATTACAAAATATTTTAAACATAATTAAAAATAAACATAAATATTTTTATAGACCGGTTATTATTTTTTTAAAAAAAAAAACAACGTTTAGTGGAAAAATTGGAGCCAGTTGTAAAAGAAGAATTTAGTTCTCCGTCATCACTGTAAATGTTTAATCGCTAAATGAAACATATTAAAAGCCGCTTTCATTCTTCGCTTCAGATGAAGGTTTATCTGAGTTTTTATCTATTGCATGTATGTTCCCTCCTCGAGTTTTACCCGAATCTACTGCTGAAACGCATTCCACTAACACACATCAACCGAGACATTCTGAATGTCGCACACTATAATGTCACTCTGTATATGTAGTGAAACACTCGTTTACTCGTATTATTATGCAGGGAATTTAAATTATTATTATTTTTCATTCGCTTTCTCAAAAGACCCCTTCAGCTAAAATTTCATATTAACTAATGAAACTCGTATTCATATTTCTTCACACTCAGGTGGACCCCGCTGAAAACCCGTTTGGTAAAATAATTACAAAAATTAGTTATTTATTAATGATATATAAAAGAATTGTACGTGATGTATTTGCTACCTCTAATATTGGTAAACTCGTCCTTAGGAAAACGGCTTCTCGTTGATCGTGTATTAATTCTATTTATTTTCGAAAAAAATGTATTTTACAAAACGGAATTTCCTTTTTCGATCACCGACTTTTCATACTATTCTCCTCCTAAGACAGGCGCAAGGTGGTGTGGTAGCTTTAATGACGGCACCAAATGATGATACTATTCGTGATGAGAGGCACTTCGTTCTTTATATTTAACCAGACACGAAATATTTGATTAATTCAATCGCGAAGAAATCTTCCGCCCGCGACTTTTTTCTAATGTTTTGTCATATAATTTAATTTTTTTTTTTTTAACAGGACAGTTAGTTCTCTACTAACATCACACTTCCTATTACATTAGTTGCACAAGGCGGCACTGTTCTACATGCCGACATCATATTATATCTATTAAAATTTTCCTCGATATTTTTGCAAGGTTTTTTTTTTTTTAAATTTCGAATAGTGCTTATTCTATTGCGGATCGAAATAATCCGCTATACAATATTTTCCTTTTTTCATAAATGCCGTGATGTTTTATAATTTCCTTAAGCATATATAGTTGGCGTGTGAATTAAATTTTAACTTTCACCCAGTACGATACTGAGATATTCTCTTCATTAAAAGTTATTCTTCACTTGCCTCGTAACGATTCTGGATCAATTAAGCGCAGAAAGAAAACAACGAAATGTCCCCCAAGATGTGTACTATTTCTATTATAGATTACTAGAATTGAATAATGTGAATAACTTTAAAAATTACCATCTAGGCGGAAATTAACAAGAAATCAAAATAATATATATTAACATCTATCCCCGCCGGGGCGTAAATCTGCGAATTGATAATACTGATGATTCAATTTACTAATTAAACTAATAAGTACAATCCCTAATGGTATATTAAAGGGAAAAAAACTTGGTGTGTGGAGAAAGGAAGTACATGAGAGTATAAATCAAAAGATACGTTTCGAATCATTCTATTTTATAATTTTCTTTTATTGTTCTCTTTTTATTTATTTGTTTTGGTCCTTAATTGTTTTATCTTTCTTTATTTTATTTCTTTTCTTTGTATTCTTCGTACTTGTTGTATTTTTATCTTAATCTACTTTTTTTTTTTTCTTTTCATTCACTTATTTTTCAATTTTTGCGAGATTGTCACTTTTAATAAAGAATCGTTTACCATCCTGTTTGTTAATTATAGAATATATATATATATATATATATATATATATATATATATATATATATTAAGTTATAACAAATACCTAATGTAACAAACAAATTCGAAGTATAAAATGATCGCTTACTTAGAAACGTTTTCGGGTATAACCCATCATCGGCTAAAAATACAACTCAATATATGTGATCAGAAACGAATTCTAAATCACACTTAGGTCAAATAAGAAAGAAAACGGTTTACATAGTATAAATCAACAATTTAAAGTCGATATATCAAAATGGTAGAACGAAGTGATGTAAATATAGACATGATAAATACTTAAAGATATAATAAACATTTAAATAATAAATATAAATACTAAAAAATTGTAAAGTTTTATATTAAAAATTGGGTTATTATTATAATTTGGTCATTTAATATATTAATTTTGTGTTTATTTAATATATTAATTTTGTGTTTATTTAATATATTAATTTTGTGTTTATTTATATATATATTAATTTTTTTCAATAATGTTCATGATGTTAAGTTATATGTAGCTAAGACTGTGAGACCGTTTTTTCTAATGAATTTGATGTATGTTTATTTCTAATTAAATGTTCAGCATCATTTTTAAATGATTATCTTACATTTTTATTACGAGAAATAACTTTTCCTTTTTACACTTATACTATGTTATTTTTACTTTTCTTTTCATTCGTCTATTTTTTCTATTACTTTTCAAAAATAAAAAATTTTTAAACGCTCATTTTGAATTTTCTTTTTTTCTTAAGGGGTTACGCCACACTGTAATAGCCCAAAAAAAAAAAAAAGCGTTTTTTGAGCACTTTTTTTTTTTTGGAAAAAAAAGGAAATAGCAAAATTAATATTGAAGGTAATGATTAAGCATATATTTAAATATTTAAAAAAAAAATTTCGTCAAAAAATATTACAAAATGGCGACTTTCGAGCGCCATTTTTGTAAGGCATGTTTATTTTGAGACGCCCTGCGGCACGCAGCATAACTCGAACAATTTTCATTTTTTTTGTTTGAAATTTTAACTATGAAAATAACATCTGCAAAAAGAAATACGTAAGGGATTTGGAAAATATTGATTTTTGTACGATCGACAAGTATTTGTTTAAAAAGTTCAGTTTTCGACCACAAAAAAGGGCAATTATTTGTTAATATAACTAACGTTCAAATTAACTTTTCAAAAACCGCGTAAGTATTTCTCTTCGAAATATTATTTTAAAGGTATAGTTAAAATTTCAAACGAAAAAAATGAAAATTGTTCCAGTTATGCTGCGTGCCGTTTTGAAAAATTCAGTTTTGAGAAAAACGCGTTTAAAGTTTTAAAATACGTTATAGACATGTAAAAATGAAAAATTCGATTATTTAAAAATTGTTACCGTTAATCTGCTATCCCCGGACCATAAAGCTGTCTTTCTAGATTTAAATATTTTTTTCTCATTCACTCTTTTTAAAGATTTTTTCGCTGCATCTGTCATAGACAATTCGTAGTGCTTGATCCGCTTAATATATATTGGTTTCAAGGCAAAAATTGTATGACTGAAGGCCAATATCCATTTGCAAAACTTGCGTGATTCGTAGAATATTCAAGAGAGCATCATTAAAATTGCATACAGCCATATCAACCGCTCTATTCAAGACTTTTTTGCCGCTTGAATAAGATTTTGGAGCTAAATTCTAAACCGTAACAACATTGAAACTTTCGTTGCTATTTTGCGTGTGTAGCCTCCCAAACAACCGGTTAGCAAATCATCTCGGCTCAAGTCTTCTCATAAATCGGTTTGATCGCTTCAAAAACTTCCTTAGGAAGCGGCTCCGTATGACGAAAAGTATCCAAGAAACCCGCTGCTTGTGTACCTTCCTCCGGTCGCACCAAGACGACTCTGAGCACTTCTCGTGTTGCGGATTTTCATCGGTAGATATTTTATGAAATAAGGTGGCCCAAATTTGATTTTCCATATTTTCCAAGAAGTTCGGATTTCGGTGTATCGCCAAGCCATAATAAATTACCAACTGATTAATTAACCGAGACCTTTCATTGTTTTTTTCAGTTTTCTCAATCGAGTACCTATTCTCTTTGGTGCCTGATCGATGCACTCGTGTTTGTTTACTTCAGAATTTTTATATGGCCTTTTATCCATTATATGCCTTTGAAAGTTTTCCCGTCACCATCACCAATGTAGTTTGCGTATTTCAGGCCGTGCAAATTTTCGGAGCGTATCAAAAACATTTCGACAACAGCGTCTACCTCCATCTTCCCAGATGAGCCTTCGTGGTTCGCTAGACATTCTCATCGACGTGTGCTTCATACCAGGGGGATGAATCATACTCGGATGTTTCTAATTTATTTTTCCAGTGTTCGCAAGCTTTACGGTACTTTGACTTTACTTCAACATCTACGATTTTGCCTGTAAACCATCCAATATCAATGACACGATTCCGAAACGTGATTGCGACGGATCTTTCATTGTCAAGCAAAGCAGAGAATTCAAATTGATTTTTTTCCGTCTCTGCATTGCTTTCATTCCATTCCACATTTTTTCTTCAGATCATCAGTTCTAGCATAACGCGACACTTTGACGCGTTCACCAATTAAACAAAAAATTCCCTAAAATCCGATAAATAATCGCGCATATTCTCGGAAGAAATGTTCACATCTAATCATTTTTATTACATTTTTAATTTACATCTATCGACCGAGAATACTACAGTGCGCCGTCCGAAACGTTTTATCGTTTCCTATTCGTTATGTTTCAGACTTCACTATGTGCCAACATTCTCTAATCGACGCTATACTTCCCTTTTTATTAGGTTCGTTTACTTACACCACAGCTCTCCTCGTTGCGTCACTACTATATATGTGTTTAGCCTTATGCATGCACTTACGCTATATTATACTGACCTACTTTTCTTTTGACCAGCTTGTAACATAAATACCTTCTATCGATATTTGTTGATACTATATTGGGCAAGCTATAAATCAAAAAGCAAGACATATTTGGGGGTGGTTTGAGCAAATATTTACATATAAGGTGATAGCAGCAGCGGGAGGTAGGCATTTTGGAGCAGCCTGCCGCGCTCGGGAATAAGCGCGAAATTTTAAGGAAATTCTTTTTTTCCCGGTAAAAAACATATTTCCTCGTATTCAGAAAGGTTCAAAGTATATTTAAGGCCAATAAAAAAAAAAAAAAAAAAAATTGATTTTTCAAAAAATTTACAGCGGTGTAACCCCTTACAGAGTCCAGGAGGAGGGGAGAATTGATTTTTACGTCATATAGCAAAGCGAAAAATACAAAAAAAATATCCGATAGTCACTTGATAGTATAACAACTTCTTCCACGTTTACCGAGAGTAGCGTTTCCTTTTTACATTTTCAATTCTTCGCTTTTTTGTTTATTTATTCGTTTGCTCGAACGCCACCTTATGACGTCATTCGGCTATTATTGTCCCGTAATCGGAACGAAAGAAGGCCTTTTTTCGTTGTCAATATTGACAGTGTTCAGAATGCCGGCCATTTTCGACAACGATTCATTTTGTTTCATTTGAACCTTTACGGCGTAGGTTCGTTCAGTTACCGCGCGCGTCATTTATTGATGAATAATGTGGGGGGGGCATCACGTCACTACTAGCGGTAAATCTATCTATCGTGTCTACTAAATGTTCTATTCACATTGTCCTAGAACTTTGAGTTCTGTAGGCTCTTATATAATAATTATTACCGTAACTTTTATCGTTTTTATCCCGCCACCCATATACCCACCCGCTCTATGTGCGCCTGTTTTCTTATTACTTCCGCACTTTGTTTAATATTTTTAAAATAATTATAGCACATGCCAGTTGAATAGTCGAATACTTCTTGCGTAATTTTTTACGTTTTTTCCATCTTCTTTTAGCCATTTTTCGCGTTTGTTAATATTTAGCTTTACCATTTATGTATGTCGAAATTAACGTCAACACTGTAATTCGTCGTCGAACTGATTTAAAACAATGTTTTAATCGTTTTCTCATGAATTACAAGACAATTTATGAACGTTTAAAAGTCTTTATTTTTGAAAATTAATAGAAAAAATGAAAATAGAATAAAAACAACACGGTATAAGCGTAAAAAGGAAAAGTTATTTCTCGTAATAAAAATGTAAGAAAAAGTCATTTAAAAATGACAAAATTTGGCAAAAATTGAAAAATAAGCGAATGAAAGAAGAAAAAAAAAGAAATAGATTAAGATAAAAACACTGTAATACAAAGACGAAAAATTGACGCTTTTTTTTTTCTTTCGGAAAATTATTATTAAAAAAAAAAAAAAAAAAACATTCAAAAGCAAAAAAAACACGTAAGTTTGTGATTTATTTAGCGCTAATTAAAATTGCGCTGTCAATCAGATCCAATTTTTCATCTTTTTCTGCTGAAATTCGCTTTTTCTTATTTATTATTCACAGATCTTCTCATCCATCGATTGCCGTTTATGTTTATGCAGTTCATTTCTCTTTTTGTACCGGAAATACAAGACTTTGCGATATCGAGCGATTTTTAAATATTGAAGTTCAACGATTTCGTGTGATCCAGATACACACATACATACTCGGTATAATGAAATTAAAACTACGAAAAATCTTATTAACAAATCATTTACGAAACCGACACCGATTTAAAAATAGTCCTGAAACTACTCTATCATTTTGTAAAAATTATAATATTAAACGTCTCGAAGATGAACTTCACAGAAGGACTGTCGAATTTCAACCTTAGAACTACTATAACTTGTCTCGATTTTCGCATTCTCAGAAATTCAGAAAATATGTATTTCAATTTACCGCAAGTGTAATGAGTTTTCTACAGTTTCCAGATACTATTGTCCAAAAAAAAAGATAAAGTACGCATAAAAGTTTACACTAACGGTTGATTATTCTTTCCGGTTCGATGTTAGTAACTATCCACTTTTATTACTTAATAACATCAACACCGACCGCACACAACAGTAATTTCGGCCTACATAATAAAGTACATATAATGCAACATAAATGTATTGTGGTTCAATTCAATTCACCGCATTTACGTTTAGAAAAATTGGTCAGTTTTCGACTGCCGCTTAAAAAAATTCAAGTTCGAAAAAAAAAAAAACAAAAACGGGGGACTCTGAAACTAAAAACGGGGCGCACTCTGAAGCTAAAAACAGGGGACTCTTGCAGGCCTTTAAAGCTAAAAACAGGGGACTTTTGCAGAACCGTTAAGCACACCATGTTACTGCAATAAACCCGGACGAAATTCGCCCTATTTCCAGAGGATATAAAATAGTAACTAGTCCAACACGATAAACGAAATAAGCAATTATTTAATATTATATACAGCGGGAGGTGTCGCATGTATTTGCTAATTTATAAATAAACCGAAAATAAAAAATTGAAAAATGACTTCTCCGCCGCAAAAAAAAAGAGATAAGAAAAATAAGAGAACAGCTTAAACTAGCAAATTTAAAAAAATAAAAAAGACTATAAACTGCGGCAAAAAAATCACTTTTTTCGCTGCTGCATGCAAAAAGGGAAATTAAAATGTTGTGTAACAAAATTAGACACATTAAAGAATTTGTAAATTATCAGAACAACCAGCGCAACAATTAAAGTGTGAACATTTTTAAAAAATTACTACCAACCAAAAAACCGAAAAATACGTTTAAGTATAAAATTTTTGTAGACAAATTTTAAGAGATTTGATAAAATTTCTATAAAAAAAAAAAAAAAAAAAAAAAAAAATTGCGTCAATTGGAGACGTATTTTTAATAGTTAATTTAAAAAAAAAAAAAAGATGGACTAAATTCAAGCGGTAATATTTTATCCGATGCAAATTGCGTTTAAATCTGCATAGATTCATTAAAAATTACAATATTTCAATTTAATTTATTTTTGATTAACTCTAATTAGCGAAAATAAAAAAAAAGAAGAAACATTAATAATAATCAGCTGGATTAAAAAAAAAAAAAAAGCAACAAAAAAACAAACTAGAAACAAAAGTTGCAACGCGCAAGAAGCTAAGTAATTAACATTTTAATTTACACTACTTTAAAATAAGCTACTAATGGTAAAATTATTTTTATTTTTATTTTTATTAATAGAAATATACGAATAAAATAAAATATAAACAAACACTATCAAAATAGCAGGTAACATGAATAATGAAAACGTGAGGCGAAGCATAGGCCCTCCTTTTGTTAACGTTGTGATTTAAGATATTACAAAAACTGGGCGAAAGGTAGTTCTTAAAGTCTGCAATAAGCTGTGTCTGTTCAACTGAAAAAAACACTTTGGAATAACCTTTCAAAATTTGTACGCAACAATAAATATAATTATCATCTCGAAATTTTTCTAACTAGTTACACCACTTAATTCTTCCTTCTACCAAACAACCCGACGAGCAATTTTTTCACGAAACATCTTAAAACAGAATATTTCACCACTTAATAACTGATCCTTTTTACCTTCTGAAAGATATCTTTGTTCGTTTCAGACTATAAAACAAGGTAATAGAAAAAACGAAACTCTTCATCAAATAGCAACATTACCATTTTTTTGGGGGAGCTAATTAAACATTTCATACACTCATAGAACTATGTTGAGATGTAATTATGTATACTTTAAACAACCACCTATCCGATTAGAAACCGGAATATTAATTATTTTTTTTTCTCCAAGTATACCTCTAGTAAATATTTCTTTCATCAATTTTCCAGTTCTCTGCTGTTTTGCGGAATTCCTTTAATTAACATACACCAGATTATCGAAACGAACAGTTACCAAATATTCTTACACACGAGCTAAACGATAAGGAAAATAAAATACTGCCTTCTTAGTCGAACCGTCTCAACAATATCACTTCCGGCTAATTTATTTTCTTTTGCATATCGAAGAATCCCTACAAGTGCAAATTTACATTTGTTCGGTATTTAACCTTTTCCTACATATATGTGTGTGTGTGTGTGTGTGTGTGTAAGCGTGCGCAGATTCGCATGGGAGGGGTGTATATCCGCTACTTTATGTAACTCTTGTTCAATAATCTGCCGGCACATTTCTATTTACAACGAATTCAGAAAAATGTTTAATAAACTAATAATTACCAATATTATTGATACTCCTTCGCGATACTGCGATAACTTGATTTTAATTTATTTCCAACCATATCTGTTACAAACGAAAAATAATACTTCATCCGCATCAAAAATAACATTACCTTAAAATTGTTCTATTGCTGTACTTACTACTTTAAATTCTTAACTTTTTATCAACGACCGCGTTCAATTATTTATAAATTCCGTTCCGTTTCAATTTTATATTTTATTCGCTGATAGCTATTTCACCGTTCCCCATCGCTAAAACTAAACCGGTAATACACTGGGACGAGGCCCAATCATGTAAGCGAGATTAATCTCTATCGTGCTTTAGTATAACTGACCCGGAATAAATTTTAGTACCGTAAAAACTTGCATGTACATTTATAGCGATGTGATTCGTTTGAATTTTTCAATTCAATCAGTTAAACAGAATAGGTACCAAAATATGTATAATTTTTAAATTCCCGGTCTAAAAGTTCCAAATATTTCCTGGTCAGGCGATTTGTGTAAGAGCTCACACCAACTTTGCTCCGCGCATACAATATCAAACCGAACAAACTGAAGCGAAGACAAATGAAACACGAGCAGAAAGAAAAAAGTTACATAATTTTTTAGTCATATAAAATGTATTTCATTCACATATAATATTTTTTACTTGTTATAAAATGTGATCAGTAATTCGTGCGATATATGCTTACTCATTAATATCACAAAAATCAATAATTGATAACGTGGCTCTCCTCCATATTAAAACCGTTTTTAAAATTAAAATTCGGAATCTAACATTTACACTTGCAGTTTTACAGGCACCGACTTCATAAAGATTAAGAGGACTCAAACTCTCCCCAACAGCAAAAAAGTTGGGACGGCTCAACGCCTCCTAATAAACTTAAATATACAAAAATTATCTACGTGTTTCATTAAAAATTTTAACCGCTATATGTACTCGAAAAATATCTGAATCAAATGTCGTTGAAGTTTTTTCTTTAATGTTCTCTATAAGAACAAGTAACGATTGTTGGGGAATGAACAGTCCTGTGCTTGGCTTTATGTAAAAAACGACCAGATTATAGTTTAACATTTTTTTTAATTTTAACAAAAATAATACAAACTCGATTTAAAATGTATAAGTTTAAATTACAACGCAAAGTATACTTTTAAAAATGGTCGCCTTCATTCGCGATATCTCTTATAAAAGTCGACCTCCATATATCTTTTAAATCATAATTGTAAAAGGTATTATCAGTAATATTTACATTTCGCATATTCTGTTTTTTCACAATCAAAAATAACTTCTTTCCTAAATACTTCGAAAAGGTATAAACGACACATAAACACTGCTGGTTGGCTATAGCCACATCGTGTTAATATAAATAATACAAGTAGAAATGTTAAAATAGTAAAAATCCTTGTCGTGGTACCGATCGAAATTTGTGCTGGTTTGTGAAGAAATCCTGGAATTCGTCATTTTTTACGTTCACCAAAGCTTTCATTATATTCTAATTAAAGTAGGCAAGAACCGCACAAGTGCCTGTCCACATTATTCATTTTTTTCGAATCTTAAGAAAGTTCAGGCGTTTCATAAAAAATCTCTCCGAAATTTATGCGACGCACCATGTGGTTCGTGCGCAACAGAGTATCATCCAAAACGATCTACGAACACCCGCAGTAGTTGAGGAAATAAACTTCCATAGTAGCCGATATTATGATCGCTTAATTGGTCACATTAACCCTCTTGCTGTCTCTTTGATAAATAACACTATACCGACGAATAAAACATTTACAACGACCTGCTTCGAAGATCTACTTAAAATGATTGCGTACTATATACATATCATCGTATGTAACTCCTCTTTAGGCTCATAGCCTCAACGTCATTATGATCATAAGAATAATTTATAGTATGTTATACTGATTATTATTTTAAACAATGTTGTAATTAAATTTTTAAAAAAGAGGGAAGAAATCGCCTGGAGCAGGCCAGAACTATACAACAGGAAACAGAAGCACGGCTGCAAGTGTTAAAAATCAAAATGATACAAAAAACCAAATCTATCTTGCCAATCCGGATGTTTTTTGCCTCTACTAAATGATCTTTTACCGCTGCAATCAATCACCGTTTTATTTCCGTTGCTCCTTTAACTTCTGTCTCATTATTTTCGTATTGAACTAATTTCATCATCTCTATACACTTTACCTGCTTAGCTGGCATACTTTTACATACTCGCATTTCTTTTTCAATCTCTAACTATGTAAATCTTTTCACCTTACCAAATTCCTCTCCCTTACATCATCGATAAAACTGGTTTCTCTACTCATATGTTATACAAACTTCACCTTTAAGGCATTCACAATCGAAAAAAAAATTAACCAATGACACTATATAATCGTTATAAATCTTCAAGACGAAGTTAATTTTAAAAAAGTGTTTAATTTGCATTAGAAAAAATATTTTGAGATTACATTGTTTATTTAATGATAATTTTATTCATTACTGTTAACATTCCTCCTTTCTGATTCAATTGTACTACTAGGTGTGGTGTTCATAGCGACCGTGTACGTAGCGACCCATCGATAATGGGGTCATAGCGACCATCGGATTTTTTTTTTTTTATTATTATTATTATTATTATATTCGACTTCGACGACCGCGTTCAAAACGACCCGCAGACATTTTTATTACTATTATTACATTTATGAGAACTAGAGCGGCCAAGTTATTTTGTTTAAGTTATTTTGTTAAAACTGCTAGAAATTATAATGCATGTTTAGAAGCGTACTCATATTTAATCATTAATATTTTATTTTTAACTAAAAATATATCATTTACACAACAGTGCGTTTTGTTAAAAAAATTAAACTGGATGCGAGTACGTTTCCATTCATCTATTATAATAATTTTACATTAACAAAAATTACATACATTTTGCATAAAATTACGTTTTTATAATATTGTATGTTTAAAGTAAATAATAACGAATTTAGATATTACAAAATTTATAAGAGAACCGTAACAGAATATGATCGCAGTTCATTATAATATCAGAGATTTCCAGGTAATTACCTTCGCGGTCTCTTTTAGTCGCTATGAAGACGTAACCATACTACAACGTCCAAAAAGTAAAACCGGCTTTCAATTAAAATTGCGTGGGTATATCGAATGGCAAAAATATTTTTTTTTCTTTTTAAATTGGCAACACTGTGACAAACATCTGTGCCAAATTTCGCTTCATAAACGTCATTAATGTTTGAAGTACACAGTTGGTTTTGTACGACGCAAAAAGTGAGTTCGGCAATTTTCACGATGTCTGATTTTGTTGAGCATAGAAGTTGCATTAAATTTTGTTTATGAAATGGAATTTCTGCTGTGCAAACATTTAGAATATTGTAGAAGTGAACAGACTTTGCCGGAAAGAAATGTTTACAAGTGGCATAAACAGTTCAAATAAAAAAAAAAAAAAAACTTTTTAAAAATATCCCCTTTTATTTATGCACTAAAAAGAAGCACAAAAATAACTTTCTATTAGTGTGCGACTACCAGATAGGCATGTCTTAATATTAAAATCTGAAACTACAAAATACTATTCTGAATAATAAAATGGCGGGGGCCGCAGTTACAAAAACTTTTTCGGTGTGTGTGTGTGTGTGGTATTGTGATGCATAATAATGGAACAACATTAAATAGTGATTGTAGTTTTGCCTTAGGGTATGTATTATAATATTAATATTTAATTATTATTCAGAATATTTTGTAGTTTCAGATTTTAATGTTAAGAGATGCGTATCTGGGAGTCGCACACTAATAAAGTTTTATTTTGTGCTTTTTTTTAGTGCATAAATAAAAGGCCATTTTTAAATGTATTTTTAGAAATTACTTTTATTTTTTACTCTGGACTCTTTACTGTGTATTTCAATAAAAAACAATAAATTTAGAATTTGATTTTATTCAATATCTTGATTATAGGACATTACAGAAGTTTGTGTTACATTTTATTATTAAATAACGGATCGCATTTTTTCAATTATATTGTGTCTTTTGTTTTCCATATGATACACATACGGAATCCTCAGCACATGAAACACACACTATTTGACTAATAGCAATCTTTCTATAGATATATCACATGACCGGGAAAAAAATATATTTTTTGAAACTTTCGAGCTTTCGGCGCTACAAGGGTCCGATTTTAAAGTTGGAAACCGAAATGTTCCAAAGTAAAGAAATACACAAGGACGCGCATTTTTTTAACCTTGTTCAAAATTTTTAGCTATAAAACCGCACGCAGGGGCTATACGTGGTTTTTTGTGCTTTTTTAAACTTTTAGTACACTTCCAACGTTTCGTTAAGAAAATGAAATACGAGTTTGCTCCCGACAAATAGCGCTCTTTCCAACAGTATATATCGTATGCCCAGAACCCCCCCCCAAAAAAAAGTTCGAGCTTTCGAAGCCCCGAGGGACTTATTTTAAAGTTGGAAACCTAGATGATCCAAACCAAAGAAATATATGTGCATGTGCATATTTTTAACCTTGTTCAAAATTTTTAGCTATAACACTCGCGCTGCAAAGAGGGAGCTACATATTATATCTCGCGCTTTAATGAAACTTTTTGTAAACTTCGAAAGTTTCATTAAAGAAATAAAATACGGGTTTTGTTCTCGACAAATAGCGATCTTTCTAACGGTATAATATCATATGCCCGAAAAAGAAAAAAAAACATATTTTTTTCCAAAATTTCGAACTTTCGGCGCCCCGAAGGTCTAATTTTAAAGCTGGAAACCCAGATGTTGCATAATATTGTATTGTCATCTATAACAAGCATTTCTGCAAAAGGACACCTTTATAATTCATCGGGAAATAGGTGAAAAATCGTTCGCGAGATTCCCCCCAAACAGACAGAATGACAAACCGAGTTAAATAAAAGCCTATGAAAAGGCCGACAACGAGTTGAAGACGATGAGCACCGCCCCCCGGACGGCCATCAACCACTACCGATGAAAGTCACGTTCAACAAATCAGAAATTTGGTGCTCGAAAACCGTAGATTAACAATAAAGGACCTTTCTGACTACATCGGCATTTAAAAAGGATCGGTCAACTCCATTTTAAGAAATATTTTGGGCTTCAAACTCGACAAATCTCAATATTGGTACCAAAAGCACTCGATTTTTTCGAGAAAGACCGTCGCGTTGAAATCTGCGAAGAGATGATTTCTAACTACCAGCACGTTATAAAACGCATTATTGCGGGAGATGAGACTTGGATCTATGCTTATGATCTGGAAACAACCGTCCAATCATCGAGTGATGAAGCAAGAACGAAAAGATCGCGCCAAAGTCGCTCAAAAATCAAGATAATGCTAACCGGTTTTTTTCCGATTATCGTGGTGTTGTGCAGTATGAGTTCCTTCCGCCGGGCCAAACTGTCAACAAAGAATATTATTTGACTGATATACGTCGTTTACATGAAACTATTCGCAAAAAGAGGCCGGATTTATGGGCAGGCAACTCATGGTTTTAACACCACAATAATGCACCATCTCACCCTGCATTGAAGGCGCTGAAATAGATTTGGAAGAAAAAATAAAATTTTTTTGGGAAAAATAAAAACTGGTCTTATTTTTTAAACACAAAAGTATATTGTTTTATAACTAATTTTGGTATTTAAATTTTTGTCGTAATTATATTTTATCATTTTTTTTTTTCGAAAACACTCTGCCGCTATAAAATATCTTTGATTTTTTTTCACTTTGGTTTTTAGTACTTCACATGTCATATTAATACACTAAAAATGATTTTGTATCGTTTCATTATAGGACTTTTAAAAAATTTATAGAAAAAATTTTAAATGAACATTTAAAATTAAGTTGTAATTTTAAATTATATTTTACATAATTATTTACTAGAAATGTGTAAAGTTGGAGAAACAAAAAAGGAAGGTCTTCTGGAGGGCATTGTAGGTTCATATAGGTTAGGAGAATGCAATGATAGAAGAGGACGATTAGTTCGATTTTCTCGAGAGAATGACCTCAGCATAGTAAACAGGAAATTATCAACAAGGACCTCACTAGACGGCTAGTACAAAAATCAAATAGATTACAGTAGACTCTGAATTAGCTGACCTAATCGGGGCTGAAGGTTGGTCGAATACCGAAAAAGTCAGATAATCTGAAATGAATATTTTCAACGTAGAAATAACGTGCATAAAATTGAAGAAAAAAATTACGTTTTTTATCAAATTTAACTTTGATGTAAAAATGGAACAAATAAGTGAAAAAACGATGCATCATACTTAGAAATTACAAATCACAAATTATAATTTTTTAAAGTAGAGTCGGTAACCAAAATTTGTTTCCTTTTAAACTCGAATTTTTTTTCTTTTTCGGCCGCGTAATTTCCCTACTTCCTGAAGGTTATCGTACGGCGTAACTTCAGGTTGTGTTTCAACGAAACGAAGCCACGCTTCTAAAGTGAGAAAAGCTTCATCAAAAGATACCTCCGGATTATTTCTCATTTCATCGTCTTCGCATTCCTCATTTTCATCATTATTTTGTTGAACTAATACAACGATATCATCGGCATCACTTTGTATCAAATTCATTATCGTATTTCCAATTTTGAATGTTTCCTTCCGATACACGTTGGCATCCTGAGATTCTACGAAAATATTGGTTCAAGTTTACATCTTTTTCAATCGTATCATTTTCCAAAAATTGAGCTCTCAAAATTTTCGACCATCCTTTCCATACACGATGATCCTACTTAATATAATCGATAAAAGGCTTAAAACACACCTGCTACCACAAATATAGAAAGAACAAGCTGGATTTATGCCAAGACGGGGAACCAGGGAGCAAATTCTGCTCTTCCGACACAAATTACAGGAAAAGCGTGAAAATTTCAACTTAAAACATATTTATATTTTGTAGACTTTTATAAGGCGTTCGATTCTATAATATGGAATAAACTACAGTAAAACAAGAAACAGGAACACCAGAACATCTGATCGAGATCATTAGAAACCTGTATAAGAATAAAATAAGTACAGTAAGACTCAACAATATCAATTTACAGCCTTTTGAACTTGAAGCAGGAGAGCATTTTACCTTCCGTACTATTCAAGGATGCACTTGATGAAAGGGAAGAAGGAATAACAATAGGACTTAAGGTTAACAATCTTTATTAGTATTGTTAATGTCATAAAGGAAGATATCCCATATAATGAATTGACCAAGTAAGAGCACTAACTGAATACGACGTATCGGAAGTATTCCAGCTGGCAATGGACCGGAATAAATGAAGAAAATCGTAAAAGCAACACGATGTCACCACGTCCTCATGTAGGACAATGGACTTAACGAGGATGATGATGTCGTTAATTTTAAAATAGCATCATCTTCATTCTTACGTTTTGTTGTTATTTAAATTTCAGTTTGCTCATTTATTGCTGCTTTCCACATTTTGAATTACTTCGAATTCAGAGTGAAAAATAGCAGTGAATGAACAAACTAAAATTTCGGGCAAAAATGAACTGACGGCAGTAATTTTTTAATCGTTTATCTTAATATTTTTACAATTACTTTTCAAAAACACATAACAAAAGGTGTGATTTTTTTTAAACTACATATTATTACGTCACTAAATTACTCAGATGTTTGAAATATTTTAAAAGACAAAAAGTGAAAATTTAATTTTTATTTAATTTTCAGTAAGACATAAAATTAATTTATCGATAGTTAATTAAACAACGATTAAACTAGATACTAAACTAACAAGTAGCGACGTCGTACATATCAATATAAACTTTAAAAGAGCAGAATGGACTGATGTGAGTAATGTAAATATTTACCGAGCGATAAAATAAAATAAAAACTAATTAAATTTATAGGTTGCTTATAAACATCGAAGGACTAATTCATCAGACCAATTTTTAAATATTCAAAATATTAAAATTTATTCAACTTTCGTCACTATAACCAAAAATAAATAGGATAAAAATTACATACGGTTTTATTCCGGAAGAACTGCAATATGTAACATTAATTTCTTCATAAAAAAACGTAATGTTCAAAATTACGCTCTAAAGTTCATTACGCCTTAACTGTGCAAAAAAAACAAGTGTATCATTAATAATATTATTAAATTTAAAAAAATTCCCTTATAATAAATTATGGGTTTCAGTAAATACTTTAAAAAAATATAAATATCTCGTCTTTTTACATAATACATAATTAAAAAGTAATTTCTCCGCTGTAATTACAATGACAATAAATTTAGCAAATAAAAATCCGAATAACACAGTTATAAGATTGTCATAAATCACAATCATATTTTTAACGAATAAATATGTACTACTGCAATGTGCATTCTATTAAAAATTATATTAACATTTTAATTTATACATACTTGAAATGTCTATTATGGTTATACCCCTTTGTTAAATTTAAATAACAAAAACGTCGATCTATTATTTGGAAAAACGCAATTTATCCAAAAAAAATCACAGAAAGTAACATCAAAGATTTACACAGTATACGTTTTATCTAAACTGATTCTAATATGTGAACAGAATTTTGCGTTCGAAAATAATTATCTCTAAACCTTACATAAAATAAATGGGGCATTAACTGTATACTATAAGAAACATTTTCCTTTAAATTAATTCTACTTACATACAACAAAAACACAAAACACTAATCAAACTGTCACTGCTTCTGAAGTTAAGACGTCAGAAAAAACAAAACAAATACAGATCAGTTGTTGATTATATCGAAATTCGATTTTTAAATAATTGCGAGGAAACCATCAAACTTACCGATTGTGCACTTCTCAAGAAGCAACTAAAATAACGAGCCTTTCGGGAACACACTTGTGCAAGTACAAAAATACTCAAAAAGCATCGAAAAGTACTTAAGAAGAATCGATTATCGTTTGTAGTATTCATCATTTTAAATTTCAATTTTATTGAAAAATTAATAATTATTTTACTTTTCTTAATAAAAACTACACAATATTTTTTTCTATTAACTTTTCAATAATAATAAATCATTTTTCTGTTGTTTACTTACATTTTATGCACTACAATATTTAACTTTTAGTTTATTTCAAGTCAAAGTACATGTAATTTTTTCTTCCAAATTTTTAATTCAAGTAAATAAAGGGAGAAAAGTTTTTAACAATTTTATTAAGATATTTTTCCATTAAAATACAGGAAATTTATTAAACTGAACTTTAGAAATATAGTAACAAAACAATTTAATTTAATAACATTGTAAAACATAGTAAATAAAATTTCGTAACTGTATGTAACATTGTATAAATTTTTGATTGTAGCAACATTAAAAAAATATGAAATAAAGTCCACTTACCTAAACTAGATGTAAATAAGAAATCTACAAACTAAAAAAAGTTTATTGTTTTACAGTAATAAAAATAATGGTCGTCGCTATTACTGTCTATAATTATTAACATATTCAGATTATATTTGTTTTATTAGTTTTTTGGAATACACTGAATATATACTATACTATCAGTTAAGTATTTCACATAACAGAAAAGTTTTCAACAGTGTGCAAAAGAAATCTATTTTTTCTCCGATTGCATATTATTACCTATTCAAACTGCTGATTCAATTATTGAACTGTAAATTAAAATATTATTTCACAAATTGTCCGATCTCTTTTGAACATTATAAATGACTCGACGCGTTATATAGAAATTTTCTCTTATTGAACACTTTATTTCAGTCATTAAATAAATGAGCAGATCATTATAGTGTATTTCACATTTTACTAAAAGCTTTTTCTTATTTTTCAAGTAAATATATTCTCGAAATAATATGTATTAATCCTGAAATTATTATTTAATTAGTTATCATAAGAATATATCATTTTATTTGTTATAGTTTAAATTTACTTAAATTCTGTTAAACAAAGCTTTATTTGTTGCCTCGTTGAACTTAATTCCAGGTACACTTTAGTTGCTGCAAAAGCTCTGCAAGTGCGATTTGGCTGATACTGTGAGCTACTTCACGTTACAACTTGTTCTTAACAATTCAGAACTGAAATTTTTAAAGGCCTTCTTAAAAATTTACATTATACATTCATAGTTATACTATTATATTCAGCGAGCATTACCTGTCTATATGGTATTAGTAATTAAAAACTGAATAAAAGATTATTTAAAGCAAAATAAACCGTGGCATTTAGTACCACTGTTCACAATTAACTTCAAACATAAAAGCATGTTTTTCAGAATTTATGTTTATCTGTCTGTTTGTTTATTATACATTATGTTTTAAATCAAAGAGCACTAAATCACAAATAATAAAAAGTAGGTACAGCTTATATAAATTGACTGATTTTATTTTAATGCTACAGATTATACCAATTACAATTTAAAAATTTTAAATCATTTCGAGTATACAAACCTTAACATTCGCAAGGGATACCTTTCAAAATTTGTTTGAGAACGTTCAATGTACTTGTTATGATAAGGATGAGACAACAACAAAATCATTTTTTTAACCAACATTACAAGAACTTGAAGTTAATTTTAAAAAAGAAAAAGAATATCGAATTCCTGAGCTTTCTTTTATAATATGGGTGACAAATTAACTAAAAATATGCATAAGATTATATTAATCTGATCAGAAAATAGTAGGCTGACATTTTTTATGCCGCTGTGTAAAAAAATTAAGACATTGATTAAATATTTCATTATATCATTAACAGTAAGTAAACTATGAATTTTAAAGAAGTTCAGAAACCATAAAAATAACAAACATTGTAGTATAAAAGTAAATGGAAAATATATTAATTATAATTCGAAAAACATTGAAATGCAACCGCATAACTTTTGATGTTTTTCAACTGAAAATATAATTATTTATAAAAGTAATTACAGGTAGCCCTAGTAAAATATGCGCAACTGAACAATAATAATCATCAAAATATAACAGAAACGTTAAATAATTGAAAAATTAAATGTGAAACCAAAGCGGCGAAAGCCTGTATAAAGGAATTCAATTTTTCCCCTTTTTTTGGGTTCCATAGCATAACGTATTGGATAATTCAGTTATGCGATGTATGAACAAAATATCTAGGAAAAATTATTTCGATTCAATTCCAACTCCGATTCTTCTTAAATACTTCGCTACGTATCGTTATCACTTTAATGAGTATTATTGTACTTGCACAAGTGTGCTCCCGAAGCTAGACTTCATTCGCAATGCTAAAATTGATACTTTGCAACGCGACACGATCGTACCAATTTTTTTGCTTCTATCCATATCTACGCCAGTAGATTGCGCTAGCAGATGTTAGCTGTACGCTTGATGTCCTAAAACTGTTAACAATTAACATTTAGCCGGTTTTGCTGTAATTGTATAAGTTTGAATTTCAATGTTCTAATATATTATAAAGTGTATGATGTACCCCACACTTGTATTACATAGTGTTATATTAATTGCATCCGAAAGCACAACTATGAATACTCTATGATATATTCTACTACATTACTCTCTTTCTATTGTAATCGATATAAAAATAAAGTTTTATGGTTCAACTTTAATTTGAAAAAGCTCGGATATTACACGATATTAATCCATCGAGCGAAAGATTCTATTTACAAAATAGAGTTATAAAAGCGACTAACAATGAACATTATCTTCTATATGCAGTATGTAATGGTTTTCAAATCATGGTTCCAACATCATAGGGGTTTGAATGTTAAAAAAGAAGTTGTCGATTTATAAATGCATAGTTAAAACATGACAGTTATTATTTAAATATACCCGTAATATGGTTAGGAATTTTTTTAAGAGGCATTTTGTAATAATCATGATGAACAGAAATAATGGTAATAAATGAAATAAAGAATTAGAGGGAAATAAAGTTCAGAAAAAATCTTACGGCAATACAACAAATTATTCAACTAACAACAATCTCAGAAACCATAATTATGTATACTCTCGAACGTAGAAAAAATGTTGTCTATTATTTATGAACTTATTTTGTATAGTACATCGAAAAATGTAATACAAACTGAGACACAGGATTTCGGAAGTAATTAAGGTGCTTTAAAAAAATTTAATGGTAAACGATCTTTACATAATGTTTACAATTACATTCAGTTAAAAGTTGTGTCTATTTAAACATTATCATTACATATTCAGATATGCAAATATGTAAGAACATAATTATGCAAATTTTAATTAAATGTACAATTATGATAAGGAAGACGCGTCTTTTTATAAATAAGTAAATAAAAACTCGTAAAGCATTGACGATTTTAATTAAATGTTATGTGAGTTCCGACGGCTAATCTCTGTGGAAATTGTTCACGTAAATAATTTTTTTTAAATCATTTTCTCCCGAAAATAATTATTAAATTTATGTTTACTTCGGTTGAAATTATAGTTTTGCTTTTCCCTCCAATTCACATCTTTTTTTAAACCTTCGCTTTTTTTCACATAATTATAATAAACTAGTTTTATTTTTACAATTTTTATTTTGCACGTATTTATTTTAAATAATTTTGAGTTAAAGTTAGTAGTAAGTGTATAAAAAATATTTCACATCGTCTAAAAATAAAACAATTATTAATACTCTCTACATAATTTATTATAACATTAAGAAAATTTTTCTAATATAAAATACATAACATTTGTTTAAATATTTTAAAATAAAAAGATAACTACGCTGTTGGTTTTGACCTCTAGTACACGCTTAAGCATTAGACCCGTACACATTACCACTAGACCACCATTTCACTTAAATAATTAGGTCTAAAATATTGTAATATAGTATTATATATAAAAACAGTGCGATCGTGAAGCGTTGCAAAGTATCAATTTTAGCATTGCGAATGAAGTCTAATGCTCCCGAAAGGCTCGACAATCGTCTAAAATGTACCGTTCAGGGGAGGCTCGTACTAAAATATACCATTCAGGGGAGCTAATTGAAATCCAGATCTTTGGGATCTGAAGAGTGACGATCAGAGCAGCATTACAATCGGAAACAAGGGTAATGCTATGTCGACAACGAGTTAGGAGAATAACAGGTTTTTATGATATCTGTTATTTTTTATCTAGTAGCAGGTGTTATTTAAAAGCAATATATACAGTAACCACAAAATGTTAATAAATAATAATTATAATTGAATTACAATTGTTGATTATATAAGATATTACAAATTTTGTTTCTTTTATATATCTGAAATATATTAATAAAATGTTTATATTGTCTAATTGCAATTATCTACTTAAATTTAAAAAAGTAATATCTAAGGTATTTATTTGTAATTGATTTTGCTAACTCAAATTAGAATATTGTTTTGAAAAATGTATAGATTTTATGGTAACTTTTTTCGTAATATGAAAATTCACTTCGTTTCCAATAGATTGTTAAACCCTTTCGCTAAGTATCAATTTAAAATCGTATGCTTTTTTGTAAATATGAGTAAAATCTAGAAAAAAAAATAATAAAATTCAATATTTCCAGCTGTTATACATATACTTATATTCTTTTTAGTTAGTGATCTAATGTATTTCGGTAGAGTATGTGTTAAATACAAGGGTTATCTAGAAAGTAAGGTTTCCTCAATTCGCATTGGCATAATAATTAATAAAAATCAAATCTGAAACTTACATTTTATTCCTTGAACATTCTACATTTTTTGATATAAGAACTGTTTACATTTAAAACTTGATACATAGTAAATAAATTAAGAAAATTATATATATATATATATATATATATATATATATAAATTTAAATGTATTAAATGTAGGTGTCAACATTTGTTTTGAAAAAATAATTAAAACAATTAAAATTATTTACATAAATACACATTTCTGTTAAAAGTAATAAAAACAAAAAAAGTTTCTATATATTGTAAAATTATGAGGACCATCTGGGAAGTAGTACCCGTTTGTGCCATGCAGAGCGTTGGCATGTAGGGGAGCCGCTGGACAAGTACTAATATGTTCAGTTGTATTTCAGCTGTCTGTGTGCAAAGTTATGTCTCACTTGTATAAACTGTGTTGATTTTGTGTGTTTTTATAATGTTCAAGAAAATTAAAAACCTTGCCATTTGTGAAGTTAGGGCTGTGATTAAATTTCTCAACACAAGAAATGTGCGACCTTGCAATATTTGTTGTCAATTAAAGGAAGTGTATGGAGACAATGTTATGGATGAGTTTCACCTGTTCAGCACTAGTGTTGTAATTTTAACTTGGGAAGAGAGAACACTCATGATAAGGGGCATTGTGACAGCCAGCAGTCATTATGGATGAACTGCTGAGCTCAATGAACAAATTCGTGAAGAACAATATTGATTGCCTTTTATTCTCGGGTGTTGCATAAGAAATTCATGTTTCATCACCAGTGACTATGCAAGTCAAGAAAGAGTCTTCTTCACAAGAATAATGTTCCAAGAATGTCAATGCTGCAGCCATACACATGGCCTACCCCAGCACCAAATATGTGCGACTCATCCATACCATTGTCTCCACACACCTCCTTTAATTGACAACAAATGTCGCAAGGTTGCGCATTTCTTGTGTTGAGAAATTTAATCACAGCTCTAACTTCACAACTGGCAAGGTTTTTTATTTTTTTGAACATTATAAACACACACAGAATCAACACAGTTCATAACAGCAAGATGTAACTTTGCACACAAACAACTGAAACACAACTGAACATGTTAGTACTTGTCCAGCGACTCCTCTACACGCCAGCATTCCGCACGTTGCAAACGGATACTACTTTCCAGATGGCCTTCATATTTATCTATTATGTAAAAACAATACTAATGATACAAATATTAACATAAAAATAACATACTTAAATTTAATTTTTTTTCTTTTTTCTTAGTGGTAATTCATCATAGTTTGGATACAAAATTTTATTTAATAATTCTGTTACCATAGATTGAATTTCTTTAAGTGCTGTTTTTACTTTATTTAATTCAGTAATATCACTATTTTCAGGTAATAAAAAATTTTTATCATATATATCTTTAGTTGTTTCCTTCATAGCATCTAAATATTTTTTATTTAAATCTTTATTATCCTTTAAAATTTCAGTATTAATTGAATTAATTAAATTTGATTGTTCACTTAAATCAGAATTTTCTGATTGAGCTGATGACTGTACAGGAAGGTTAAAATTAAAAATACTATATTTTTCATCTATAGTTAAGAAGGGACTGTTAATGTAATAATCTGGCAAGTTATTGAAATTATAATTAGGGACATTTAAAATAATAGCACATATGTGTTTACAGGGAAACCTATATTTCTTAAAGTCTACACATATGCAAGAAGGAATATTAAAATTAACTGTATGATATAAATTATTATTTGTTTCACTTTTAACTTCAAATATTCCATCACCGATTATATTTATACTATTTAAAGTATATAAACTAATAGCAGATGTGTATCTTGAATAAACATGTTTTATAAAAAAAGGAGGTCTATCATGCAAAAATTCAGGAATTTCTATATTATAAGGCTTATAATTACTACTTAATTTATTATTTTGAAATTCATATTTTTTTAAACAGTCTGTTAGAAATGTACTAATAATTATTTCTAAAACCCCACATAAACTTTTGTCTACATGTTGTTTGAGATAAGTATGTTTTAAAATTTTATGCTGTGCTTCAATCCCATTATTAGTGCTAATTATAAATAAAAAATCTGACTGAAAAAAGCAACGGGTCCATTTTTCTTTAACCATTAGCCAGTATGTGGTAAAATATTTTTCAGCTTTCTTTTCTTCTATCCAAATGTCATTGTTACGCATATTTTCTAACCTACTGTTAAATTCTTCAGTATTTTCACTTTCTGAAAGATTACGCCAAAACTGTAATATTGAATTAATATTTTCTTGGCGTTTTACATTTCCGCATTTCTTTAACCATCGAATCCAAGACTGTTCTCTATGGAAATCGCATATATATGTTGGACATCTAAACGTTTTTGTAATTGCATTCATTTCAGCTTCACAGTAATCAGTTATAAAATATTTAGGCTTATAGTTAGGATTCCACTGCTTAAAAACATCCAAAGCTTCAGTGATTGCAAACGTATTTTCACTTTGAGTAATGAAAATACCTACTACAATATAATTAACATTAGTTTTAACAACTATATTAAATAATGGTAAGGAATATTTAGTCGTTTTATATGTAGCATCTAATAACGATATTTCTCCATATCGTTGCATTAGGTGCATTTGCCACTCTGCTTGATAACAAAACAGAAATGATTGCGACTGTTCCTCATTAAATGGTCTATAATAATAATTTCCTTTGTATACACTTTGCCAGACATTTATTCTATTTACCAGAGCTGCTTGATCAATTTTTGTAGCCTTTGTTTCATAGATGTATTTTAAAACATGATTATAAATAATTTTGTTGGTAGAGTAAAAAGCTTTACTCTGTGATGTAATACCGTCTTTATATTTGTTATTCACATATTTCTTCAGCATTATTTTGATTGTTCGTATATTTGTAATACCTTGATCAACAATATTACGAATTTCCGATTTTAAACAAGGATGTAACTCCTGGTTTAAAAATGAAGAAACAGCAGAATGACAGTGTACTTCTACATTAGATAAATGAATATAAAACCTATATTCTATGTTCATGTTATCTTCACATTTCTTAAGATCCTCCCTTAATCGATTGAGTACCTGTATAATGGTGTATAACAAAATTAGCAGAACATTATAATTATATTCTATTTTTTATTTTTCATTTTAATTTTATTTAACATTTATAAATACTGAAATGATAATGTTCATGTCACTATTTGGTCTGTAGAAAATAAGAAATTCAGTTATGCACTTATTCATTTTTTTCAATTATTTTAGTCAACCTAAAATTACTTAAATGTCAAATTAATCAAAAAATTGTATTAAATATAATAAATTTTATAAACATCGGCGCATCCGGGAGGGGGGCTATGAGGCTGCAGCCTCCCCTCCCCCTAAAGAATAGACGGACATTGTTAATAATGGCTAAATTTGTTACCAGCAAAATTTTTGATGGTAAAAGTTAATATTTGATAAAAATATAAAGTGTTTTTAAATAATACATTTTACACAAAAATAAATATATAAATGAGAGAAGAGAGAAATATATAGATATACTAAACGTATTCGATCTCCACCTTTACATTTTCCTATATGCTACTCTTTTAGCCCTCCTCCCCGCAGGGATAAATCATGGGTGCGCCAATGGTTATAAACTTATTTCGTTTTATAAATTTATGTATGGTACATTGAAAGATTATCAAAGCAAATATAATAATTGTACATGCCTCAGTTTTCCTATCATGAATATTTATTGAAACATTCTGGACATTGTAATCAGGAAAGCACTTAATTTTCTTAACTATCATTTCAGCTTTACAACCAACTTTTTTTGTAGGCTGTAATCGAAATCTTTTTTTTCTTACTGAATGATCATTCTGCAAAATGTTTTAAAATATAAGTAACAAACTTATATTTTATTATTTAACTAATGTTTGTTTATAATTTAAAAATAAAAAATTTACTAATTCAGATGCTTCTTGTGATCTTCTCTTACTATATTGTGGCCCATGAGCACATTGCATTAGTGTTGTGGTAAGATTTATAAATGGCACACCAAACATAATAATGTCCTTATTGCTCCATGTTAATCTATCGCCTATATATTTAAATTTACAGAAATTGTTAATAAAATCTCATTTTCATTATATGATACTGAAAATACTATTTTTAGAATGCAACATACTTTTATTTTTCTGTGAAGTCCTAATGAAAAATGTAAAACCTTTTGATAATAAAAAGTTATTAAAAGTTTGAAAATTACATTCTCCTTCAATAAAGAATGAAAAAGAATTTATATTTTCACTAAAGTTGTTTAGGATTTGAAAAATTTCTTCATTTTCAAACATTTTATTTAAAAACAGGAAAAACAACTTCAGAACAATAACAACAAACCATGAAAAATACTAAATAGCGAAACTAAAATTTGTAGATTTGTAAAGTTGTGAAATTTAAAATAATAGAACGAATGTTAAAAAGAACAAATATGATAGTTAACAAAAATAACAGATATCATAGGAACCTGTTATTCTCCTAACTCGTTGTCGACATAGCATTAACAATAAATACACCAACGCTGCGGTAGGCGAATATTTAAACTCCGCCTATTTGTACTTCTTTGTTTTCATTAATGTTATGACGTCATTATACAATGAAAAACATAATAACTCGAGAATAAACAATAGTATTTTTACGTTTTATCAAATAAAATAAATATTTTATTACAAGCCAGTTTAGTGTTATAATTTTATAATTACTAGGCAATACATATAAATTTATTTCTTTACAAAATTTGTAATATAAAATCGTAAATTACACATATTTCCACTATATTCATTATATGTGTGTACACATTTATAAAATATAGTGTGTAATTATAATTAACTAAAATATTACTAATGTTGTACATTTTTTATGGGAATCATGTTCATTATATACTATCGTGCTAAAAATAAAAACTATTTATAAGTATACTTTTTGTACTATAGGAATCTTTTATAAATTCTGACAACTCCTGTATTTTCCTTGTGAGTAATGTCGTATTTTTAATCTTCTAAAATATGGGGAACTAAACCAAATCAGTAAAATATACTACGTAATTGTACAAATATATATAAAACAAGTGTTAATATTACAATTTTCTTAGAATTATAAATAAGAGACTACCTTTACATTATAGTGAATATAAATGTATATAATAAAAAATATATTGAATATATTATTTATTTACAAAAAACTTTCTAAAAACTTTTAAATGTATATATATATACATTTATATTATATCTATTAGGTTTCAATGAGTTTTTTTCCTTACTGGTAATTTGGAAAAAATACTTTCGGAATCTGTTGCTCTTTTA
Source organism: Icerya purchasi (assembly GCA_039619475.1). Taxonomy (NCBI): domain Eukaryota; kingdom Metazoa; phylum Arthropoda; class Insecta; order Hemiptera; family Monophlebidae; genus Icerya; species Icerya purchasi. The sequence continues at coordinate 527,266,762 of CM077115.1, read as the reverse complement.
TTTGACCTGTCTTTTTCTATTAGGGATGATGACCATGTAAATAGGTCTTTAACTTTATTATAAAGTTGTTTTATTTTGTTCTGATCGGTGATATTATAAGTATTGTTTATTATTTCGTGCAACATAACTCTAGTTTCCGAATCATATTTAATGATATCGTTATGTAATTTGATTACTTCGTCATTTAATGCGGTTTTTTCCAATGACAATTCACTGTTTGCTGGTGGTATAATCAGAGAAGTAGAATATGAAGTTACACTTTCATCTAAAATATGAAAAACTGAGTTTATATAATTCATTCCAATACTTTCCCATGGTTGTTTTGTTTCTCTTAGAACAGAGAACATATGTTTACAGGGCCACCTGTTTTTTTTCCAATCTAAATATTCGCAAGATGGATTTTCCTCATTATTAGCAAAACAGACTTTATATTTTCTGTTCGGATTGTCTTCGCTTTGAACCATGAATTGTGACTTTTGAATTTCGATAATATTTTTCAGTAATTCACAGTTTGATATTCGTTTTAAACAGTGCGTTATAAAACTTTGAGGACGATTATTTAAAAATACTGGAATTTCCTTGTTATATCCTTTAACAGAAGAAAGACATGATATATTTTTTTCAACATATTTATGAAATTTTTCTGCGAAAAATTGGTTATGCAGCACCCCAAGAATACCACTTAATGACTTATCTTTGTGGTGACGTAAGTAACAGTTCTTCAATTCACTATTCAGGCTTTCAACGCCATTATTTGTTTTAATATTAATAATAAAATGTTCTTTTCTAAAATACCATACCCATTTCGTCATGTAGGGCTCCCATTTTTTCGTAAAATAATCCTGAAATTTGATTGATGTTTGCCATATATTACTTTTTTTTAACTCGGCCAAAGCTTGTTCAAAATCAATTTTATTTTCTGAATGAGAAATATCTCTTAACATCTTTAATAATTCTTCTTTTTTAGAATGAACGCCATGCTCTTTTGTTTTCAACCATCGTAACCAACTTTGTTCTTTATGAAAGTCACAAAGATATGTGTCTGTTGCAGGGAAAGTAGCTTCGATGGCTTTTATTTCTGCCTCAGAAAAATCAGTCATAAAATATTTAGGATTCCATGCAGGATTCCAGTTTCGTAAAATTTGTAGTGGTTCAGTGATTGCCTGAATAGTTTCATTCATTGTTACGAAGGTCGCTACTGGCTGGTAGTCTACATTTGTCTTCACAACAATAAAAAATAATGGTAGTGCGTATTTCGACGTTTTGTAAGTAGCATCCATAAGACACGCTTCATTTCATAACGGTGAAGTAAATTTTTTTGATTTTTTGACTGAAAAATAAAAAGTAATGGAGATTTATGATTGTCACTGTTCACAAATGGTTTAAAATATACCATATCTTCTTTATATTCAATTTTCCATTGCTCTATCATTTGCTGTACATTTTCTTGATCAACTTTTGAATGGTGAAGTTTTCTGAGAGCTAGATTAACATGGTTCCGTATTGTATTATTATTTGGATAAAATGGTTTGTTAATTCGGCTTGGAAAATTTCCATCCTGAAACCAACTATTTTTGTTTGAATTAAGAAATTCATTTAAATATCTCTTTATTTCTATTGTGCTATCTACCCCATTATTAACCAGTTCATAAATTCTATTTTTTAAACGTTTGTCTAACCTTTGTACACAATCTTCTGTAATTTTGGAATCATGACTGTGATTTGTTATTTGTGGTAAACAAACATAATACCGTTTTTCAGTTAAAATCGAATCTGAAGATTCTTTCAACTTATTTCTTATTTGTAGAGATGTTCTTTTTTTAATATGCGCCGTGAGTTTATCTGTTTTAAATGTTGGAAAACGAATGATCTCGCGTAATATTATTTTAGCTGTGCAATCTTGCTTTTTTGTTCTTTGAATGTTTCTACTTACACCACTTTTATCATAATTGTGATCACACTATTTTTAACAGAAAATCAAATAAAATAATTATTAACTTTTCCACTTTATCTAAAGAATAAAAAAGGGAAAAAAATAACTTTTAATTTTTAAAGTTTTTGAGGAGGAACTTGTGATCTGTATTTATTTCAGCAAGAAAATTATCATAGTCGACGTTTTTGATTGTTTATTCAAGTTTAAATGTTAAATATATGTTGTTATCTGCTTAAATATGCATTCTTGCATTTTTTAAAAATACGTACATAAACCTTTTGTAAAACAGTAAAATTAATTAAACTTATCAATCGCAAAGTCAGTATGATATTTTTGCACTTTAAAAATTCATAGATTTGATTAAAAAATAATTCAAAATTTTATTTCAAACAAAGATAGATTAGACTTTTATAGAAATATTTTTCAAAGACATATATTTTTAAACAACTGTTTTATTATGTTTAAAATGTAAAAACTAGAAAAAGCAATTTAAATGCTTTCCTGTCTTCTAGACTGCTGTCATTAGTGGTAGATCTAAACAATTTAATAGTCCTACTGAAGTTTCATTTATAGACTCCTATGATATAAGCACATATGATAAATTCAGTTTATTCGAAAAATACAAATTATAATATAATTTTTTGATAAGCTGTAACGACTATATTTTACTATGTAAGAAACAATAAATTATTCACTAACTTCAGAAGAATCATTTCTTGTTACTCGTTTTTTCCCTTCTCGATGACACTTGAACATTTCAATATTTGCACATATAAAGGGTACATTATCACACTCTATTTTCCAGTCTTTGTTCTTAAAGTCATTGAAACGAATGCAGTGCCCATCAATGGATATATCTAACAATTTAATATTGAATAATACATTCATATCAGCTAATGATGTAAATAATTTTTTTTTTTAAACTGAACTTTATATACAGCGGATATAATTCAAAAAATTAGGATAAAAAAAAATATATACAAATAGGACCAAACGTATTGTAAATTTAAATAATACATTAATAACTGAATAATAATATTAAATTTGCTTAATTGGTGAGAAGTAACAAACAATAATGGGATCACATATTCTTACATTATTAAATTTCTTGTGATTATTCACATTACTGATTAACATTAATAAAACTGTGTAGTATAACTTACTGTTTTGATTTAGTCTCTTATGTTTTATTATTTTAGAAACATATCGAGTATTAGTTGCAATTTGGAATTGTTCAATAAGTTCCTTTGCAATTTCATATGATGTTGTAAATCCGAAAAACGGATTTGAAAAACCAGAAAAAAATTTTATCCAACCATCTGATTCCTCCATAATGCTGTAATATATTGATTTTATTATAAACAATATTAGCATATTAAACATGTATGTTAATTTTCTAGTCTTTTATTATTTTTCCACGTTAATATATTAGCTGTTATTATTATAGTTTATTGTTCAATGTAATCGTCAACACGGTTGTGTGTCATTTTTATTAATAAAATTTATCAGCTATTAATCTTTGTGATTTTTATATTTACGAACAGTAAAAAGGATTGTATTTAATAAGTCAGAGTGATTTTGTTTGTTTATTTTGGATTTGTCCTATATAATAATTAAAAACAAATTTACGTTACGTTATAGGTCTACAGCACATAGGATCTATAAAAAATTAAAATCTAAAATGTATATTATAATAGAGGAATTCAGTTAGTCGGCGATACTACAACATTGGCGAATAAAAGTTTGTTTCATGAAACAAAGAATTCAAAATACAGAACTGTATACGAAATTTAAAAAAAAAAGATGAATTCAATTTATCTAGATCGACAATACTGCAATAATATAAAATAGTGAGCAAAAAGATAGTATTTCTTTATTTTGACATTCGTTTAAATTTTGAAATTAAAATCTTTAGTTACCTTATTTTAAATTTAGAAACTTGTGTCTTTACTGTATATATAGTTATAATTCGTTTTCTTCGATAAATTTCTCTGCTTTTATGAACTACCTAACTATTGTAATGAATTTCGTTAATATCAAATCTTTCTTTTCTGTTTCCTAATTACTATAGATGATCAAATTCATTATTACAAAAATATGTACAGATTCGATCAAAAATCAATTCAGAAATTCAAATTAATGTTTTTCAGATGATTATATAGTTTCGTATCGATGTTATATGCATTTTCTAATTATTTGTTTTTATTTTTAAATTAAAAGATAATATGGCTAATATGAATATATAATGTGAAAATGTTTAGTTATTAAGTGGAAATGAAGCATTTGAACATTTTTAAAATTTCAAATATATGACGTCATGAATTCTACGATCATTGTACAAACGGAAAAGTATAACTGGGCGGAGTTTAAGTATTCGCCTACCGCAGCGTTGGTGTATTTATTGTTCACCGTCAAAATAGTTGAGATGTCGTGATTGTGGTATTCAATACGTAGTTGTTGTGTTTCTGTTTTGATTATGGATCACATTGTTCTTAAAAATGTTTTTGATACAAGTAACGTAGAAAATGAACTAGCCATATACGTTATAAAGCATGCTAATAAAGATCCTATATCAAAGTTAAATGAATTATCACAACAGTTTTCAATACCACACGGATGGAGTAAATTTGTCCCGCTTCCTGATCCGGTGGACCGATTTAAGATTAGTTGTTATATGCTACATTATGAAACTGAAGGAGTGGGCAGGAATAAAAAAGAGAGTAAAAACAAAGCTGCAGAGAATATGCTACATAGAATTCTTAGTGATAAACCGACGATCTTTGATCAAAATGATACCAGTACTTATATACCCGTAAAAGCTAATCCAGTTGAAATACTGAATTCCAAAGTTCGTTATCTTGGTGTCACTGTAAAGTGCAGTATTTTCCATAAGTGTGATCACTTTCAATGTCAGGCACAGTTAGCAAACATAATGGTAGAAGCAGAAGCCAAGACTAAAAGGTCAGCAAAACGCAAATGTTTTGAAATATTACTGAACGATTGGGATGAAGTTGAAAAAAGCATATATGAAATGAGAAAAAAACGGTTTGTATTTGAAAAAATTATCTTTAAAAATAATGGATGCCATGTAATGTTATAGTAGAAACACAATTAAGTTAATTTACTGATTCTAAAAATAATGATAAATGTAAACTTGCATTGCAGTACGGTATATGCACTACAATTCTATTTAATTTTGCAGTTTGTTTAAACTTCGCTGTTTTTTTTCGTACATTATTGATTTTGGTTAAATATGTAAAAAACCTCTGGTTAACTGATTTTACAATACCGGTAAAATAATTTAACATCCATTCGTAACCGTATGAAAAGATAAAATGTACGTTTACGAAATTAATTACATAAAATTTATCAAATGCATCCTGTTGCCATCAAGTGGACGTGTTTTGTTAAAATACTACCGATTCATTATGTGCATATATATATATGTTATATAATGCTCGCAGGCTGTTTGTAAAATTCCATTACCCAGAAATGAATAATATGTGATAGAAGTATAATTAAACGGATGAAATAGAAGCTCGTTGACTGAAAAAATCAGATTTTTTTTCTTTTATTCCAAGTAGAATATATCTATTTATTAATTTAAATATGTCGATATTTTAATTAGATTTAAAAAGGTAAAAAATAAATGTGTATACAAAGAAATTGAATTTAGAGTTTAGATGATATCGAAGATAAAAAATTCGTCAGTTATCAACCATTCTTTTTTATTCGTATGTTATTTAAAACGTAAAAATACACGTTACATATAATATAGCAAAATCGAATAATTTTCTTTTTGACGAAGTTACTGATAACTTGCTTATGTCTACCGATACGTAGCGGGGATGAAAATAAGTTCTACAAATTTCAATTTTGTTTTTTGTAAAATGCCTTAATTCCTTTTTTTTTTTTTTTTAAGTTTGAAATGTTGAAATAAAGAAACAACAATTGAACGGACTGTTAGTATGTTTCATAATGTTTATATTATTGGCATTCCGTTCTAATGCTTCTGATGTAATTTTTAACAAATTTTTCAAATTATTATTCCATTATACATTTCGAATTTGACGAATAAAAGTGGTCTTATTGCATGAAAGAACGATTTGAGAATAGGTGCGTAATGCAGTATCAATAGTTGTTTCAAAAAATTTCTGGAAGGGGAATAATTTATCAAGAGTCAATATTTTCTGATCAGTGTTAGTGATTCTATTACAGTAAAAAATGTAAAAAAAATTCGAATAATAAAAATTCATTTTAAAGAAATAGATTGGCTCCGATGCACTTTATTATAAAATGAAAAAGATAAAATAGTTCGTCTACTATCTGAATAAAATATTTTTTCTACAATACGCAACAAAATTCTATTTAAAAGTGAGTGAAATTTGCGATGGTTGTTACTTTTCTTCATTATATTCTAAATCAAGTACGAGTTAAGTTTATCCCGCCATTGTCCGTTACTTGGTTGTTTTCCAGTTCATTTGTTATTTATATATATATATATATATATATATATATATAATCTTTTTATTTTTTTTAACAATCTGTAGAGAATTGATTGGTAACTCTGATAGTCTTTAAATATAATTCATTGTGAAAGTTTGCTTTTACCATATTGTTGTTAGATTCCAAAATTTATAATTTAGTAAGAACAAATGAGGAGAAAAAATAAATTAAGTATTTTTTAAGAAGTGCACTAACAATTTGTTATTTAAAAAATTTCTATAATTGCTAATATATTTACACTTATTTTCATAGTAAAAGGTAAAATAGTTTTTTTTTTTTTTTTTTTCCAATATAATATTGGGTTTCAGTAGCTTGTGAATATAGGTAAACATGAAATTAGCCATTTCTAAAATTAAAATTTCAACATATGTGCGCGGTCTTTGCTTTAAACAACAATAAATGAATATTAAAAAGTTATTAAAACTAAAATAAAAATTCAACCGATGCCGCGGTATTTATTAATTTGTTAATATACGAGAATAACAACAACTTCACGTCTGTTTTTATTCGGTGGTTTCTTTATTAAAAAATCGTAATTGTCTAAAGCGTGATAATAAGAAATTCATTTGTAAAATCTCGTTTCGATTTGCTGGGTATAATTAAAATCTTTCATTTTTTAACGAAAAGTAAGAATAAAAATTTGATGTCGAAAATGTTAAAAAAAAATTTTGTAACCAATAATTATGTGTATTTTTCATTCTAATATTAACGTAGACAGAGTTGCGTAAATATTACTGGTGGGTCTATGGGACAGAAACAGCTGGAAAACGTGGAAGAAAGATTCCGTTTATTATAGTGTTAAAACTGTAGATGTATCCGAATTCATTTTGAAAAAGAAATAACACGGAGAGTTTTATTTTCTGTCGACCGTTTGATGAGATTTTCATAGTCAATAGTTTTTTAAGAAACAACATAAAATCGGAATAGGAAAACCATATCGGTATAGTATTGTCGTAAAACTACTAAATCACTAAATCCAATTATACGAAAAGATTTAGTGTAATTTACCGGTGGTAATCGCGAATGGAAAAAAAGTAATGTAGTTTGTATATAAATTTAGTAACGAACGGATTAAAGCCCCTAACTGAAGATTACTAATCTGATGCTGCACCGCAGAAATTATTCATTTGGTTATTTCAAGAAAGTTTCAAAATATACTGGCAATAAATTTAAAAGATATACATATTATGTATGTGCAACAAACATCAAATTAACGTTTAATTGTTTTTCAACTAATTTAACAGACACACGCAGTCCCATATACTTACATTTTTAAAGAAATTATTAAAATATTAAACTTTTATAAACATTTCTCATTTAGTGAGCATACTATTTCATTTTTTTTTTTTTTTACTTGTTTTTTATCTAAATTTTATATTTAAACGTGTAATTTAATCTAATAAATACATAATTTATAAAAATATACAATATTGTATTCTACATGTAACACAACCTGAAGCACGTAAATATTGTTTTTGAAATAGTAGTAGCTGGTTAGTGCATCTCGTAAAAAATACTTCTTTATCATATAATTTTTTATTGTAATCTCTTTAAATTCCTTGAAATAAGAGAAAAATGTTAAAACGTGGATGATGCGTGGTCGAGATAAATCGATCAAATAAAAAATCTTAATAAGATTATGGTCAGTAAATAAAATTTTCCATTCATTCACAATAATGGCTTTTCATTATCTCAGACAACTGTAAACAAAACGAAAAATTTGAAGAATTTATGAACAACATAGTTTTTAAAAAATAATAATAAAAATAAAAGTATAAATATATGTAAGATCGGAATAAAAATAGTAATAATTTCTACGGTAGCGATTTAATTTTTTTGTATTTTGAATTGCAACAATTTAGCTTTCATTCTGAAAGTTTTTTTTTTTTTTTTTTCGGTTTAAACATTAATAATATATAGAATTGATAATATATAAACCTTTCTGTTCTTTATTATTTTATTTAATTATGTCTAAATATAGTTTCATTTTGTTTTAAAGGAAATCTACAAAATCGGGATTAGATGTTAAATTGCAGCAGGTCTTTGATTCAATGAAGAAGATTTGAAGTGTAATATATTTTATTTATTGTGTTTACAAAAAACAAAAGAAACTTATTTAAATTACGTTAATTTTTTGTAATTGAATTGACAGCCACTGTTAATTGTTTTTTTTTTTATTATTATTTTTTTTTTACCGTTTTTTGTATGCATATTTATCGATACAAGTTATATAAATGATAGAAATTAATTTTTAATATAGATAATTGAATAGAAAAGTGTATTACAATAACGTATTCGGCGATAGAAATTGTTTTCTGCCGATTTATCATTGTAATATTAGTAATCGGAATGACATCTATATTTCCTTAAACGCGTATCGTGAATACTCATAAGTACTACAGTTTTGCAAAGGCGCACTCAGGATTTTTTTTTGGTCGGGGCCAGAATTTAGAAGATGAGTTAGGGGGTTATAACTCGGTACCTCGACTAAGTACCTATCTATTTCCGTGGTTTGTAAATTAAAATAAAAAAAAAAAAAAAAATACAAAATTAACGAATATTATTTTTAAAAAAAATACAAAATTAACGAATATTATTTTTAAAAAAAATACAAAATTAACGAATATTATTTTTAAAAAAAATACAAAATTAACGAATATTATTTTTAAAAAAATTACAAAACTGACGAATTTTATTTAAAGAAAAAATAATAATAATAGAAACGTAACATTATGTTTGTAATAAGTACAAATTAGATAAGTATACGAATTTTATTTTAAAAAAATTAGCTAAAAGTATATAACATTATACTTGTAATATAAGTAAAAAGTAAATATGTATGTTTTAAAAAAAAATTAAATAAAACAAAACAGTACAAAACAAAATTAAGATTTCGAAGATTTTTTGGGGGGAGCAATGGCCCCGTGGCACCCCCCTTGAGTGCGCCAATGCTGTTATGTATATGTACTTAAAATAGTCATTAAATATAAGTATCTTTGAGAGAAGAAATTTTAGTCACCTCTATGTGTTTAATTTTACAGTTTATCCTGGTACATATAATTATACTATACAATGTCTTTTTTTATGCATACTTTCGGATTTAGTTTTTAGTGAGAACTAAAATCTCGAAGCGAAATAATCGAATTCGATTCCAAAAAAGTACTCAGAAAGGTAAATTTATTGAAAAATACTATTGTTCGATAATGAAGTGTCCATTTTTTCTTCATGCTCTACATTCCAGATTAAATATTTTATTTAAGCCCGGAGAAAAAATGTAAATAATTCTGGAAGTTTCAAAACTTCAATAAAATCATTAACAGTAATAAGTTATTGATAATAAACGTAGAGAAAAATAACAGTCAACTTTAAAAATGTAAATCAATTAATGAAATTTTTGAATATCAGAAATTCGACCAGCACAAGCTGAAAATTAATGAGATTTTAAAGAGAATTTTAAATGTTTATTTTTATAAAATTTATATTCTGTAAGTAAATAATAAGTTCTTATTTTTTTCTAGAACACACATATATTTAATAAACTTTAAATCCTTCATAATTACGACGTACAATTAATCGCATGTATATTACTGTTATTCAATTTCAATACGATAGACTATATAAAAAATATGATTTACTCCCCCCCACCCCCTTGGCCGTATTTAAAATCGTATCAAATAAAAATATTCTCAAATGATACGTACTTCGACAAGACTAAAATGAGTAACCAAATATCTGCGCTACTATTTTCAACTGTAAGTGTTAATAAAATAACGAAAACAGATAAAACATTTCATTTTTTTTTCCAAGTATATGGCACCAGTAGTTTTTTTTCAAAAACTACTTGAGCCCTGTCTGAAAGTCTTAAAAATGTCAAATTCTTTCTAAAAAGAAAAAAAAAGTGAAAGTGAAAAAAAAAAACTAAAACTAAATAAAACATACGCTAAAAAATAAGAGTAGTATATTTAGAAGTGTACACTAAAAGCAAAGAGTAAACGAAGAAGATTAAAAAAGTTTAAATGAAGGATAAAATGTCGACATAATAATGTAAAATTTACCAAAATGATACTATCGTAGCTTGTAATATTCTTGTGCAATTCATTTTTCTCATCAATCTTGTGCAGAATCTTTATATGCATTGCTGTCCTTCTTTTCTCCAAGCTACACAAGAATTTTAAGTCTTCCTTAAGGTTCTTGTCTTAACCTTACTCCCTTCAATATTTAGGGCTCCTGATGTTTGTTTTTGTTTTTTTTTTTTTGTTTTTTTGTGTGCAATTTTGCTCTTCTCCTATGCTATTATAGACGCGAATGAGAAAGTTAATTAATTTTTAGCTGTGTTGGAACAATTTCTTTCCTCGCTGCACCTTTCAATTGCTTCTTAAATGAGTTTTTTGCTAGTGACCTTACAATCCAGCAAGTATCTTTGTATCTTTAAACTTTATACTCATCCATCGTAAAGATTGCTTCTGTTTTCTCGATGTTTTCCTTGATAGTCGTCTGTCCTTCTAGAAGCATATTAATTTTCTTTTCTCCTTTGCTCTTGAGAGGCCGAACCTGTTGAAAGTCGTTGATTCTACTGCATAAGGGGTGATCCATTCCTTATTACTCCCTTTACAAATCCATTATTCGCTCTAAACTTAATTATTGCTGCTTTATCTATGGCTGTACCTGTAAATCTCTTCTTTATAAGTTAGACATCATCCAGAATTCCCGCCATTACGTGTATTAGTTTTATGTATATTAAAATTTGTTTCCCAAAGAAAGGAAAAAATACAAAAAATAAATACTATTAAAGGATTAAATTATACATAAATAAATAAAAACTTTAAAAATCCAAATACAAAAGAAGTGAACTACACGAATAGATATTTCAACGGAATATTTTTCGATTTCATACGTACAATATCTATTAGACACGTCTTGGAGTATTCGTGCCGAATAAAAATTTTGGAAATTGAACAAATAATTCTGTTATTTGTTACGTTTAAGGAGAAATCGTGCCACGAATTCTGTTTTTTCGCCGAATTCAAAAAAAATGACGTCCATCATTTGTTATGAATGAGACAATTTTAACTAAATATGAAAAACGTCTACAACTAAAAGAAGTTTATACCAAGTTTTTATTCGTATTCTTTCTCTTTATTTCAAATAATGATAGCCTTTTTTTTTTTGTAGTATATGTTTCTTTATGATCAAAATTAGGAAGTGGTTCACCTATTTAACAATAAGTGAAGACATTTTTTTTTTTTTCATATTAATTTAACACGAATTTTAAAGACTTCCATCTATACCATTTTGTTTTAGAACACTTTACTTTTTTTTATAGAGGAGTATATTTTGATTATAATTTTAACGTATTTTTCTGTGACTTATTTGTTGAATTTATTATAATACCTATATTCTATCTACATACTGAAAATAACGAAATAACTTAAAATAATAAATATATCATTTTTATTTACATATGTATTAGTCCGGTCATCAAAGTCAACAACTGATTTCTTTTTTTTTTCTTTTTTTTTTTTTTTTGGACCACCATTAAAGAAGATAGGTATAAATGAAGATTTTATAAGTCTAACGTATGCTTTCTTTCTAGTCAGTCATTGTCAGTTATTAATAAAGAAATTGATACTTCTATTATTCACAATAGTGTTGTACGTCTAAAGTTAAAAGTTTATGTAATTCATGCGCAAGAACGATAAAAATGTGTGTCGATCAACTATTCACAGTTTTTAAAGATGTAGGTATTTATGTTTTGGGTAACAGATTGATAACTATACAAAAAAAAATGATTACTAGAAAATTCATGTATCCTCCAAATGACTATCAATTTTCATTTTCTGTAAGAATAATATTGAGAAAAGAAATTAAGAATTATGTTAGTAAAAAACATTTAAAAACACATAAAGAATGGCTAGTACTTTCTGATGTGAAGAAAGGTCTATTTTGTAAATATATTGTCCATGATGCGTGAATCGTCTTGAAGGTGGTTATTAAAAAGTGTTGGATTAGAAGCTTTAGTAAAGTTTTCGTTAACAAATTGTAAAAGGTGACCGGAGAGCTGGTGATGTCGAATTACACAACAGAACCGTTTATCGCAGCAATGGCGCAACAACCTAACATTGTGAGTGGGTGTTCAAAGCATGTGTCTATCGATGATCAAAAAAAAAAAAAAGGAATAAAAAGGAGATAAGGAACACCGGTGATATTGACATTTTTGGTAGTAATAATTTTAGGAAGTTTTTAAAAATCATTCAGGATATTTTGCAATAAAAATGTGGAGTTGCTCGGAGTGTAAACTGTTACGTCTGTGTTGGAATATATTACATTGCTATAAGTTTATTTTATTATTTTTCTACTTGTATTTCTATGGGTAACAGATTGAATGTAAATTATCCGTTTGCTTATTTATGCATGTGTAATCCAATTTTGAAGAATGCTTATTTTCCTATGTGTGCTTCTATTTGTAAATTATATTGATATGTACGCGTGTGTATGTATGTTTGTGTGCATGGATAAATGTGTATATAGTGTGTATGTGCTTATTTCTATATTTATTTCGTATTTTTAAGTATATATGTGTATATATATATATATTGTGCTGTATATAAATTGGCCTTCGGGCTGTTGTACTGGCGATTTGTAAGTAAATAACATTTTTTTCAAAATTACAAATGTGATGCCAGGTTTAAGTGTATTTTTTTTCATCAATTTACATGGTTGTTCGATTTTCATTCGATTTTGTGCTAAATTGTCCAAATATGGTTTTACGATAAAATTTGGTTTATGCAAAATAGGTGTTAAAATGTTAGTCTTCATTGGAGGTGCCCGTCATAATTGAGTGAGTGCCCGAGCACCCTTGGATCCTCCGTTGTTGCGCCTCTGATCGCAAGGACGCAGTTAAAGCTAGAAAGGACTTTTTGAAAAGCCATTATAAACCGCTGTTCTTCAGATGCCTTCTCCTCCAAGGAGGTTGACTATCATATGATGAAACGTTCTCTATTGCTGGCTACCCTTAAGGCTTCTGAAACTTTCCTGGTATTCAACCATTCCAGTATATTTTTAATCCAGTCCATTCTTCTTTTTTTTTTTCTCGGCCCCTAGAAATAATAAATAGTCTTGATACAGCGAATTTATTCCAAATACAGGAAAGTAGAAAAAGACTTATTCCGATTGTAAAAACTAATTTTCTTAGAAAAGCAAAATATACCATCATTACTTCACGGCTGGTCCTTCTTTAAAAATTCTCCTCATACAAAAAATGAAGGTAATTTCAGAGAACTGCTTCGATTTCGAGTTGATGCAGAAGACATAATGCCAGAAAATCATTTTAAAAATTCAACGTCAAGATCAATATACACAAGTAAAACGATCCAAAACTGGTTAATAAATTGTTTTGTCGATCGGAAATTTTAGACAAAATTTTAAATCGAATTACTTCTGCTGAGTACTATTCTATCGTTTTCGATGAATCGCCAGATCTGTCAGGTAAAGTTCAGGTTAGTATGATACTTCCGATATATTGATTTATGCTATAATGAACCTATTATTATTACTATTATTATTATACGGGAAGAATTTATAGGATTCATTGATGCATTCGGTGATTTAGAAACGAATTTATCGGGAAAAGACAATTACTCTGAAGATGAAGAAGATATGATGTGAATTTGAAGAAAGTACTAATACAAATGAATGTTCTAATGTAGAAGGGCCTTCATTAACTGGACCTTCTCACTTGGAAAAATTGTTTTAAATCAAATGAAACTACAGTTGAAATATTGTGTCGGCATAGGCACAGATGGATGCGCTGTAATAATTGGATGAAATAATGAAGCAGTGAGAGAAATACAATTGGAGGCTAAAATGGCTCTTATGAAACCGTGTTTTCCCTATAAACTAAACAGTATTATTCCGAAGTCATCAGGTACACCTTTAATTTTAAAAAAATCGTTTGTTCGAGATGTAAATCTGCTGTGGCTAAATATCTTGAAAAAATGAAACAAAATGGGTAGAAAAAGGTATGATGCCATTCTTCAGTTCACTATAGATTTGCCAAAAATCACTGAAATCCTCACGAAAATAAATCAGTGGAAAAATACGGATACCGCTGCGAGGGCGACCGTTCTTCTTACAGCATTATGTTAACTGTCATTTTTGTATTGTGGGCACTATTCTGTCTAAACAATATTTTATCACTTACATATTCACCAACAGAAACAATCGATTAATTGAAATAGTTTAAACATTAAGCAGTCAATGACAAGCTTTTTTTTTTTTTTTTTATTAAAGGTGTGTATGAGGATTTCCATGCACCATGTTTAACTACTGGGGCTATTACAGCACATGGAGACTACTTAGGAGGATCAAACGCGATAAAACAGACCACTGCTTCGCGCGTGTAAGCTAATACAGCTGCAACCGCGGACGGGGCATTTTATAGTATTTTAAAAATGGAGGAGGTGGTAAAGTGAATGGATCGTGGTACTGCAAAGGAGGAACATTCGTGAAGTAGGTGAAAGGTGAATGGAGCGCTTGGTTGGCCACAAAAGGGGCAGACATTTGGGGGTGCCTGGCCCGTGAAAATGTAGCTGTGGGAGAGGGTTGTATGACCTGTTCAAAGACGATTCAGGACAGGAAAGTCTCTACGGGAAACTCCGTCTGTGGGTCACCAGGGCTCCGCGTTTGTTTTTGCGCTTCGGAGAAACGTACTTGAGGATCTGCATTCCTGCTGCCCTGATTTACAATTTCAGGAAGTATTTAAAATAGTGAAAGAAACAGCTGATAAAATGGAAGTCGAAATTAAAGTGTAAGCAACAAACAAAACGAGATAACCATCAATATGAAGGTTTTTGTAGAGTAACATCCCCGCTTTTAGATTCAGTAATGGTAGACTTAAAACCCCGTTTTTCGGAAAACGTTTTTGATGTCTTTAAATTATCTTTCTTATTTCCTGAAAGTTTAATTAAGTTGAGTTCGCTAGAATTTACAGAACTTTTCAATTGTTTAATAAAGAAATTCGAAAATTTACTTAATACACAACGCGTAAAATTAAAAGCCGAACACTAATTCACTGGCAACAAAGATGGCTGCATCAAAAAGATGGAAACTTACCAGATACAACTACCGAGGTTAGAAAAAAACTGCGAAAAGGACATATATCCGACTATTTATAATCTTTTTAAAATTTTAGCTATACTTGCGGTAACGAATAATTCTGCTGAACGGTCATTTTCACCACTACGCGGAGTTAAATCTTAGTTAAGAACAACAATGTTAAAAACAAGATTAACAGGATTAACGTTGCTCCACATTCATAAGCCGGAAAAAGTGGTAGACAAATTTTCAAAAATGGGAAAAACAAGACTAATACTGTTAAGGTTTTTGTTTTTAGTTTTTTTTTTTTTTTTTTTTTTTTTGAATATTTTTTGTACTGCAATTTAACAAAAACTTGTATACACATACATTTTATTAGAAAATTTCATAAATTTCTTGCAGAATCTGACGATTTTTTCGTACTTATTTTATTATGTTACTTTTACTTTATGGAGTAATTATATTATTTAAAAAAAAAATTATAAACATATGTATCTTAATAATATCCAGCTAGTTTTCAACTTTTTCTTCTTGCTGTCCCGACCGATCTCGGTTATTTTAAATAATAATCTAAAAATAAAACAAAATTTAAATTGTAATAATTATTTACTTTTAAAAATTTTTAAATTTTTTAAAGAGGTTACTATTTGATTTTTTGTATGAAACAAGATATTTTTGAAATCCACTGTCTACCGCATATGGCACTACGTAATTATATAACCCCCCCCCCTCCCACCGTGTTTACTGAATCTACTCCTGTGTAAAACACACAATCCCAACGTCAATTTTCAATACACATGAGAGCCTTTTCTAAACTTAATTGTTTCTAAAAAAAGCAACATGTCATCTGAACAAAAACCGTTGCCATTCCTTCAAATTGGGTACTTATTTATAGGGACGCTAGCGTACAAAATAATTAAATTTTGATCAGTATTAAAAAAATAATAAAATAAAACATTAAAAAAAAAAAAGGAAAAAACAATATGAAATTTAAACTTAATGATTCGAAATAAGAGTAAAAGGAAAACACAGGATGTTACATGAACAAGCGTGAACTCGAAAAGCGAAAGCGGAAAAATGATAAAACAAAACGAAAAATCCAAAAAAAATGAAGAAGTAAAAGAATTTAAATTTACGATAACAAGGCCACAAAAAAAAAAAAGGGAATTCCAGCAAAGTACTTTTCCCGCACAAGTATGTTCCTTTTCCATTTTTAAGACATTCATCAGTTGTAATTCCGCACCCAGTTTCTCCGGTTTTTGCAAAAAAAAGCTGACTGCAAACGTCCTAAACAATCTCTGATAATTTACAATTTTAGGTTAATGTATTTTATTTTATACACAAAAACTTTGTCTAAAAAAATAAATAAATATATATAGGTTTTTTTTTGTCATTTTAAATTTACTTGAATTCATCTGCTGTGAACATTAACGCAGTATGAACATTTTCTAAATTTTAAATAGTGTGATTACTGAAGTCTTCTGGAACGTAATACTGCTGCCTAATCAACAAACCTATTAAATATGTGCAAGTTTTAATTATTAAACTTGTAATTTTTAAAAAGTACACAAAAACAACAACTAATTTTCAATCATTAGTCGTAAATAATAATAATATTTACATTTTAATTTAAAAAGTGTTTGAAACACTGTAGTAATATTTATTGGCCGGTAGGTTTTTCCGTCAATATTGTTTTGTTAATAATGTGTTCCCTGTAAAATGATTCACACTCGTCAAGGCCGTGTCCACAGGGGGGGTTAACCCCCCCTCCCCCATGAGAACTGAAATAGTTATTATAGATACAAAAAAATCACAAATTTAAAATAAATATTGATGATTTTTTAGCGTGTTTTTACCTACTTTTAAAAGAAAAAGGAAAAAATATACTCCATGTTTTTAGGTACTTCATTAATATTATATGTAAAAAAAAGTTTATTACGAGTATAATGCAATAACATATGTAATTTTTATTAATGTTCATATACGGGGTAATTAATTTATGTAAATTATTAATATATAAATCAAAAAATAAATATGCAAAGAAAATTTTCAAAACCCCCCCTTTCCAAAATTCTGGGCACGGGCCTGACACTCGTTATTACTGAACTTTTATCGCTATGAATAATTCTTGAATCACAATTTTTTTGCTTTTTTCTTCGTTAACGTGTGATATTTAATTAGTGATTTCGATTCGTTACGTTTCTTGTTTAGGTTATTATTTCTTTTATGTATCTACCTCAATAGCTGCAGAGTTTTTTTCCTTTCTTTTTTTTCTTTTTTTACCCTGTACTACCGGTGGTATGTATTCATACCACAAACAGCGGTGTGCGTAACATACTACAGAGACCAATTTTAGACAACTAGAGTACAATCCAATCTATCCATTGATAGACTTGGATATGTAATGATTTATTTCAATAAAAAGGAAGGTAATTGGAATTGGATCTCGGTACCATTTTCTTTTTAGCCTTCTAGCTGGATTTTCCGGCAGAAGCTTCTGCACATTTTTCTAATGCAATGTTGTGGTAATTTGTTGAAAAATTGTACATACTGTTCT
This sequence comes from Icerya purchasi, assembly GCA_039619475.1. Lineage (NCBI taxonomy): Eukaryota > Metazoa > Arthropoda > Insecta > Hemiptera > Monophlebidae > Icerya > Icerya purchasi. The sequence goes on along the minus strand of CM077115.1, from coordinate 527,248,673 downwards.
TTAAGGGGTTTCCTCGACGAATGGTATCTTTAGATCATTATGCAAGGTCTCGATACTTAGGAGCTGCTGTCAACGTGTACAGAATCTTAGACTGTTGTGTCGTTGTATCCGCTGCAAGTTTGATCCGCTAGCAGCTCCATAGAGCTCAATTCCATATCACCATATCGATGCGATATAGGTTAAATATATTATTTATCTTTTTAACTTCCCAGACTCAGTGGTGAGTGATGACTTAATGTAGTGGATATTTCGTCCTAGCAGCTTCATAGTTAAAATTTAGTTAATATCATTAGGGAAAGTTGCATTTAAAACGTTGCAAAGTTCGATGGAAATCAAACATTCTCCTATTTATTGACGTAAAATGTGTTGTAATGCCAGGAAAAATCCTGAATTATACTATACTTTCTAAGTTACAATCTGCAGTAAGTTCAATTAAAATAGAAAAATTTTAAATTTCAATTAAAAGACGAAATTCAAATCAACACCTTTATACATATTCGGTAAAAATAAAATATACCAACCCATAACTACTTTGTTTACTAATGTTTAACCTCCTGGGTAGGGATGTTGCGGATATTAATGCGGATGCGGATGTATTGAAGGTCGCGACTCGTGACAAGAAAGAAATCGGGTGAGGGGGCGAATGGCGCGCCCCGTGCTCACAGCCAATAGGAGCGCAGAGAGTGCTCAGTAGCCAGACGCCACGTGTTTGCTATTGTTCAATTTATTTGTAATTAATCACATCGTGTGAACATTTCGATTATTTGAATTTTACATTGTACAGTTAATAAGAGAATGAGAACGACAGATCCCTCAGTTAAAGATTCAGAACAACAGAAAGGTTGGCTAAAAAACGATCTTGCCATGATGCTAGATTCGTAAAGTGAAGATGAGGGTGGAACATCGTCAGAAAATGATGGTGCTGACACTCTACTCAAAAAGGAATTACTTTCTTACGGCAATAAGAAAAGAATAAACGTAAATGAAAATCCACTTAAATGGTGGAGCGTTCACCGAAAAGAACTGAAAATGTTATCTGGAATGGCACGCAGATTTTTATCACCTCCACCAGCCAGTGTACCTAGTGAACCATTGTTTAGTAGCGCGGACTTAATTTATGATCCTCTGCGAAACAGACTGGAACCTGAAAAAGCGGCGATATTACTTTTTATTAAATATAATTCACCAATTTTTAACTTTAATTACCAAGTATATAATTATTTAATAAAAATGTAAAAGATTACAAGCTTTTGATATTATTTATGCATCAATATGAAATCTCTTTTTAAAAAAATCCTAAGATCCGCATCCGCAGATGTGAGTACTCAAAAATCCGCATCCCGGATGTCAAAAAATCTGCATCCGCAACATCCCTACTCCTGGGTATATTTATATTTTACAAAAAAATGTAAAAAAACGTACGATCATGATCCTCCATTAGCAATTGTTCACAGTGATAAAAGTTTAGCCTTATTATTATACCCGGAGAATATATTCGCTTATTATTTATGACTTTATAGGTAGACATAAGCGCGCGCTCATTAAATGCAATTGGCAAAGCAAAAAGGATGTTGGGTTTTATGTTCAGGAACTGTATAAAGGAGGATACATTAATATTATACGTATTTAGATTCTGTAGCAGTCATTTAATATTCGTCATCAAAATTATGAGTAAAAAAAATAGAAGTGCAGTTTTTAAAATATCTATATTTTAAGTGTTTCCGGTATTTTCCCCGCAATCTACAGTGTACCGCATTATTCGGGATATTTAATTTCATTAATCTTGAAAGGAAGCAGGCTGGAAACAGATATATACTTTTTATTTAAAACATGGACAGATAGTTTAATTATCTTTATTATAAAGAATGGGACATCACTTAATTTTCCGAACAATTATTTGTTTTTTTGGAAAAAAGTCAAACATTTCCCTTGTTCATTAATTGTGAATCAATACCAATAGAACATAACAGATGTGCAAACAAGTGCCGTGCATTAGATATTCTCGACAATGGTAGCGGCCTGTACAACAACCAATTATTTTTATCCCACATGAAATAGCTGTTTTATATACATTCTAAATGATTCATATATTTTTCACCATATATTATATTAACTAATACCACTAAACAATAAAGACCAAAACCGATGCAACATTGTAGCTAAAATAGTTTAAAAATAATGATTATCAATAAATATAAGTTGTTACAAGTTACAAACAACACGCTCTGACTGATTATTGCGGACCCGAAACTAATTTTGAATGAAAAAAAAAATTGTGAAAAAATTCAGTATTATATGTGCGCAAACAAACAGCAAAAAAAAATCCTACTGCGTACGCATGAATGACTAATAAAATTAAAATTATGCTCTCTTTACAAAATCAACTCTCTTCTCTTAACAAACTGAATACTACATAAATTGAATTTCAAATAAGGAATTTTATATATGCATATATATATATATATGTATGTATATATGTATCAGGGGCGGATCCAGAGAGACATTTTGGGGAGGAGGAATTATATCATTACGTAATATATTATACGGTAGACTATAAATTTGAGAAATACCCGTTGTTTCATAAAGAAAATTAAACAGCGACCTCTTTAGAAATTTAAAAATGTTTTAAAAATACATAACTATTACAGTTTTTTTTTTATTTTTAGGTGAAAAGTAAAACGAAATTATAAAATTGTATCTAAAAAATGGTAGTTTAGAATTTGAATCTATTACTAGAAAAAATAGAACGATAGTATTTTTTATTAGACTTTAATTCTTTTTTATTTTTATTAGTAATCCGATCCGAATTGTTTGTCCGTGAGCAAGTTTACGCATATATATATATATATATATATATATTTCTCATTGAACTATTTTCATTTACATTGCAAAATAAAAATTAAAAATACATAAAAAAGACAAAAGATCGACAATAGTTTTTTGTTTTTTTTTTGAAAAATATGTATTTATTATTTTTTACATACAAAACTTTCGTCAAACTAAAACGCTTGTCGACGAATTATCCTATTGAACAATTTACCATCTTAAATTAACTTATACGTATACATAATCGTGTAATATTTACTAGTCTTAATCTATCTATTTTACTTATCAATACTTAATAATCTATTTCTATTTTTTATATTCAATGGTTTCTTGTTTTTTTTCCCCAGTTATTTTTGTTGCGCCTTGTCATTTTATTTTATGTTTATTATTCTTTTTATATTTTCTTCTTCCTGAAGCCATTCCTTTATTTTCCTTTTTCTTTCCCCTATTTTTTTCCTTCTCTATTATTTCTTTGGGTATTTTATTCAACATCTGAGTTATAATATATTTATCCGTTTGCTCCTCCATCTTTGTTTTTGCTAACGGCAGTTGGTACGAAAGTTTTCCCCTCAACTCGTATTCTGTAATTATTCTTTTCTCCAATTCAATTTTCTTTTCTGCTGATATGTACTCCCATATCTTCAGTAATAAGTATACATTTCTTTTATGCTCATTACGTCTTCTTTTTTAATGATTTCACTTTCAGTTTCTCCCTTTAAGGATTTCCTATTAATTTCAAGCAATTTAATTTGCAGTTTATTTATTTTCCCCAAGTATACTTTCCTCGTCATTATGCCTGAATTCCATGTCTGATCCTCGACTCTACTAGCGCATAATAAACTACTTTTAATGTTTCATTTGTTGCATATTTCTTTAATGTATATAAAGCTGGTAAAACTGCTCTTATTTTCTTTGCAATGTATTCCCCATATGTGTATGTCTCATCTTAAGTGTCGGTCAATTATTACTGTCCAAAAATGTTTATACTGCGTTACCATGTCTAACTTTTGACAGTTTTTCATTTCGCATTCATTTCTTCCTCCCTAATCGAGTGTACACATTCGTTTGAGTGCATTATTATATTTGTACAATACAAATCGGAGCTGTCTCTTTTTTTCCACAGTATCATTAGTCTTTTTTACATTTATTCTTGGACTTTTATTGTGTGCCCATTTACTTATTGTTATTAGATCTTTTTGCATCCTTATTTCTGCCTCTTTAACATCTTTATGTGACGTAACTATTGCTGTATCATCCACGGACAAAACTACCTCACTGTAACTTAATTCCCCTTATACAGAGACCATTTGTATATACAATAAACAGTATTGGCGCTAAGTTGCTACCCTGCGGTACTCCTACATTCATCTCCTCTTTTTCACTTTGCACATTTAAGATACTTACACTTGTTTTCCTTTGTGTTAAATAACTTTGAAACCATTTTTTCAAACTATTCGTTATTCCTATTTCCTCTCTAATGCGTTTATGATTATTTTATGATCAACCGTTTCAAATGCTCTAGTAAGATCTATAAACGTCATCAACACCTTCATTCCCTCTTCAAAGCTATCTCTTATTTTTTCGGTAAGCTCACCGATTGCTTTCGATGTGGATTTTCCTTTTTGAAATCCGTATTGTGTTTTGTCAATTATCCTATTTTCTTGTAGGTACTTTGTTAGATTATTTGCTACGTACTTTTCTAATATTGTTGCAATTACATTGCTTACAGCAACTGGCATAATAGAGTTTTGATATTCACTGTGTTTCCCTTTTTTATATATTGGTCTCGTTTTCAATATTTTTAACCCATTTGGTATTTTCCCTTCTTTCAACGTCTGATTAATTAGCTTAGTAATTTCCTTTACTATATGCATATTTTTACTGTTTTTATATGTTTTATTCTTATTCCATCGATTCTGGTGGCCTTTGTTTCCTGTAATCCATCAATTATTTTCCCCACCTATTCTACGTTTGCTTTAGGTAAGTACATGTTTACTTTTACTTCATCTTCTTCTCTTTTTTCTAATAGCACTTTATTACATTTGTGTTCTAGTTTTTTTATGCCATTTTTGAATCTTTACTGAATTTGTCTGCAATTTCTTTTACTTCTTGTCCCTTGCCAAAGTATTTATTTATGGTTTCATCTACTCCTAGGCTCTTTTGTTTTCCTATAATCTTGTTTATATTTAACCAAGTTTTCCTGATATCCCCCTGTGCTACTTTAAAACTTTTCCCGACAAACATGTCCTTTTGCCGTCTTATTTCTGCATTCGCTTGGTTTCTAAATTTATTATATTTTCTTCTTAACTCAATATTTGGATTATTCTCTTTTACTTTTTTGTACAATTTGTCTCTCTTTTTTATCATTTCAATTATTTTGTGCGTCATCCATTCTTTCTTCCTTTGTATTTTTCTTTTTCCTGACATATTTGTTGTTTGCCTACATTCTTTATATACTTTTTCAAATTTTTCTTTTATGCTTTCGTATAAATTTTCAGCGTCCAATTTATCTGATTTCCCTTCCCACTTTATGAGTCTTAGTTCATGTTTTACTTTATTTTCCATAAAAAAACTTCTGTTTAATTCCATTTCCATTTGTTTTCCTCGGATTTTTCCCATCTCCATTTTTACTGTACACACTATCATGTTGTGATCTGCTATTTTAATATTTGTATTATAAAATTCGAAGTCGATGTTTCTTTTCTTCTTTTTAGTGTATATATGGTCAATGTTGGTTTTGTGTGAGCCTGTTTTCCCTTCATTCTTCTCTTGTGTATCCTTCTAAATTGCTTTCATAACTCATTCCTGCCATTATGTTCATGTATTTTGTTGCTATTGAGTTGTGTTTTTCAGTGTTTATATTTATGACTCCTATATATATAGTAGAACAGTAAAATAAACGAATATGCCGTGGTTTTTACTGCGCATAGCAATTAATCACTTTCATCATAAACTCATCATTTAAACTTTCTGGTCCTATACTTATTTTCAAACATGCTAATAGAGTTTCTGTACCCATCCTATTTCTAATTTTATTTAAAATATGGTTCATGGTACTGAACAATCTACACTAGCTGTTGATACTGGTATACACAGTAATTTTTCTCATAACATTTATAAATATTCATATCCTATATTACTTTTTCTAATATAACTAATTAAATCTCCGGATTGTATATCTGGTGATGTGATAAATTTAAAAGACTCAATACCAACCCACACTGAATCTGCGTGTAAATACAGTGTATTACACATAACTCATTAATATGATTTCGTTCAATATTCAAAAAGCTTATGAAAGGCCGAAATATGTTCAATCAACAAATTTCGAGTTTGGATTTTGACTGTATTAACATGAATGAAACCATAGATAATATTTAAATCACCAGAAAATTTAACTTCGTACTAAAAATTAGAAATTTATTAAAAAAAGGCTCGATTAAAAATAATGATTCCATCAAACACAATCTATACAAGATAGTATGGAATATTATAATATTAAAAACCATAAATATTTCAGTTTACTTACTACTTTTTAGAAGAATATATTTAATTGAGGTATATTAGAGAAATACAACTAAATAAAAAAAAAACGAAAGTAATTAAGAAAACGGACAACAACTTCGTAAATATATGTAATTCAAAGTGAAATACTCGACATGAATGTTCAGATTTTTACAGATGAATATCAAGCCTAACGTCCTACTATGAGAGCTGTTTTAAATGGACTTTTCTTGGAAATAAAAAACAAGAAAAAAGGCAACGGAGTCAGAAATGAAGTTGTCTATAGATCATGTCGCTTACAACAAAAAAAAAAAAAAAAAAAAAAATTGAAAACTGATAAGAAACGTTTAAATAATTTTATTGATATTAATGATAATTCGATTGACGTGAAACATGATAGTACCCGTATCCGTTTACACTGACGAAAAATACAAACTGCGGCGAATATTTTTTTCAGCTCGCCAGTATTTTACATCATTCGCACATTTGTAATAGAAGCATATCAGTTTATCCATAGAATAACAAGTAAACGTCGAAGTCAAATTTTAAAAGGTAATTTTTTTTTATTCCTATTATAACTAAACAAAGCGAATAAAAAGAAATTTATTTCCTATTAAATTGCTGCATTCTTAAACAGTCTGTATTAATTTCTGGGTGGGCATTGCCCCCCCCCTCGCCAAAAAAACCCCACTGGATTCGCTATTAAAAGGTTAAACTTACTGAAAGCCCTGTCGCAAACTAAATGAGGTGGCGATTCCCATATTCTTATTTCTCTTTACAAATCTATTATCTGTTCCAAATTTGATTATTGTTCTTTTATTTATGGTAGTGCGTCCAAGAGCCGTCTTTCGAAACTAGATGTAATTCAAAATTCTTGCCTTCGTCTCTGTCTTGGCGCTCTTAAATCCTCTCCAACCCCTGCTATTCTTGCTGAATCCAATTCGTCATCCCTATCCATTCGTAGATCTTATCTAGGCTATCGTTTCCTTGTTAAACGTTTTCCTCTCGCATCCTCTACTCTTGTTCAGTCTTACCTTTCGATTTATAACAGCCGGCGCTTCATTCCCAGCAAGACCCCTATTCTGGCTTACCATGTTCACGGATGGTTCGAGGGGGCCTGGTGGTGTTGGTGCTTCCTTTATCCTTCCTGATTTTAACCTCTCAGAATCTTTTCGCCTTCCTTATTTCTGTTCCATATTCACAGCCGAGTTGTTGACTATCCTTTTTCATTTCCTCGAATCAATTTTTCTCTAAATTTTTAATTATCTTCAATTCTTTAAGCGCCCTTCAGGCCATATCCTCTCCCCTTTTTGATCATTCGTGTGGCTTTGTTATCCTCCGTATACGTTCACTCATTCGCAATTTTTCCTATCTCCGTTCAATTTTGTATTGATATTTACCGTGGGTACCTAGCCACTCGGGCATATTTGGTAATGAAGCGGTTGATATTCTTTGGTACTCGGCCTGCTGCTGCTCCTCTCGTGTTTTTTTTTAAAAAAAATTCCATCCGATAACCTTCTATCAATTTGTAAAAGCTTTCATATCCGATTTTGGTCGGACACCTATGTTTCCTCCTTTTCTAATAATTATTCATTTCATCCGTCAGTCCAGCCTACTCTTCCTTCATATTCATGGTTTCTTTTGCATGCCTCTCTTCTTCGATATTCTGATGTTGTTTCCATTGTTCGTATGCGCTTTGGCCATTCTTTGCTGCCATTATCTAAATTTCGTTTTTCCTTGATTTCTTCTCCACACTGTCCTCTCCATCCGAATGATGCAGTTATTTGCGACGCCGATCATGTGTTCTTCCACAGTGTTTATCTTTTTCTGTGGAGCGTTCTGCCTTGTATTCTTATTTGCTGAAGCTTCGACTTCCTACTCCTTCTTGCGCTTCCTATATCCTGTCCTTTCCTTCCCCACTAATTATCCCTGTTATTTGTTCCTTTTTAGATAAAATTTCTGATCGGATCAAAATATAACCGACTTCTTTCCTTATCTTTTGTTTCTCGGTAAAGGTCCTTAAAAAATTGACGATTATAGGGGTATCAATATTTGAATAGAGAATTGTTTTTTTTGGGGGGGGGAGCGCGTCAACGGTGGAACTTACCCAACACAAAGAATTGTATATTATATAAGAAAAAGATTAGAAATTGAGGAGATAAAGAAGGCTAACAAAGAAACTATATTGAGAAAGGGGAATGCAAGAATAGAATGGACACTATAAGGAGTAGGAAGGCCAAGACGCAGAAGATTAGAATAGAGAGCAGCACGTTCGGAGGAAATAAAGGGGCATTCGAACAAGACGTGATTTGCATCACAGGTATAATTGAGCTCTGGAAGGTCACACAAAGGTGATTGAACAATAGAAAAATGAAAAAGAGAAGCCAGAAGGAAACTATGATCGAACCGCAGGCGAACTATAGAGGAAATAATCAAACGGCTAAGGTAAGAAGATTAAACCAAGGAAGAGAGGAATAAGGACTGTATGGTAAAAATATCGAGGATTGGTAAAGAATGAAGGATAGAATTCGGCCAGAAATCATGGTGGGAACGATAAGAGAGACAGTAGAGAGTTTCAGCAGGAAATCTACTAATGAATAGGCAATTGGTCGTCGCCGAACGTGCCAACGGGTTAACCAAATCGTTGCCAGGAATAATGACCGGGAATCCATCTTAGATCAATTAGAACAGAACGGGATGGGAATAAATTAGGAATTAAGGAGCGAATTTGGAGAATAAAGGGATAATATGAGTAGGAAAAGGAGAGGAGATAGCCAATGAAACACTTTTCGAGTAGTCCGAGGATAGGAGGAATCTAGAGATGTTATTAATCGATTTTTCGAATGTTTATGTAACATTCGATAAGTACGTTAAACAATGGCGGCGTAAAGTAGGTTGTCACCCCGGGTGGTTTTATATTGAGCACCCCTACTTAAAATAAAATACCAAATACTAAACATGCCTACGAGACTTTATTTTACTAAAATATTCAATCACATTATCAAAATTGCTTTCCCTGTCTCTTTCAATTGACAAAATCGAAAGATTGGTTAGTCGCATTTGACTCATTATAGATCTTAAGTAAGATTTTATCAATTTTAACTTTGAAACGCTTCTTTCACATGAAGCCACCGAAACACAAATTGTTAAAAAAAAATCTAAGACCATAGCGTTAAACTTGGAACAGACTAAGAATAGCCCCATTTTACAATGAATCGAGAAGTTCCAATGTAGTCCATTGAACCGCTTCTTGGGCAGAAATGTTGGCCGCTTCCAAATGGCGCCTCAATCGTAAAATCTCCAACACGATGTCCTTAGCTGAAAATTCATCGTAAATTTTTGACAGATTTGGAACCATTCCACGAAGAAGATCTTCTTCTGGTGATGTTACTAACGTTTAGGGCTGAATAACATTAAATGTAACTAGAATAGAATCCATTGCCCTGTAATATCATGGATATTTCGCGCTTGATGTTAAGCGCGGTATAAGATCAGACCAAGGGTAACATGAATTCATTCCTTTAGGGAATTAGAAATTACATTCGAAAAAAAAGGAATGTAAATAATTATAGTTGCGATGCATTTAAAAATATGATATTAGTATGCAAGTAGCTAGGTAGTTATTTATTGATATGTCTTTATAGAGGGAGATTTTGTGTGATTTCTTTGGCTGTACAAGTGAGTTGTCGTTGTCACCCCTTGATGCTTGGCACCCGGTGCAGACCTTTCCCCATTTACGCCGCCATTGACGTTGAAAGGACTCATTCATTTCTTTTAACACATTAAATTAGATTTATTGTAGAACGTTTCTATAAATATTCATTTTATGTAGTATTTAGTTTATTGGGGAAAAAAGAAGAAGTTTTATATAGAAAAAGTATAAAATTTTTTTAATGAACTCATATCTACATTTTTATAAATAAAAATTAACTGAATTCTTTCTAATATAAAAAAGGTAAATTTAAAATCTTGCATTTTTACAATATTGAGCATTTTAGAAAAGGAAACTTCAATTTTGCACTTTTAGATTAATATTAACAATGTTTTAACATATTCTTGTTCGTTTCGAAACCGTAAGAATCAACAACTACAATTAAACGAATGAAATATTCCGATTTTTTAAAGTATTCTCTGAATTATTTATAGAAGAATATTCTCCTACAATAAGTAAAGGAAAAACTGATCTCTATCGTTTCATTATTAACGTGATTTCGAAAGATTTCATGATCGCATACATAATGTCATAATACAGAAGAGTAGATCTGCTACTTTTAAAATTACCATATTTTATGAATTTTTACTGCTAATCTTTTATCTGCAATATACAGATAGACCCCACACCCAAAAAAGAAGAAACATCAAAAAAATCCGGCTATGCTGCTGAATAGGGGACTATTGAAAAATTAATTTTCCAAAATATTCTTGTTATTTTATTTATGCTGTTTTCTGCGAGGAAATAAAATAAAATTTACATGACTCGTTATTGTTTTTTTGGAGATTTTCAAATCATAACACGTAAAATTAATACGTCATTCTATTTTGTGTACTTAAGTATCATTCTATGGTGTTTAAACCTATCCAGTCTTGCCCTTTAATTTAATCTGATAGAGCTGAGCCTCCTCGCTAAAGATTTTAACTAAAATATGTAAAATTTCCGTGTCGTTAATGCAAAATCGTCGGGAGGATGCGAACTTCCTCGCCAACGAATAGACGATTCAGCTAGCAGAGACATTATATTTACTTAAAATGTCAGTGAAATTTTATCAATAAATTTTTATTGAAACACTCAACTGAAAGAATACACAAGCATATTTTTATCGGTAAAGTTAATTAGATTTTTTTTTTTTTTAAATACGGAAAATTTACTTTACAATCATTAATAATGAGTTCAAAAATGACGTCAAAATAGTCGTTTTACATCGAAATACTTTTGTCGATACTCTTAAAGCTAAAAATAAAAACGTCAATAATGTGGAAGCTATATATTCAGTTTCGGTGAACGTAATTCACAATTAACAGATATATTTTGAAAACTTGTAAAATTTGTCTTTCTCTGTATTTCCGTGCGAACACAGCTGAAAGGTCGTTTTCAAACTTAAGAAGGTTAAAACGTATTTAAGACTAGCCATGCTGTGGCAACGTCCATTATAACACAGCTATCTTGAATATCCGTCGAGAAAAAGTTCATTCTATATATAATGAATTCTCATATCTGCGGCGGATATTTGAAGATCTATTTTTGTTCCGCAATTGGCCTACTTTTTTAGCATTTATTTATTTTTTCCTCTTCGCAATCTACCTTGAATTTATATATATCCCGGAATATTTTAATTTTTTAACTTGGCGTTTATACTTGCTACGTGTTCTATTTTACCCTCATTCATTTTAACTGGTTTTTAAATTCCATTATTTTTTTTTGTTCTAATTTAATATAGATATTTATACTACTAATATTTTAACATTAGCGTCCGCGATAAGTTTTTTACCGGAAAGGGAGGGGGGAGCTACGAAAACCAACATTTTTTTATTTATAAGAACATTAATTTTTTTTCTTTTGGGGCACGTCAACAGTGGAACTTACCCAATGCAAAGAATTGTATATTATATAAGGAAAAGATTAGAAATTGAGGAGATAAAGAAGGCTAACAAAGAAACTATATTGAGAAAGGGGAATGCAAGAATGGAGTGGACACTATTAGGAGAGTAGGTTGAGTCCAAGGCGCAGAAGATTAGAGAATACAGGGTAGCACGTTCGGAGGAAATAAAGGGGCATTCGAACAAAACGTGATTCGCATCACAGGTAGTATAATTAAGCTCTGGAGGGTCGTCACACAAAGGTGATTGAACGAGAGAAAAACGGAAAAGAGAAACCGGAAGCAGACTATGATCGAACCGCAGACGAACTATAGAGGAAATAATCAAACGGCTAAGGTAAGAAGATTAAACCAAGGAAGAGAGGAATAAGGACTGTATGGTAAAAATATCGAGGATTGGTAAAGAATGAAGGATAGAATTCGGCCAGAAATCATGGTGGGAACGATAAGAGAGACAGTAGAGAGTTTCAGCAGGAAATCTACTAATGAATAGGCAATTGGTCGTCGCCGAACGTGCCAACGGGTTAACCAAATCGTTGCCAGGAATAATGACCGGGAATCCATCTTAGATCAATTAGAACAGAACGGGATGGGAATAAATTAGGAATTAAGGAGCGAATTTGGAGAATAAAGGGATAATATGAGTAGGAAAAGGAGAGGAGATAGCCAATGAAACACTTTTCGAGTAGTCCGAGGATAGGAGGAATCTAGAGACATGTTGTTTGTCGAGGATATGAAAAGGACTGCCTGCAGGATAGCCATGGATTCGGCAAGAAAAATAGAGGAAAAGGGGGGCAACCGAAAGGATTCGGAATAGGCAAGCGCGGGAATAATGAACGTAGTCTCAACGCCAACATCAGAGTTCGAACTATCCGTGTAGATATAATTGTATGAGAAGGGAAAAATATAAGGATGACACGTGATTGAATTCGTTTTGAACGGCCGGATGAGAAAGAGATTTAATGTCCGAGGGGAGAACAAATATCTTCGGAGAATGCTTGAATTCAAAGAAATTATAAGTGAAGTAAGGTGGTTTGTTGAAAGGGAGGACAAAAGGCAAGAAGAGCATAAGCCGAGAAGAGATCGAGGATAATATATTGCGAGGAGAGAAGCGCCAGTTATCGGAAATAAATTGATAGGAACTTAGAAGTTTAGAATTACTAATGTGGGAAGGCGTTTAATCAGAAATCTTTCACCTAATAAGAGTGTTCGAATGAAAAGAGGAAGGAATCCCGACTCTGCCAAAATGGCTGGAATTGGAGAGGAGTTAAGTACTCCGATACAGAGACGAAGACGTGAGTTTTGGATGCGATCAAGTTTACGAAGAAATTGCTTACTAGCGTACAGGAATGCGCCGTAATCAAATTTGGAAAGCATTATTGATCTTAATTTTGAGAAAGTTCACTGTAGTAAAAGTCACGAGTACGGTATTTTGCACTAGGTAGAAGGGGAACTGAAAAAGATAGTTTAGCAATAAAAAAAACTTGCTGCTACATTAAAACTAGGAAATTAGTTTTTTAATTAATTTGAGATTGATTTTTAAAAAGGATTTTTAGCGTAAAATTTATATAATAAAAATACTGAAAACGATGACACATTAATAGTGTTGCAATTCACGCGAAATTAGTTACGAATGTTTCATTTCCGCCAAAAAAACCAACATTGCTGTTTTTTCTTATTTTATGTTTGTTGCCCCCCCCCCCCCCTGTCCACCAAAAATATTTTCTTCAAATTGACGGTCTGTGTCTTGTATATTATATCCGATAACTATGTACATAAACAAATAAAAACGCGCTACTTGCAGCGTATTTTTAAATTAAAATAAATAAATAAAATCTATGAAAACATGAATTTCAAATATATAATAAAGAGTGTACAAATTTGCAATCATAAGAATCTAAGCAGATTAATCGTATAGGTATATTTCAAAAGGATAGTAGTTTTCCTTTAAATGTTCGATCGCTGAAGTTTTTAAGAATTCATGGACTTTTTAAAATTAAAAATAAATTAAACAACATAAATAAAATAAAACGATCGATGTGGACAAAAAACACTCGTGACGTCACGGAAATTAATATAATCGCACACGGCGGTACGCCCGAATGAAAAATAAAATAATCCGTAAATACCGATATATATATATATTTGAACGAGAGGTCTGTTCAAGAAGAAACCGGATTTTTTTTTTTCTCCAATGACGTGCTAATTTCTATCGAGCTCCAACGCAGATGAGAATCACTTAAAGAGATCATTCAGTAAGACAATGCCAGCTGGTGCACCTCGTACTATCCTCATTAGTTGCCAATCTTCGGTTGCAAACACGTGCAGAGTTATTGCTCGGCTAACTGAAAATGGGGGAATGTTTTACCGAGCAGCGTGTTCGTGTGTCAAATTGGTTAAATTTTCACCGAAACATGGTCCTTCACAGCAAACAGTGGAGTGTACATGAGTGGTTTAAGCGATCGCAGCCAACTTCGAATTAGGATGATTTGAATTAAACCGGTATGACCTTTCTCATCAACAAACAGTGGACATATCGATGTTTCACCGGAAAACTGTGTACTGCATTTATGTAAAAATTGCAGTAAGACCGCCTGTTGACAGATGAGACTAAAAAAAAACAAAAACATGAGTGAGGACCTGTATACTGATCTTCAGACATGCTAGCGTTAACCAAAAAAAAAAAAAAAAAAAGACGTTATCGCGGGAAATTTAATTTGGATTTTTGGTTGTAAACGTCATGTTTCAGTGCGTTTTTATGGGCCCCGGAACTCCAGCTGTGGGAAACAAAAATAGGATATTGTTGTGCCACGACGAAGTGCGCGGAATCACTCTACTTGTTAATCAACTCTTGACCGTTTTTTTTTTTTTTTGTCTTTTTGTTTTCTGGGTACTTCAGTAAAGGACCTTCGCCCAGCAGCAACAAGAACGGAGAGTATCAGTTAAATACTAATTTGGTCAGAAATAGCTAAATTGGAGGGACCAAACCCTGGGAGAATAGATCGGGGAGGAAGTGGCAGGATGTGTAAGGTGCAATAAGGGCATGGAAATCCAAGGAATAACGAATTAGAATAAAGAATAGCACGTTCTGACGAGAAAGAACGACATTCAAAGAAGATACGGTTAGGATCGCAGACAGCTTCATGATTCGGAGGAGAGGGAATTAAATGAAAAAAATCTTGATCGCTGAAGAAATATTTATATCCCTTCTTCACAGCCTACATTCTCAAGACACTTGGCCAGCTCGACTTTTTTAAAGCTACAAACTAGACCTTAAAGTAAACGGAATTTAACAAAATTCACCAGATACCAGCTGTGCGCTGTATCAAAAAACAAGCTCAATATTCCAGAAATAATCGATGGGAACGGTGCAATGTAAGCGAAAAGGATTATTTTGAAAGAGACAAATAGTATATGTAGATATAGATATTCTTTCTATTTGTTCTCTTCTTCATGATCTATCCTCATCGACGTCTACCCAGATTGACTTTCTTTGGATTCCGGGACATTCAGGCATTGATGGAAA
The DNA here is from genome assembly GCA_039619475.1 of Icerya purchasi. NCBI lineage: Eukaryota > Metazoa > Arthropoda > Insecta > Hemiptera > Monophlebidae > Icerya > Icerya purchasi. Next base: position 527,233,223 of record CM077115.1, on the reverse strand, counting down.
TGTAGCCGTCGACCTCCTTGCTAAAGCTGCTGTTTCCAATGGGAATTTTATTGGTAGGGTTCCAGCAGCACACAATATTCTTCTTCCAACTAAATCCTGCCATCTTAGGCATTCTGTTTATGTTTCTCTTTTCGCTAACCATAATTCCTTTTATCTCTTGATTAACCCTGTATTCCTTCTTCTCGTCCTTGGTTCTATGAGTTTCCCAGTTTGCGTCGGTCCGTAATTACACTAAATTATCTCGCCTCCGTTTCTCGCATAGTCTCCTTCCTTCTTCACTAAATCGATTTTCCTTGGCTGCATCTCGTAATTATCCATTGGATCATCCTGAAGGTTCCCAGTATGTTTGCGATGCGAATCACGTGCTCTTCGAGTGTTCATCCCGCGAGCGTGAGTTACTTTATTATCATCTTTTAAAGCTTGGTCTTCCTGCTCCTTTCCGAACGCTTCTTATGTTCTTTCTCTACCTATTCTCTCTGTTGTTCCTATCCTAGGGGTGTTCCTTGATTCCATTGTCGACAGAATAAAAATATAATTTCTATTCTATTCCATGTATCTATTCCTTTTTGCTGGGCTTCTTTGGTAGCAAACCCAAGGGGGATAAGAAAAAAAAAAAAAAAAGATATAGATATTAATGAAAACGTCATTCTTGCATCGGGGGTAACGAAAGAAAAAAGAAAAGATCGGGCAAAGTTGTTACGAAATATGTGACGAAGCTGTAGTAGAAATTTCAGTTGAAAATCGTTATGTTTCTTTCAAGAATATGTAGAGTTATGATGGTTTACTATGATTGAGTCGGTCATGTCACTTTAATAGTTTTTTTTTTTTTTTTTTTCATATGATTACAAAAATGTTCAGAACCTATAAATTTAATTTACAATTTGCGTAGGAGTTTTCATTACAGCTCCTTTAAAACGCTTTCGAAACACTAAAATGTTCAGAATTTTTTATTACCCGTAGTTTAGGAAAAACATAGTCATTAATATGTACATATATATATATATATATATAAATCGGTGGTAAACCCCGATTTTTTTCCTGGTACTTCTCTAAGACAGAAAAATGTTGAATAATTGCGCGTACTACTACACAAATAGAAACAAATTAAGAAACCATATACTTTTTCAATTTCAAAAAATAAAAAATGTAGACAAAATTATCCATTATAAATAACAAATCATTTTAAATCGTTCTGTGTAAAAGACCTAATCAGAGAAATCTGATGCTTCGAAATTTTATTTTGATCCTACTTGCAAATAATTTAAAATTGTTTCGCATAAAATTACATTACACTAAGGGGAATAAAATATAATTAGAAAAGAAATAAAAGAATAAGACGATGAAAATCACGAATGTCTCAAGGGCACCTTTCAGTATTTACTTTTACTAAATAGAATTGCTTTCACACGATCAAACACCACCAGGTGGCAGTGGAGAGCACTATGTCTAACCGATTAGTGCAAGTTTTAGCGATACTAATTCTCGAATTATGCAACAAAATAAATATATTTTGATTAAATTTTATGTGAAACTATTTAAAATTATCTAAAAGCTTGAAATTGGTAATGAAAAAAAAAAACAAACAACTTCAGTCGAGCACGATGTTTCATGCGCTGAGGATTCCGAATGATAGCTTAAAGATAACCATAATATTTATATTCGCATAATACTAAATTTACAACAAAGAAATCTGATTTTTCGCGCCGCAAAGACAAGAGACAAAGTTTCGTTAAAAAAGTTAAATGCCGTTTCTTCTTCTTCTTCTTCTTCTTCTTCTTCTTTGATTAACGTGCCGTGTACTGCCGCCTAGGTCAGAGGCACGGATAAGATAAGAGTTAGATGGAGTGGAATAGGTTAGTGATTTTGAGAAAATGTATGAGGCGTTCAATTTTGTCGTGGCGATCGGACAGGATTTCGGAAAGGTTGGAACTCGTATGTATACAGTGGTGACCTAGCAAAATTTTTAGTGGTGCGAGATCTCAAAATGGCGCCCCTCCAAATATAAAACTTAACGTTCCTTCCATGCAATTGCTTATCCGCGATTATGCTCTAGGTAGTTTACGTTCAGACGAAAGGGAATGTAATTTTTTATATATAAACAGTATTAGACCGATTAAACATCTATAGGCATATCTGAATGTCAACTTGTCAAATGAGAAATAATCACAACTAATATTTTGTCTGACAACTTTTATTTAACCTGTTATCTGCTGCAGGCAGTAAACAATCTTAAAGTAAAAGAACAACCAATTTCATATAGAAAATCTTTCTAGCTTTTTCGCTTGCAAATTTTTTTATGAAGTCTGAATAATTCAACTTCTGGGCCATAGCATTTTCCATGGACAAAATTCCAAGATCTCACAGTCTATTTCCTGACACACATAGTAGATTGTAAGTTTGTTTTTATAAGTTTTAATTTACCGAAACTTCATTCTCCTTTAGCGACAGTTACAGGTACAGTCAGCAAGATAGGAATTGTTGTCCACACCTTCGCGAAAATATCTTGCCAATCATTTTGTTTTACAAGTCAAATAACGTTTAATGGCTCTTCTGACTGAAAATCTTTTAATAATGGGTTCTCATAAGTGTTCCTCAGCCAATTCGCAACCAGACACATCACATTTTTTAGAAGGGCATCATGAATCGAAGAGTAGCGAAAACGAACAGGAGCAAGGTTAGAAACTCTACTCTCCCAATGAGTTTCGCGAACTTTTTATTAGCGATAATCCTTCTATGTGCTTGGATATTACTTCCCGTTGTTTTGTTGATCCAGAAAATAAAACAAAACAGTCTTTGAAGAAATCCAAATAAAGCAAATGATTTAACGGATGTTTTCGCTGTATCTGCTATCACCAAATTCAAGCTATGACAGACACGCGAATTATGCTCGACGATATCGGTTAAGATTTCCGGTTTGGACACACTTTTGTTTACTCCTACACTATGTTTGCATCGTTATCATATTCTTGACCTCAACAATAGTTCATGTTGAAATCAAATTCTTGTACAATTGTATCAAGAGACAGAAGCCCCAGTGAGTCCTGCTCTAGAAGAATCACTTACCGGCTTGTAAGCAACGCGAACACTTTCGTACTTTGACTGTTTCCTCATCAGTGTCGACAAAACGGAATGTTACTGATAACTGTTCAACGTGACTTATATCGCAGTGCAGTACACTATTACGGCAAAAATATTTAGCTGACTTTACCATATTTAAAATATGGCATTTCGAACTTCACTTCTAAGTGAGCCAATTGACTCGTTTTGAATTCGTTTTGGCAAAATAGTAAACATCGGTCTTATTTACAACGCGGCGAAGCTGTGCCATCATTACATTATCAAAATTTTCCTAGTAGCTACACTAAGCCCAGGAAGTTGTGCTATTATTAGGAGTTTATAAAGTTTCAGATCCAGAGCTCCCTCTAAACGACAAATTATTGCCTGCTAAGAAAAGTACTATGGACGTTATTTGTTCGAGGATAAGCAACTCACCGAGATACCTCGTTTTCAATTTGCTTTTTCAAATGCTTGTCTCTATTCAACTGAAGTTCTTCAGACGAATCGACGCTTCTATCCAACATAATACGTCGATGATCTGAGGAAGTTTTGTGATTTTTGAGGCGCATTGATAAGTGCCTCTTAGTCGTCAAATCCTTCTTTTCCGAGATTAAAGTAGTGGGGATTTGTGTTTAAATAAATGGCAGAAAAAACAATATACTTTATCCATCGATATTTAGAGTGTGTACGAGCCATCTTCTTTTCAATGTTCCCCCATTTGTCTTTCAAAATTTGAAAAATGACGGCTGTCATATTTGGGTAGTTTTCATTGTTCATTTCGTTAATAATTATTTGATCTCTTGTTGCAGAGTTGATAAACGACCATTTTGAAATATCATCATAATTGTACTCTCTCATAAATATGATAATGATGATGATGTATCATCCATAATATTTTCATATCCAGATATGAGAGACCAGGAATAGCTAAATCTACTTCATGAGCTTCGCCTGAAAGTCGATGATTAGTATTTCCTAGTAGTCTGTGGTTTCGATTGATTTCGATGTCTCCTCCATAACGGCGCCCTGTGTGGCCGCACCGCCCTATGGCCGCTACTATATACATATACAAGTGTATTACTATACTATTTTAATGGAATCCATTTATATCACATACTCTTTTTAAAATTAATCAATAAGCTTTATATATACTCGTATCAAACAGTTTTCACTGGTTCCAAAAATAAACATTCCACTCGAAGCATTAACATATTACGTTTTCTCCAAAATGAAATTTCTATTTATCTGGTAATAACAAATATTATTAAATAAGTAACAATTGCAATTTTACGCTCATCTTACATATCCTTCCAAAATGTTACATTACTAGCCGTTCGATTTCAAATTATAATATCGATTTCATTAAAACTATCGATTGTTATAAAACGATATCTATGAAAAATTATCAAAGAGAAGATGATGCTAAAGGGTGCTCCCAGAGACATTCGTTGGAAATCGAGGGAATTATACACAGGCAAAGCATAGATGACTATGCAAGTTTCAAAGCCGGCCCTGTGGGTTACCCAGATGAGGTTTCACTTTTTGCTGCTACAGTCTTTTCAAAAAAAGTTTGCAAAAATAGACATGTACATATATAATAAAATGTATGGGTATTTTTTTTTTTTTTTTTGAATAAAGGTTTTAAAGAAACTTTTTGCATTTTTCCGCTTAATGGTGGAAAAGAAAACAAATGACTAGACAGAATTACTAAAAATTGAACCAGTAAAGGTGCAAGTTAATTTAAACGGGCTACTAACTACTCCTTGATAAGCACTTCCACTTAGATAAGCGATAATAATCAAATGGTAATAATTCGCGGTGGCACGCACACGTCAAAAATTATCGCTGTACCGGTATGTTAATTAAATTTCAGAACGCAAGTAATTGTTTCACATGCACAAATGAGCTGTAAATCTCTTGCATTAATTAATAAAATTATACATTTCCTCTTGTTTACAAATAACCTTTAGTTTACTCTACAATTGTTTTTTAACCTTAAAATTGTTTCCGAATATTTTCTAAAATCAGAACAGCTAAAAAACGCGGCAAAATTAAATACTTCTCCGTAACGACTGTGTTCTAATGTTGTCGCATATGTCGTTGTATAATAATCAAGAGCACGTGCGCATAAGTACTCTGCTGTTATTGCACCGCATAGCGTCACACCGAACACAGCCGGTTTAAGAGATCCTTTTCCCAGCTAATTATCAAAAAAAAAATGTTTATGGCACTATTTTTAAAAGAAAAGCATTTTAATTTTAATTTTTTTTTTTCATTTCAATATAAAATTTACATAATTACATATATGCGTTTACTATCCTATATAGAAAGGTGCATGGAAATTAGTGATGAGTAAGTTCGTTATCGGACCCAAATATATGTACATATGTATATTAGGTGTACAAATAAGTTTCCGCCGTTTGGCAAATACGGCGCCACCAGTAAGTTATGGTGAAATTGTTAGATATAAAACGTTTTGTCGTAAGTTCAGACATCTGGCAACACCGTCACGTAAAAATATTACCGATTTTGCACCAGTCAGTTATTTGTGTTGGTACGAAAATGTTGCGTTTTATTTGATTTACTTTTTTAATTTGAAGAAATCCGCAGCTGAGGCGCATCGCGATTGCTTATGGAAGCATATGGTGAGGCTGCCTTAAGTGAGAGAAGTTGTCGTGAGTGGTTTCAGAAGTTTAAAAACGGTGAGTTTGACGTGGAAGACAAAGAACGTAGTGGAAGGCCGAAATTGTACGAAGACACAGAATTGGAAGCATTATTGGAGAAAGATTCGTGCCGAACACAAGAAGAACTTGCAATTACATTAAAAATAACTCAACACAAGCAATTTCACACACCGTTTAAAATCGTTACGAATGATTCAAAAACAAGGAAATTGGATTCCATTTGAACTGAAGCTGAGAGACATTGGACGCCGACTTTGCATGTGTGAAATAATGCTTGCCAGGCAAAAAAGCAAGCGTTTTTGCATCGTATAATCACCGGTGATGAAAAATGGATCCACTACGATAACCGAAAGAAAAGAAAATCATGGGGACCATCATCTGGCCATGCTTCAACACCGACGGCTAAACCGAATATTCACGGGAAAAAAACTCATGCTGTGTATTTGGTGGGATCAACTTGATGTCGTGTATTACGAGTTGCTTAAAGCGAGCGAAAAAATTACTGAAGCTCTCTATCGAACACAGTTAATAAGACTGAACCGAGGAACAATTAAGGAAAAACGTGCCCATTATGACTCCAGAGACACGAAAAAATTCTTCTTCTACATGATAATGCTCGTCCGCATTTCGCCGATCGAAACCTACTTGGAAACACTTAATTAGGAAGTCCTACCGCTCCCGCCGAATTCACTTGCCCCTTCCGATTATCATTTGTTCCGGTCGATGGTACCGGGCCTGTCTACGCAGCGGTTTAAATCTTATGAAGATACTAAAAATTTCGTGGATAGCTTCCAAAGGTGAAGAGTTCTTCCGACGTAGTAGCCGAATGCTGCCAGAATGATGGGCAAAGATAGTAATGGACAATACTTTGAATAAAAGATAATGTGTACCGTTCTTTCACAATAAATTCCGAATTTTCTATAAAAAACGGCGGAAACTTATTTGTACACCTTATAGATCTGACATTTATGCGCTCAGTATACTGAAAAATTTGAAGTAGTTTGCACTCGACGCGGTGTACACCAGTGTGCTGAGTCAGATTATGCGTGTTAGAAAGAGAGAAGTAAATTGAAAAATATCCAATGTAGGAGTGAGGGGGCGTGGTCAGCCGATTATCTAGAGAGGGGCAGGGTGATATTATGTGTGCAAATAGGTTCTCACTGGTTTTTTTTTTCGTTTTTGTTTTTGTAAAAATAAGTGCTTTATTTAAATAAAATATAAATTATAGGTGAATTTTGTAAGTGAAATAAATGCGGTTTTTAAAAGTTTATTATAATTTTAGAAATAATTTCAAATAATTCGAAAATTTTAATTAAAACATAATCTCCTATCGGATTCATTGTAGATTTTTTTCAATTACTTTGTTGATGAAATCTTCTAGGTCCTCCGAGATGATTTGTCTTGCGACGATTTTTGTAAAGTTCGATTTCGTTTTTCATGTTTTCGGGAAAACGTTAAGAATTTTCAGAAGGTTGCACAAACTTTCTTAAGATTTTCCATGGGCATATCTTTGCATTTGTACCGGTTGTAATTTAAACAACGCGAGTGATTTAGTGTTTTCCTCGGCAAATCGCTCCTGAAGAGAGGTAACAATTGAGTCTATCATTACAGAACAAAGATCGGCTGAGGAAATATGGGAGGAGGCAAAGAAGGCAATGACTGAAGCTGCCGAAAAATTCAAGGAAAAAAGAGAAGCGAAGAAGCCACGGATTACCCTCGAAACAATAGAGCTACAGAAGAAAAGGAAAGAAAGGAAAGCAGCGGGCTTGACCACACAAGAAGTCTGAGAAGAATATCGTAAATTAGATAGAGCAGTTAGGAAACAAAATCGCGTAGACAAAGAAACTTAAGAAAAATATGCGACGAGATAGAAAAACACCGGGAAAAAAAAGTGAACCAAGAGATTTCTTTTGTAAGATCAAATTGATCACAAAAGACTTCGAACCTCGTTTTAGGAATATAACGAACGAAAACGGGAAAACTCTAATAGATATGGAAGGAATTACAGATAGATGGAAAAATACATTAGATGTATTGACATAAGAGGAGCTTAGAACGATTGAATAATATACTACTATCACAGATATCTCAGGAACAAGTGGAGTTCGTACCCGGAAGAGGAACGAGGGAACAGATAATGAATGTACGTCAAATAATAGAAAAAGGTCGTGAATTTAATACGCCAGTAATCATGTGCTTTCTAGATTACCAAAAGGCGTTCGACTCAGTACAGTGGAATACGATGTGGAGGTTACTCCATAAAATAAGCACCCTAAGGCACTTGATGTCGTTATTGAAATCTCTATACCGGGAAAATTCTACTAACGTACGCACAGAAAATCAATACTCAGTATCGTTTAGAGCTAGAAGAGGCGTACGACAGGCATGTCCTATGTAATATATATGGAGAATGGATCATTCGTCAGGCGATCGATGGTTGGAAGGGAGGATTTGCAATTGGTGGCAAAAAAGTTTGCAATCTGCGGTATGCAGACGACGCAGTCCTAATAGCATTATCATACACGGAAATAAATGAACTGTTGGAAAGAGTTGAAAAAGTAAGCGCGGAAAATGGTCTTTCCTTGAACAGACAGAAAAGTCAAATTCTAATTGTGGATAGAAGTAATGAACTTCGAAGACACTCTGCGGGATCGAAGTGAAAAATCAGCTGGTCTATTTAGGCGCACTCATATCGAACACGGGAGGCTGTAACGTGGAAATTAAGAGCAGATTAGCAACAGCCCGGAAAGCAATGGTGCGCCTAACGCGTATATGCAAAGACAGTCACATCTTCATGTTTACTAAGAAGAGAATAGTCAAAATGCTGGTATTCCCTATTGCCACATATGCGTGCGAAACATGGACAATAAACCGAGAAGCCCAAAATGAAATACAAGCTTTTGAGATGTTCTGCTGGCGTCTCATGCTAAGGATTCCATGGACAGAGATGCGCACAAACACGCGTCTATATTGACCAATCTGGAAGTCGAGGCTCAAGAGAGGCTGTTACCAACAATCCATCGTCGCATTTTACAATTCTTCGGACATGTTATGCGCCGCGGACCAGAGTCTCTTGAAAAAATTATTATGCAGGGGAAGGTCCCCGGATGGAGAGGCCGCGGCCTTTCTCCGAATAGATATATAGATCAACTGTCGGAAATAATAGGAAAAAGGCTGGAAGAAAACTTGCGAGCAACGGCAGGCCGCGACAAATGGCATGATTGCATTTTGTCAGTGTAACCATGGATGATTCACGACGTTCGGTATCGAGAAACACGACGGAAGAAGATGGGTATAATCAAAGACCTCTTCCGGAGTACTCTAGGGTTTCCTGTTGGCTGATTGTTTACGTACCATTTTTCTCGCAATAATTTTGAGCCCAAGCTCTTCTTAAATAGCAGTAGCATTTCTAATAATTTCATCCGTGACGTTTACGGGATTTTTACGGTGGCTTATTAGCCAAATCTAAAACACGTTTAAAATGTTGTGCTACCTTGACAACATCCATTATTATAGATCGGAAAACATTTATCGTCATAACCGAATACTTGCTTATTACTACAAGGCACAAAATAAACGAAGCTCTGGAAGTGGTGCCATGGAACTGGAATGCTTTATTCCGGGCCGTTCTGTTTGTCTTATTCGTTAAGGGGTTTCTTTGGCTATCATTATAATGCAAAAATTATCCATAAAAACTCTGATGGTTTTATACTTTTCGCTCCATTTTGTTTCACAGAGATTGGAAATGTTTTTGGTATTAACTTCCTTCTCAAAAAACTGAGTCCCGAGAAAATGTTATTATTTCGTTGATGGTTTCTATTGTGAATTTCAGGTAGAACATTGAGCTCATTTATTACCAAACTCACGTTTATGCGAAGAACACTGAAAGAATAGAGCTTCGGTATATACGTTTTGCGCAAGATTGCTTGTACGCCACCACTTATTTCGGACATTGTCGAATCCCAATCCAACGCATTTATCTGGATTAAGTTCTTCCGTTGCTAAAAAATCATCAATTGACTTTTGCAATAGAATTTCCATCCACACCTTTTAGCTCAACAAATAATCCTATAAATACTTCTTGGATTTCACACTCTTCTCGTCATCGAAATAACGTATATTACAATTAGTAATTTCTCTTTTCCAGAAATGCCAGTTATTTCGTCGGCCAATACACTGTATGCCTCTGTTGTTTTTTTTTGTTTCTTTCTTACTTTCGTCGCATTATCTTAAGCACATCAGCACAATTGTTGATAGATTCATTTTGTATACCAACAGATTGATAGCTTGAATTTTTTCCCACATTCAAAGTGTTTCTTCAAGACTACATCACCCACGTCAATCCGTTTTGGAAAAGATTTTGCCTCGCAGCGCTAAGTCGTGAGAAGTACAAAGTATAACGCAAGATATAATTGACTTAATAACTTTTTTGTTTTCCTCAATAACGCTCTGCGAGTATTTATTGAGTTGTACATATCTATTGCGAAACTTTCAAAAAATAATCTAGCAGCTTCCAGTGCCATCCTATGAAATTAAGTTTCCACGTGCTTTTTGTATCGTGTACATCCTTAAATCCGCAAAATGGATTATTTACGAATGATCACAATACGAGGGAAATAAGGTACCATATTTGCTAAAGGCGCCTTTTTGCAGTCTGGAGTACACCAGTCACGGTGAATAATACATCTCCAACCATGAATAATTAAATTTCCTCATTAGAAGCCTCCTGGGAAAAATTATATGCATTGGGGCGCGTCCGACATTTTTCAAGTAATTCTTTCTTCTTTTCGGTCGATAATATCGATACTGGGTTAACGAAGTGGCCAGTGCCATTTCCGTTACAGTCATCCACTGATGGAATCTCGTTAAAATATCTGGACGACGTCGGTCTCGCCACATTACTCATACAATCATTTTGAATTTGCGTTTCCGAGACAAAGAGCTTGGGCTACATATCTTTATTCTTCTTTTTACTCCTTCCTTCTCATCACTATTTCTGCTTGATTCGTCACCATTCTTTCTCTTTGAGTTCACTAAAAACCAAATATACACATATACTGGATACATAATATTTACAAACTAAAGAGAAAATTGAAAAAATTGAGAGAATAGAGCGGAGTCTAACATTGAAATTGAACTAAGAATTGTTATAGGTTATTTATATCACAGAATAAGGGGATAAAAATAGTCTAAACTTGGGCGCTTTTTTAGAAATTCTTTGGATAGAAATTTCGTCTATAATCGAGATACGATCATTTCAAATAGTAAAATTTGGTTCTTCTTTCGTTTTTGTGTGTTGAAGAAAATCGATTTCTCAGAGAAGAAATGATAAAATCTAAATATGGGATGAAGATAGATATTCTGAAGAATTCTTTTACATTTTAAGATAATCGATTTGATTTCTGAGGCTGCCTTGCCCCTACTCGAGGACGCTTAAATTCAACATCCAATTCTTCGAAAATGTTTTGAGTTTTTTCGAAAATGTTTTCAGCTTTCTCGAAAATGACCGAAAACTATATGGAGGCATTATCGCGGTGACACTGAAGCACGTCCGTTAATTTATTTATGTGATCGTGTATCGCCTTTATATTCATATTTACATCTTGTAATTGGTTGCAGACGGGTGTTCAAGTTTGGCAGAATAGGCAGCAATTACTAGGAGTGTCACAATGTATGTTGGAGTTGTTTTTAGAGTTCAGTGCGTCGTGTGAAAGTTCTTCTAAAACTCGTATAATAGTTAGAAAGTTTTCAGAAAATTTTCTGATACTTTTGTATTTTGCTGTCCATCGCGTTTCACAAAAGAGAAATATATTTGGAATTTTATTTCGCCGCAATGTACTCTCTCTCTAAAAAAATTTATAATGTCCTTTGTTGTCCCAGCGGTATTTCTTACTATTGATGACAAGATTCAATGTATGGCTTGCACAGTGGAAAAATAGAGCTGAAGGATATTTGTCATTAATAATTTTCTGAACAATCTTGCAATTAGTACAGCAAACCTCAACACATATTTTTATAGGAAATTGAACGCTCTACAAAAATATGTATTGTTCATTTTATGAGTTTTATTAATTAGCGAGTTATAAAATTAAGAAGAAAAAAAAAAATGTTCCTCAGTTTTTCAAATTTTGACCTTCAATATCTTTTAAATGGTTAGATTAGTGAAAAAAGTGTAAGAGACCTATTTCGTATAGCATTCAGTTTTCTACAAAAATATGTGTTGTGATTTTCGGTATGTTCAATTAATGGCAAGATATGAATTTTTTTATAGGGGACTGAGGTAAAAATGGAAAACTTTGAGGACCTTCTTATTAATATTAAGAGCTTAGATTTGGAGACAATTTTCTAGAGGTGCATAGCAACCAATTTTTCGGTATCGGAAGTAAAAAAAAAAAATAGTCGATTGTTTTGACCCGCCCTAGTGTAGATGCAGATGCACCTCCCTGAATGTAATCCTACTTTCAAATGAATAAAAAATCATTAAAATCGGTCTAAATAATCAAAAGTTCTGAGCGAACAAACATTACAAAAAAAAAAAAAACAGAACAAAAAGGACATACGAACCAAAACATAACCTTCTCTTTTTGAAGTCGGTCAAAAAATAAATAAAAAAATAAGAGCGATCAGTCAATTCAAACAACTCTTCTATAAACATTATGGAACTAGTATCTGCGGGTCCGAAGAACTTCCTCTTTGGCGAGATCCGAAGGACAGAGTTTATACGTATATATGTGTGCATGTGAAGATACAGATTAAAGCAAGTGCACATATACGAAGCCTTGCTTCATTCTCAGCAGACGGGCATTAATGGCAGCTACGCGAAGGAGAAAGTCAAAATGGTTGTAACCCCGTCTATGTTTTCAGTATGTGACGAAAAAATAGTATTAAGCAAGGTTTCGTTGACTATACGGGGTTTCGTTTATAACATTTTTAAAATTGAATAAAATCTTTTATTATCCAGTTTTTGTTAAGAATGTGAAATCTCATAATTAAACTTTAGATTTAAAAAAAAAAAACAAAAAAAAAAAGAAACAGCTAATTTCATTTCTGGTTTGATTAAAAATCACAACACAAAGATGTCACGAGATAGGAAACTTGTAAATCAGGTTGTTAGCACTTTCGTGACTTTGCAGTATTCTAGCAGGTGAAAAATTATATTTTATGCAGGCTTTATACATGTGTATGCCCGCATATGATGATGTTGACATGAACACCATATGGGAATTGTGTCGGTATTTTTACGGGAAAATTACGATTACTGTGACACTCCTAATTAAAACGAGATAATTACGTCGCACTGTAATCAGATTTTATTAGCGACACCTCTGAGTTGCTGTTTTTTCAAATTTGATTATTTTGTTTTTGAAAAGATTAATGTTATTCATTCGATCATTTTTAATTATTATTTAGGTATAGTGTCCAACACTTATTACAAATTTTTTGCAAACAGCCGAATACGTAGAAAACTGCCAACAAATACAAATTATAAACTATTCTAAACACTTGTAGCATATCCGCACATCGTGTTTGTTACCTAATTAATTAATAAAATAAAAAAATTAACGAACAATTAAAACCATAAATGGATATGCTAGAAATATTTTCGGAAATATCCCCCCTATCTTCAAAAAAGGAAAAAGAAAAACTTATTAGTAAGTGTCTGAATCTTTTAATTTCTAGCATATTCGTTTGTGTTAAATTTAAGTTTATTATTTATATCTGTAATTATTCGCTACTTCAGAAAAATATTCAAAATATATAACAATGTTTAGAATTCTTAAAAAATATGCATAGTTTTCAGCTGCAAACAAAAATTACTTTTTCTTTTTTGTTTGAACAAAAATCCATTAAGATTTTTTTGATATTATTACATTTTCCGTCATTAAAAAAAATCTGAATGTTATATTATTGTTTTTTACGTTTAAAAATGATGATTTTATAGAACTGCCTCTGTGAATAAATGCGTTACAAAAGCACTAATATTTATCAAATTCTGAATCAAATGTAGATAAATCCATAACCTGTTTGTTAAACATTTATAAATATAAAATTAATATTTGTTATTAACAAATTCATTTATCTTGCATTTGTAAACTCTTGAATATCAGTTTTGTTAAACTTATTCGCCAAAAAAAAAAAAAAAAAAAAAAAAAAAAAACGAAAGATACGAAATCCCCTCTTTTTTTTTTTTTTTTTTTTTATTTATTTATTTGCTCCGCTGTACCTTGCGGTTTTTCAGCCAGAGTTTCTGATTGTTACTGTTATTATTTGTTGTTGATGTGTTTTGTTTTGTTATTCATTACATGGTTGACAAAGCTGATGAAATTAAAAAAGTTTTTTTTTTATGTATTTCGATTATTGTTTTTTTTTTTTATTATTTTCCGTTTTTCTTTTTCGTTTTTAAACTTATTGCATTCGAAAATCGAATGAAAGCAAATCATCTGTTTCCTCTTTACAGTAAAAATTTCCAATTCATTTTGTTTCTTAAAATTCGTACCCTATATTTGATTAAAGCGATATTAAATGTATGTATCTAGTCCCTTCAAATATGTTCGGTTTTCACCCCGGGCTTAGCCCGGTAGATTGCAGCAGTTATTTCCTTGCAAATATCTATAAATCCTTCCTATCAAAAAAATTTACTGTCGCTTCTTTTGTCGATGTCTGCTCTGCACTCGATAATGTGCATCTTCCTTTTCCGGGCTTCAAACTCCTCTCTTTATGGCAATGCCTCCAAATCTCTCCTTTCGAAACTTGACGCAATTCGAAATTCCTGCCTTCGTCTATGCATTGGCGCTTTAAAATCTCCTATTCCTGCGATTCTACCTGAATCTTCCGCTCAATCTCTATCCATTCGTCGTTCACTCCTAGGTTATCGCTTTTTAATAAAACGTCTCCTCATTTTGTCATCCAATCTCATTCTTTCTTATCTTCATATCAAAAATCACTGGCGCTTCGCGCCTCACAGAATTCCAATTTTATCGCATACAGCTGCTCATGTTTCCAATTTTTCTCCCTACGTTTCCTCTTATAACTTCCTTACTTTTCTTTCGATTTTAATATCAATTTCTCCTCCCTCCTATTCCGAACTAATTCTTCCTCTCATAATGTAGTCAACTTCGAATTCCTTCAGCTGCTGGACTCTTCTTTTCCTCCCCATGTCTTAATCTTCTCGGATGGCTCCAAGAGTGATGGAAGCGTGGGTGGTGCATATACGTCTCCTACGTTCCAGCACTCTGAGTCCTTCAGACTTCCTTCTTTCTGCTCCATCTTCTCGGCCGAATCGATCTCAATTCTTCGTGCCATTCATTTTATATCCTCTACAAATGAGGTTCACAAATTCCTGATCGTTTCCGATTCCAAAGGCGCTCTTCAAGCCATCTCCTCTCCTCTTTCTCATTCTTCTGACGGTATCATCCTCTCTGTTCGATCTCTTGTCTCCTCTTTGTTCTCGTCCCGTTCCATTCTCATAGACTTTCTATGGGTTCCTAGTCATTCCATTATTGAGGGCAATGACTCAGCTGATTCTTTAGTTCGCTCAGCCGCCCGCAATGTTCCTTTCTTCGACTCTTTCCCTTCTTCAGACATTCTTTCTCTTTAACGCTCTAATCATTCCAGACTTTGGTTGGACATGTATCCTTTTTTATTTTCTAATCATTATTCATACTACTGTCTTATTCAATCGATTCCTCGTTGACTGCCTTGCTTTCATTCTATTCCTGTCTGTTGTTTCCTTAATTAGACTCCGAATCAATCATTCTCTACTCCTTTCTTCTTGCTTTCGTTTTTCTTTAACTCTTTCTCCTTTCTGCTATCTTCACGCTTCTGAGCCTTCTTGTATTTGTGACACTCAAATCATATGCCCTATTCGAATGTTCTGCACTCTCTAACGAACGCTTCTTTTTTGACGCCCAACTTTTAGTTTTGGGTCTTCCTACTCCCTTTAACGCTACCTACATCCTTTCCTTCCCATTGTCTTCAGTTATTCCGTTGCTGCTGTCCTTTGTTTTTAACATTTCTGACCGCCTGGCTATTTAATTCTGTCTCTTAATTTTTCATGTTGTTGGGTCAAGGCCGCTGGCGCGCCCAGGCTAGGAAAAAAAAATGTATGTAAACGTGATTGCGTAATCTTTTGTAAATGAACAAATGAAATATTTTTAGTTTAGAATTTGTAATTTACATATAATGAAATTGTGCATTGTCAGCCTGATAAACTAACCACAAGGATAAAAAACCACAAATAAGCGAAATATTCGTGACAAAATTTCAAATAGCACAAATTAATTTTGTTGTTATAACTCTTTTCTAATTTGTTTGAAAAGCTGAAAAAGAATTTACATAATTATCGTTTAATTTCATAAAACTAGTTTTACAGCTAAAATGCAATAATTATATTATAAAAATAATAATTCCTAAATTTTTTATTATCCGTTTAAAAATTATATATGGGAATTTAACTAAGGCATGTTTGATTCCTTTCGATTAACTGTCAAAATTATTAAAGAAAACTCCTTAATGAAAACTGGGATAATTACACTCCTCCAAGCTTAGTATCTTTTTTGGTTAATTTATGAATTGTGTTTTCAAACCACTCATTAATACAAAGTTTTTAAGGAGTAAAGGTCGCTAAATTTTTTTAAAAAATCGTTTTTTTTTTTTTGTTTTTTTTGTGTTTTCTTAGAGTATAAAATTTTAAACATATCCCGAGTAAATTTCAAGTTGATTCAATTAATAGTTTTCAAGACATACTATAATAACTATAGGACCTTCTTACTGTTGATGGTAGGTAGTTCATGGTAACTGGCTAAATTTTGTTTTTACCTGAATACTGAATAAATGGGAATTTAGTGTCATACCTAATAATGGCCAAATGATGTAATGTTGGACCGGAAAAAAAAAAAAAAAAAATCATTTATTGTATTAGAATCTACTTTACTGTGATGTTAAGCTATTTAATTGCATAAAATTTCTTGTATAAATTCTGTTTGCAGAAATTATAGGTTGGATCATTCTTCTAAACAATAATCATGTATCGGGATACGCTAAATATTATCATCCAATTCTTGGCATATTTATTTTACAAATAACAATACATTTTTCACTAATATTCATGCTATTAATAATTTCCAGCATTTCGATTTATATCGATTAATAATTTACATAAATGAATTACCACCCCGTATATGAACGTTAATAAAAATTACACATATGTTATTGATTATACTCGTAATAAAAAATTGTGCATAAAATATTAATTAAAAATATGGAGCATATTTTTTCTTTTTTTCTTTGTAATGTAAGAACATACTAAAAAATCATTAATATTTATTTTAAATTTCTGATTTTTATCAAATTTTTGTGCATTTATAATAACGATTTCAGTTCTAATGGGGGGTGTTTACCCTCCCGCCCGTGGACACGGCCTTGCCCCCGCTTTGGTACAATCTATCCGTATTCAATCTTTTGCAAATAGTGCTTACGATAACCATCAGAATTTCTTCGTGGGTTTATTTAAAATCATTGAAGCAAAAAAAATGTATTAATTTAAAAATTTTTTAGTACCTGGTCAAAAGGTACAAAAAATTTCCAGCGTACGGCAGAAATGACAGCCAGAGCAATAGTTTTAATAAGTAATGTAGATTACCATAAATTTCAATGATCTTCTTAAATTGGAATTTTCCTTTCTGAAAGTAATCACGACTTGGCACGCAGTCTACCACGCATCTAAATTTTAATGAATTTTCCTTGCAAAATAAAGTTCAAACGTAGATTTATTCTCTTTTTCTTGTAAAGATGTAAGATTTCTTGTAGCTTATCAACTATTGTTCATGGTTCATTTTCCATAATCTTTCTTTTCTGTTTAAGTGTTTATATTATTTGTAAGTCCACTTGTTATTAGATTTTTTGGTGCTAAAAATTTTCGAAAGATCCCATAGAGTTTATAGAATTCTGTAAATTCAGGGTTTTTGAAAATAGTATTACTATTATTATTATTATTATTATTATTATTATTATTATTACTATTACTATTACTATTATTATTAGAAAACACACAGCCATCCGCAACACCCCCCGCGAGCCCGATTAACAGCAGTCAAAACTGGGTGATGCTGCTGACAGCCATCAGGGACGATTTGGCCACACTGACCCAGCAAGTAACGGATCTTAGCAAGCAGCTAGCAGATCAGATGCAGGCGAATGACACCCTTCGCGCCGAAAACAATCACCTAGCTGAGGCAAATGCCGCTCTAAAGACACGAGTAGATAATCTTGAGCAATATACACGAAAAGACAACGTAATAATAACAAATATTCCGGTCTGCCAAAATGAAAACCTTCTTGAAATCGTCAAAAAAATCGGCGCGGCAACTGGAACAGCTATTTCTAACACCGACATTAGTGCCTGTCACCGCTTGCCAAAAACACCGCAACAACAGTTCCCTAATATAGTGGTAAGGTTTTGTCGTCGAACCATCAAGCAAGATCTTTTAAAGAACAACCGTCGAGTGCGACCAACTCTTGATAAAATTGGGTTCGATAATAACATAACGGCAGCAAATCACCAGTTCTTCGTTAACGAACATCTTTCCTCCGAAAATCACAAACTGTTCTTGTCTGCCCGAACGCTGCGAAATCACGGCTGGAAATATGTGTGGATAAGGGAATGTAAAATTCTCGCAAGGAAAAGTGACAATACCGCATTTATCCGCATAAAATCAGAAGAGCAAATTATTGGCCTAAAAAGTAATTATAACGCATGACTATTTATAGTAATTTTAATTCTTAGCCGTAACCATTTACAATCATATTTTGCTTGTACTTATCATTCAACCCAGTTACCTCATCCTAATCTTATATTATTACAAATTTCACTCTTTGGTTATTTCTTACATAAAAACTTAGGACAAATTCATTTTTTCCCCAAAATCCTCCACTGTTTTATCTGTTTTATATTGCCTCTCACGGTCTTTCAATTGAATGTGTTATATTATATACTATTCTCTAAAATCAATATTCGATACTTCGATTTATTCTATCCTTATTTCATATTAATTAATTATTACAATTTATATTATTTTCTTAAGCAAGCATGAAAAACACAGACATCTTGATGAATTCCAAAAAATTAAAAATTTTACTTCTTAATATCCGAAGCTTACGTAAACATTTTAACGATATAAACACATTACTAATACAAGAATTAAAAAATTACAACATATTAATATTTACAGAAACCTAGTTGTATGAGGAGGAAATAAATAGATATAATATCCCGGGCTTCATTCTACATGCGCAATGTCGCAGTGAAAGAAGATCAGGTGGAGTAATTGCATACATAAATGAAAAATTTTCATATAAAAACATCGATTTAACAATCACTACTGGAAATATAGTAGGACTAATAATAAATCTTGAAAATAATAGCCATATAGCTCTTATAGCTATCTATAGATACTGTGATTCAAATTATAATGATTTCGTCTCAGAACTAAGCAATATAATTAATAATCTTCCTATAAATTCGATAATAAGTGGTGATATTAATATTAATTTATTAGATAATCGAAACTCTGGTGAATACGTAAATCTCTTACATTCAAGTGGTTTCACTAATGTAAATACTAAACCAACTTTTAGGCGCAATGGTGATACACATATTTCCTGCATCGATCATATTTTCATTCGAGGATTAGGTACTGATATACTAAACCCAAATTTTAATTATAATCTAATCGAATTTGACTTCACTGATCATTGTGGTATAAGTTCGGATTTGCCACTATTAAACATCGGAAATCTTAAATACAAAAAAAGCAGAGAATATTTTTTTGATAAAAAACTATTTCTATTAGAACTAAGTAAGTATGATTTTTCTGCAATATATAAAAGCTGTGAATCCGTTAACGACAAATTTAACTGGTTTATTGAAAAACTAACAATGATTATAAATCGCTGCAATAAAATAAAAACTCACAAAAATTACAAACACAAAAGATCCCCCTGGATAACCTCGGAAATTTTGCAATTAATTAAAATTAAAAATGACGAGTATAAATTATCTGTCCAAATTCCAAATAATCCATTATCAAAAATCAAATACAAAGAAGCATCAAAAAAAGTCCAACGAGCTGTGAGAAAAGCAAAAAAAATTTATTACACGAGTATTTTAGATAAATGTAAATCAAAACAAAAAAGTTACTGGTCTGTAGTCAAAAACACAATTGGCCAAAATGACAAAAGAATTAAAAATATTTTGGTTGGAAAAGATAATTTAACCGTAGATGGAAATGAACATAAAATTGCAGAGTATTTTAATAATTATTTTGAAAATAGTGTTCGTAATATTGTTTGTAATATTCCAACCGACGTTCTATTCGACAAAGATGATATAACGCTATCTTCAAATATAAACTCTTTTGCGATTTTGGATTTCTTAAATGATGATATTAAACATGCAATATTATCCTTACCTAATAAATCTTCCTTCGGTTACGACAATATATCAATAAAATTAATAAAGGAAAATATAAATTTCTTTGTTTATCCTTTAACATACCTATACAATGAATCTGTTACTGCTGGTGTTTTTCCTGAAATACTAAAAACTGGTATTATTACACCCGTCTTTAAAGGGGAAGATAAAAAACTAGTATCTAACTATAGACCAATTTGTATTACATCTACTATAGGGAAAATTTTTGAAAAATGTATGAAAAAAGTTGTGCTGAAATTTTTGCAAAGTATAAATTACTTCAGTACTAACCAGTATGGTTTTCGACCAGGTAAAGGGACAGACGATGCTTTATTTGAACATATTACATATATATCTAAACATTTAGAACAAGGAAGATCAGTAGCGGCAATATATTTTGATATACGTAAAGCTTTCGATACTGTGGACCATAATATACTCTTAAAAAAATTGTATGCAACCGGTTTTAGAGGTAATATTTATAACTGGTTTAGAACTTATCTAACAAACAGAAAAAATACAACAAAGATTAACAATGTACAAAGTGGCGGTGTATTACAACATTTTGGTGTTCCACAAGGTAGCATCTTAGGCCCATACTTATTTTTGATTTACATAAACGACTTATGTAATCTAAATGTGACCGGAAAAATTTATAGTTATGCAGACGATACAGTACTAGTAATGAATTCCCCTTCGCCAGAACGGCTTCAAATATTGATCCAGAATGACGTAGACAAAATAGCCCGATGGTTGAATAACAATAAATTAGTTTTAAATGAGAACAAAACGAAACTCATGATCTACACTCATCAAAAAGGAGAATTATGGGAAAATTTTGAGATTTTTTGTGGAAACGGAGTAAAAATAAATAGAGTGCATGAAATTAAATACTTAGGCCTAATAATTGACAGTAAATTAATCTGGAATAAACAAACAATATTGGTTGAACAAAAATTAAGAAAGTCAAACTATATTTTCTATCATCTAAATAACTTCTTTTCTCCAACACAATTACGACAATTGTATCTAGCCTTATACCAACCTGTTTTGGGATATGGCATCATACACTGGGGTGGAATAGCTGACTACCACTTAAAATCTATTACAGCTTCACACAAGGAAGAATGCTTAAACTTATCGGGCAAGTTGCTAATAAAGATTTATTGAGAATACAAGAATTATATAAACTACAACTTCTAAACTTTGTCTACAAAAATAAAATGAAATTTAATATAACACAGCCAGAAGGAATTACAAGATGTTCAACCTCAGAACGAGCAAATACTCCCCATTTTAATAAATATCACACGCGTATACAATCCCCTTGTATATATAGAGGTGCAGTCTTATACAATGCATTACCGCACACATTATTAAAAGTTCAATTTTAGAAAAAAAGACGAAAACTTTCGACTGATTACCTTCTGTTCGTGAAAACTTAAACCTGGATGTCTATGTTTAAGACCAAATCATTATTATCACTACTACTATTACTATTTTTTATATATAATGTGTGCGTGTAAGAAATAATAAATAAATAAATAAGTAAAATAAAAGAGTTATTTTATGAAAACGCTATTATTAATTAATAGAAATATAATTAGTACTCGTACATATTGCCAAATTACGCTAAATTGTTTTACACGTATGTAAATATCGTTACTATTGTAAAAATCGTTTATTTTATTAAATGCTAATTATGAGACTGCACTCATATTACACCTTGTTTCTTACCATATTTTAAGCGCTAAGTTTATGTCACAAATATCCTTTATTTTTATTCTTTATTTTTACTTTATTTTGTTATCTTTCGTTTGTCTTACTTTTATTTTACATACATCAATGTATATTGTAATTTGAAAAATTAATTATATTACCATATGAATCCACTACTCGCGCAAAACTGCGCATTTGTGGAAATATTGTAAAATAATAATAAAGTTTGACTTGATTTGATTTGATTTGATT
Organism: Icerya purchasi; assembly: GCA_039619475.1. Lineage (NCBI taxonomy): Eukaryota > Metazoa > Arthropoda > Insecta > Hemiptera > Monophlebidae > Icerya > Icerya purchasi. Next base: position 527,211,041 of record CM077115.1, on the reverse strand, counting down.
ATTATTATTATTATTATTATTATTATTATTATTATTACTATTACTATTACTATTACTATTACTATTATTATTATTATTATTATTATTATTATTATTATTATTATTATTATTATTATTATTATTATTACTATTATTATTATTATTATTATTATTATTATTATTATTATTATTATTATTATTATTATTATTATTATTATTATTATTATTATTATTATTATTATTATTATTATTACATTAGAAGATACAGACGTCGGCTGCTCAAACGGGCCATGCTCGCCCGGGGAACGGAAGGGATACTAAATTGAACTTGGGAAGTTAAGGGAATGAAGGAATTGGAACACACTGCGGATATGGCAGGAAGAAGCAGCTAGGAGTTGTGGTAAGAAAGGAGGAGGCCATTCGATAAGATCGACGGAGCTTAGCGTAAGATCAATTGACGGAAAACGCCCTGTTTTTGCATCAATGTGAGGTGGTTGATCCTATTTATTTATTAGAGCAATGTTATGAGCAGCATTGTCAGAAACTAAATAATTAGGAATTTCATAAACCAAAGGGGTTTCTCTTAGAACATATACGGCTGATTTTGATATTAGAGCTGAACTGAACACTTGTTCCATTAGAAATTTTGAAGAGGCATCAAATAATACAAAAATGTAGTATTGATCATGGTCCTACAAAGTCTGTATGAATCCTTTCATAACCGTTTCCCGACCTTTTCTGTACATGGTGAGTTCCTTTTGCTGGCTTTTTCTGATTCTCTTGATATTGGACGCATTCTTTGACATTATTTTTAATGTCCTTAACTATTTCTTTCCAGTAGATATCTAAACTTTTTATTTTAATAACTCCACTATGTGTGTAACTAGTACATGTAAATTTTTTTGATGTAAGGTTACTGGTATTCACATACATTTATTTCAAAAAATAACATTTTGATATACTGAAAAATTTCCTTCAATATTCTCTCCCGTTTATATGTATTTTCTTAATTGTTTTAATTTTGGGTCATTTTCCATTTCAGATTAAATTGTTTTAAAGTCCAGATTTTCTGCTGTAATTAAATTTAAAGTGTTTGCATAAAAAACATGTGTATTAATTTCTTCAAGTATCATTTCAGTTATACTGGATAAACTGAATAAATAATCCACACGATTGCTCTCTTCCGATTTCCAGTGTTCAACGACGTAATTAAATTCAGATAAGAAAGGAACACATTATAAAAGTCGAAATGATGAAATATTTGACAATTTACTCTTTAAATTGAAAATATTAAATAAGGCCTTCTTATCTGTCATTAATACAAACTTTATTCCATATAGATAACTAAATAGTCGACCCAACAGGTAGCCAAAGTTTCTCTATCTATTTAACTCTGTGCTCATTTTTTGTTAAGTTTCTATAATAATACTATTAAATAATTTTCTGCCGAGTCGATCGCCATCCTTCAGGCTATTTCTTATATTTCCTCTTTAAGCGATCTTTCCCAATTCCTCATTATTTCGGACTCTAAGGGCGTCCTTCAAGCCATATCCTCTCCTCCTTCACATTCCTCTGATAATATTATTCTCTCAATTCGTTCTCTTACCTCCACTTTGCAGTCATCCCGTTCTATTCTCATTGATTTTTTGTGGGTCCCCAGTCATTCCGAAATTGATGGCAACGATGCAGCCGATTCTTTGGCTCGTTCTGCTGGTCGCCTTGATTCATTCCTCAACCATTTCCCTTCTTCAGGTATCCTTTCCTTATCCACCTCCAATCACGCCAGACTTTGGCAGGATATTTATCCCTCCCTATTTTCTAATCGTCATTCTCATTACCGTTTCTTTCAGTCAATTCCTCGTTCCCTGTCTTGGTTCCATTCTATTCCTCTCAGTCGTCGCTCTTCTATTGTCTCCCTAATTCGTCTCCGGATCAATCATTCTCTCCTCCCTTCCTCTCGCTTTCGATTTGATCTATCGCCTTCTCCTGATTGTTCTCTTCACGATTTTGATCCTCCTCGTACATGTGATGCTAATCACATTTTCTTTGAGTGTCCTGCTCTTCGTAACGAACGCTCCCTTTTATACAGTCAGGTCTCCCTACTCCCTATAACTCTTCCTTTATCCTCTCATTTCCTTCATCTTCTGTGGTGTCCGCACTGCTGTCCTTTGTTGCGTCCATTTCGGACCGCTTAGTTATTTAATTTATTAGCTTAGTTTTCTTGTTGTTGGGTCAATGCCGCTGGCGCGCCCAAAAAAGAAAAAAAAAACAAAAAAAAACTTATAATTCCCTCTAAATCAGTAAAACCTTATATAGAATTTTATGGAATATGGCTGGTATACTTTTAGGCCAAAGTTATGATTTATCATTGTTCGATTTGCGGCAGACTGTTCATCCATTTCAATGTGATGATGGAGGATGACTTCTTTAGATCAATAGTGAAAAAATACTGTGCATTACGATTGTTGATTACATCCTCAATTTTCGACATTAGATAATAAACATCTTTTAATTGTTCATTAACACCAACTTATAAATCAGCATATAACTGAATTCCTTCTTGATCTGACTCTGTTGCAGTAACAGCTGGACTTTCCCAATCTAAGGTTTCTACTCGGGTTATTATATCTCGATTTTGTAGCTTTTGCAGCTCTTTTTCGGTTCTTGATCTTGATGAGTATGGTATTTCCCAAGGTTTAGTAAATACCGATTTTGCATTGCTGGCTTAATTCTAAGGAACATTTAATATTTGTAATTTTACCAATTTTTTGTTAAAATATATCAATTTCAATATGTTATCACCGGTTCCAATACCAGTTTCATCATTTAGATGGAATTGATCTCATGTAATTCTTCATCATAATTGCTTAGTTCTAAATGTATTGATCATAGCCAATCTCTCTACCCATAATCGCTGTTCGATTATTCTCATTTGTAATACAAAAAGTTCCCTGTATTTTTGAACTGTATTTGTATTGAACAGTCGCCCCGACATTCAAAAATTTCTTCTCTAGATGTATAAAATGATCTAACTTTTGGCTTGTATTTTTCTTGTAAATTTAACGTATCAAAAATAAATCACAGGATAGTATTGATACTTTCGCTTCACAGTCAACTTGTAGCTTAATTAGCTGCACATCTAGATAAATAATTGCATAATAACAATCAGAATTAGAATTCAAATTTTTTATACTATAAATATCTGTATGAGTATAGACTCTATAGCATTAGATTTAATAACATTTTTTTCTGGTTAGATTTTAATTTCATAAGCGTTGAGACAGCTTATCAACATTATCTTTCTTGTTGCAACTTTTGCATGAAAGTGACTTTTATTACGTTTATTATAATCTTTTACAAGATGATTATCATATCTGCAGCACAAAAACAATGTATTGATCCCAAGGTGTTGATAATTAATTTCCTGCTTAAATGATTTAGATCGTAAACAATTTCTATCACGTTGGTTTTGATCGCATTTAGTTTTGGTACGTTTGATTGTTGAATTTATGGTTTTTTAAACGCACTTTATGTGTTTTTATTTGTCAATTTCAGTGGATAATGTTGACATTGAACTATTATTTATTTATTTATTTATTTATTTATTTATGGTTTTGATAGACTGACAGCAATCTCACATGTTAAAGCCACTTCTTTAATGTTTTGATACGTCTTTTTCCTTGACTGCATTGCTTTTTGTCATATATTTTCATCTCTTAACCCTCGTATGAACTATGATAGCAAAAATATGTCAGAAATATCGGACTCACACCTTAGGCGATATAATTCACATTCAGTTATATAATTTTAGTCTGTTACCGATTCATGAATTTTTTGTAACGCAGATAAAAACTTATACCGTTGTAATAATGCATTTTTTGACAGACAACGTTCTTTAACAATTTCACGATACGACTAATCCATGACTTCATCTGCTTCTAGCATAGTTACAATTTCAGAGTAATATTCTTTTTTTTTTTTTTTTTTTTTTTGGGCTTGTCAACCAGGGACCTTTACCCAGAAACAATTAGAATAGGAAGGAATCACTTATATCCTGATACGATCAGATATTGTTAGGAGAAAGGAACAATTTGTGGAGAGGGAAGAGATAGAACATAAGAGGCGCAGTACGGAGTAGGAAGACCAAGTCCCAGCAAACTAAAGTAGAAAGCCGAGCACTCAGCAGAAAGAGATGAACACTCAAAGAACACATGGTCCGCATCGCAAACATGCTCTTCGTTCGAGTGGAGAGGACAATATGGAGAGGAAACCAAGGAAAAACGAAAACGGGAGGAAGGCAGCAGAGAATGGTTAAAGCGCAAGCGAATAACGGAGACAACAACAGAACGACGAAGTGAAGGAAACAAAGAGAACCACGGATTGGCAGGAAGACTAGGTTGGACAGACAGATAGAAAGAGCGATTGTTAGAGAAAGAGGAAACGTACATATCCGACCAAAACCTAAGATGAAAATCTTTGCACAGAGGAAGGATATTGGACGAAGGGACTTTTTTAAAAAAGAATTGAGAATAGGCAGCAGCCCGAGCCAATGAGTCCGCCGCTTCATTACCGCAGATGCCCGAATGGCTAGGAACCCACAGCAAATCAATTTGAATAGAATGAAGGGAAGAAAGAGCGTGGATAAGTGAGCGAATGCGGAGTATAATGAAATCACAGGAATAATCAGGAAGGGGAGATCAAATGGCCTGAAGGGCGGTTATGGAGTCCGATATAATCAAGAATTTGGAGGAAATGTGATTAGAGGAAATGTGATTAGAGGAAATGAAAATAATGGAACGTAGGATAGCCATCAATTCGGCTGTGAATATAGAGCAGAAAGAAGGTAAGCAGAAAGATTCTGAAAAGCCAAAATCTGGGAGGATAAACGAAGCACCGACACCATCCGGTTTCTTCGAGCCATCTGTAAACACAGTTACATGCAAGGGAAAATCAAAATTGATATAACTGCGGAATTCCTGTATGATTAGGGCCTGCGGAAGAAACTTAGAGAGCGTAGGAACAGTAAACATATTTGGAGGATGGCAGAGATCGGCGAAATTAAAAGTGAAATAAGGGAGATTGGCAAAGGACATTATGTAAGGACAAAACGAACTGAGTCGTAGAGAAATGAGAGAAAGAATTGGAATTTTTCTAGGTACGAAACGCCAGTTCCTAGAAATGGAAAGATAGGAATGGATAAGAGTAGAGGACGTGAGTGGGAGACGCTTAGTAAGAAAACGATAGCCTAAATAAGATCGGATAAAAAGGGGTGGTGTGTTAGATTCGGCAAGGACTGCTGGAACTGGAGAGGATTTAAGAGCACCAAGACAGAGATGAAGGCAAGAGTTTTGGATTACATCCAATTTAGAGAGTCGGGACTTAGAGGCACAACCATAGAGAAATGAACAGTAATCAAATTTTGAGCGGATGATAGATTTATATAGAGAAATAAGGACATAAGGATCACCACCCCATTTGGTTGGAGATAAAGCTTTCAGCAGGTTTAATCTTTTGATTGCTGAAGAGGAAAGATACTTGATGTGTTCGGAGAAGGATAACCGACTGTCAAGGAAAATACCAAGATAACAGAAACAATTAACACGAGAAAGGAGTGTATTTTCTAGGGATAGATAGACAGAAGCAGGATTATAAGGTCGCAGAGTAAATACGGCATAACAAGATTTAGTAGGAGAAATAGAAAGGTTAATTGAGGAAAGGGAGTGATCCAACACGGAGAGAGACGAATTAAGTGCCTCACTGGCTGATATAATATCGTGAGATGAGGCATAAAGTAGGATGTCATCAGCAAAGAATAAAGACGACGAATTTAGAGGAAGAGAAGCCACACTGATAGTGTATATGTTGAAAAGAGTAGGACTGAGGGAGGAACCTTGAGGGAGACCTCGAAAAACCATTCTTGAAGATTCAAAAGAAGGAACAGAGAGGTGGATGGAACGATTCTGCATGAGATTGATAATAAGAGAAGTAAAGTGCAATGGAACGTTAATTGCTATTATCTTATCTTTTAGAGTGGGAAGATGGACATTATCAAAAGCACAGGATATATCGATGAAGGAAGCCAGAGTATAGTTTTTTAGGATAAAGGATTGGTAGATATGGGAGACAAAAAGAATAATGCAGTCGGAAGGACCAATACCAGGCCGAAAGCCGAACATATTGCTAGGAAATACATTATTATGCTCTAGCCATCAAACAAGGCGCTTGTTTAACATACCTTCAAACAATTTTCTGATACAGGAGGCTAAAGAAATAGGGCGTAACGAAGAACTTTTTTTAGGAATAGGAATGATGATAAAAGAATTCCAAGAGGGGGGAGTTATACCTCTGGAGAGGAAACAATTAAAAAGATGTAGGAGAAACGCAAGAGACAGTTCAGACAGGTTTTTAAGGACCAAAAAAGGTATACCGTCAAGACCTGGAGTGGGGCTAGAAGATTTGGAAAGGACAGATTTTAATTCATAAATATTGAAGGCAGAAGTTAGGAAATGCGTCTGGGAATTATGCGGAGGTGAAGTTGGATACAGTTCATCAACGTTAGGAACATAGGCAGGAGCAACGGAATCAATAAAGTATTCTAAGCTAACTTTAGAAAGGTTGAGATTTGAAGGACGTTCAGAGGATGGGGATTTGAAAGCTCTAGCCATTTTCCAGATATGAGAAAGAGGGGTATTCCTAGAGAATGAAGAACAGAAATTCTTCCAGGAGGACCTTTTTGAGACTTTAAGTATATACCTAGCTCTTGCGTTCGCTCGCTTATGAGCAAGAAAGTTTTCCGTTGTAGGGTCTAAATGAAAAGTTCTAAAGGTGGCACGACTGTAGTGGAATGCGCGGTTGCATTCCTCATTCCACCAAAGAGATGAGGCTTTATTGTAATTGTTAGATGTCTGATGACGGGTAGGTGAAGATAGGGAAAGAGCAGACTCAATGGGATTTAAAAAGGAATTATAGAGAAGTATGGGATCGGAGTCGAGTTGAATACTAGGAAGTGATGAGTCGACACATGAACGAAACATAGTCCAATTTGCTTTGGAGAGGTTCCACCGAGGAGAATGTAGAGGCCTGAAGCAAGTTGGAGAAGAAAAGTTAACTGGGGTTATTAGGATAGGAACATGGTCACTACCGTAGGAGCCCATAAGAGTTCTCCAGTTATAATTAAGACCAATAGTGGAAGAAGCAAAGGTTAGATCAAGAGAACTAGAAATAGTTGGATATCTGAAATAGGTTGGGGAGTGATCATTAAGAAGAATTAAATTATTGGAAAAAATACCACTCTCAAGGACGGAACCGTTGGAATTGTAGGATGTGCAACCCCACAAGGGTGAATGGGCATTCCAGTCACCCCCGATAATAAATGGTTGCGGGATAGAGCTGAAAAAAGTGGAAAGAGGGAACTGACGAAGATCATAATTAGGAGGAACATAGATGGAGACAATGTTAATGGGATGCGGAAGGGTGGTACGGATAGAGATGTGGACTATGTTGGGTTGGTTAGGAACAAGAGGTAGGTTCAGAGAAACATTGTGGGTGTTGAAAGATATATCATTTTTAACGAGGATAGCGGTACCACCATACCCGTCATGCCTATCACATCTAATTATTTTATACCCTCTAATATTAAAGTTCGTGCCCGACCGAAGCCACGTTTCTGAGATGAGAGCAACACTAATGTTATGAATATCCAATAGACCCTCTAATGGATTTTTATTGGCTCTGAGGCTACGACAATTCCACTGAAGTATATTGAACGCAGCCATCATGGTGAAACAGGGAACGTATTAGAAGCATAAGGATTGAAAAAAGGGAAGACAAAAACAATAAGAAGGCACAGTAGTTGATATAAGATAAAAACAAAAATAAAGACATTCATATTAATGGGATTGAAATAGATTGGAAGGTAATTCAAAACCCACCAAATTGAGTAATGTTTGTTGTTTACCATTTCATCAGGTGTAATATCAGTTATACTGAAATTTATCTCCAAATTGTTTAAAATCCTTATCAAATGTTTATCCTTTGTATCCTTTTCTACTCAATGTTCTTTCTATTTTTTTATTCAATTCTTTTGTTTCGTTTTATTTTCAGCTTCATAAATTTCCTTCTTTAGGATGCTACACGATCTCTTCCTTGTGATGAATGCGCTTTTAGCCGGTTTCCTTCATTTCGTTATGCCCTTATTGTCCTTTACAACTTTCTAAGCAAACATTTTTTTCGAGTGCTTTGCTCTATTCTTTGACCGCTTCTTGCTTTACTCCCAACTCTCCTTAAACTTGATATTTTTACTCTTTTTAATGCTGGTTTTTTCTTTCATTATCATTATTTCGGTCGTTCTACCTTTTAATTCATTATCTGCATTACCGATCTTGTATTAGAATTTAGACAACCGATTATAATCTTTTGAAACATGGCTGGAAGCTTCCTGTCGATGAACCTAACTTTAAAAAAAATAAAATCAAAATTAAAAAATTATTTTTCTATAAGTTACAGATGACACGCAAATTATTTCCCTTTGGTGGGTTTTTTACCCTCAATAACGTAAAATAAAATTATGATAATCACAGGGGTGTGTTTTCTTTTCTATTAACATCAGTATATTTCTAAGAATTCGTATTGCTTCACAAAACCTGAGGTCGCTGATTTAGCATAATTTCGCAATGTTGAATAATAGCCTTTTTTTTATTAGGCCGGATTAAACTAAAAGTAAATATATTGAACCTATTCGAAGATCTTTTATTTTGGGACACAGTTTTTGTAGGTTTCTTACATTTGCACAAATAGCTTCAATCATAAAGTATTTACTCTAACCTTTTGTATTAAAATTTTCTTTTTTTTTTTTTACCCAACTGTACTTGATCATTATTTAACCAACTATGTTACAGTGATTTGCTCATTACAACCTAATTACTAGTTCCCGTTATTTGCTTTTTAACAGTTATAAATTATAACTGTTTTACAATCGTCAATTAACGGTCCTTTTGCTATTCACTAATTCCAATGAAGCGTTAAAATTTCATCTAGTTTTTTTTTTTTTTTTTTTTTTTTTGGCCTGAACAATATAAGTTCATTTGGCCAGCAGGCTAACGTTCAAATCATACTGAATTCACGGAAACAAAACAAAATAAAAAAATAAAAATAAATGTAAGAAAACATTTTCTTGTTTTTATCTAATTATTTAAACATTACTTACACTACTGAATAGTCAGTATACAGGAAGTAACTTCGTCCTGCAATATGGCCGCAACTGCAGAGCAGAGCCCACAATGCTCAGATGAAACAAACTCGATAATCAACAATGACGCTAATAGAAATGGAGTAATCACTCCGCCCGGAGTAGCCAAAATAAAATTAAAAAAAAAAAAAAAATGATTGGATTTTTAAATTGCAATTCCATTTCTTTTGATAAATGAAAAAAGGGTAAACAACGTGTGATCACCACAAACAAGTAATTGAAAAATGCAGAATGGAGGATATAAACCACAGCACATTAGCTGATCAAAAAGGAGAACTCTATCTGTAGATAGGGCCTCACAACTGAATAACAAGTGGTTGATATCCTCGCGATACGCTGTGCTTACATGATCGCTACAATTTGAATGAAAATGGTTACCATCGAAAAAATTAAGCCGCACTCTAGTATGACCTGAACGAAGTCTGCAGATAGTAGTGACAAAACGTCGAATTAAGTTAGGCGGGATAGAAGTAATATTATTATACCAAGGCATACTTGGTAGAGATGATTGGACAATTTCGTATGCCTTGCATAAACTAGGCGAACTATTAACGAAGTTCTTCCAATCAGTACAGCTGTTCCTTTTAATCATGTCCAAAAGGTCCGTAGATGGTATAAAGGGGTATACTACCCCGTTTAATGCCGCTTCCTTAACCGCTTGATCGGCTATATCATTGAGAATGATTCCGTGATGACCAGGAATCCAACAGAATTTTACGGTACCTCCTTTATCTATAATTTGTGTGTATTTAAACTTAATATCGTAGATCAGTGGGTGATAGCGATAATTAAAACTACTATAACTGAGCGCTAAGAGGCTGACAAAGGCTGTCTGAGCATATTAAAGCTTTTCTCTCAACATCCAATGACTCCAGTATAAAGTTACAAGCTTTATCAATAGCAAGCAGCTCAGCTGTAAAAATCGACGCCTCAGGAGAGAGTTTAAATTTAAATATTAAGTTATTATCCATAATGAATGCAGCACCTACTCCACTGATAGCACCCCGGAACTTAGCTCCGTCTATGAATATTTTTAAAAAGGAAGGATATTGAGATTCTGTTGTTTGTAAAAAATCGTTTTTTAATTATTTATCCTTCCGTCGTCACCCATTTTATATCTCAAGTGACGTACGCTACATAGCGCGTTGGCGCAACCTATTCGTACATTTAGCTGTACCGATATAGGTTGTGTACCAGGCAATTATTATATATGCAACGCAGGTGTACACACGCAAGACTACATTCGGGACTGATTAAAGCCGCTTGTTATCGCGCTACAAGTGCAGTCCGTCCGGTGTGGGTCTGCTGTGTACTGACCTAGCGCGCATATGATGTTGTACGTGGTGGTTTGCCATTGCCTTCCACGTGACTATTAGCGATTATTTATTTATTTAATTCTTGTAATAAGTTTGTCGTCGCTCGGGATCGAACCCGTGACCGCCATATCGGAAGTCAAGCGCTCTAGCAACTAGGCTATCGCGACTCTATTTTATATATATATATATTTTTATTTTTTTTTATTTTTTTTAATACAATGGGTTCGTCAACCAAGGACCTTCACCTAGAAACAATTAAAATGAAAAAGGAAAGTTATATAATACGACGATCAGATATCGTTAATAGGAAGATAACAATGGTAGGGATAATACGCATAGAAGGAAAAGACAATAAGGAGCAGAAAATCCAAGCCTAAACAAACGGGCGAACAGAGCCGAACTCTCCACCAAAAAAGATGAACACTTAATAAACACGTGATCGGTGTCACAAACAACCACATCATTTGAATGGAGAGGACAACATAGGGAAAAGGGAAAAGAAAAAAAACCGTGAGGAAGGCAGCAAGGAATGATTAAGTTGCGAACGCATAATGAAGACATCAACAAAGCGAGGAAGTGAAGGAAACAGAAGGAACCATGGATTGGAAGAAAGACTAGGTATTGAACAGGTACACTTATTATATTCATCTTTACAATCAGAAAGCTATAATTAAAATACATGTAGAAATGTAATTAAAGAGTATTTTCTCATAACTTAATTAAATATATAACCGAAATAATTAATAGCTTATTCAAAAAAAAAGCTTTATTTACAGATCACTTAATTTTAGGTAGCGCGGTAGCCTAGTGGTTAAGGTGCTTAACTACCAAATCAGAGGTGTCATAGGTTATCGAGACTTGTCTCGTTCCGGATCCGAGTCGTTCCCAGATTTACCCAGTCTAAAATAATTGGGTACCAGAGAAATCTGCGAAAGTAAAGGCAGCCGAGAGAAAGGAACTGGCCTCAGTATTCTCATTAGATCCATTAGACTTGGTACATTGTGAACCGTAACTTCACAATCCATGAAACCTTATCAAGGATATGTGGGACTTGCTTTACTTTATTTAATTTTTAAATACTATGCAAATCCGCACCAAAGAATCAAAATACTTCAAAATACGATACAGTTTATCATAATATACGTTTACTGATTTATACATTTCTTACATAAGTTTCAATTTTCTGTGTTTTTCGCTGAACCGATTACAGACCGCTTCAGAAGTTATTGTGTTTTTGACTGTTTCATTCTCTATATGTAGGAAAGACATATGTGAAAATCTATTTTGGAGCATGTCGTCAGATGGCCTGCATGCGCATAGGAAATTATTGTGATAATCACGGTACGAATTTCAAAGTACATTGTACTTTTACACTTTTAAAATTTTTCTCCGTGTGACGTTTACATGATTCTTTTAGAGGGGGCAACGAGTTTTCTATTAGACAATATGAATTTCAACACACAGAAGACACGCTAATAAACATGAAGACAAACTACAACAAATGGTTTTGACAAAGTTACTTAATAATATACCGATTGGCAGCGTGTCAAGCCAAGTTCAAGCGAGCAGCCGTATGTATACTTACACGAAGAACCATTTGGAGCCACTTTTAACTCCTTAATAACTTAAAATCTATTTAACATAAATACATGAAATTAGGTTTATTTATTGAGACTCCTTATATTAACTAGAACCCCAAATTTCATAAATACAACTCAAACGGTTATTGAGATATTAACGTCTAAAAATCGGAATTTTCACTAATATTCGTACTACTAATAATTTCGATCATTTTGATTTATATATTAATAATAATCATTAATAAAAATTACATATGTTATTAATTATACTCGTAATAAAAAATTTACATAAAATATTAATGAAGTACCTAAAAATATGGAGCATATTTTTTCTTTTTTCTTTTTATAGTAAGAACACCCTAAAAAATCATCAATATTAATTTTAAATTTTTGATTTTTTTCAGATTTCTGTGTATTTATAATAACTATTTCAGTTCTCATGCCCCCCTCACCCCATCCCGTGGACACGGCCTTGCTCGTGTGTATTTATTTTGGAAACCAGCCGACAAGTCAACTGACTTGGTGGGGACTAAGGTATCGCACATGGTTTAAATAAAAAAAATAAAAAAATTGAATTTTATCAACATCTAGAATATAACACAAAGATCAATTTACTTCCCTCTCCAAAATTGTTTTCAAGTTAAAGCTTCTAATAAGAAGTATTTTATAAGTACGTGATAATTTGACCTTCACGCCAAGTAACATGATAATTTAGAAGATGTTCATGTAAGCAATAGCCCGAGTAAAAAAGTTGAGGAAACCAAAACGTATCTTAAATATATGCATAAAGAACCGCTTTATAGGAAAACTATAACCGAGCTTACAGCTTTATATTCAGGCCCTTGAGACGCCGGAAATTGTTTTTTCCAGGAAAGTAATGTATTGATGGAAGGTCGCGCTATTCGTCGGGAGCGAAACCGTAGTTCATTTTCTTAATGAAACTTTCAAAGTTGACGAATAGTTCAAAAAAGCGTGAAAAATTGTATTTCTTTGTTTCGCATTTAGTATTATGTGAACGTAAATTATAGAGTTATCTTTAATTCAACATACGGAATGTTCACCGCATAAAACATCATGCTTGACTGAACTTTTTTTCTTTTTCTTTTTTTGGCTCAACTTTCCGCATTCAGCAAGTTTGTTCTTTCATTTAACAATCTATAAAAAGTGTTTATTTCTTTTATACATCTTGCTTTTAGTTTTTATATTTTATTTTACGACGCTTTATAAATTTATCCGTTGGTAAAACTAAATTTGAAGTCGGATCTGACATTATCTGAGTTACAGTCACTGGAAAAGAGTATGCAGCACCATATTGGACTTGCATTCTAAGTTCGTCCCTGCCTTGTTTGTATGATTTACAAAATAATGTGCTCTATTATACATATACGCTCTATAACTACTACAGGTTCCTTCGTTAGTGATGTTAATTTTGGCCAGCTGGTTTATTATGTCCCGTTCTCAGGGGGCTTTGAGTTGAAAATATTGTGCTCTTTAAACATGTCTTCCTGAACGATAAAGTATAAACAAATAACCTTCATTACGCAAAGAATTTTTCGTGTACTCTTAATTTATAATTTAAACACGATTAGCTATTCAGCGTCTTTTATACTGCTCGGTTATAGCTGAACCATCGCAGTGGATAAGTAAAGTCTACGAACAAACAGGAAACTTTCAGTGAATGAGAGAACGACAAACAGAGAGCGAGCGAATCTGACTGTAATCTTTTCTGATGAGCTAAAAATAATTAAATTTTTTCATCTTTACTTATACAAAATTATTATCAACAAATCTAATTTCTAAGCAACATAAACTATTTTGAAATCTTGAAGTTTCTGTTTATTTATCGGCAATAAGATAATTATCGGCTCCATATTTAATCATTTTTCTTTTACACATTATAAATCTAGTTTTCGGAATTACATAACTGCGCGTAAATGATTTTCGTTAAAACTAATGTACATATTAATTTCCTTATTAATATATATATATATATATATATATATATATATTAAGTATTAATTCATAACATACAGGACTGGATTAAGGGAAAAAATACCCCGGGACCAAATAATTGCTGAAGGCCCCCTTAATCCCCCCCCCCCAATAATTGAAGTACACATTTTTTATTTTATTTATTCAGTAAATTAATAAAATCGATCCTTAATAATTAATTCTAAACGAGAGACACGCGTCGAGATTTTTAATAGCGAAAATTTCAATTAGATCATAAAAATTTAATTCACGAAGTATGTCGCATTCGGAACTTAACTTCACCCCATGAAAATCAGAATGTTATATCGTTTCACCATCCGAGCGCGCGTACTTTTCATACTTGTAATTTTCGGGGCCATTGCCCCCACCCTTAAATCCGGTCCTAATAACACTTTTCGCGGTCGCTGCATCCGATGTTCCGGCGCTGTCGGTGAGATTATTCTAATTTTACATTATTTCGTTATCTCTTTAACTTGCTTATTTAAAGTAGCTGGTTATTTAATCTAGTTAATTTACAGCAGCCAACAGACATTCGCTTCTTATCAATAATTTATATCGGTGGGAAAGGTTGTATTCGTTCCTCACTAACAGCGGCTATTAGTAAGAAACTCGAACACAGTCTCAACGAAAAATTGCCCGTCTCCTCGTCCGAGATATGGGTCCTCCAGGATCTCGTACGGGGAACGAGTCGCTTAAAAGTGACACACACACCTTCTTGGCTCCAACTGTGCAAGCAGCAACAGCAGCAATAGCTAACATGGAAATAGACAAGCAATTGCCCCAGCAGGGTAGCAGTGTTAGCAAAGGTGACTTCACGACTTGTGATACTAAAGACCACGCGAATACATTATCTGCGCGAACGGATTGGCAAAGCGTTAAATCAAAAAAAAGGTCGCGTAGAACTGGAAAGAACGGTAGAAGTAGTAGCAGTGGCACATCGACCGAACTAAGTGGTGGCAACACCGCTAAAAAGAAACGATTTCCCCCCGCAGTAGCAGCAACAGTAGCTGCAATAACAACGAAGAACCGATTTTCCTGTTTACAAGACCAGCAAGATGGAGACGACGCCAAGGATGACGACGACTCTGAGCATAATGGTAACGAGAACCAAGGAAATTCCACTGGCGAGGATAATAGTAATAGTGTAGGAAATAGTAAACCTAAAGTTCCCCCCATCACAGTGTACGGGGAAATGGACTTTCGTAAAATGTTTATTGATTTAACAAAGCATGTACATCCAAAACAAATCAAATGCCGATCGATGAGTGATCAAAGAATAGAGGTTAGAGTCGAGGAAATAGACGAATATAGAAAATTAATTCGTTACTTCAATGATGCCAACATTAAACACCATACATTTCAAGTTCCAAAAGAGAAAGGCTTCAAAGTGGTGATACGCAATCTGCATAATTCTATTGAGCTTGATGACATTAAACTTGCGCTACTGACTGAAGGTCATAAGGTTAGGCACGTAATTAATATTAAACACAGGGTAACTAAAGAACCTTTACCCATATTTTTCGTTGAGATCGAGCCAAATGAGAATAATAAGGAAATATATAAACTGAACTACTTATTAAATATGCGTGTTAAAGTGGAAGCGCCATATAAGAAGAACATCATAGCACAATGTACCAGGTGCCAACGATATGGCCACACAAAGACCTACTGCAACTGCGATTTCGTTTGTGTTAAATGCGCTGGCAATCATGACTCAAAAAATTGTACCCAAGCAATGAATACACCAGCTGTTTGTGCACACTGTGATGGACCGCATCCAGCCAACTACAAGGGCTGTAAAATATATCAAGACCTTATAAACAAGAGATACGGGGAGAGTAGGCAGCAAAAAAGAATTAACCTTCCAACTGTGGCGTCATTCAATACTGATGTAGCACCTCCAGCTATAAACAACCTAAACTATCCACCTATAAATATTCGAACTGTCGCTGCACCGCAAGCAAATTCAATACCTAACCAGGTAGATAGAGGTGTGTCCTTCGCACGAATGGCGGCTGCACATAGAAACAGAAAACCAGAGGGAAACCAAATAAGCGAGTGCAGTTTGAGAGACGTAGAAAACATGATATCGAGCATGATAAACGAAATAAGAAATATGATGATGGAAATGATGAAGCAACAAAATGACATGATAACAAACATATTACATACAATTGTTGCTACACTGGCCCAAAGATGAAGGATTTGAGAATAGCTTCGTTCAACGCTAATGGACTACTAAGACGTATACGAGAAGTAGAAATGTTCCTACATAATGAGAAAATTGACATAATGTTAGTCTCGGAGATACATTTTACTGATAAGAGCTATGTTAAGATTCCAAATTATACCGCTTATTACACAATGCATCCAGACAGCAGAGCACACGGTGGCGCAGCGGTAATAATTAAAAGTAATATAAAGCATTATGAATTAAACAAATATCAGTCGGAACATCTACAGGCGTCATCAGTAATGGTGTCTGATAACAACGGATGCGTGTCGGTATCCGCGGTTTACTGCCCACCGAAACACAAAATCAAGAGCGCAGATTTTGTCAAATTTTTTAAAACATTAGGGAGTAGATGCATAATAGGTGGAGACTATAATTCCAAAAACATATATTGGGGTTCGCGGCTAACTCTTCCCAGGGGACGGGAACTAATGAATGCAATGAAGTGTTGCAAATGTGACGCCATATCAACTGGAAAACCAACATACTGGCCTAGCGATAGAAGGAAAACCCCGGACCTTCTAGACTTCTTTATTGTCAGAGGAATCTCTTCAAATTACATGGCCATAGATGACGATTTATCGCTAACCTCGGATCACACTCCCATAATTTTGACAATCAGTGCTAGTATAATAATGAAGAAAAAGGCAATGACGCTTACAAATTATAATACAAATTGGACACAGTTTGCAGATGAACTAGAAGAAAACCTGTCGTTAAGGATTCCACTAAAATCACCTTCAGATATAGAAAATGCTATCGAATATATTGTCACCAATATATGCTCAGCAGCACGGGCATCAACAATGGAAGTTAAACCGCATCAACATGTGCAAAATTATCCTAAGTACATAAGGGAAGCTGTTCAAAACAAACGGAAATTGAGGAAAATCTGGCAGAGAAACAGAGATCCACAAATGAAAAATCAACTTAATCGTGCTATTAAAAGAATAAGATTTACATTACAGGACTTAAAAAACAAGTCATTTAATAGCTACGTCAAGCACCTGTCGCCCTCACAAGCAAATGGATATAGCTTGTGGAGGGCTACAAAGCAAATGAAACAGCCGAAGCAAGGCGAATCTCCAATACTTAAAAAAAGTGGAGAGTGGGCTAGGAAAGATGAAGAAAAAGCTGAGGAATTTGCAGACTACCTAGAAAAGGTATTTCAGCCGCAAGCTACAAACATTGGTAATAATCAAACCTACTGCTCATGGGAAAGAGTGAACTCGCCATCCATAAAATATGTGTCACCAGGAGAAGTCAAAGCAGTAATAAAGACTTTAAACCCAAAGAAGGCCCCCGGCTATGATCTGATCACACCTAAAATAGTAAAGCAATTACCTCGCAAAGCAGTAGTATTGCTAACCTACATATATAATGCAATGTTGAGATTGTCATATTTCCCGACACAATGGAAACTTGCGCAAATTATTCTAATACTCAAAGAAGGTAAACCACCGGAAAAAATAGGGTCCTACAGACCGATATCGTTGCTGCCTGTTTTGTCAAAAATATTTGAGAAGTTGTTGCACAAAAGACTAGTGGAAATAGTTGGAAACACGATTCCGCTGCATCAATTCGGGTTCAGGCAGAAACACGGCACTATTGAACAGGTACACCGTATCGTCTGTAAAATTGAAGACTGCTTGGAAAAAAAGGAAGTCTGCACTGCTGTCTTCCTTGATGTTGAAAAAGCCTTCGATACTGTGTGGCATTCAGGACTGATGGACAAATTGGCGAAAATACTACCTACTCCGTATTGCGTGCTGCTGAAATCGTATCTGCAGCATCGAACATTTCGGGTCAAAAGTGGTGAATCCTTGTCGGCAGTACGTGAAATAGGCGCCGGTGTACCGCAAGGTAGCGTACTGGGGCCATTACTATATGTCATATACACATCTGATGTACCAGAGGTTGAAAATGTCGACATCGCCACGTTTGCAGATGACACTGCGCTGGTCTGCTCCGCTAATGACTTACAGGAGTGCATTACGAATGTGCAACATGCGGTCACAGAAGTGGCATCGTGGTTTGACAAGTGGCGCCTTAAAATAAATACGATTAAGTCAACGCACGTAACATTCACAAACCGTCATATAACTTCGGTGCCAAAAATCTGTATCGGTAATAACGAAATACCACAAAAAAATACTGCATGCTATCTTGGTATACACATGGATAACAAACTAACTTGGAGGCACCACATAATGATGAAACGTAAGCACTTGGACATCAGGCTCCGCAATATGAACTGGCTAGTAGGAAGACAATCCGAATTGACGATGGAGAACAAGATATTACTCTATTAGATGCTATTAAAGCCAATTTGGCGGTACGGAGCACCGTTATGGGGATGTTCGAAACACACTAATATACAAATCTTGCAACGACTCCAAAACAAAGTACTGCGTATGATGACAAACGCTCCCTGGTTCATTTCAAATAAAACGCTACATACCGATTTCGACGTGAAGTATGTTTCCGAAGTAGTATCAGAGGAGGCGACGAAGTACCTTCGTCGACTGGAGAATCACGATAATCCGCTAGCGATCGCACTGATGGACAACTCCGAGGAAGTTAGGCGTCTACAGAGAAGGAAAGTTTTTGATTTAACCATGTAAACGTGCATTTAACTGCGTAAGCACCAGAAATTGCCCACCAACGGGTGGTTGCATTTCTGTCACGCTGGCCTCTTCTTAGTCATGTTCTTTCCTGTCCCTCTCCCTCCCAACCTTCTCCATTCTGCACCTTCCATCCTATCCCTCCTCCTCCTAGCCTTCTCCACTCCGCACCTTTCATATAAAGATCTGCTAGATAGCCTGTAAGGGCTAGTTGTAGAAGGGAAGAAAAAAAAAAAAAAAAAAAAAAAAAAAAGTATCATCATCGCCATTACACTAATACTTATTTTTGTACACTTTTTCTTTATTTCTCATAATTCCGTGTTAGATTTTAAATGCTTACCAGATTAAACACGCAAAATTTAAGATTGTATAACTATGTTATATTAAGTATACTGACTATGTTTGTACACAGAATTCGTTAATAAACTTCTCTTATCAGCTATAGCCGGACTGAAGAAAAAGAGAAAAAAAAAACAAATCTAGTTTATCTCTCTTCGTGAAAGTTAAATGAAAATAAATTCGGGTGTCTGATGCGCGATTTTCGAAGGGTAGTAAATTTTTAAGTCGTTGTTTGGAACAAAAAAAGAAAAAAAATTTTTCTTAACCTTGATGAATATACCGGCTTCAAATGCAATAGTGAAGGTCATAAAGCAGATGACTGTAACATTCCACAAGACAATTACTTAGATTATATACTAACAGAAGACAATGCTCCTTCAAATATAAAGTCAAACGAATATTCTCCTGGCCACACAGATCTCATAGCAACTGTATCAACTAATGAAACACAAAACGTCGTACAACTGGCTCCTATAACCACACAACCGATTTAAACATTCATTAAAAACCCCAATACAACAGAGAGAACAAAACGTGCCCTATCAGACAATTCGTCCACAAAGACTCAACTAGATGAAGACACAACACTCATATCAATGAAGCCGAATTACAAAAAAAGCAAAAAAGCTAAAACGGGAAAAAGCAGATCACAACGAAACCCGACCGCCACAGTTCTCGTGATTCAGAAACACAATCCGATTCAGAAGTAGATAAAATACAACCAAGTGATACTGAAGAATCCCAACAACATCACGCATCGCACAAATCACTTAATCTAATTTACGAGCCTCTAAAAAAAAACATTTATGAAAATGGATCGAGATATCGGCTGTCTCTGCAAAATCTTGCCCTCTTTATAGATATGTGTAAACCAGCCAAAATCGCATGTGATGTTGTCAAGGACTTCACTAGCGACATTACAGGACTTTTTTCCATGCTAGATGAGAACTATCAGTTCCTAACTGACCGTGGAACTAAAGCAAAATTTACCAAGATTATGATGGTACTAAAAGATCAAGTACAGTCCATTCCTAACTCAGACCCAACAGTTTACCCAAAGCCATCAGACTGAGCGACCAAACATGGAAAAACAATCACCGCAAATTGTCATATAAACAAACATAAATGCAGGAAGGTACACATTTATTTCGTGGAATTGCAATGGCATATATTTACACCATGAAGACCTTAAACTTATCCTATCAGAATATAATCCGTCTGTCATTTGTCTCCAGGAAACGCATCTTAAAAACAACCAAAATTTCCGTATCCCTGGCTATAAAATAATTTTCACTACAGTACATGACTATGCACATAGTGGCATATTAATAGCTGTTAAATCAAAATATTATTATGAAATAATCGAGTTGAACACTGGGCTACTAGCATTAGCAGTCAAAGTTTAGTTTAAACAACCAATTACAATATGCACTGTGTATTTTACAGAGATAATTAGTACGGAACATTTTTTTTCATTGATAAAGCATTTGCCTAAACCGTTCATAATATTAGGAGATATGAACGCTCATAGCCCTATGTGGTCAAGCAAAAAGCCAAATTCAAGAGGCAAGATCATAGAAAATGCAATTAACGCATTTAACCTCACATTGCTTAATTTAACGGAGCCAACTCATTATAACTTTTCTTATCGAACATGGTCAAATATTGACTTAACCTTGTGCTCCCCTCAATTGAGCAGTAAAATACAATTTTATGTACATCATGACCTTGGTGGAAGTGATCATTTTCCGATTATTATAAAAAGCCAGTTACAACCAGAAACTTCTACTTGTCCCGGAAATAATGTAAATCTGTTGCCGAAGTATAACAGAACCAACTGGTTAAATTACAAAGCTCGATGTTCGTTACAATGCATTACATTGGGCAATACTGACACCAGTGTGCAGACGTTTACAAACGCACTCATCGAGCAGGCAAAAAGATGCTCACCACCTAATAAAACTATTATACAAACTGGCAGCGTAAAAGTCCCTTGGTGGTCTAAGGACTGTGCAACTGCAATTAGAAACAGACGGAACGATTTAAAAAAGTTAAAGTCGAACCCGAATATGGAAAACCATCTGAATTTTAGAAGACTACGAGCAAAAGCCAGGTATATTCTCAAACAAGCAAAATTAAACTGCTGGAACAACTATGTAGCAACCTTGAATCCTGGTACACCGACCAAAGTTGTGTGGGAAAAAATTAAATCCATCGAAAAGTCAACGCCATACTTTACACCGACATGCATAAAAATCGGTAGTAACATATGCACTAATATTGACAAAATTAACGCCGTGTTTGCAGAATTTTTTACAATGTCAACTAAAGATGAAAATCAATTTATAAACAATACAGAATTATCCAACACTGGTAAAAATGCTACTTTTGGTCTTAACTTTACCAGCAACAACCAAGAACCATATAACCAACCTATCACGATGGAAGAACTACGTAATGCCATTAAACGTACTAAACCGAAAGCAGTCGGTTCGGATAATTTTCATATTTATCTTTTAAAATACGCACCTGACTCTTTATATTAGAAACTCTGCTCGTAATTTACTATAAAATATGGTTCTCAGGTAATCTCCCATTGCAATGGAAAAATGCCATTATAATCCCACTACTCAAGACAAATAAGAATCGAACACTCCTCGATAGTTATAGACCCATATCTCTTACATCAGTTCTATGTAAAGTGTTAGAAAAAATTATCAATGGCAGACTACTATGGGAAATCGAAATACGTAATTTATTTACAAATATTCAATATGGATTTCGGTCAGGACGATCTACCATTGATCCGATCCTTGCGTTACAGCGCTCCATAAGTAAAGCTTTCTCAAACAAGCACCACTTATTAGCCGTCTTTTTCGATTTCAAGAAAGCATTTAACAACATACGGAGATACAAAATTCTTTTAACCTTACACTCCTGGAACTTCAAAGGCCGCCGTTGTATGTTTATTGCAAACTTCCTCTCTGATCGCCGCTTTCAAGTAAGATTGGGATCCGTTCTGTCTGATCCGCATACGGTACGGACAGGAGTTCCCCAGGGATCCGTTCTCAGCACAACACTGTTTAATATCGCGATAAATGATATTGTAAATCAAGTGCAAAAACCTGTAAAATCACTCCTTTTTGCAGACGATTTATGCATATTTCTTCCATGCACTGATATCAACTTAGGAGAGAGCGTTCTGCAGAGCACAATTGATAGACTGCAACAATGGTCAGAAGATAACGGCCTTTGTTTTTCAACAACAAAAACCGTAGCAACCCATTTCTGTAGACGGAAAAAGCGCGACCGCATAGTAAGCTTAACTGTTATTAACAACCGTATAGGATTCATAAATAAAGTTGAAATATTTAGGAATGACATTTGACAGCAAACTCACTTGGAAAGCACACATTAACGCATTGAAAACTAGCTGCGGTAAAAAACTAAACCTACTGCGGAAGCTATCGCATACAACCTACGGCGCAAGCAGACATAATCTATTAATGCTGTACCGTACCCTTGTAAGGTCCAAAATGGATTATGGTGCACCAGCCTATGCTTCCGCTAACATATCGACCCTAAAATGTTTGGATACTATCCATCATACCGCTTTGAGGTTGGCAACTGGAGCTTTCCGAACCTCCCCGATACCGAGTCTACTATGTGATTCAGCGGAGTGGCCATTAGATTTGCTACGAACTTATCTAACCGTGCTGCCTTTCAGCATCATAAGGAGCACAGAGCCAAACTCTCCAGATGATACCACTGAGAACCAGAACGGAACAACAATTGATCACGTTATGCCCATTCTACATCAGCTAAACATCCAAATTCCAGTACTGGCCCGGGACCCGATATCTCCTATACCAGCATGGTGCAACCGAGCCCAGCGCGGCATACAGAGCTTTGAAAATGCGGAAAGCTCCGTTAAAACGATTAACAAACGTGCGTCAACTTCAAACGTAACGGTACCGTTTACCGACTTTAAACATCAGCTTAAATGCCATTTTAACAACATCTGGAACAACGATTGGCAAAAGTTACCAACAGGAAATAAATTACGCTCCATAAAATCGTCCACGAAACCATGGCTTTCCTCAAGCCGAGAAAGCAGAAAACAGGAGGTAACGTTATGCAGACTACAACTTATGTACCACTCGGCTTACACACTCATACCTGTTAAATAAAGAACCTGCGCCCCAGTGCCAGACATGTGATTGCTAATTAACCGTCGAACACCTACTGATTAAATGTCCAGTTTATGAATATTATCGGAAACAACATGGAATACCATCGAATTTAAAGGATTTGCTGTGCGACGAAGAAACCGTGCTTAACCAACTATTCCAGTTTCTAAATTCTTCTGATTTATTAAAGTTACTATAATTTTGCTAATCCTCGTTAATTTCTGTTTATTTTCCTCCTTTTTTCCTTTCTTTCAACTTTTAATTTTGTAATTTCTTGCCGTGTCTCTAGCCTAAGTTGCTGCGTACGACACGTAAAATAAATAAATAAATAAAGGAGAAAAAAAGTATAGATCAATTCACGTAACCTGTACTTTATTGCATCCAGAGGAATAAATTAACAAAAAAAAAAAAAAAAAAATTGGGCATTAAATATTCGACGTGAAAATAAAAAAAGCTACTAGAAAATACTAATTTTTGCAACACTCGTGTTGTGTATTGCATTCTCGCACCACTATAATCTTAATTTTTAATCGTTTCTTGAGGAATTTTAGATATTAAAGTAGTAACACATTTTAATACACTTGAAGGTAACTTTAGTAGGCTGATATTTTTTTAATTGTATTATATCTTATTACATAATTTATAACTTTTTTATCCTTTTTATTATGATTCTGTTCTTCAGTGTACGGTATCGGCACCGTGAAATTAGCGATAAATTGTACACAATCATTTTAAAAATTTGATAGCACATTTTTAAAATTTCTCCGCCCCCCTTCGGTAAAGAAATAAATAAAGAGAAAATAACCGAGAACATAATAAAGTGCTCTACTGATAAGCTTTATGCTCGTGGTAGACGCAAGAAAAATGTTATCAGCCGTGCTAATGATAACAACACATTTGTATCTTTTACTGCAACTAAAATACTATAAATAACGTGCCCTAATACTTTAGACATTGCCTCGTGCACACTTCTCCGATTTATTTTTCCTCCCCTATCAGAACTGATCTCTTTGAATCATTAACCGATATAATTAAAAAGATCAGATAGACAAGATGCCTAATAGGTCGCCATTCGTAATTCTGACTTAAGGCATAATGAACATACACATTCAATCGTACAGATATCACGCACATACTCAGATTTACAAAACCAGGTGACACAGAACGGTTTCTCAGCCACTTGACGTCTTAAAATAGGTCAGAACGTCAGGCGACTGCATTCATTCCTATAAAGTAGAAGTTGGGATATACGGATGGATCCGTGTAATACGATTGGGGATATATGTGTACATTTATTCATTTTGTTTGTGAATCCCTACCTCTATTTCAAAATTTCTAAACAATACACATTCACGACATTAAATGAGAATACACACACACATATTATATGAATATAAAGATATTAATTACAACGTAATTCTTAGGCTACCCCCCATTCGAAAAAATGTCCCAAAAAAATGTCCCAATTTTATGTAACGTTTGTTATATTTTATAGAATTTTTGTAATTGTTATTTTACAAATGTCACAATATTATGTAATGAAAATGTAACGAAAAATATAACGAAAAAAATAACGAAAAAATGAATTAATTTTATATAATGAAAGTTAAATGTTAGGATAGGATTTTTGTGATTATGTTATTTATTTTGTGTTGATGCCAGTAAGAATTACGTTGTAAATTTTGATCATTTTATACAAAGTATAGAAGAGAAAGAGACAGTAATGAAAGCAAGAGGGGTCAAGGGGCACAGCCCTTTGCGAGGCCGAAACGGCCGAGTTTATATATATAAAGATATATATATATATATATAACTCGGCCATTTTGGCCTCGCAAGGGGCTGTGCCCCTTGACCCCTCTTGCTTTCATTACTGTCTCTTTCTCTTCTATACTTTGTATAAAATGATCAAAATTTACAACGTAATTCTGTCGGTAAAAATTAAAATATAACAAACGTTACATAAAATTGGAACATTTTTTTAGGACATATTTTTTGGACATTTTCTCTAACGGGGAGTGGCCTAAGAATTACGCTGTAATTAATATCTATACACATATATATATATATATATATATATATATATATATATATATATATATATACTAGCTGACCCGGCAAACTTCGTATCGCCCCGGAACCAATAAATGTTATGTTAACTTATCAGCAATTAATACTCAAAATGAATTAAGTTCAATAAACGTACAAAAATCACAATGAAAAGTATTTTAATTACACTGAAATAAATGTAATTCACGTGGCAGCAAGATTCCTTTAATAAAAAAAAATCAGTATAAATTTACTTTGAAAATTAAAGTAAACTACTTTTTGGAAACATGCTTTTTCGGGTTAGATCATCAGTTAACAACACAGAGTACACACACAATTTATATACATTTTAATAAAGTGTGTGCTCAGTGCAGTTAGCCGATGGTGAGGTATACACGAAAAAAACGTGTTTCTGAAGTAAATTTATACCCATTTCAAGGATTTCGTACGCATATAATGTACGGAATAATCCGAATAAAATGGTTCAGAAACGACAAAAATATTCAATTATACAATAGAGCTCGGAAACGGTTTGACTTATCGTAATCGGATCATAAATTACAATTAAACTTCTATCCGTGACAATTTACAATTTTAAGCTGAGCGATTACCCTGGGCTACAAGAAGCCGTCTAGAATATATAATGTTGAATTTAGAACGACCTCAAAAATCACCCTTAAAAAATGCACTGTCACCGGGTTCCGACAATTAGCGAAAATTTCAAATCATTTGGACGTTGGGAAGTGGGTGAAAAATGGATTCCGAAATTCCATTACAGACCTGAAAGTTACTAGTGAAGCTAATATAAAGCATATAATTATGATAAACAGATTATATAAAGAATCAAACAATAAGCCTCAAGATAAAATTTGTGAATATTGCAAAAAATTCGGACATGCGATAGAAGAATGCAGAAAATTAAAATATAAAAATAGGATCGACATCCTATAAACTTCCGTCAACTTCCGACCATAACTAACCGCGAAATGCAGTGTTTAAGTGGATTCGAGAGCATAGCGGCATGCAAGGAAATTGTATTGTTGACCAACTTACGAAGATCATAAATCAACACCAAGAAAACATAAAATATCCTTGCGGAAGGAGTTTAAAAGCAGACTAAAATGTAGAGACGTTCAATAGATACAAAAACATTATAAACTGCGAAAAATATTAAAAATCCAAAATGGCATATTACGTTATACCAGGTGCTCGGAAAGCTTAGAGATTTTATTAAAACTATGGTACGATTAATTAAGGATAGGAAATATGTTAACTCCCAAAAAAGTAAAAGAACTAAATACAATTAGCTTAGACATATGTGAATGCGGAGAACAAGAAGGATCTGTATTAAATATATTATTTCGGATTGCACATTGAAAAACAAAGGAAGCATTGTATAAAGAAATCGCCCGAACATATAATACGTTGCCAATTCATATTAATGAAATAATCAGTGAATTAACATCAAAAGTAGCTGCGGAATTATACCTATTTTTAAAAAAAAACAAGAGTGTTGATGTTTTTATTTGAGATATAAGCGTACTTCGATTGAGAAAACTGGCTAAATACCGGGGCCGAGTGAAAGAGAAATAATAATAAAAAAAAATACTTATTTTTTTTATTATGTAATGGTACACATTCTTAATATGAAGAGAATTACTCTGCGAATCGGTGTTGATCGACAGCGAATAAAATTTATCCAGCTGAGAGACAGTTGTGTGTATCGAATAATTTGAATTTTATTATTATTATTTCTGACTTGCGTTTTTTTTCTTGATATGGATGTGAATTCGATTATTATTACTGGCTGATTATTTTTTATACGACTGAACTTGTCATATATTCTAATTTTTACTATTACGATTTTTGTTTACTCGGAGTTATTAAAACAAAAAGAGAAACACATGTGTAATGGTTAAATTTCTAGGATTAAGAATTAATATAAATCGCACCGGCTGCGCAATAATATCAGATCTCGATACAATACAATACTCGCTACTTGCACTCTATTCCATCCAGTCGGCTGAGCTTTATGCTATTCTCATGGCTGCGCGTAATATTTCTTCAGACAAAAATTTAATTTGTACAGATTCCTTAGGAGCTCTACAAAGCTTACTTAAGTACCATGATCGTCAACAACATCCCATAGCAAAAGAAATTATCTCGGCCCTGCAAAAAACTCGCTTCCAAATAGTCTTCGTATGGACTCCAAGTCATAGAGGAATTCCAGGCAACGAATCAGTGGACCAAGCTACCAAAGAAGCAACCTATTTCAACCCTGTTCCAGACATTCCAATACCGACGGCGGATTTTAAGAAACATGTTACTCGTTGTCTAGATAAAAAATTCCATGACACGTGGCTGAAAGTTCCATCAACAAATAAATTAAAAAGAATTAAACATCGTTCAGTGCCATGTTTAACCTCAACTAGATATGCAGCCGAAGGGAGGAAACGGCCCTTTGTCGGGTTCGCATTGGCCATACTGCTATCACACATTCTCATTCCTTCTAAATAAGGATGTTCCTCCTCAGTGTGATTACTGCACTGTTCCGCTGACCGTTCAACACCTGCTTATCGATTGTACGAAATTCAAAACGGCACGAGAAAAATTCGCCCTGCCTTCATCACTTACAGAACAACTTCTTGGTGATGATGAAAGGATAATTTCCAGGCTTTTCGGATTTCTTAAAGAATCACATCTGCTACAGTTACTATAATACATCTTTACCGTGCCTCTAGCCTGGTCGCTGTATACGGCACGTTAAATTAAATTAAAAAAAAAAAAAAAAAAAAGGAATTAATATTGTTTGTGGTTTTTCTGTCTGGTACGTACGTTGAATTTACGAACTCATACACTTTTTTATTTATATCATTAATAAAATTTAATAAATCTTTTGAATGGTTATCTTTTATATGATACGAGCACTTTGGATAAATAAATATTTTCGCGGATTCCTCATGAAGAAATATTAAGCTACTAGCTCTGGTGCAAGGGGATTTTGTTAGTTTAACAAACTCGAACCAGAATTAATATATATACATATATCATATATATGTAATTAAATATTTTTTTTGTTGTAGACATTCCTAAGAAAGGGAGTTAAACTAGAACGATTAAAACCAAATTTTGATACAAGAATTAGGCATACCTCTGACCAAGGGCGTCGCCAGCCGATGAACCAGGGAGTGGCAAGATGAGTTTCTAACTGCCGGGAGGGGGGGGATGATAGAAAGAGGATGGAAAAATAAAATTTATAAGTTGTAAAGGCTTAATATTTTATTAAACAAGAATAAAATCTTAATTAAAACATAAGTTTTCCAAATTGTCCATGATTACGCGCCTATGAATACTCATCAATGCCAGTTAATTAAGAAGTTACAAAGCTCCAGGGGGGGGGCAGCTGCCCCTCCCTTTCCCCCGCTGGCGACGCCCATGCCTCTGACTTCAACAAAATACCAACGAACTATCGTAATAAAAGAAAAAATGTTGAGATAAAAAACGAGATCAATCTCATATTTTGGGAGAATATCGTAGTTCTTTTATCGGAGACTACAGCGGATTTTTTAGAACGTGCAATAAAATTAAAGTAAAATACTATGGGCCTAGCATAAAAACAGATAAAAGGGTAAGCGTCCAGATAGGCGGCACCAGTTCATTTTCCGTCTTTACAATTCATTTAGTTCATCTCAATAGTTTACTGTTTTTAAAATATTTCAAATTCACTTTTTTTTTCTTTTTTTTTTTGATCTATAGGTTTTGCCTGAGGTTTAATTTCTTTTTAGTTAAATATGAAAAATTACATTAATATGAAAAATGATATACCTTGAATTCGACTAGAACGTAAATTGAAATGAAAGAATATAAAAGCAGTCAGACGTTTAGTGGCTTGTTTATTTTATTTTTTTTAAATTTATTTTTATTTACTTTTATTTACTGGCTGCCACTTTCTACTACTCTTGTCTGACCATTGGTTTGGTGGCTGGTTCATTTTCTTTTTAATTATATTTCTATTTGCTGGATGCCACTTTCTACTGCTCTCGTCTGACTGCTTTTATATTCTTTCATTTCAATTTACGTTCTAGTCGGATTCAAGGTATGTAATTTTTCATATTAAACATCTCTCCATTTTATTAAAATGTAATTTCTGTACGTTCTAGCTTGCTTGTCCTTGGTTTCCACGATGGAAATTGAATTATGTGACGCGGCCAAATATGATAATGGGGTAGGATTTCTTCCCCTACTATATCGTGGAATTTTACTTTACACAACGAGTGCCACAATCCCAGCGGATGCATGAATTCTTTAACACCGCCGCCTAGATGTGTCCCGCATATTAAGGTATGCGTTCCTTATTTTCAAAATATTCCCTTTCCGATATTTCACTTTTCACTCTATTTCTCCTATGGCCGTTACTGCGCTTCTTTTCACGTCATATTCATAATTTCAGTTCGCTCATTTTCGTTGTTATTCACATCGGGTGAACTAACACGTGTTAGTTCACCCACCGTGAATAACAACGAAAATGAACGAACTGAAATTGACCAAAAATGAACTAAATGAACAAACTGAAATTGACTAAAAATGAACTAAATGAACGAACTGAAATTGACTAAAAATGAACTAAATGAACGAACTGAAATTGACTAAAAATGAACTAAATGAACGAACTGAAATTGACTAAAAATGAACTAAATGAACGAACTGAAATTGACTAAAAATGAACTAAATGAACGAACTAAAATTATGACCAAAAATGAACTGGTGCCGCTTATCTGGTTGAGATAAAAAACGAGATCAATCTCATATTTTGGGAGAATATCGTAGTTCTTTTATCGGAGAATACAGCGAATTTTTCAGAACGTGCAATAAAATTAAAGTAAAATACTACGGGCCTAGCGTAAAAACGGATAAAAGAAAATAGATAAAAAAATGTCATTCGTGTCAATTAAATAAGACAAATTTCTGAAAAACATGAATTACGACTACCACTTATTACCCGTTCCAACGACTGGCTGTAGATATGGTAAATCCGTTAACCATGACAGGGAAAAAAAATAAATTTATACTTACAACGCGAGACGATTTAACTAAATATTCTTATATACCTCTTCCCAGAAACGAATTAACCATCGTAGCGAAAAAGTTAATTAAACGTTTCACCGGGGAACTGAATTTACATCGGAAATTATGACGCAATTGACAAAATTATTCAAGATACGCTACGTTTTTCCTACACCGTGTCACGTGCAAACTAACGGAAGTCTAGAGAGGTCTTAACTAACATTAGAGGATTATCTAAAACATTTCATAAAAAAAAGAACATTCAGATTGGGATGAATATACATCGCACGTGATGTTTTGCTTTAATACGCAAATACGTAAAAGTGCAGGGCAGGACACCGTTCGAACTTTTAATCAAAGGCTCGTAAATTCGTTAACTCGCGAACCCGAATTTAAATATACTTACGACCGCTATTACCATCAGTTAAAATCACGACTACACAATATACACACAAAATCGCTAGAGAAAATTTAATAAATTCAGAACTGAGATCGAAAAATATTGCGAAAAAAAATAATCGTAGAAACCGTTCTGACCAACACCACTCAAGCGGCGTTATCCATTAGTCAGGTAAAAATGGCCGAGTCCGTCATATACATAATTTTCGTTTGAGAAAAGAAAATCCCGCCATGAAAATGAACTTGGAGTGAACTTGACCAATTAATTCTTACTCATATGGCGCGCGCGCGCGCGTGTGTGTGTGTTGCAAACTTTTTTGACATGAATATGTCTTATGGTCGGGAGTCATTCCAAAAATTTGTCCGTTCCACGAAATGTCACACAAAGTGTTCTGTGAAATTTTACCATAAAATGTTACCATGGAAACGCAAAAAAAGTATTATTTATACATATATCGGATGATCCATTGTACACGCTGTCTTTCTTATTAGGAAATCCCAAAAGATGACGGACCTCCTCACAGTGGAAGCACTGAACGCGTTTCGCCCAATGTTCGCATCGGTTTCGTCGACGAGTGCAGTATGATCGGATCCGCTCTCCTCGGATAGATAAATTCTCGACTTCCAACACATTATGCATGACATGGTGTTTACCGACGTCCTCCGCCAATTACCGCCCATTTGCCAGACACACAGAAATTTACAAGCAATCAACTAAAAAGTTCTGCTGCAAAATTATCTGGCAGCTCCGCTACATTACTACCCGCTCGTGCAAGTGATGCGACAAGCTGATGTTGCCTTCTCATCGGTACTAACCAAGATTGGTGATGGTCACTTCTTACCTCTAAAGGAGAAAGATCGAGGCTCGTTTCATGGATATTCGTCGACCACAAATTTCCTCAGGTTATATGCCAGTTCCTCTGCATCACAGACGTCGATCAGTTTAACGTAGATTCCGTAAAAGGCGCTGAAATGGTTCTCGGTGGTGATCCTGACTTGGATTTACGAGGGTCGCATAATTCATGGAATTTATTAGAATTCGGACTCGAACTGAAGAATGAACCGACCATTTCCTCAATGACGTAATTTCACGTGCATTGACGCTGTCGTTTCACGACACGTCGACGCACTTGTAATGTGCACCATGACATCTCCTACTTTAGTACGCACTGTCCTCTCCTTTCGATAGCGACGCATACTTCCAATGTCAGTATTGTAAATGGTGTAATAATAACTATTTATCGATGATAAAAATAATGTAAACGACGTTAATAATGTGTGGTGTAAAAATACTGCCAACGATATAAATGTAAATATACCGTATCCGTTTCTACAGGATCACTTGCTAAACAGTTAAAATCATAAACAGGTCAGCTTTCGCACTCGTTGCTGCCCATAAGATATAAAGCCTAATGAGATGGTTCAACGAAACAGCATAGATAAAATTCTTATGTCGAGTGAAAGAATGTGAAGGAAAGCCGGAACTGCCCATACGATCTATTCATGTATTAATGTATATCTGCGTGAACTCGTTAAATTTCTATCTTTATTCCTTTAAGTTTTGTTATTTAAAAGATAAAACAAGCTCTTTTTTGTTTTTTGTTTTATTTTACCATGAGCCGTATGTAACTACATAGGTTATTACGGCATATGGAAATTACTAAACGTTAAATGACTGAAGCGATCTGATTTGGTTTTAATACATGCCAAGGTTTGGACGATCGATGCAAGGGCAGTGACGAGCATCTTTTGTAAAGGAAAATTTAAGTTAAAGGGCAAGCGGGATGTTGAAAATTCAGTGCACAAGTTGAAAGTATATTATGATGAACTGTAGGATATTATGGTTGGGAATAGAAAAAACAGGTTCTGGGAGGCGAAGTCCTATGGAAAATGTAGTCACGAGACAAAGAAATGTGACTAATTCTTAAACGATTAATTATTGTAAAGTTGCGTCGGGACATATCCTCTGGTGGCCATCAAGGCTCAGTTGATGGTTTTATAGATCTTCAAAAAGTCTGTTGAGAAGCCCGGTATGACTTCCATTTCTGTTTGGACTTTATGCTGGAATAGTCTCTTTATTGATGATGCGACATCTGGGTCCACAGGACAGTAAGTTGCTGCCCGTGCGACCACGCCTACCCTTTCATTGCCAAGGTATGGCCAGGAACCCATAAATATGACAGCCTGTAGTTCTCTTTCATGAGATCAACCAAGATCTATTGGATTTGGCAAACCAGTATGGTGGGTCTTTTGGTTACGAGCTGCGTATAGAACAGAGAGATGCAATTGAGCCTGTAATTACCAGGACTTTCTGTAGGTGGGAATTAGCTAGGTGGATATGCTGTAAACAATACAAGATACCGTATAACTTAGCGTCGAATATTGTGCACAATCACCTAGTCGAAATAAGTGAACCGAGCCAAACGCTTCGAAGATCTTTTAACATTTTCTTTTCCTATGGTCTCCTTTTTTTGCTCTTTTTTAGGGGGAGATTGCTGTACTCTACCTATTTTTATTATTAATTTCGTATTATTTCTTACTGCCAATCTCTATAAATTGCAATTGTTAAGCTTCGTTTGTAAGAACAAATTAAAGTTTGGAGTTGCGTACACAAATAGAATAACCCGATTCTCCAATCTGGAACTGGCTTGCATTATGAAATATAACAAATTTCATAGCCGCATCCAGGCTATATGGTGTTATCTTATATAATTCTCTACCGGAGGCCCTCAAACTTCAAAATACCTTTTCAGGCATATCCATGATAATTCTTCTTGAGGGGCACTTATTCTTAATTACAGAAATTGCTCCTGTTCCAGATTTTAGAAAATTTCACACACGTATACAAGCAGTTCATAAAGGAGCTTTTTTCATTCAACTCTTTACCATATGACTTAAAAATATTTCTAATGAACTATAAAAAAAAGACACAAATATTTAGTTACATATATCAGAACTAGCGGGACTTAATAAATAATATTTTTACAGATGTAGTAAATCCTTTGTTATCCTTCGACAGTTACTACTAGTTCTATTTTTATCCTGATTATTTGTCATTGCTGGTTTTTATTATTATTATTATTATTTTTTTTTTTAAAATATATAATCGTTATTATTACTATTGTCATTACTATTATTATTATTATTATTATTATTATTATTGTACTGTATATCTTTAGCTTAATTAAATTGGTATGCACTATACCAACATTGTCGAGTAAATATTGCAGATAGCGTCGAGCATTTTATTTTTCAGTGCGACTTGTTTCAAGATCTTAAAGTTACGTACAATATTGATATAAATACTTCACTTATCTTTAACCATCAAAATTGCAGAACTTTGTTGAACTTCTTCCATGATGCAATGAAGAAGAAATTCAATTCCAAATTGCATAACGTGTGAACAAGCTTCTTTTACCTGCTGTGTTTTACTATATGTATTATTAAGTCTCCATGCGTGTTGTATGTATAAATACATACTGCAGCTGCGGGTGCATAATATTTTTCGTATTGCTATGTATTTTCAAATTGTATTTCCTATACGTTTCAGTTTAATGATTAATCTTGCGCAGTTAATGACTAAGTTTATTCATCACTGTTGCACTCACCTCATCTTAAGTTGTAACCTTTATTTTTATTATTTTTTTTTTTTTTTTTTGCGTCAATAGTTACAAATTTTGTTTATTTAAATTCGGTTACTGTTATTTCATATGTTGCACTTTCTGTTATATTTACACAAATACTTGCCCCGCCGTTTTTATAGGAATTGGGGAACAAATAAAAAAAAACAAAAAAAACCCTTTCTCTGTTTAACATTATAATTTTGATAATCATTATTAGTTATTATTATTATTAACATTACTATTAACATTGTTATTATTATTATTACTGTTATTAGTATTATTATAAATTTAATTATTAATAATAAGGCGTTCACATCTGGTGAAGGAGAGTATGTAAATAGTGAAATTGTTCTATATTTGTTGTAGACTTAGTATTAAGTATAGTAAAAAGTAAAGTAAAGTAAAGTAAGTCCCATACCCTTCATAAGGTATCATGGATTGTGAACTTAAGCTTTCCATAATAGTACTAAGCTTAATGGCGCTAAGGAGAATATTAGGGCCAATTCCTTTCTACTTGCGATCCGTCTTTACTTTCCCAGATTTCGCTGGTATAACCAATATTCAATTTCAGATTAGGTATATACTTGGGAGCGATTTGGATCTGAAACGAGACAAGTCTCAATCCGTGTCCTCTGGTTTAGTAGTCAAGCGCCTTAACCACTAGGCTACCACGCTACAATTAAGAATAGTACTATCTTTAATATATATGCGTAAATTGTAAACATATACCAACCATAGGGTAAGTAAATTATATAGTTTAGTATATTTTTTTCCGGAAAGCCGGAATATAGAAGGAAGATAGGGGAGGAGAGGATTGAGGGAAAAGGTATATATATATGTACCAAGTTAGTATATGTATGTCGCAAATCTGTTAATATATTTAAATTTATTTTTATGAATAATAAGTTATTATAACCATAAATTTATAGTTCTTTTTTTAAAGTAAAACTTATGAATTTTGTTTCATCTTGTTTTGAATATCCAGATTGCATCTTATTTTATTTATTAATTAAACCTTTATTTTTATTTATTTCATTCCTTACTTTGTATCTATTTTTATTTTATTCATTTTTGCGTCTATTCCTGTATTCGTACTTAATTTGTAGATTATATGTTTATTTTAAGTTTCGTTTACACTACATTTTTGGAATTTTTTCAATAGCAATAATAATAAATTGAAAATAATTGAAATATTATTATTATACTAAGCGATGCTCAAACATTATTAATATCATTTCGTTTCACTATCACTTCCTTATTTTCATCACCAATTTTGATAATTTTATCTTTATTGTTCGTTCATTTATTAACAACACTGCCCCCGCTGTTTAATTATTTAACTCCGAACGAAGCT
The DNA here is from genome assembly GCA_039619475.1 of Icerya purchasi. Classification (NCBI taxonomy): domain Eukaryota; kingdom Metazoa; phylum Arthropoda; class Insecta; order Hemiptera; family Monophlebidae; genus Icerya; species Icerya purchasi. The sequence continues at coordinate 527,175,055 of CM077115.1, read as the reverse complement.
ACCCTACATCGTATCTTCCCTAAATTTCAACGTGCCCGTTCCCAATTTATTTAATCTGAGCAGTGTGTATAACAAAATTTCTCATTCGTCGACCTTTGCGGATATCCTCGAAGGTCTTTTTCGTTTTTACCCTCTTTTGAGCAGGATCGATTTGGCGTGAATCATTTCAGAGATTGAACGAGAGTTTTTACTCAGACCCTTTTAAAAATTACTTGCTGTGTTTTTCAGGCTGAACATTATTATTTGCGTTAGTAAAAAACACGGGTTACCAAATATGCGCACCCTTTCCTGTTACCGGTAATTTCGCGCGAAAATACCATTTCTCATTAACAAGTTCTCGTATTTAATATATACAAATAGGGGAAGGTCGGGTAGCCCCGGACGCTTAAAAGAATTGTAAATAAAAATACTAATAAACAAAAAATACGTCCTTATTATGAACTTAAAAAATAATTAGAAACTTCTTTAATCATATTAATTAAGAATTAGTGTAATCATATCACATTTTTTAAAAGAAATATAACGAGTATACTTTGGTGATATTTTTTTGGCGATACAATAAATGGCGGGGTAGCACAGTCGTCCGATTTTCCTCTTTCACTTATTCTTCCCTTAAATTTCGTCATATTTCAGGTCCTTCTGCAACAACAGTAGTAACACCCATTAAAAATACTTTCCATAAATAAGCAAATTGACAAAACAATTGAAGTTTGTTAAAATAATATTGCAAAATTCAAAACGTAAAAACATATCCACTCGATCATTATCATGCAACATTTTAAAACACATCTCTTAAATTGTTAACAGAATTGTTACAAATACTATTTTAAAACCGCGGTAAATTTATACTAGATTTCCAACAATATTAAACCAAAAAAAATTAAACGTATATTACGTGTTGTGCTTGAAAATAATCTTCAATTGAGTTTGTTAGGATTTTTGGGCGGGACCGAAACACTTTCTTACGGTTAACTTACCTGGTGTGCCCATGCCGCAACTGAGCTGAATTTGTTTCTACTCTAGAAGACGCATATTCACAACAACACTTTACATACGCGACGTATTTAGTTTCTTAGAAATTCAAATGTCCACAGCTACCCGACCTTCCCCTACATATTCTACATAATTTTATTATACGATTCATTTATTTTACATATTTTTATAACCTGCACTCGTTTTTTAGTATTTCATAAACGTATAAGACGAAAATATCAAATTTAATAGCTCAGAAATAGCTTTACAAATAAACTTCAAAATTGGTATCATAAAGATAATAATCGATTACTCTGAACGGTAAAAAAGAACCGCAAGAATATGTGATACGGAATTTAAAATAACATCAAAAATCACGTGTAAATTCGTTTCACCATTAAATATAAGACTTCAAGAGTAAGATTAAAAATATAAAAAACAAAGCCCGGAAACTCTTTCATAAAATAAGAAAAATACTGATAAGAAATTATTTAAATCCCCTTTTTTAGGCAAAACAATGCAAAAAAAAAAAAAAAAAAAAGGTTTATTCATGTAATAGTTGACAAATGGCTTGATGATAGTAAACTAAAGCCGAGCCATAAAAAAAAAAAAAAAAAATAGTCCGAGTCAAAAAGTTGATGAAGCCGAAACATATTTCAGATATGTACGTAAAAGACGGAGGAAAAATACGGCTAAATTTACCACTTCATATTTAGATCCCAAGGTGCCGAAAATTCCATATTTTAGGGAAAAAGTATAATGGGAAGGTCGCTTATTTGAAGGAAATTAATCCATATTTCATACATAAAAGCGGAAAGATGACGCGCGTGCTCTTTCTCCTTTATGGCACGAATATTACGCTTGAAAATTTTGAACAAGCTTAGAAATAAGCATATTCCGCGACATTTTTTCAGGTTGTAGATTCGGATTTCCAACTTCAAAATTGTGGTCCCTCGAGATGCCGAAAGCTGTTTTGGAGGACTTTTAGTTTTAGAGGAATTTTTTGTTTTTTCGCAGTGTATTTATATTGACACATAAACCTAAAATACGGCCTAATAAGAATAGGGTTTGCCGGCTATTACAGTCGTCTATAATTAAAAAAGAGATTACATTTTTGGATTATAATAATTTTGTGACTTATACGTGTGGTAAATTAAATAATAATTATAAGCTATAACGTACAAAACATTACCCGTACATCGTACGATCTAGAGTAGACTAAAAGAATGTTAAACGATAAAGATGACGAAAGAATAATAATGCAATGCGTAGTAATAATGTAGATACGATAGCTTAAGGAAACTTTCTGTGTATAATGAATTCCACAAAAAGTTCGGTATTATTTTAGTCAAGCTACTAAGAATATATAATTAGATAAGAAATATGTATTATTATTAAGTGTAATGTTAGACACACATTAATGCGCGTATTTTTTACCGTATAATAGGTTTTCAGGTTGAAAATTGTGTTAATTTCTTTCATTTATTAAGTTTAAGAATGCGTGGGTCCTAAAATAGTCTACATCAACTTAATTTAGTGTCATAAAGTTCGCGTTATTTCCGATTAAAATATTGTACTTGTAGTCAAAAATCAAGTGTTTTCTCTTAAAATGTATCATTTTGCAGTAAAAATTGGTGTTTTCTGCCTAAAATGATGATATTTGTACTAAATTTGTGTATTTTATATGGGTATTTGCAATAAAATTACGATTTCTTACTTAAAAATGGTGTACCTTGTAAAAATAAATGGGCTTTTCCTTTAATATTTTTTGATTTTTGTCTAAAGTGAGGATATTTTACCTCTAAATGGGGTATACTTTGCATGAAAATAGTAGTGCACTCTGTGAACAAATAAATTATCGATTTATCTTTGATTAATTATTTAGGTTGGTTAGTTAACAACAGATGCATCATCAAACGAGGCACATACAAACATATCAGATAACCAGATTAGCAAATTATTATATTGGTTAACCAATAAGGATTTGTTAAAAATACATGCAGCCATAAAAACATTAGAAAATTGATTAGTTAAAATCTCCTTAATTCTTATTGTATTGAACACTGTTACCGGCTCAGAGTGCTCATGCAAAGGTTTCTCTCTAAGGATAAGTAAATAGGTTTGATGGTTTTTGAGCAGGTAATTATCCCCCCCCCCATAAAAATGGAATTATAAGTACCGCGAATGAAAGAATGTAGTTGGTGTAGAAAACTTTAATCTTCCATAAAATAACACCGTGACTATTACCAAATATTCCGTTGTAATTTAAATCCTTAATTATCTCAATGTACTCCTATTAATTTTATCCTGCTTCACATCAGTGTGTAAATCATCCGTTCTTTGTGATTTCTTTTATTTCAAATTTTTCGGTATACAACTGTAAGGTCATCAGCATAGATAAAGTGGATCTTCTTCTCAACAGCTTGGTCGTTTGTATATATGTTAAATGATGTTGGCGCCAAAATACTGTTTTGAGACAAACTATTCTTCTAGTTCCTTTGTCCACTTTGTTTCCTGATCAACATAAAACATCCTGTTTTTCAATATAATTTCTACAGTTTTTATGAATGAGATTTTTTTTTTTGTAACTTTGCAAGTCTTTCACAAGAAAATCGATGATTAATTGTGTCACATGCCACTTTCAGATTCACAAACACTACGCCTACAACTAATTTTTGTTCAAAGTTGTATTGCAATGACCCGTTTTTCTATCTTGCGCTCAAAAATGGAACAAGAATTTGCGGGTCTTGAATCAATTACAGGTTGTTTTACAACTTTATTTCCATTTCTGCAGTTTTCTGCCTGTCATGATATACCACTGAAATCTCTAATTACAAACTACGTTTGTTTTAATTTAAAGTTAAGTGGCTTGTGAAAAACAACATTTATATTTAGTGGTTTATATAACAAGGTTGCAGTAAACTTGTTCAGTTAAACAGGTGTAATTTCGATACATCTTCATCATCGTGCCAACACACACACACAGTTTCAACTTCTACGTTTGCTCTAACAAAAACCGCATTTCTGCCTTTATTATGTGGTTGGTAGCTATCAAATTCCACCTATGTTTGGAAGTTTATTTACACTCCATCAATTTCCCGGACGCAGAACACATCGCAATTATTGTCTTTACAGAGTGTCGCTAATGCCATCTCTTTGTCTCTTATTAGCTCTTCGATACATATTGAAAAGTATAGTCAAAGCTGACTCATTAGCAGTTTCTCTCATAAAATTATATCAGCAGCAAAAACGTACCAAAGATATTTGCCACTTAAGTATAAAAATTTTTATTAGCTATCTCTTAAAAATTAAAACATTTCATTACATTCATAACTGGATCTGAAACATTATATATATATATATATATATATATATATATATATATATATGTATTGTATTAGCGTTTATATTGAAAAATGAATATTATTGCTATTAATGCCGCATTGTTTAATAGAAATTATATATCAGTTACTAAGTTAATTTTTGGTATTTCTTAGTACAATGCATCTATTGCACTCTCGCGTGATGTAGCCCTGAATATCAGTACAACTAACATATCTATAAAGCAATTACTATCTATTTTTTCGCTAGTGATTGTATATGTATTAAAAAAAAAAAAAGTATTGTAAGGCCAGTTTTAACTTTACTGCTTAAGTTATAAAAACAATATAAAATTGCCATATATATCTGATGATCTTCTATGTAGCTAAATAATAAACTCGCGTATGCAGGGCTGTATCTAAACCAACATTTTGGGAGGAGTTACAAATATATATATATATATATATATATATATATGTGTGTGTGCGTGTGTGTGTATTATTATGAAATATATTTATTTATAAATAGTGCACTAAAGCCTTGTAGTCAATTATTGTATATGTAATATCTGAACACTACAATAAAAACAAATAAAAAATAGTCGTTTCCATATAGAATTGATAAAAATTTCAATTTTCTTTTCTTTTGGATTTTCATTCCATTTAATTCAAGCAGTTATTATTTCGCAGACATTTCGGGGGGACTAACCCCCCTTCTTCCCCAGATACGGCCATGCGTGTATGAACTTTGAACTTGATAATAAACAAATTATAAACACAAAACATACAAAATAGAACAACTGTATTTAATAAATGCAAACTAGTTTTGGATAACTTGATCCATAATTTCATCGATTCAATTCTGGAAGAAGTTTAACTGAAACTAAAGTTAGCATTTACTAAATATATAATTGTTTTATTTTGTATGTTTTGTGCTTATAATTTATTTATTTTCAAGGTTATTTGGAAAAAAATTAGTGTTACAGTGAACTAATATAGTTTGGAGCAACAGTTTTCTTATTGGTGAATTTTGAAAACATTTGTTTGCAATATGTAAGAAATATTATAATTTCTAAATAGCCATTAAAAAAAAAAGCATAACTACGGATTTGTATTCTTTCTGCATATCAGTGTACCAAGGGTCGGCACATGTTATAAAGATTTCAACGTTGCCGTTATAATTGCGTTGAATAAGGGGACATTTACTGATTAATTACGTACAACAGCAGTTTTAGCGCGGAATGTTACGTCAATGAGCAGTAAAACATGCATCTATATTGCCGACATCTTGACATTAAAGACAATCAGTTGACAATTGAGCGCATGCGCAGTAAAAATTCTCAGTACTCTAGAAAGCGCAACAAAATTTTGACTACAATAATACAAATAGATCTGATGTATGTAGTGAAATTCTGCTGGTATACAATACAACGGCCAAACATACAGTTGGATATGCTGAATATGGCCATATTGTCTAACTGATAGCACGTATGTTGTAGTGTTTGTATTAACATTTATACCGACACAACGTATACCGTACATCGTCATTTGGTAAGTTTATTTTTGTGAATATTATACATTTTTATACTATTTCACGTTAAAACGAGGAGGAAGAAAAACGAATAAAAGAAAATGTCTACTGGACCTAAAGTAACGCGTGCCGTAGCTAAGAGAAATATTCAGTTCTGCAATTACGAAATCTGATGGTGCTCAGTTAACGGCTGAGTCCATTGAAAATGTAGTAAAGAGCAGTATAATAACTTTTGCTATCGATGATAAATTAGAATCCAGTGTGCAGAATATTACTGAAGCGGTTAAGATTACGTTGCAAAATTTCATCGCTGAATTTAATCAACATTTAGATCAAATTAATAATAGCGATAACTCACGTTCGATCGATGAACTTGAACCGTATTCGAGATGAAATGCGTTGCGAATTTATCGTATACCGGAAAATAACGACGAAGAAGAAACTGATGACTGTGTGCGAGAGACAAATTTCAGGTAAAAATTCCGAACGAAGCAATTGATAGAATGCACCGTGTTGCAAGACGTGCGATAAATGGCACTAAACCGCGACCGATAATTGTAAAATTTGTCTCGTGCAATTAACGTCGAGTAATTTTTGAGAATAAAAAGAAATTGAAAATATTTTAGTATTTTAATTGGAGAAGATTTTACAAGAGCCAGATCGGGTATAATCAGAAGTTCATGTAATCAGTACGCTATAATCGTGTGGACTAGGCATGGTCGAATTCGTTACATCGATGAAGATGGGAAACACAGACTAGTTAACAGTTTAGATAATTACGATAATAATTTGCTGCTAATCTAGTTCCTAAGAGTTACGGTGTACGATGTCATCTGCTACTGAGAAACAACTCTATGCGTTTTTGTTTATTGTTTGCGTATATGCATGAATCTATAAATATCTGCTACTATTTATCAGTTAAAATTATCAATTTAGCTATGTGTGGTTTGTTATGCGTAGGATGTGCGTGTCTACCTGAATGTATTCTGTTAATAATAACTTCTTGTAACTACACTTGCGTATTTTTATATATAGTTAAAGCTATATTCGATTTCGATTCAGTTATATATATATGTATATACATATATATAAACTCGGCCATTTTGGCCTCGCTAGGGGCTGTGCCCCTTGACCCCTCTTGCTTTCATTTCTGTGTCTTTCTCTTCTATACTTTGTATAAAATGATCAAAATTTACAACCTAATTCTTACTGGCATCAACACAAAAAAAATAACATAATCACAAAAATCCTATCCTAACATTTAACTTTCATTATATAAAATTAAAATATTTTTTCGTTACATATTTCGCTACATAAAATTGCGACATTTTTTAAATAACAATTACAAAAATCCTATAAAATATAACAAACGTTACATAAAATTGGAACATTTTTTCTAATAGGGGGTAGCCTAAGAATTACGTTGTAATTAATGTATATATATATATATATATATATAGATACATATATATATGGAAGAGGGTCGTTTTGCGAACCTCTATATTGCATTTCGTTTAATTCCTAATACTATTTCATTATGCTCGTTATTTAAGAAAGACAAGGAATTATTGTTCAATTATTATGTCTGTTTTTTAGCATATTCATGCTGTTTTTGATAAATATTGGTCATTGCCAGCGGTTAAATTATAATGCAGTTTCCGTTTTTTTCCTTTCCCTATCTGCTCTTCCTTTTCTTTTCTTCTTTAATCAATGGTACGTGAACTGAGATTGTTAAATATATTTTATCAAAATGTAAGTGAATTTCGATCGAAAGTTAATCATTTCTATGAAAATGTGTTGGCAAATGAGTACGATTTAATTACTATAACAGAATCTTGGTTAGAAAATGGTTTTGTTGATGACGAATTATTTGATCCCCGATTCATCATTTTTAGAAAAGATAGGAACCACCGGGAATGTACGCAGTTGAGTAAGGGAGGAGGAATACTATTAGCTGTGAACCGTCATTTACATTGTGAAAGAATAGTTTAGTTGGAGAACGATGAGAATATTTGATCGAAATTGAATACTGAAAATGAGTTCCATATTTGCTACATTGGGTTATATTATATTCGCCCACATAATTTCCGGGAGAATTACTGGAATATTTATAATACGTTAACGGATAATCGTATTTTAATTGTTAATAAAGTTTACTTTTAGGTGATTTCAATTTGAATATTACAGGATTAGATAAAGTCCTACCTAAAGGAAATATATTTTGTTCGCCAGTTGGGGCCCCACTTAAAGAAAACGATTTTACGCAAAAATACAAATTTAAGCATAACGATCGGCATGCATCACCACCGAAACAAGAAGTAAGCTATTCATTGGCCCGAGTTGTCAACCCGCTAACTTCACAAAGGGCATATTCTTGTTTTCGAGAGTCGAAAGGTATTCTCCTGAAGACAATAGCATACCTTCTGTTTGTCAGCAGGGACTAGATTTTTTAAAATTTTGTATTTCCCTACCTAGTTCCGCCGTCTTTTAACATAGTGGCGCTTTACTCTGTTTAAAAAACAAGTCGCTCATTAAATACAATAACGCCATAACTCAAAAAATAGCGAATTTGAGTTATGTGTATAGTTGGAATGCGCTTTATGAGTACAGTTAGAGGTTAGAACGCCATATTTGTAAATAAGGAACTCGACAATATAAACATTGCTCTTGGAAAGTGTACACCGTTCAAATTATAGTAAATGTTAATTTGCGTATTCTGCGAAATAGCGTTTTTTGAGTTATGACGTTATTGTATTTAATGAATTTTTCAGCACTCAAGTTTCTAAAAAATCAGCATAGAAGCACAATGCTTGATAAAAGACTAAATAGTTTAGCAATAATGTTAATTGAATATCTGATCTATTTTGGAAAGGATAAATTTTGAAAACATTACTATTTCTGAATTTGCACTAAAAAAATTGAGAAGAAAATTGTAAATTATTGTATTTTTTAATGCAATAAAAACTCCTTTAATTATGTCTTTATTAATTAAACGTTATTATATTGCTCAAAAACACTATGCAAATTATCATGGAATTTTATTCATACTGACACTATGTTTCAATTTCACAATTATTGGTTTATTAAAATAAAATATTTCCATTTTATGTTTGAAATTTATTTTTATTTTTTTAAATATTCTGAACTGCGCAGCCAGTCTAGCAATCTAGGGCCCAGAGTTAGAATCTCGGGTTGGAATGGAAAAAAAGCGCTAGTGATTCAGTGGACTGCTAAAGAACCGCAACGCGACCCCTTCTCTTTGTAGGACCTATGGGAATATATATATATATATATACACACATATTAATGGCTATGCCATTTTTATGCCAGGGGTTATCAGGAAAAGTGCCCTGCCGCGAAATTTGTCCCAAAAAAGTTTCACAATTTTTCGAACGGCGTAGCCAATGAAGAAATTTACTCTTCTATAAGAATTATAGAAGAACTAGACCTGGTGGTGAAGGAGACTTGTATATAATTAAAGTATATAATTAATTCAGAATAAATGTATATATATATATTCTGAATTAATTTTTTTTATTTCATCTTAAGGGACCCCCTCAAGACGGAGGCCCTAAGCCCAGGCTTCGTCGTCTTATGGGTAAAGACAGCACTGTTGTAGCGACTTAAATCAGTTCTTATATTCGAACAATCTAAAATTGCATAATAATATCAGAAATATTTATAGTGAAACTTTTGATTTAGTTATTAGTAGCACAGAGGATTTTAGAGAAACCATTGGTACCGACAGATAAATATCATCCTGCATTAAACATACAATTTAATATTTACTATAAACCAAAATATATTAAATATAACCATAACAATAATATATATATATATATATATATAATTTCAGCAAAGGAGACTTTTACAAATTATACAATTCCTTTAATTATACCAGTTGGGAATCGGTATTTATGTGTTCTGATGTTAACCAGGCAGTGAATGAATTTAATTTAATTATAAATGCAATAATTAAAAAATCAGTTGCCACATATAAATGTTTAACATCTATGCTTCATTGGAGCTATGATAATAGAATCAGTTTTAATATTAATGAATGTAATGTTATTTCATTTAAAAAAAGAAACGCTCCTATATTACATTTGATTCCAAGTTAAAGTTTAATGACCATATTCGACAAATAACTTTAAACGCGAGTAGTCGTTTATTATCATTTGATTCCAAGTTAAAGTTTAATGACCATATTCGACAAATAACTTTAAACGCGAGTAGTCGTTTATTATCATTTATTATTCGTCGGTGTTCACTTTTTCAGAATTTAAATACATCATTGGATGTTTATTACTTGTATGTACAGTCACAGTTGTAATATGCAAATATTGTTTGGGGAATCCTTCTAACAAGAATCAAATACCTTTACTTGAAAGTGTTTAAAAGTGTTTTTTAAGGTGGCTGCACTTTCAGTTTCATTATAGTGATATGTTTCCATTCAGTTATAAACAACAGTTGAAGGAGTTCAGAATTTTCACGTTAGAAAACAGAAGGAAAATATCTGCTGCTGTTTTATTTATATGTAATTTATTGACTAGTACTATAAATGATGTTAATTTACTTTCAAAATTTGGTTTCCGAGTTCCCAGAGTAATGCCAGAAAAATGTAATTATTGCATGTATCATTTGCAAGAACAAAGTTATCCACGAATTCTTCCCTTTTGACTGTGGTAAAAATAAGGAATTATTTCTTAATGAACGAATCGGAGCCTGACATATTATTTACTAACATGAATAAGTTTAAGTAGATGGTTGAATTATTTTACTGCTCAATGGATTAATTAAAAGTGTACCCTCTTCCACATATTAGTGATATATGAACAATTTTAATACATAATTTATATTAATTCACTTGTGTTACATGGTATGTGCATCTGTTGCGTCATGGATGTATATATGTCATATGTGGTTGATGTGTGCATATATATGAACATGCGTGTAACTTCATTGCAATGAGTACTTACTGAGAAGATATTTTATGTACATAAGGAATACATTTATTTTTGTATTGATCGTTTGTTAAAATTATATTAATTTGTTACATGGCATGTGTGTGTTATATTGGCTGGTGTGTGTGTATATATTAAAGTGTACTTTGCTTATAGCTTATGTATTCTTATGTACTTATTATATATACATATATATATATATATATAGATCTAATGTATACACTTTAATTGGCTTTGTGCTGTTGTGTATGCCCCTATTAAATAAATAAGTTGGATTATTGCTTGTGTTCTGAGACACAATTTCAATCTTTGCCGCTAAAAAATGTAGGGGCGCTAGTGTCACAGTATTAGCACAGATTGCAAGTTATATTAGCATGGATTGATTATAGATATATCAGAGCACACCCTAAAGCATGCACATGCAAAACAGTAGATTTGGTAGGGGTTAGAAAAGTTTAAAGGTGGCTAGCCAATAGTAACGTATATTCTCCAAGTATATACAAACATAAATGGAAAGTTTAGATCGGCTTGGCAATCATAAATGTATTACCACACATATAAACACATAGACACATAAAGCAACTTAGTACAGGTTAGCAAAAAGTATAATTAGCTGGTTAAAACCTCCTTCTAATCTCCGTACTAGATCAGTGTTGTTACTGGGGAATAGGTAGTCCTGTACTAGTAGTAATGGGGAAAACAGGCAAGACCAAGAAGGTTTATTTTACTGAGATGGCATCATGTACTATAGTAATACTGGTGCAGTTGCATATGTTTATGACCTAGAGGCTTCTTTGCAGGGGTGTAGTTCCTTGTATTGCTATAACACTAATGTGACACTAGCGCTCCTGCATAATTTAGTACTATAGAGACGTAATTGCAAGGGTACAGTTTTGTGTACTGCTACAACACTAGTGCTCATGTATAATTAGTACTATAGAGGTTTCAAAAAATTGGCTTCTGTTTAAAAACAGCAGTAAGTTGCGCCGTTTTTTAATGTCTAAAAGGATACATCAGCGAGCTTGACATTTCATAAAACTGTTCTAAATGATAAATTTATATCTCGGGCCAGCATTAAAAACAACTTAGACTAGCAATCTGTTAGAATAAGAGCTTTACTTCGTGCAAAGGAAGCATGCAGTTATTACCAAGTGGTAGGCGCTTTTTACAACTTTCAGTGTTAACAATGCGGTTGAATAGCAGAGTATGTTACACTACGCAGGTATTATTATATTTTGTTCGATTACACTTATAAGCACGGCTGTTAATATTCCGATAAATTCCAACGGTGTTTGTTCGTCGAAAGTCGAGAATTTCAATGTCTCTGAGTATACATGGAGTGTATCCCTTCTTTATTTATATTTTGTCCATATTTTTTTTTTCACATTTATCTTTTAACATTCTCTGGTCGCTGCTACCGATGACTGTTTTTTACTTGTTCTATTTTTTTCCCCCTTGGGCGCGTCAACACAGGACAATTAACGCAAAGGACTAGCAGAATGATGAAACGTAGGAATTTGTAGGTTATATCAGGAAGCGCTTAGAAATAGAAGAAATGAAGGTAGCCAATAGAGGAACAACAGAAGGAGACAGAAGAGCAAGAATGTAGTGGGCACAGTAAGGAGTCAGGAGGTCAAGGTCAAGCAAATTAGAATAAAGGACTGTACGTTCCGATGAGATACAAGAACATTTGAATAGAACGTGATTTACATCACAGGTCAAATTTAAGATTGGAGGATGAAAGGGACGACACAAGGGAGACTGAACAAAATTAAAACGAAAGAGGGAGGCAGGAAGCAGACTGATTAAAGCGAACGCGAATTATGAAAGAAATAATAGAACGGCTGATGCAGGGAACATTATTAAACCAGGAAGAAGGGTGTAGAGAGGGTTGTACAGAAAGGTAAAAGGAATTAGGATTGGAGAAAAAAGACGGATAAAGATCGGTCCAAAAGTCATGGTGTAAATGATAAGTGAGAAGGCAAAGACTTTGTTCGAGGGGAATCTGTCTATGAAACGGCCATTTACTGTAGCTAGACATGCCAAGAAATCGGCAAGATCGTTATTAACGATGCCGCAGTGGCCCGGAATCCGGAGCAGGTCAATTAGGATAGAACGGGATGTTAATAAATTATAAATTAAGAAACGAATATAAAGAATAATAGGATCTGACGAGGGTTTAGGGAAGGGCGACGAGATGGCTAATAAAACGCGTTTCGAGTCAGAGCATATGAGAAATTTCGATAAATTGGATGTTGAGAATATACAAAAGGATAGCACGTAAAATAGCCACGGATTCGGCTAAAAAGATAGAAGAAAAGAAAGGGAGTTGAAACGACTACGCAGAATAATTGAGATCGGGAAGAATAAAAGTAGCTGCGACACTTGAAGCAGATTTGAATCATCCGTAAAAATCATGCTGTGAGCTGCAAAGAGTGAGGATAGAGTTTGGTTAAATTCGTTATGTACTACAGAAAGTAGAAGAGATTTAATGTTAGAGGGAAGAGAGAATGGCTTAGGAGAAAGCGAAGTTCTAAGAAGTTGTAAGTGAAATATGGGGATTTGTTATAGGAGAGGATGAAGTGAGAAAATAGGACAAGTCGAGAGGAGTTTCCTATTGTAAAATTCGACGGCCCATTTTCATTATTTTTGCATAAATTTTTTTTTTAACCGCTATGATATACTGGACTATTAGGAACTTTGTTGACTGTTGTGTAAACCGATTAGAAAAATTATTAAAGGATGTAGGTCATCTAGATAAGACGGTTAATTGGTTGAAGGCTCTCTCCTTCCGTAATTGCGGTGGGGATCCTTATATCCTTCTGATGCTATATAAAGCCACTATCTTTTCTAAATTCGATCATTGCTCGTTCCTTTACGCTAGTGCTCCTAAATATCTCCTTAAGCTTGATAAAATCCATAATATGTGTCTCCGCCTTTGTATCGGTGCCTTGAACCCTACTGCAGTCATTTTGGCAGAAACTGGTTCCTATCCGTTATTCATCCGAAGACTTTATCTAGATGAACGATGTTTGATCAAACGTCTCTTCATATTTCCAATTCCTACTTGCTTAATTCCTACTGGTTTATGTTCAACAACTGGCGCGTTTCTCCCCTCGTAAAACCCCAATCCTTTCCTTGATTTCATCACGTCTCAGAGTCTTCTCTACTTTTGTTCTATCCTACACCAAATGCCCTTATTTTACCTATAATTTCCCAGATTTTATTTACTCGCCCAGTTTACTCTTTCTTCCTTCGTATGTCAAGTCTCTTCCCTCTCCCGCTGCTTATAACGAGTTTAACCATGTTTTATCCTCGCTCGACTTCTTATACTTTAATTTTTACAGATAGCTCAAAGTCAGCTTTGGGGGTTGGAGTGGCTTTTACTCTGCCGGATTTCGGCTCTTCCGAGTAGTTCAAACTCCCCTCGTTCTCCTCCATATTTCTAGTCGAATCTATTGCGATCCCACAAGCAATCCTTTTTATACCTTCTCTTAACAATATGTATCCAAGGTTCTCTTATCTTCGGATTCAAAAGGCGTTTTACAAGCCATTACTACTCCCACTCCTAAACCATCCGCTGATCTTTTCACATGGGCTCCTTAATTTCACATCTATTTCGTTCCCACTCTGTCCGTATTGATCTATTATAGATTATCCTAGTTATTGGGGAATTACGAACAACGAGTTAGTGGACTCGTTGGCACGTGCAGCTGTTTCAGACAGTCGCTTTATTAGTCATTTTCCAGCTCAAAGTCTTCTTCCTCTTTTCTTTCATTGCCACCGCGACTGTTGGTCTCTGATCTCTATCCTTCTTCATTTTCTAATCCTGCTTCCTTGTACTTATCCATACAACCCATTCCTAATTTTTTTCCGTGGTTTCTTAATTTCCACAACAGGAGGCGGTCAACTATCTCATCATTAATTAGACACTTCGGTTAAATCACAGCTTGCTTCCTGCTTCGCTCTTCCGTTTCTTCATTACTCAGTCTCCTTTTTTTATCCGTTTCATTCGTCAGAAGCAAACTTCATTTGTGATGCGAATCGCATTTTGCTCGAATGTCCTTCCATTTCTTCAGAACGCGCGATACTGTATTCCGGTCTTTTGCGTCTTATCCTACGCCTTACAGCGCTTAATGCTTTTTTTTCCGCCTCTCTTGATTATTCCGTTGTTAGCTTCATTCGTTATTTCTGATATTTTTCCTTTATAATGATTAATGCTGTCACACCTTTCAATTGGATAACGTCCTTATGTTCAAAAAAAAATAATAGATAGGAACCGTGAAAATTGGCAAAGTTGATGTCGTATATATATATATATATATATATGTATAATGTAGAGGCGCAGAGATACTATAACATTTTTGCTGAAAAGAACGTCAATTTCATAGTAATTGTGACGAATGTAATGTATACAAAAAAATAAATAAAAACCGTATTTATTGAAAGGACTACACCTGATTTTAGGAAGTCGGAGTGCACTTTACCTTTATTAACGCATCTATTACCTTCACCATTAAAGAAGAGACCATTGAGATCGGGGGTTAAGTATTAATAATGGTGTAACTTTTTTTTCTCCCAGAAAAAGTTGATACGGTATTATTTCGTGTCGGTGTTATTAATCGTAAAATTTAATTAAAAACTAAAAAAGACAAAAAAAAAAAAAACCATTATACGCCCCGCATTTTTCCCTCTTCGAGCTATTTTAACTATTAAGCATAATTCTGTAAATTACTTTTACGATTATGGTTTTTTGATTGAGAAAATTCTCTCGTTAAAAAAGAATCCGACAAAAATAATAAATGTAAAAGAGTGATCGAAACTTAGGAAAGGTGCGTGGGAGAGCGAGAGAAAGAGGGTGGTGAAACAGCAGAACGAAAGAAGTGAAATTCGTCTGATAAATAAACACAACAGCAACTTTTTTGTATTCTAATTTGCTTAGCCTTGGCCTCCCGACCCCTTACTGTGGCCACTACATTCTTGCTCTTCCCTCTCTTTCTGTTGTTCCTATATTGGCTATCTTTATTTCTTCTGTTTCTAATCGCTTCCTGATTTAACTTTCGAGTCCCTACGTTTCATTATTTATTAGTCCTTTGTGCTGGGTAAATGTCCTGAGTTGACGGGCCCAAGAAAAAAAAAAAAAAGAAAAAAAACACCATTTTTTTAAGGTGTGTCACATCTCCTTCCTAATATAATGCAGAGCTAAAGGTCGGCGTAGCGAGCACTTTTTAAAGCCACATCAAATATACAAAAAAGCGTTATCAGACATGCGCTAAAATGGTGTAAATACATACAATGTTGTACATCATGGAAAAATGAGATTAGCTGGACGACAGTCCAAAAACCGTATCATGACGAATTACCAATGCCCCCCGGCCCGCCACGAAAATTAAGAAAAAAGAAGGAAAACAAATTCGCGGGTACAAGGGCTCCCGAATAAAAACTGCCTACTAATCTATTAACCCTAAGTAAGAAATTTCACTTTAAATTTTGGTCGGATATGTGTTTTCCTTCTTCACCAATAATAATAGTTCCTTCTACAATTCAACCTAACCTTCTTGCTAATCCTCAGAATTCCTTTCTCTTCCACGTTCTGTTATTGTCCCTATTTATTATTGCTTCAATCACACTTTATTGCCCTCTTTTCGCTATCGTCTCTTTTTCGTTTCCTCTCCCTATTGCCCTCTACACCTTAATGGAAGCAGTTGTGTGTGTCTGCGATGCTAATCTCATTTTCTTTCGAGTGATCTGCTCTTTCTGTGGAACGCTCTTCCCTCTATTTACTCCTCGTCAAAAATTTCTGCTCCCTATTGTGCTATATCTTGTCCTTTCCTTTTCGGTCGTCTGTTGTTCTTACCAATATTGGTTAATTTATATTTCCGATCGAATTACTCTTCTGCCTATGGGTGTTGACGACATAAAAAAAATAAAAAAAAATAAAACCAATAAAAACTGCCACCATCTCTTTAGGTGTTATTGCTACACGTAGCAGTATGAGAGGAGAAATGACCGATAGTAAATAAATGTCGCCGAGGAGAGGGACAGCAGAAACGATGAAAGTAATAATATCGTTCGTGCATCGAATTTCCGTCGAATATCGTAATCGGTTTTCCGAAATAAACGATATTTTCCATTGCGTGAAATGCGCATTACGCAGCGTGCTAATTGTTGTTGCTCTTATCTGATTATTATTACCGAACGCCCGAGCGCAGGGTAGGAAGACGGTAAAAAGTGGAGGGTGCGAAGGGGGGAGGGGGGCGATGGTCGCATGATATTGGCTCTGATTAAATTTAATGAGTTCGTTGACTATTGCATAAACGAGAGCGAGACCAACGATAATAATAGTATTCCGTTGCCGATGAAATATCTTTTTCCTTCTTTTCGGTTTTTTTCATACTTATTATTATTATTATTATTATTATTATTTGCTGGGCTTTTTTTCTTCCTTTTCATCGAAACGTACGGAATAAAGAGTAAAACGGAATGAAATAAAAACGCGAATTAAAACAAAGAGAGTAACGAACTCATTAATTAACGTACAGCACAACAAACTAGCGCTTTATCCGTAATGATAATGATAATACACGAGGAGCCCGAAGGAAACAACAAAGCTCTCTCTAAGTAAACTACAACAATCGTAATCGTCGTCGCGTGCGTGCGCTTGTGTGCGTCGGCGCATGCATGCATGTGTGCGTGGCATTGATAAAATATTATGAGAATTAGCGGCTAATACGTACGCGACTCCGGTGCCTGAAGTGACCGGTTACTGTTCGATTAGGAATGGTGGCACGCGGTGGAACTGTTGAACAAACAGCGCGACGACTGCAGCGAAATAAGGTAAATGACATGCGAATTTCCTTCATTAAGTCTGCGGCTATGGCTGCTGCTGAGAATACAAAAAAAAAAAAAAAAAAAAAAAAAATGATAATAAATTAACGGTCGCCAGCTGCCGCATAACCGGAATATGCGCGTATCTATAATAAAATATCGTCTCTCTGTTTCGCTAAATATGCGCTTGTGTGTCGTCATGTCCGAGTCTTTTTCATGTGCGTGTGCGTGCGTGAATGCGCGAATAAGGTGTTTGAAATTATTGCGTCACCGTTGGAAGTGTCTCTGGCTTCAAATAAAATTTCCTGTTTATCTGATGCTGATCGCCGAGAAACATCGCACCGTACACACTATGATGACGACAATACCACCCCAGTAAGTGCTAAAACAAATTGGCATCTGCACGGCGGAATCACTGTTTTGAAGTGTGGCAAGCACAAGTTTGCACGAGCAGAGTACAACTTAATCTTTGCTACAATAACGTTTATATAGTTTTTATGTCGGTAATAAAGCATAGGTTCCCCCTCCCCCGGAAAGTCATCTTATTTACTTCCTCTTTTATCGCTACATTTACGAAAATGTATTGGTGACAATGACGTCATTCTGCGGATAATTTAAGAAACATGTCCTAAATAGCGTTTTTAATTTCAGTTTTTGTTAATTAAATTAATTAATGAGCCACATCATGGCCATAGGCCTGTGTTTAGGAGGTTCAAACCTCCCCCGAAATGTTTTGCATTTTTTTTTTCCTTTCCTTTTTATAATAAAATAACCGAAAATACAGAGCTCTCCTCCAATCGGTTGTTTTTCTGTGCTCTTCTTAATGTTCCTGTTTCAACTCATTTCCTCATTTATTAATTCTGTTTACGCAAAGTACGGAGGAGAATTTGTTTGCTTCATTATTACGTATTAACATAATTAATAGTATTTCGAGTATTACGGTTTCCGTCTTTGAAGCAGTTTTCAAATGCATTGCTTAAACTCGAATAGTTAATTCGTACTTGTTCATAAATGCTGAACATTCTAAACACGGTACGGTCCAGCGTATCTGCTTTAATTTGACATATATTGCAGTTATCATTGTTTGTTACTTTGAATCTTTTGAGGTACATGTCTGAAAATCTCCATGACCGGTTACGAACTGTGTTAGAAAATATTTTGTATCTTATTATTATATTTATAGAAATAATTGCTTAAATAAGAAATATAAAAAATGTAATATCACGTTATTTAATGTTACGTATTGTGTATTGTTCGGAATGCCCCCCCCCCGAAATGAATTCCTGGCTACGGTCCTGAGCCAGCAGAGGGCTCCAAGGTGGAGAAGAAACAGCATTTTAAATAAGACGGGAAAAATTTGGCTTATTTAACTCTGAAATGCTAACATGAAATTTTGTTGCTTTTTGCTAATAGCACGTGTCTTCCAGGCGTGCTGTTTGAAAAAAAAATTCATTCTGCGCTGCTCTCTATTATTGTTTTTGTCCCGATGCACGACTCAGTTTTTGTAAGATACTAACAAACATAGAGAGTTGGATTCGATAACACAAGAGGGTAATACTTATTTTTATCCCAAAAAATAGTTGGTAGAATTTTGCTTACGAAATATATTTAGTCTCTTACAAAATTTTTTATAATCAGACTTTTTGTTCCAAATAAGTAAAACTGGAATGTCTATCGTTATTTGTTGTTTTTTTTCTTTTTTTTTTTTCTATTTGACGCGATTGGTTATTAAAAAAGCTTACGTTTTCATATGACAAAACAACTATTTCACTATAAAATAAAAACTATATATCCCAATACCAGCAACATCAAAAACGCTACATCACAAGTTGAATAAGTGGTCGAATAATACAAAAATCAGATCATACATATCCTATAATAAGTTATTGTGCAATCATTAAAAAAAAAAAAAAAAAAAAAAACATAGGTTTATTATAGCGTATCCGGTCGGTTTAAATGCCTCTGGTCGTCCAAAATTTTAGAAACTTGACAGTTTCCTCGTCAATATCCTGATTAAGCTTCTTTTTTTCAAAAATTCCAAATAACTTACAATTAAATATGTGTTTTTCATCCTGCGGTTCGCCACAATCGCACTGAACGTTATCTGTCAAACCCCATTTTACTAAATTATGTTTCGTTCTGGCTGTACCGCTACGTAATCTGTTTAATGTTCTCCATAGTTTAGAGTTCAGGCAAGCGCCTTTTGGGAGAGACTCTTTTGGTTTCCCTTTCGTGCGTGTACTCCACATCCGAAGCCTTTCAGCGTGATCTTCGTGTTCGAGATCCTCCACCGTGGCTAGAAAGTTACGGCGGGATTTTAGACGGCTTTCAGCTAGCTCTTTGTATCCATGTAGGGGATGGCGATTGTCATGGCTAGATTTCCATTTTTCTTTTTTTTCTGCTACTGTTCTTCTGATATCAGGTGGTGCTATGCCGCTTAGTTCGTATAGTATACGAACCGCTGTTGGTTTTAAGCAGCCAGTGATTATTCTGCATACTTCGTTAAGAGCAGTATCCACCTTTTTTGCATGAGCAGATCGACTCCAAACCGGGCACGCATATTCTCCAACAGAGTAGCAGAGTGCGAGGGATGACGTTCTTAATACATTTGGTTTGGCTCCCCAGCTACAATTTACTCGTTTCCGTATAATACTTGTTCTTGACGTAATTTTCACTTTTGTGGTCTCCCAACGACGTTTGAAAGTAAGAGACCTGTCAAATATAACACCCAGATATTTTGGGGTAGTCAGTGTGGCTCAGTTTAGTTCCGTTCCGTTGAAGTTGTAATTGGCGATTTGCATTTCGATTTCTGAGATGAAAGGCGGTTGTTTCGGTCTTAGCCGGATTAGGCTTCAGCTGATTAGCGAGATAGTATAAGTTTATGGTTTTGATTGCTTTGTTTAATGTAATTTCAACTTCTTCAAAGGTCTCATGTTGGGCCGCTACTGCGTGATCGTCTGCATATATGAAATGCTTAGTGTCCTTCCCAATTGGTTGGTCGTTGGTATAGATATTGAATAGAGTTGGAGCTAAGACACTTCCTTGAGGTAGTCCGTTTTTCAGTCTCCTCCATGCGCTGTTCTTCCCGTTTAGTGACACATAGAATCTTCTGTCTTTCAGCAACATTAGGATTATCTGGGTAAACTTGAAGTCCTTTGTAATATCATAGACCTTTTTGATGAGCATTCTGTGTGAGACTGTGTCGAAGGCTGCAGAGAGGTCTACAAAGACCACTCCTGTGATTTTGCGTTTCTCAAAGCCATCTTCTATATATATTGCGCTAAGTACAGTGCTTGTCCCGTGCACGACTTTCCTGGTCTGAATCCTGCCTGTTGAGGGATGAGTTTTGAGTCAATTGTTTTGCTAATTCTGTTCAGGATGATTCTTTCAAAGATTTTATACAGATGGCATAGAAGCGATATTGGGCGATAGTTCTTTGGGTGGTTAGGTTCTTTACCAGGCTTTAATAATGCGATGACATGTGCTTTTCTCCAAAGCTTAGGGATAATTGTTCTATTAATGCAGTTATTAAACATTTGTTGAGTCCATTTAATCGTTTCACTTCCAAAGTGTTTTATTTGTTCCACTAGCATGCCATCGACGCCTGGGGCCTTCCGATTTTTAGTATTTTTAATTGCGTTATTAATCTCTAGCTCGGCAATTGGTTGTTGAAAGTGATCTGTTTCTGTGGCATGACATCTTACAACCCGATTTTTGCTTTTTGATAGTTTTACTTTTTGGTCTGCTTTGCCATTCACTAGCAACTGATGGGCGACCTGATTAGCAGTGACATTCGGTGTTTCTTTGCGTCCAGTATCTTCACTCTTTAATTTCTTCAACAACTGCCATGCTTTCCTACTATCCTTGCTGAAGTCTAAGTTTTCGACCAATCCCTGCCATTCTTTACTACGTTCCGCAGCAACCTGTTCTGCTACCTCTATACCACATTTAATGGTTTCGTCGTTGAACGGGTCTGCGTTAAATTTCTGAACGTATTCTTCATATTGTTCTTTCAAATGATTGGACATACCAGGTATGTATAGCTTCCGCACACCACGCGGGATACATTTACCAGATACTGCTTTAACAGTTTTAACAAAGGTCTCATATTCTTCTACTATTGGCGGTATGTGTTTGACATGAATTTCCAGTTCTTCTGTGAAACGGATCCAGTTAGCTTTTTTAAAATTGTAGCGCAATTTGGAATCGTTAGATGTAGTTGGTTTTATGGCAGCGTCCACTACACATATTATTGGCCTGTGCTGCGAGTGTGGTATTGGATTTGACACTTTCTTAGTGCACATGTGAGCAATATTATTTGTAACGAATATGTTGTCTGGGTTATACCCTCGTTTCCATCTTCCGCTATTAAAAGAGGCTGGAAGTTTTGGATCAAATATTAAGCTTAGACCATTTCTTTCCGCCCAGTTTTCCACAAGTTCTCCATTCAGATCATCTTCATTGTAGCCCCAATTAACACTGTGACTATTGTAGTTACCTAAAATGATTTCTGTTTTGTGTATTTCATTGGGGTATTGAAATGTTGTGTTCGGTGGTTTATATATTGAGGTGACTGTACAGCTACCGATGTCTATTGACAAAATCTCAATGTCGTTAGTTTCTGTCCTGACTGATTTTACTACATCAATATGTCTTTTTTTAGTAAAATGGCACTGCCGTACTTGTTATGAGGCCTGTCGACTGCTAACTTCATTCCTTCTATTCTAGGTCTTCGATTGGTTTCAGTGCGATGGGTTTCCTGGAGGACAAGTATGTCAATTTTCTCATTTTTAATAATATCGGATAAAATAATTTCTTTAACTGGCGTTAATCCTTCTATGTTTATTGACATTATTCTAAACGGATTCGCCATCGTTTGCGGCCCTGAAAAGGGCCTTTTAAACCCGAAAATAGGGCTTTTTGCCGACCGGGTGTGGGATGATTGGCCGAACTTCGAATGAAATCCGTTTCCAGGGGGCGCCAGCTGCGTAGGTATTTTCATTTGATCTTTGTTTTTGAATCGCTTGTTTATAGCTTGAATTTTGTAACTTGAATATCACATAGAAATCGCCGCGTGCGTGGAGGCTCATCCCGTGCCCCCCAAAACATAGGTATGTGTCAGTCTAATAACACAAGGGTAACATTTATTTTTATTCGAAAAATAGTTAGTAGAATTTCGCTTACAAAGTAATATATTCGGTCTCTCACAAAATTTTTCATTATGTCTAGCAGACATGCAAAAACACTTACGCCAAATACTAACAACACGCTTCCTAGGCGTGTACGGTTTTAGAAAACTCATTAACATTCACCTCTAACAAAGCACACGACTGCTCGCCACTGACTGACGAACTGGGATAGCATACCTGAAAGTGGGAGCCCCCCTTCCATCCTGAGGAGGTAGGAGAGGCAATAGTTTCCACAAACATGCCTCAGAGGCGTGTAGTTAGCATTTCAGCGTTAAAGAAACTTACTATTTCATCTGTGAAATTGGAGGAATCATTAAGAGCTGGAACGTGGCTCAATGGAACAGGGCCGCATTTACACATAGCCTATATTATGGGCCCGCACTACAAAAAAAAAAGTTCAAATATTTTAATTTTGAATAGATTAAAATGAAAATGTCTTTCTTTTAATACCGTGGCGAAGGCCCTCTTGTAATCATAAAATGCGTCGCCTCAGTTATATTTTGCGTGGGCTATTTCGGCTGAACTTTTCAGTGGACAGCTGATATTATGAGTTGAGTCAGCATTCAGGAATCTCGATCGTTAGGGGTGTGGCGAATGATGATGGTGTGGGAGGGCGGGGGGCTCTGATGAGTCGAACGCTGTCTAATAATAATGGGACGTTCATGGCTCTGTTTTTCACCTAGCAATGGACATGTCTCCCGAACACGCTCACAGTTTACACATGGTGGTTATTGTGAAAAATGCTGTTATACGTCTAGGTTGAACACAAAACATCTAAAAACCATCCGAATGCTGTCATTGATTTTTCAGGACGATCTAAAGAAGTGGGGCGTATTGATGAAGAACTGACAAGGCAAGCAGAAGACGTAGCAAAATACTGGCGAGAAGTTCTCAGGAAATTGATAAGTATTCAGAGGGGAAAATCAGACACTTGGGTCACCAAGAAACGATAACTGTCTAGGACTACTGGAGCTTATAGCACAATATGACGACTTTTTAAGTAATCACATAAAGAACCATGGAAACCGTGGAAGTGATCACAGCAACTATCTATCGTCGATAATTTGCGACGAAGTTGTGCAACTAATTGGCAAACGAGTTTTCAATGAAATTATCTCTCGAACCAAGAAGTCAAAGTGTACTATTCAATACCAGTAGACTCAGCACCAGATGAAGGTCACGTTGATCAGCTTACTGTTGTATTCAGATATTTAGAGGAACACATCTCTGTTGAAAGATTTGTAACATTCATGCCAAACCAGGGGCACAAATCTAAAGATATGTTTCAAGGTTTGAACAAGTTTTTGAATGATAAAATGACATAGACATTAAAAACTGCCGTAGTCAGTCTTATGATAACGCTTCTACAATGAGCGGGAAGTACAATGGCCTTCAAGCGCTGGTACTGGAAGAAAATAATTTAGCACTCAATCTTATAGTGCAGGCTACTACGGAGTGCTGTAAGATTTTTAGACTTTTTGGAAGAACTTTATGTATACTTTACAGCCTCAACTAATAGATATAAAGTTCTGATTGCTTAAAAAAAGCAGAAATTGACAAACGCATTCTCGTACCAAAAAGGACAACAACAACAACACGTTGGTCATGCCGAGCAGATGCTACTAAATACTAAAGCCCTCTTCTTGCGAGGCTAGAAGGAAATAAAAAATGCACTTTTTGAAATTTCAGAGGACAAAGAAGATTCAGAAAAATCATGTGTTACTGCTTTAGGTTTGCCTAACAAAATGTCAATGATGGAAACGAGGCTCGACACAGTATTTTGGGATGATATCTTGGGACAAGTATTCAAAACTAGTGAAACTCTGCAGAACCCTAGATTGGATGTAAATATAGCCGCCTAAGCACTAATGTCGCTAACAATCTTCATGGGAACAAAACGGGATAGCTTTAAAGAATACGAGGTCAAAGCTTCCGAGTTAGCTGATTGCACTGCGTATAAGAGTGAAACACGGCGCAAGCGCAAAAGAAAAGTGCGTTTGGCACCTCTTGACTGTGTCCAAGCCCCAGAAGTTGAGCTCACCCTATTATAAAAATTTCGAACCCACAATTTCCTTTCTATAATAAATCAATTTGAATCTTCATTGCGGCGGAGGTTTCAGGCATATAGCCTAGTTGATGTCCGTTTTGGGTTTCTCAACAAGTTGGATACGCTTACCGATGAAGAGGTAATTGCAGCAGCTCAAAATTCAGTAGAAACATATAACAATGACTTAGATGATCAATTGGGAAATGAACTGATTCAGTTCAAAGTTTTTTACCAGAAGTTTCAATGATGAGAAAAATGAAAAAGAAATTAGTCAGGAGAGGTAGATATGCAAACTCCTCCTAAAAAGTAACGTCAAAGATTGTTTCCCTAATATCGAGGTTGCTCTAAGAATGTACTTGTCACTTATGGGTCACAAACAGCAGTGGAGAAAGAACATTTTCAAAATTGAAGTTGATCAAAAACAGGCTTCGAACCTCCATGTTAGAAGACAGGCTCAACGTTTTGGCTTTGCTCAGCATTGAAAGTGATATTTTAACGACAACTAAGTTATGAAGATCTTATAAGTAACTTCGTTAGTTTGAAGTGTAGGCGGAAAACAATTAGTCACTCAGCCATTTCCAAGTTATATGTAGTATTTAGCGGTAAATGTATACGCAGCAGTTTTAAAAGATTTTTGGTACATGAGGTTTGAAATAACGTATAAGTCTACTGTACTCAATTTTTTATCAATGCATTTCTATACATTTTATTTCAAATAATTTAACATTTCACTTTCCTTTGAAGTCTGATTGTTTAGGAAAGTACTATATTTGAATTAAATATAAGTAAAATTTGCTATTTGTTGCATTCCATTTTTATATATTTTGCATTTGCCTAACATGTTTAGTTGAAACTACAATATGTTACTTTTAAAATTGAAATACTGATTTTTGCATATTTGGCAACACAGCCGGAAAAACATCGACATTAATCTTAACTTTATGTTCTTTTTCTAATATGTCATAACAATGTTAATAAATCCTGTTGAATACCTTAATGATTTTCAATTCTTTTCATTTTTATCTCATCAATTCATTAAATTCTAAATACTGCGTAGTAAAATTTTCTACAATCAATTTTAAATGATTTTTTGGGGGGTTTTTTAGTTAAAAAATTGCTCTAAGATACGATTTTTGCAAGTAAATTTTCAAAATATTTCCGGGGGAGGACCCGCGGGCCCCTCATTTTACTAAGGGGTATTTCATACCCACCGTTAGGGCCCGCCCCACAGGTTCAACCTAGAGACCTACAGACCCTAAATTCGGCCCCGCGATGGAACAAGGAAAGAGAGTCGGAGAGAGAAGCTGTCTTTAAGTGTGTAAAAATATGGTCAGCCGTTGAGCCCTCTTTACCACAATGAGGACAGTCGTGAAGGGGGGATTAGAATTGTTTAATTAATGTATTCGTACTTTATAACGTGATAAGTCTCGTTAACCGAAAGCATTTAAACGCATACTGTTTAATAGCAGGATGTAGAACAAAGTATATTAAAAATATTCAAAAATGACATTCAATAAAATACCGACTAGTTTCAAACATTTTTTAGTAGGTCTCTGATCACATATTTTTTTTGAATTTTATTTTTTGAATATTTTTAAAATACATTTTGCGCGTATATTCGTGTTCATTATTTGTTCAAAAGCGATTATATGCCAGTAATAATTGGAAACTAGCTTATAAAATTGTTCTAGCTACTTACTGCGCGCAGTATTACAAAAATAGCAGAAATAGAAAAAACGTCATTCTAAAAATTACGCACTAACAAATTAAAATAAAATTTTAAAGGTAATTCGTTTATGTACTGTGTTCATGCTATATTTGGACAGTACAAGGTTGATGATCGAGGCAGCTTGGGTACATGCTGCGCGACGACGAGTAAACCGGTTGCCGATTAAATCCTACTTGACGTCATTTCCCGCACTTTTTTTAGAGTAAAAAATAATCCCATCGACTGAGAGGGAGACTGCATATTTATATTTTATTTCTAAAAAAAGAAGATTAAAAAATAATAAAATTTAAAACAAGGGTGCGGATATTTTTTTTTTTTTTTTTTTCTTTTTAGAGCATGTTAACAAAATTTAGAAGAAATATGGAAGGGAAAGAGTCAAGTATACAGAGAATAGGACTGAGGAAGGCCGACATTCCTTGTAGCACAGAACAGTAAAATAGCCAGTATGATAAATAACAATGGAAGTGTGAATTTCATAGGAATGTTAAAATCATTCTATCTCTAAGGGTGGTGGGAGGATGAACATTATCAAAATCATTGGAAACATCAATAAATGCAGTCAAAGTGAACTCTGTTTATTGATAAAAGATTTGCATATACATATGTGCCACAAAAAGACCGGCACAAACAGCAGTAGTTAAACCTGGATAAAAACCGAACATATTAGAAGGGAAAAAATATCGTACTGCTCAAGCTAACAAACCGAATTCTTGTTGAGCATAATTTCAAACAATTTTCTGAGACGCGAAGCTAAACAGATAGGACAAAGGAAGGAGTCCTTTTTAGGGATAGGGACAACGGTGAAAGAGTTTTAAGAAGGAGGAGTGACTCCGCCGGAAAGAGAGGAATTCGAAATGTTACAAAAAGATTACAGAGTAGATTTTCAAAAACGTAGAAAATAGTGTCATCAAGAACTGGGGAGTGAAGTTGGATAATTTATGAAGAGTAGACTTTAATTCATTCATAGTGAAATCGGTAGTAAGCAAGTGAGGAGCTCTTTTGGAAACGATAATGGAGCGACAGAATCGATAAAAAGTAATAGATTATTAATAGGGTTACTGTAGATGGAAGAACGTTCGGAGAATGGATATTTAAAAATACTCTAGCCATCTTCCAAATATGATTAAGCGGAATGGATCTTAAAAAGAAGGAGCAGAAGTTCTTTCAGGAGGATCTTTTGTCAGCTTCGAGAATATACCTACCTCTAGCACTAGCTCATTTATGGACAAGAATAGAATTGCACCAAAATATATTAAAGGTAGCGCGGCCATTGTTGAAAGTAGCGTTGCATTTTTCATTCCATCATAAGGATGAAGCTATTCACCAAGGTTGGACGATTGGGAGCAGCGAGAAGGAGAAGACGACGAGAGAGTATTATTGATAGATTGAAAGAATGAATTATAGTGAAGGATAAGATCAGATTCACTTGGAACTCAATAACCGAATAGAAAACAGATTAATTAGTTTCAGACAGATTTCATCCAGGAGAGTTGAGCAGTCTGAAGTAGGTAGTTAGAAAAAAGTTATGAGGAATAAACGAAATAAAAACATAATCACTACCACTATAAAGGCCCAAAAAAGGTTTTTCCAATTATAGTTAAGACCAATCAGTAGTTGAAGATTAAATTGAGGTAGCTGAAGATAGATGGGAGTTTATAGTGTGAATGAGGTAGATGATTCAGGAAAACCAGATTATCAGAGATTTTCAAAGATAGCACCGTCGTTGTTGAAGTCAGAGTAACTCCATGTAAGAAACTGGGCATTCCCCAGTCACCACCAATAATAAATGGGCTGAGGGATAGAATTAATGAAAAAGGAAATTGATGATTACAACTAGAAGGCACATATATACTATGTCAAGAGGACTTACAAAGTTGGAAAGGATGAAAATACAAACAATAGTAGATTCACTAGAACTTGAAGGGAGAGTGAAGGTTATCTTATGTTAATTAAATTAGAATTCCGTTGCTCACAAGGATTGCAGCTCCAGCATAGCCATAATTGCAATTGTATCTGATCAACTTTCTATAAAGTTGAGATTTGTATCCGACTGTAGCCATGTTCTTAAAATAAGAGCGAAACTAATATTATCGATGAGACCCTCTAATGAATTTTTATTGTTGGCTCTTAAGCTATGACAGTTCCGTCACAGAAAACTGAATGTAGCAAGCACAATAGATTACAAGGAGAAAAGAAATAGAAAGTAGCGAGGCAGAAAACGTGGAAAGGGACTATATGGAATGGTGTAAATGAAAAAGGGTTAGGAGAGTACAAGGACGAGAACTTCTACAGGGAGTAGAAGAGAAATCGGACCTAATATGCTGCGAGAAAGACCATACAGTAGAGGAAGAGGATCAGTTGTATTTTTAAAACAAATCTGATTCTAAGATAGGACGGCGAAAATAAACATAAATATGGGATAGATAAAATAATATGATTTTAGAAACATCAATCACCATCAGTGTTTCAGCCTATAGGCTGATTCGGCACCTGAACTAACGCTAGTCAAATGTTTTTTCTTTTAATTCAACAAAATGAAACGGTCGGTTACTTTGGACGACTGCACGTGAGTATAACGAACGCGATCTTGACCTGAGGCCTTCTTCCTTTACAGGAGATCCATCGTTGACCGATTCAAAACTCTCACTCAATCTCACTGCTTCCCAGGCTCGCCTCCTCATTTGCAAAATTTCTAATCCTGACTTCTTCCGCTAAGTCTCCTCCTCCGCGTTCGATGTGCCAATCAGTGTCGTTTGATGAACAATCATCGCGCGCATCCCTTAAAGGCGACATCGAGCTCTGTAAACCCCCGCAGTCGGCAACTGCTCCCATTCACACCAACACAAGCACTCTCACACTCCGCTCGATCTTTATTCTTTTTCGATACTATTTAATCTAGTTGTATTTTATTTATTTACTTTTTTTTTATTTTTTATTTTATACACATTACAAGGTTAAGATGGAAAAAGAACGAAAAAAGTATAACGAGTTAAGCGAACCAATAAAGAAAATGCGCAAAAATTATAAAATCAGTTACGTTTAGCAAATTTTCAAAAAAATTGTGCATCATCAGAATAACGAAATTAAAAGTCTAAATAACACGTGAATTTAAACTAAGAACAAAAGTGATAGCAGACGAAAATGGAAAGAAGTTGACAGGGAATGGTAAAATAATTAACAGATGAAAAAGATATTGTGATGCACTATTTTCTATACAAGATAGAAAAGATTCCGCAATAGAACTGGATTTGTATCCGAGTGTGAACCATAGATCATAAGGAGAGAAGTTGAAGTAGAAATAACCAAAGTAACCTCCCTCATCAGACTCCATCATTCTTCGTATACGATCTCTGATACACAATCTTTCCTTTCATCACTCTATCCGCGTTGATCTGCTGTGGTTCCCTAGTCATAGAGGCATCGAGGGTAATGAAATATCGGATGCTTTGGCTCAGGTTGTTGCTCGCTCTCGCTTTTACTTTAAAAAGATCTCTCTAGTACTAATCTATTATCGTTAAGTAAGAAATTTCACTTTAAATTTTGGTCGGATATGTACCCTTCTTCTTTTACCAATGATAGTTCCTCTTACTTCTCAATTCAACATAACCTTCCTATTAATTCTTAGTTCTCAGAATTCCCTTCTTTTCCACGTTCTGTTATTGTTGTCCCTATTATTCGCCTACGCTTCAATCACACTCTATTGCCCGCTTCCCGTTATCATCTCTCTTTGGTTTCCTCTCCTTATTTTACATCCTAACGAAGCAGTTGTTTGTGATGCTAATCACATTTTCTTTGAGTGTTCTGCTCTTTCTGCGGAACGCTCTTCCCTCTATTTAAATGTAGGTGAATACATGCCTGTTTGTTAAACCTGACAATAAAAATAAACTCTAATAACAAACAAATATAAGGGAAAAATAATTTATAAGAATAAATTAGAAACGTTTCTAAATAAGGAATTTATCTAATTTATTATTATAAATTATTTTTACCCTTATATTTGTTTGTTATTAGAGTTTGTTTTTATTATTCCCTCTATTTACTCCTTTTAAAGTCAAGGCTTCCTGCTCTCTATTGTGCTTCCTATATCCTGTCCATTCCGTCTCAGACTGTTGTTCCTGCAATTGGTTTCTTTATTTCTGCCATTTCCGATCGAATTAAGTTTTAATTAGTTAACTCCTATTACTATTTTTTCTGGGTGAGGTCCCTGGTTGACGAGCCCAAAAAAAAACAAAAAAAAACTAAGTAAAAACGAATAAGGCATCAGGCAAGACAATATAACGATTTAAATGACAAACATAAATTATCGTAATATGATGAACTTTCTATGTAGCAGGTTATGATGTTCAAGAACTTAGTCATCAGATTAGTGAAGAGCAATGTTTATACCGATATATAAAAAGGGGCCGAAAACCAAGCGTACAAATTATAGAACAGTATCACTCATCGCGCAAATCAGTAAAATAGAGTGCTGCACATAATACACGTTGGACTAAGGTGCCATGCTTACTCGCAGATATTGAAAGAATAAACTAGGATATTACCGGGAAGCGGAACTCGAGATCATATTTTAAATTTCAGACAAGTTATCGAAAAATTAAAGAAAATTTAATATATCTACACACATACGCTTCGGGGACTACTGGAAAACATCGGATGAAATAAACTGGAAAATGCTATGAAAAATATTGATGAAAATGAGGATACTCAAATGTTTCAGATGATATTAAATCTTTACAAGCCGTCAACAGGCCAAATAGAAGTAAACGGAGATCTCTCCGATCCTTTTGAAGTACAAAAAGTAGTAAGATGCATATTGTCGCCGATTCTATTCAATTTTTACGGGAATAGGGAATGGATAATGTGGCGCGCAACGAATAGTTGGAGAGGTAGAATATCAATAGGTAAGAAAGATATTTAACCTCCCCGATATGCGGACGATGCAACCTTACTGAAGCATCTGAAAAGGAATTACTGGAGCTAGTAAGCAGAGTTAACGCGCAAAAAATTCCAAAATAATGATAATCTACAGAGAAACGAAAAAAGTATGTTGTTAGTGATTTTGAAGTGGTCAATATATACATACATACATACATGCATATATATATATATATATGTGTATATATATATATATATGTGTATATATATATATATATATGTGTATATATATATATATATATATATATATTTATATTTATATTTATATTTATATTTAGAGGTAAAAATATTAAACAGTGGAGGGCGTACATAAAAAATAAGAATAAATCACGTTATTAATAAAACTATTAAAATGATAGTAAAATCCCTGGTAGTTCCGAAGATAGAAGAGAAAACTTAAACAGATGCTTTCATTAAGTTTGGCGGAATCTCTTAGTTGGCAAAAAAAAAAGCAAATGTTTCAGTATTGAAAGAACTGGAAGTGGGTGATAAATTGAGTAGAATAATAGAAAATTGGATTCTAAGGGACTTCGGCCATGTGGCGGGGAAAAAGGACAACAGTTTGGAAAAGGTAATTATGCACGGGAAAATCGAAGGAACAAGAATCATGGAAAAACCCATTAAAACGCAGAATACACCTGGCAAAGGACTTGATATGGTAATCTTTGTTAAACAAATGTACGTGACATAGAATAAAGCCTATGTAACATATATCATATATTGTCACGATTTGATTCCGAACAGCATGATGAAGAGAGAGAAAGATAATTTATATAAGTATTATGTTTTCGGAAAAAAAAAATAATCAAAAAACCAGAAATAATGTAGAACGTTAGAAATGATGGTAAGTTTTCATTGACCCTTCTTGCTTGCATGTCTGTTTCTTTCTCTTCTATACTTTGTATTAAATGATCAAAATTTACAACGTAATTCCAAATCAGTCCATATGAATAAAATAACATAATCACAAAAATCCTATCCTAACATTTAACTTTCATTACATAAAATTAGGACATTTTTTTGTTACATAAAATTGTGACATTTTGCGTTACAAAATCTAATAAGGGACGGCCTAAGAATTACGTTGTAATTAATATATATATATATATATATATATATATACATATGTATACATCTTGCGTAATTTTAAAATTAACTTAATATTTAATACATTGTTGCAACTAATAATTTGCGCTTATAGTGTTCACATGGGATTTAATTCATTATACTTAAGGGTGAGATCAAATTTTTTTACGAAACGCTTACACGATTAAATATTTATAAAAAAAGTAATAAAATGGGACAATAAAAAACTTAAAAAGTAACACCAATAAATTTCTGTAATAAATAAAAAGACAGATAATATCGAGTAGAAAAAGTTTCAGAAAAGTAATAATAATCTCCGTTTCTGTATTCTCCTCGCTCCACTATTACTTTTTAGGTTAACGCACTACAGCTGCTTAAGAAATGGTCAAAGAACTCAGTCATTCACATTACTGATATAGCTAATGACAGCTAGGTGTGTTTACATCCAAAGGCGCACTCAGGATTTTTTTTTGGTCGGGGCTAGAATTTAAAACATGGGTTAGAGAGTGATAACTCGACTAAGTACCTATCTATTTCCGTGGTCTATAAATTAAAATAAAAAAAAATAAAAACAACAAAATTAACGAATTTTATTTTTAAAAAATTACAAAACTAACGAATTTTATTTAAAAAAAATAATAATAATAATAACAGAAAAACGTAACATTATGTTTGTAATAAGCACAAATTAGATAAGCATAGAATTTAATTTTAAAAAAATTAGTTAAAAGTATATAACATTAAGCCAAAAGTAAATATGTATGTTTTTAAAAAAAAAATTAAGTAAAAAAAAAACATTACAAAACGAAATTAAGTTTTCGCGGATTTTTTATAAAGATATCTAATATACCTCATCAGCAGTTATACTTATTTCACGGTGTATATTCAAGAGCGCACACTAGTGTTGGTGTTGAGTGTAAAATGTCAGATCCATTTGGGTCCGCTGGATACGGGATGCAGTTCCGGAACCCGTGATTCAGTTCTGCATCCGTATCCGAAGAAATAACGAACTTACCCGTCACTACTACATACAACCTAACGAAGCAACGTGAAACAAAATTACTTCACATTTCTACATCGAATTCATTTCTTTTTTCAGTACTATCCCGCATTACGCTACAAAATTAATTTTGAAAAAAAATTCGAGATTTGGGGGGGGCAATGGCGCCGTGGCACCCCCCTGAGTGCGCCAATGTTTACATCCCTTCATTATTAAACACGGTTGAGATAAAAACGGTGACCGCTGTCTGGATGCTCAGAAACCTTACATCATACTGCTTGCGCTGAAATTTGAATAATCAAATCAGATCAGTTTATTTCTACATACGAATTATTATAAAAATACGCAAAAAATAATACTACAAATGCCAATTAGAGTGCTTAAATTAGTTATAAACAATATATGAATTTCAGTGACATGCAGTAGCTAGTCGCGAAGAAAACGAGAAGTAAATATGTACTACTAAAATTTTTAAGCAACTCATTTGTTCATCAGCAGAGTTTCAACAGCAATGACACAGCACTATCAATTAATTAGAAAATCCTCTTAAAATACATTTTATTTAGCGCTAACAAACAACTAATTCTAATTGTTTTCTTTTCATAAATGTAACACAATAGTGGAGTATACCACTTCGTCAAATCTTCCCAGATTTACTGGTTATGCTCTTTTTATGGTTAAAAACTACCTGGTTGCAGAAACAAGCAGAATGCATTTCAATTTTAGGTAATTTAATCAAAATTAACATTCCGTTTTAAATACAATCAGTATTCGAACATTTAAACTTTCGCTTATGCTAAAGTGCAATCGTTATTATTTTGTAAACAAAATTCCGTCTTTGATTTTTTATATTTTACCACCTTTAATTTATTTGTAGACAATTTTCCACTTTTAATTATAGTTCTACCGCCATCCGCCTATTATTTTTCTATATATAAATAATCAATCCCAGTATTTCTTGGCAGCGTGTTTTTAGTTTTGAGTCTACTCTGTATTGTTAGCTGATAATGAGCTATGCCCAAAAACATTTCAAAAATAAGGTATTTATTTATTTGAATTTATTAAAGTAAATCAATTTACACTTATTTATTATTTGTTATTAAGGAATTTATTTATTTTATATTTATTAATTTTAACGAACAGGTAATGTGGACTTATCTACATCTGAAATAATATATTCAAAAGCCTTAAAAAACCTCCCACGGTCAGCCCTAACTGAAATAACTACTTTAATAAATGCTATGTTTAAATTTGGCTATTATCCGCAACATTGGAAATCTTCCAAAATCATCGCACTTCCTAAGCCTGGGAAAGATTCTTCGCGCATTGATAACATTCCTCCTATCAGTCTTCTTAGCAATTTAAGCAAAGTGACAGAAAAAATTATATTAAAACGCCTCATGCTTCACTCTGATGACAGCTCAAATATCATTCCATCAGAGCAGTTCGGGTTCAAGCCTGAACATTCAACGGTGCAGCAAATTGCTAGAATTGGGGAGTTCATAACCCACAATTTTAACTGTAATAAACACACAGGCATGATATTACTAGACGTGGTCAAAGCATTCGACACTACTTGGCATGATGGCATAATCTTTAAAATGATCAAGACCAATTTCCCGGCCTATCTTATTAAACTAGTTAAAAGCTATTTAAGCAACAGAACATTCGCTGTTCACATCTCTAATACCTCCTCGTCATTTAAAACATGCTTAGCTGGTGTCCCACAGGGCAGTGTGTTGGCGCCAATTTTATTTTACATATTCCTTTATGATTTCCCTGTATCGCCCAGCATTAACACGGCGCTCTTTACCGATGATGCTGCGCTGTATTGCAGCTCATACAGACCGAATGCAATAGCTAACAAGCTCCAACATGAGGTTGACCGCGTCCTTCGCTTTTTTAAAAAATGGCGTATCTCTATTAATCCGGCAAAATCTGAGGCAATTCTATTTTCTCGTAGGTACCTCCATTGACCCCTAAGAAACTGCATATACTAGGGGTACCGATATTCCTTGGTCCGATCAAGCTCGATACCTCGGCGTAATATTAGATAAAAGGTTAAACTTTAATAAACATCTCGATCATGCAGTCGCCAAAACTAATCGCGCTGTCTGCGCTATTTACCCAGTGTTCCATCGCAGATCGTTTCTAAATATTCACAACAAATTAATTCTATATAAGGCACTTATTAGACCAATCTTAACCTACGCATTGCCTGTGTGGTCCTCAGTTTCTAACGCCCGCTTTAAACAATTACAGCTCATACAAAATAGATGTCTCAGGTGCGTACTAAACGCATCCCGCTACTCCAGAATTCGAATGATGCATAATGTCCTCAAACTACCATATCTTCGTAATTATATACTTTCTTCGGCAAAAAAATTTTTTGAAAATTGCTCGACCCATAGTAATCCACTTATTAACCACATCGGAAATTACGATTCCAGGCAACTCCAATTTATGTATTCAAAATATAAGCACAGGCGTCTAAAGCATAATCTTCTATAATCTTTTAACAGTATATATTATATCATTTCTTTATTTTTTTCACTACACATTCCTGTCCCTCACTTGTTGTATCTGAATCCTTATTCCTTAAGCAGACTTTATTCCCAACTACTCATCATATCTGCGCGTAGGTTTTTTTTTAATTTTTTCCTACAATGACACTATTGCTAAATTTTTAATTGTAATAACCTACAATCGTTTTTTATATGTTGCATCGTGCGGTAAGACAATTCGTCGATACGCTAGTTCAACTTGTACTGCTAACGTTATGTTGTATCGTAATTTGCATAAATATATTCTTTCTTTCTTTCTTTCAATATTTGATCAGTACGCAGTGATTTATTTGCTAACTACATAGGCAACTGTAATTTTATGCCACAATACAGAGATAGCACATTAAATATAATCAAGCATATATTGCTGATTTACCCTAAATTGACTAAGTAAGTCGTATCATATACACACATATGCTGCACGAAATAAAAAAGTAACATTGTATATATATACATATATATATACATGTGTATGTATATATATCTTATAAAGCTGTAAGGAAAAAAAATTTTACAGTCGGTTCTATATGAGTTACAGTGATAATTTTCTTTTTAATCTACATAATAAGGTCTCCAGAATACAGAAAAAATTAAGAATTCAAAAAATTTTGATATTTAGGAACCGAAATTTGTGAAAATACATTTTTTTTTTGTTTTGTTTTTTTGGGGCTCGTCAACCAAAGACCTTCACCCGGAAACAAATAGTAAGGAAAGAAGTCGGTTATATTTTAATCCGATCAGAAATCTTTGCTAAAAAGAAACAAATAGCAGGAATAATTAATTCGGGAAGGAAAGGACAGGATACAGGAAGCACAATAAGGAGCAAGAAGCCCAAGCCTCCATACAAATAGGAATACAAAATGCTCCACAGAAAGAGATGAACACTGGAAGAACACATGATAGCCGTCGCAAATAACTGCATCATCAGGATGGAGGGGACAGTATGGGGAAGAAATTAGGGAAAAACGAAATCTGGAGAAAGGCAGCAAAGAATAGCCAAAACGCATACGAACAATGGGAACAACATCAGAATGTTGAAGAGAGGGATGCAAAAGAAACCATGAATATGGAGGAAGAGTAGGCTGAACGGACAGATGAAACGAATAATTATTAGAAAAGGAGGAAACATAGGTGTCCGACCAATACCTAATATGAAACTTTTACATATCGAGGTTAGCAGATAGAATTTTTTAAAAAAAAATGAGAGAAGAAGCAGCAGCCCGAGCCAAGCAATCAGTCGCCTCATTTCCAAAAATGCCCAAATGGCTAGGTACCCGCAGCAAATAAATATTAATTGAATGGAGAGCGGGAAGATTATGAAAAACACTCTTAAAGTGGTAAGACTGAAAACTAAAAAAAAGTCCACAACCCTTTCCATGGTAGCTGGAGGGTCATTTTTTTTTTTAAAATGATGCATATCAATCACTACAATATAGAAAAAATACGAGACCCCTAAAATTTTAAATTCAAAGAGCACAAATTTTGAAAAATGCGAAAATCAAGTTTAACAAAAAAAATTCCTTAAAAAATTCTACAGCCAGTTCTATATGAGTTACGGTATTGATTTTCTTCTTATCCTAGATACCGCGGTCTTCAGAATACAGGAAAAATATAAAATTCGAAAAATTTTGATATTTAGGAACTAAAATTTGGAAAAATACACGCATAAAGCGTTAAGACTGGAAACTAAAAAAAAGTCCACAGCCCTTTCCGTGGTAGCTGTGGGGGCCATCTTTTTTTAAAATGATGTATTTCAGTCGCTAGAATGTACGAAAAATACGAGACCCTAAAAATTTTTAAATTAAAGGGCCCAAATTTTGAAAAATATGAAAATCAAGTTTAAAAAAAAAATCATTAAAAAATTCTACAGCCAGTTCTATATGAGTTACGGTATTGATTTTCTTTTTAACCTGCATGATAATGTCTCCAAAAAGAATTAAATGTATCACAATCCCCGACGCCCTGTCGACGATATGGGACTTGCTTTACTTTACTTTTACCTACTTTATATTCCTCTCACATATATTACTCTGCTAGCGGTTTCAATTTTTTAGGTGTTTTAATCTAAATTTCACTTTTGAAATTAACGTATTGGTGTACTTCTTAAAAAAAAATGAATATATGTGAAGGCTGCAGACTTTATGAAAATTTACAAAGTAATACAATTTAAAGTCCGAAGGAATGGGCCCTAGCGAGACCAATCCCCTAGTATATATATACACATTCCGCAATTATATTATTTTTTCCCGTTCACTAATTTAAAATCAGCGTATACATTTTTTTTCAGTATTTTTTTTTTTATAATTGTAAACTGTTAATTGTAACCTTATAAAATTGAACCCACTATAAAATTTTATGTCAATGTGTGTAAGGAGCACCAACTTGATGAACGCGGGGGGGCTTTGAAGCTTTGTAAGGAACTGGCCATGATGAGTATTTATAGAGGCCTAATCACAATCACGCACAATTTGGAAGACTTCTATAATAAAGTAGTAGAACAATTTGCCAGAAACCCACGAAAATTATGTTTTAATTAAGATTTTATTCTTGTTTAATAAAATATTAAGCCTTTACAAATTATACATTTTATTTTTCCTATAACTCATATTCTCTTTCTATCATCTTGACCCCACCCCGGTTCATCGGCTGATGACGCCCTTGTATATATATATATATATATATATATATATGTATACACATATGTATGTTTTTGTAAATCATGTCAAATGAATTTTTCTTATTCACTCTCTTATCAGCTGTAACTGTTGTAACGATGATAAAGAAAATACATTATGTTTTTAAATAAAATTGATATACCACATTACAAGTATGTCGATGTAACAGAATCTACTTTTACATCTGTCGACGAGATGGAAAAAAATTGTATAACTAATTACACTTATACTGCGTTTGTTATGCTAATGTACATTACTAGCGATTTAATGTCGGGATAATTTTCAAGGTTCAGAAGTAAAGATAAACTTAGGACACTTTCACAATTTCAATAAAATAATGTTCTAACTTGATTTTAACAATAAAAATACCGGAACTATAAAATATACAGTGCACTATCCTTTCGCGAAATAAATAAAATAATAAAACAATACAAGTAATATGTGTTACGCGGGATCCGATATAACTTACAGTTTCATGATAAATAACCTTTCATAAATAAAGGAAAAGCTTTCTTGATAAATATTATAAATTGAATGTTTCTAATCGATATTTCTGTAAGCAATAGGAAGTAATTTCTGCCCGAAAGGCAGCAAAAAGTAACATTTTGACCATTAACTGCAGAGAATAATCTCTGTAATTTATAATCTAAATGAAATTATAAAAAACCCAAAACGTATACATTTAACAAAATATTATTCGATCGAACGTGTGAGTTTGGATTTTACCATTAACTCGATTGAGATTATATTTCGTCTTATTTCAAAATAATGGCGCTGATCTCTCTTTTAATTTTGAACATAAATAAACCATCTACATATAATGGACTAAAAAGATTATTCGATATAAAGTCGCCTCTCTTACCTGGTTATTAATAATTACTTAAACAGCAGGAATTTCTTCTGTGCAAGTTAAACAATATTACGCTTTAGCAACTATAATAAAAACACCAATTCTGTCTCTTATTTCTACTCGACTCCTTCAATTTTTACCATACATTCACACTTGCGATAAGCTCCCATATTTTTCTTTTAACTTTTCCTCCTTTCTTCATCCAATTAATTGCTTTTACTCTTCTGCTCCCCCTACAACCGTTCTGCATCACGCCGTTAGATCGGAATTTTTACATACCTTAAACTCCCACTATTCTAACCACGTTACAATCTACACGGACGGTTCCAAGAGCCCAAGTGGAGTTGGTGCAGCCTTTCTTTGTCCTTCATTAAATCACTCTGAGTCCTTTAAACTTCCTTCCTTCTGTTCGACTTTCTGTGCCGAGTCTATTGCTATCCTCCATGCACTTTTCTTCATCAGATCTTCGAAGGTCTCTCGTAATTTCCTTATTCTATCAGACTCTCAAAGCGTGCTACAGGCTGTTGCATCTCCTCTGCCTCCCCACTCTACTGATTATGTAATCCTTTTTATACGTTCCTTGATCCATGACCTCTTTCTTTTTTGTGCAATCGAGGTTAATTTCCTTTGGATCCCTAGTCATTCTGGAATAGAAGGAAATGAGTCAGTTGACTTATTAGCTCGGCGAGCTTCTTCTTCCGGCAGGTTCCTTACTACTTTTCCATCCGTCAATATTAATCTTCTGTCCTCTGCAGCGCACAACCAATTATGGTTTAACTCCTACTACTCCTCATTCTCAAACCCGGATTCCTTTTACTTGTCCATCCAGCCTTCTCTTCCTTTCTGTTCCTGGTTTCTTGACTTCCCTTTTATGCGTTGCTCCAGCATCTCGGCAATATGCCGCCTCCGCTTTGGGCACAGCTGGCTTCCCTCGTCGCTTTTCCGATTCTCTCTCGCGGCATCTCCGTATTGTCCATTACATCCTCTTAACAGTCAACATGTATGTGATCCTGATCACATAATGTTCGAATGTTCATCACTTTCATCTGAACAATCTTCCTTTTACTCCTCTCTCTTATCAAACAATGTTCCTACTCCCTATTGTGCTGCATTTATTCTTTCCCTTCCTTCTCCTTCTGTCATCCAGGCGCTTGATACATTCTTGTTGAATGTTTCACGCCTCATAAAAATCTGATTTTTTCTCTATTCCCATTTCTTGGGCTAATGTCCTCGCTGACGAACCCATAGTAAAAAAAAAAAAAAAAAAAAAAAAACTATAATAACGGTCATACCACCTCATAGCAAACTTTGTGCTTTACTTCCCTTTTTTTCCCATTTAATTGATATTTCCCTAATCTGAATAAAGTAGTATTGATTTTATACTCCAATGTCAATGTCATCTATTGTTTGGTATAACTGTAAAATACCTCATTAGATGGAAAATCGGAATAAATTCCGATACAACGAAAACAAATAAAATCAATCGTAATAATTTAATTATATAATTAAAACTGAATTGTGTTATTCATCAAATTTAGCCGTCATACTGGCCTAGGGGGAGGGGGCTTCAAATAACGCAAAATAAATACTTAAGAATCATGTTTAATGAATATCTCTTTCTATAATATTTACGGAAGATTAAATTTCAATTGATTACGCCATTTTTAGAAAAAAATATATATACTTTTTTTTTTGCGAAAGCAACATCCTGTACCGCGTTTAACTGCTGTGGCTATTACAGTACGAAGATGCGCAGTTTGTTTTTATAGATATCTGCTTATTCCGCTAGTTCTGATAAACTGTGTTACAGATAAGAATGCATTGGGGGAATTCTCAAAATAGTTGGTGACTGTTTTGTTATTAATAGAATGGGGCCGGTGGGGTGAGAGTGCTGGACAGTCGCACAGTATGTGGGAAGTTGAGGGAGCAACACCTTGGCTACAGAAAGGGCAATTTATAGGAGGCGGGGTTCTTTGTAAAATAAAATTATGCGACATGGTTGTGTGGCCTGTGCGCAAGCGACTAAAAGTACACAGAAATCTCTGCGTGAAATGCTTTTTTCTGTTCACCATGGTTCGGTTGCGGGTTTAATTAACCTTGAGAAAGTCTAACTCGAGGACCAATGGGCTTTCCATGAGGATGTGAGTTTATTGAAGATTATGTTCGATAGATAAGGTGGAGAAGGGCAATATATTGCTGCTCAGGCGGATGTATCGACGCGTTCATTTCCAGGAATCCCAGCATGGTTGGGCTCCCGCAGAAAGGATACAGAGCATTATCTCTTAATAAGTTTGTATAATACCTGCTGGGTTCGAATTGCTACAGGATGTTTAGTAAGGGGATTAGAGATTGTCAATAAAGCCGTGGATGAATCAGATATCAGCAGGGCTTTCTGTGTATGCTCTGTAGAAAGAAAATATTCCAAACAAAAAAATTCTGCGTATATTTCAGCATCCAGTACCGAACAATTGTCATTCAGTCGAATGCTCCGAATCACGTTGCAGACTTTAAAGCAACAGGCGGTTGGGGGTGAAGTAACCTCTGGGATAGCCTTGGCAGCATCCGTGAAGATAATGAGGTGGTCGGGAAATTTTTGTATTGTTTCTGCTGTCAACTGAACGATATTCGGGTGTAGGGGTTTATTATACTTCATCAGAGAAAAATTAACTTCAATATTTAAAGGGGCCTACGACGGGATCACGGTGTTAGGAGCTAGGCCAGGAGAGGGGATTACGCTCACATTGTGCTGCGATAGGAGGGCCAGGATTTCTGAGAGAGGGTCATTATGGGGGGGGGGTCATTTATATGAATAGGCAAGGAACGTTTACTAGAGAAAAGAGCGAGGGTCTCACGGTGGTAATAAAAGATTCAGAAATACTTTAGTGGGGGAGCGCCTAACAAGGCACACAAAAACTTACAGACGGGGAAATTCTATGCGCGCCAAGTATCGTGCGGAGCACCGTGTGGTGTACTGAATCAAGGGATTTAAGTAAAGGACTGGCTGACGAATATGCCTGGGACCCGTAGTTTATTCTAGAAATGACTAAGGATTTGTGTATGGAGAAGAGAGTTTTCGAAGGTACATTATATACTTTGTGTTTGATACATATTTAAGAATAGATAGGAATTTATAACATTTAACTTTAAGATTGGATATGTGGGGCCGCTAAGTTAGCTTATGATCGAACAGTAGTCCAAGGAAAGTAGCAGTAGGATGGAAATGAAATGAAGTTTTCTAGATTGAGGCGGATGCTGGAGGAATTTTGACGTCCCCTATAGAAATCAACACAGATAGACTTAGATTGGGAAAACATAAGACCGTTATTGTTACACCAGGATTGTAGTTTTGTAATAGTTTTTTGTAGGGCTTTCTCAGCAGTTGCTGGAAAACTGGAAAATGTTCAAGTCGTCAAAGTAGAGCCGGGCGTTTACAATTACAATCATATCGTTGATAAAAAAAATAAACAAGGTTGCACTAAGGGCAGATCCTTGTGGCAAGCCATTCTCAGTTTGAATGGTGCTCGATGTTAACGAACCAATTTTAACATGGAACGTTCTGAATTATATAATTAAAACTGAATTGTGTTATTCTTCAAATTTAGCCGTCATACTGGCCTAGGGGGC
This sequence comes from Icerya purchasi, assembly GCA_039619475.1. Lineage (NCBI taxonomy): Eukaryota > Metazoa > Arthropoda > Insecta > Hemiptera > Monophlebidae > Icerya > Icerya purchasi. Next base: position 527,131,741 of record CM077115.1, on the reverse strand, counting down.
CCTCTGGCTTCATCCAGGGATGAAATTTCAAATAACGCAAAATGTTTAATGAATATCTCTTTCTATAATATTTAACGAAGATTAAATTTCAATTGATTACGTCATTTTCAGAAAAAAATAATAATTCACAGTTTTGCGTAGCAATTACACTAATACATCTTCAGTGTCACACTTCATAATGATTTTTTCAAAACCTTTTTTTTTCTTCATTTCACTCTTGTCACAAAACGAAGTCATTATAGTAGATTTGTCACAGCACGTAATTATAATTTAGATAAAATTAGACAAAACATTACAACGTCCATGCCATCTTAAATGTTTTATTTCAACTCCATCAATTAACATTATATAATATTAGCTCGCTATTAATGCCGACAAAGCTTTTTAATAGTATAGAATTCAAAAATGTTTTTTAGTTTTATACTATTCTCGTTTACATTAGTACGTTTAAAAAAAGAAAAAAAAAAGAAGAAAACTGTTGGACAAATCTCTACCGTTGTTTCATTTTCTCAATTAATGAACTTTTATATACAAGCGTTTTTAAAATTAATAAAGAGGGACTGACTTAAAATGACCGGTACCTATATAATTTCAAAACCATTGAAAGGTACAATCATATAGTTCATAAAGTGAATTGAGAATGATACATGCAGCATTTAATATCGCGTATAGTTCGACGGTTGCAGTGAAGTTCTCAAAGTCGGAGGATATTAAAATATTTATCCTTTTTACACTTCTGTCTCATTTCTTTTCCCTTTGACACATGTACGAATAGTGACCTTGAAATCCTATATTATATACTTATTAAATTATTAAAATAAAAAAAAAAATAATAAAAATGAAAATTATTATTTTCAAATTAATTACGCAAATATTATAACGATAGAGATTACCTTTTGTATGTTAAAATATCGAGTGGTTTATTTATTTTATTTAAACTCTCTTACATGGGCGTAGCTAGAGGGGGCAAGGGTGGACACTGCCCCCCCTAGGAAACTCTTTGCCCGCTCTAGAACAATCGTCTAAATGTCATACGGAGAAAAATTTTAAAAGTGTAAAAGTACAATATGTACTTCGTCGAAATTGATACCGTGATTATCACAATAATTTCTTATGCGCATGCAATTAGACGACGCTTCGCACACTATTCTACTACAGACTAAGTAGATTAAGTAGACACGTCAGTGTATTGACTTTCGATTGTTTAAAAGCTCACCCTCAGTGACTACTTTCAGATCCCGTACTCACTTAACTTTAGAGTAAGTTGCACCGCCTGAACATAGTCACTAAAAGAAAAGAACTTTCAAACAATTGAAAGCGTTAGATATCCTGTGTGGCTATGTATATATAATTATTTGAAAATTAAGTGATATGTAAATAAAGCCTCTTTTCAAACAAGCTACTATTTATTTCGGTTACATATTTATTTAAGTTATTCATTTTATATCAACTTTTTAATATAATACGATTATATGTGTGCACACATATACACATATTAATATATATATATATATATATATATATATATTCAGCTGGTCAGCTGCCCCCTTAGGAAAATTCCTAGCTACACTCATGCGCGCTCTTACCTCGTTATTATATAACATTACATTACATAGTCAATTTAGTATTAACAGTTGTCCATTAAAGCAATGTAAAATTAAAATAATAATAGCTCATCTTATAACAAAGCCTATATTGAGGAACTGCCTTCGGTACTATCCTGACATCAATCAAAAAAAAAACAGGGAAAAAGCTAAAAAATTATGTAAATTTAAAGAAGGCCTGATGCGAAGTAATTTATACTCCTTAAAGATTTCTTTAAGTTTATGTTTTTTTTTGTTTGTTTTTTTTTTTTTTCAGTTAAAACTTTTCCTTATTTATCATGCTTTTTTGCATTTTTCACCACTTCGAAATGGTTTCAATCCTTTCAAATAATTATCTTTAAGTCCATATTTCGCTGCTCAAAAAAATAATTTTTTCTCAAAATTTGAAGTTATCAGCGCCTCCTCGAGAGTCCAACTATGAAGTTGTAATTGTCGGCTACATTTTCCCTTTAAAGATCTTTTATACGGTCGTAATTAAGGTATATTTCGGATGCTTCAATTTTCTTACCAGGGCTATTACAAGAATATACTTTCTTTCTCTTTTTTGTCGTCAAACGAGGAGGGGAGAGCGTTAAATGTTTTTTTTTATTGGTATATTTTTATAAAAAAGTTTTTGGTTTTTAATTTATATTTTGAACTTTTACTCATCTAAGGGTATTTTTCATTTTAAATTCTATATTATACATTTTTGACGGGCATTTTTGGCGTCCAAAGTAATTGATTATCTTGAAGAGTAATACATTGTCACAGACAGAAGTTTAATTGTAATGTATGTTTCAGATTTCGGAAAATTAATAAGTCGAACCGTTCGCGTGAGTTATTGCATATTTTAATTGAATATTTTTTTGTCGTTTTTGAACCATCTTATTAGGATTCCGCACATTATATGTGTACGGAATCCTAAAAATGAAATTGGAAGCGACTGTTGTAGAACTGTAAAGTTCTCGCCTATTGAAAAGAAGTCACATCTGAAAAAGCCATCATAGCAGAAACACGTCTACGCTGTCGTTAGCAGTTGCCGGCTTCGATGGTCACGGGCGGCTTCTTTTGACGTCGAACCGACAAAGCACTACCGGTTAAGTTGAATTCGACACGCGGCCCATCTGCGGTACAATTAGCAGCAGCATGTCAGCCAATGACACGTCTGGCTGGCCGTCCAGTCGCTTTTGCCATCTATCGCGAGCACGGCCAGTGGCCTGCGTACCTTCCATTACTGTAACCTAGCGCATAATTGTCCGAGATTAATACTATTAATTAATAATCAGTGACATAATAATAATGGTAATAATGGTAATAATGGTAGTAATGGTAATAATGATAATAATGGTAGTAATGGTAATAATGATAATAATGGTAGTAATGGTAATAATGAAATCAAATTAAATCAAATCTTCGCGACTATTATCGTTATTCGGATTTTGTCCACGAATAGACACATTCGAGCAAACAATGAACTGTGAAATAAAATATAATAACATGCTGGCTTGATAAATAGAAATGTAGTAATTTGTAATAAAAAACAGATATAACAAATTTTTAAAATGCATTGTATATATACTATTTAGAAAGGTCTGGTCTAAAAATGGAATGACCCATAAAAACAGTAATAACAATAATAATAATTTGAAAAAATCAACTTAGCAACACGGTCACGTTTGGTAGGCAGAAAAAAAGGTTACCCTTGCGCAGCGGGGGATCCCTCGATTTTTTAACCGAGAAAGCGTCTTTGACAAACAATGCCGCATTTGCCCGCTACCGAGACCGTCCGGGAAATTGAATGATTGTTACCCAAATTTTATTATTTTGCTAGCTCGGACAGCGCGTCATTAAAGGTCGAAAGAAATGCCGAATTCGTCTCAATATACGGAAAATCACCGCATACTGACTGTTTTACGCTATGAAGTCGCAATTTGTTCTGGGGTTTGGGTCCGTTCTGAAGGAAACTATTCTTCTATTTTGAATATTATAAGTAGTCGCCAATGAATAAAACAAAAATTTTGAGTCAGTCTAATATATGTAGTAATGGATGTATCATTTATAAAAACAAATCGAGCAGGTGAATAATATATATATATATATATATAATATTTTTGTAAATTGAAATATTTATTGCAAATTACGTTTTAAATGAAATGGTATTCAATTAGATTTCGGCAACAGAGAATAACAGAAATTGTTATCCATTAAAAAATTATTTGAATTAAGAAAACGAAAAAAATTATTCTGTTTGTTTTTTAACGGGGGGAGAACTTAGATGGAACCAGCATAAATGTGCATTGTTTTGAATTTGTAATAAAGCGTTTGTCCGTTTACAACTCTTTATCCTGGAGTGTTTTTCTTTCTTTTTTTCCGGGAACTCCGAAAACCTTAATTTTTCATGTCACACTAGACAGCAATAAGGATAAGGCGGGTGGGATTTATTCAGCGCTGAACTTGGAATGGAATAACTCGCAAATATTAATCGGAGTCGTCATTTCGCGTACATTAACATTAAACATTTTCAGCGGTATTTTTTCACTTGTGATTTTCATATGAACCTTTTTTTGTTGTTTTTCGAAAAGAAAAGATTAACAGCGAAATCAAATAGGAAAAAAAATGATGCGTTTAGTCTGTTTAAAATTCGAATGACGCGCTGTTGTCAACACGAAATCATTCGTATGTTTGTCTGACCCTTTTTTTTCTTACCTGAGTAACCGGAACCTTAAATTTAGGTGAAATGGGAATTAAGCGAATTGGAAATTAGGCGAAATGGGAAGTCACCATTTAGAAACGTGTTCGTTCGGGCATAGGCCATCATCAGCTGGAAAATACGCAAATAAAAAACCAACAAAGTGTGTGACCAGGAACAAACTCTCAAAGCGCACTGAAGTCAGTATGGAAAACAGTTATACAAATAAAATTAACAGTTGTTTACATTTGAAATTTCTTTATGCCGCCTTTAAAGCTGTTAATTTTATCTATATACGTGTAAATACTTGTTTCCAAAAATGACTTCAGTGTATGGTTTCCGATCACACACTTTGTGTGTTTTTATTTGAGTATTTTTCAACTGTCGATGATGGACTATGCCCAGAAACGGTTCTCACGCATTTTAAATTTGTTTGTTATATCTGTTTTAATTGCAAATTGCACTATAGAAATAAAATATGTAAAATTTAGAAATAACGGTAATTTCTATAGATGTTCACATACACATGTGTAAATAAACCTATGTACCGGATGCACATACACTCACTTTTGTCTATACACCGGCACGCTTATTATAATTTACCAGGCTCGGACTCGGAAATTTTATTTCGTGTAGGGGGATTACGTAAAATGTTGCCTTCGGAACTTATTCATTTATCTTTCCCAGTAAAATTCTGCTCGTTGAGAATGGTAACATTTAACCATCATATTACCCCGTATTACTTCGAATTTAAGATGCACCCATGTTGTTTTAGAGAACGACTTTTGGAAAAAACATCGAATTTAAGACGCATCGTAGTTACGAAGTAGTTAGGAAAAGGAGGTATTTGGAAGAAATAAAAATACCCAAAATAGAAATAACACAAACGTAATTTACTTAACATTAAATACCTGACAAAAGTACCGGACACAGTAAACCGGATTTTTTTTTCTAAACGAAGTAATCTGTGTTTTGGTAACTTTCTGACAACGTTATTGAATCATCGTCGGACATCTCAGATTCGTTGCCGACGTCAATGTGCTTCCAAAGAACATCATCTTCCGAGCCATCCACAATGCATTTGACAAGCAGCACTTGAAAAAGGATTTAACGATGATACCCGCGCTGCTGGGGCAAATCTTTTCAAACTTTCGAAATCCATTCTAGAGGATGGTAGCTACTAAAGCTCGTTTAATTTTGCCGGTTGGTGGAAGGGGATGGTCACAGTTTCAGTCAACCACTGAGTGTATTGTGCACGAATAGAAAATCTTTAAAAAGGGTTTATTAACACCGACATCAAGCAGTTGTAACTGGCTTGTCGTACCTTCAGAAATTACTACTATATCACATTTTTCAGCGGCCAATCTGATTTTAATGTTGTCATATAAATGACCACGAAACGGCTTTCCCCGTCAATCGTGACGTCAGAACTTACGTAAGAAGGCAGAGAAGAGGTTAAACATTGTACTACCTCGAATTTAAGACGCACCATTCTAGCCGTTTAATCGAGTAAAAAATGCGATTTGAAATAATATGATGATGGTATATCATTCTTACGTGTCGGAGTTAATGCAAAATGCAAAAAAAATGAATTATATCAGAATAATTTACCATAACGATATTACGATCAATATTAAACAACACTAACTTTTTGCAGTTAGCACTAAATTTAAATTGCAATAACATTTGGAAATGATTTAACGATTGTAACAGCAACATCTCAATCGTTTTCTATAAGCGAAGTACTAGATATATCAGGAGTATTTAACGCGATCTTCTTCTCTTCTCTCTTCGTATAATCGTCAAACGTAGACAGTCGGATAAAATTAAAATTAACATTAAAATAAAAATATCATAAATCATTATAATTTTCAATCGATTTAGCCAATCAAAGGCGTCGATCTTTTACATCGTGTATAACACAACTGACCCGAAGAAAAGACACTGGGCATTCCTCGACACAATGTGTTGCATCGTTTGACGGCGATTTCCGCAACAGCAGCTAGGCGATTCCTTAAAGCCTCACTTGTGCATCATCTTATAGCCGCATCTGCCATGCCCGGTCCTTATCCTATTTAACATCTTCCATTCCCTTCTTCTCGGCAAGTCCATGCTTGAGAGCTCTTTCCGTGGATTTTCCCTTTAACCTGGAATTTCTTATGCTATGTTCCATTTCTCTAGGCTTTCTTTTTGCATCTCCCAACGTATTTGTGTGTTGCAAGTCCAGAGAGATTTTCTCGACTTCAAACATTAAGCAGGCGCAGTATTTATTTTCACTGAAATAGGATTTTTCCCAGTCCCTAGTTAGTGCGTTTTCTTTTCGTACATTCGGAGGAGGTATATTGCCTAAAATCGGTAACCATTGGACAGGTGTTGATTTTAGCGGATCCCCCGGTTGATATTGTACGATAAAAGCTTCACTTAGAACTAGATCAACTTTTTTAGTACGAGCGCTATTGCACCGCACAGAGGAGCAATAGTCGACAGCTGAGAACGGGGGCAGGGCCTCCACGAAGCGCCGTTACAAAGCATTAAAAAAATCAAAATCAAGCACTAATTACATAAGCGTGGGTGCTCCTGGAAACGTAGATTGAATTTATGTCAATCCACGGCTAACTACATCACTAAAATCGTCAAACCCAAACTTGCTTTTAAGTATCGATGCAATTTTAATTTGAATTTGATGTCAACTATAATTAACGTTAACGTTACACGAAAACATACTTATTGTGTAACATTAGCTTAAACAAAACAAACTTCAAAACGCGATATAATTAAAAGTATATCCGCCTGTGTCATCCTTCAACCTTGTTTTTATATTCATTACCAAAATTTACTTACTATTTTATTTTTTCGCTAATAGTCCTGTTTCCCTATCCCTGCCATTGATATTTAGGACGGATTTGTGCATTACGTTTTGAGCAATCTCAATTTTCTTTTCCTCCATTTTGGTTATAGACCATGTTTTAGAGTAGCCGTAAATTAGAGACAATTAAATATTTCGCTTTTCGCTTTGATACCAAAGAGACCTTCTTAAAATTATTTTTAGACCACCAATACTTATTCCAAGCCAACGTTATCTGTATTTCTTCTCTCGTTCCGTTTTCAATTTTTATACTTTTAGATAACTTATTACATATACATATTCAACAACTTTTCCGTCTATCTCTATTTTTATTGTCCCTATACACTGTTCGTCATGATTTTTGTTTTATTTATATTCGTACTCTGATTTGCTTCTTTGCTTGCTTCGTTAAACTGTTCCAGCATAATTAAAGTTCTTGTAAATTATTCCCCAAAACTACACCACATCGTCTACAAACCGTAAATTATTTAGAAACTTTCCATTAATTTCGACACTTCTTTTTCCTTCCAATTTAGTTTTTTTCTTCAATTTTCTCAAGAACGCGTATATAAATAATATATTCTCGGTCAAATGATTATTTTTTATTTTTTAGCGCATTTTTATTGATTTTTCAGAGTAAATTTTGAGGACGGATTTTTTAAAAATTATCCTATTTTTCAATTTTTAAAGTAAATATTTTTCGTGGTTTAAATTTGAGGGACAAAGTTAATTTCCGACGCGCAACAAAACGACGTATTCGGGAGACGCGACACTATGATGAAATGTTCTTATCAGCAACTCAGCAGACGTGTTTCACTACTACAATGACGCACACATTTCATTTCAGCGGTGTGATTGTCACAATTTTACAATTCGGTCGCATTTATGAATGTGCGCAAGACTTTCAATTCGATGCAATTATTGATTTAGACATCATTTACGGATTACATCTTATTCCTACGTTACTATTAACATCTAACGAGTATGCATTATATTAAAAAATTGACTGCGTACTATTTTCTTAAAAATATTATCAACATTTCACATCTGCAAATAATTAAAAGTTTAATCTACGCGTATAATTCAAATCGATATTTCTCTGAGAATAAAAACAGAAAAACAAAAAATAAATAAATAAAAAATGATTTAAAACATTTTTCTGTTTGATTTAAAACATAAAAATACCGAGTCGTATCGGCAAGCACAGACTAATAGTCTTCTTGGAGAAATACTTTTTATTATTTTTAATATAACAAACGCGATTATTTAAAATATTACCAGTTTTATTCAAAGGCGCACTCAGGATTTTTTTTTGTTCAAGGCTAGAATTTAGAAAATGAGTTAGGGGATGGGGTAACTGGGTACCTCGACTAGAGGTACCTATCTATTTCCGTGGTCTATAAATTAAAATAAAAAAAATACAAAATTAACGAATATTATTTTTAAAAAAATTACAAAACTGACCAATTTTATTAAAAAAAAAAAAAAATAATAACAGAAAAACGTAACATTATGTTTGTAATAAGCACAAATTAGGTAAGCATACGAATTTTATTTTAAAAAAATTAGATAAAACTTGTAATATAAGCAAAAAGTAAATATGTATGTTTTTTTAAAAAAAAAAATAAGTAAAGCAACATTACAAAACGAAATTAAGATTTCGAAGACATTTTGCGGGGAGCAATGGCCCCGTGGCACCCCCCTTGAGTGCGCCAATGGTTTTATTTATCGTGAAAATTTACATCATCAGAGTGATATTTAACATAGAAATGTAGATCCGAAAAATGTAACTAATTTTTAATGCAGTCAAACAAAAATTAATTCTTATAATGGTTAAACAAACCGCGCTCTCTTTATTATCCAGCGATGTACCAATAAAATACATTCAGCCAATACAAAACTATAAAATAACACAGCATACGAAAAATACCTTCATACCATTCCACTATACGACACGACTCAACGGATTTTAAAAGGTGCATTGGGGATATAAAAAATAAACAAAATACTACAACTAATATTATTACAGAAGTTTCCACAATATTAGAATCTTTTTCTTCTTCGTGTAATTCAGTCTTAAGACTGGTCTTTGTCATGATGTTACTCTACCAGTACTTCCGATCTTTTTCAGCTCTTTTTAACACCCTACAGCTGCTAAGCTCAGTGTCTCTTAATAATGTTGTTAAAAACGTATGTATGGGTCTTTCGCATCCTCGTGTTCCTTGGATTTTGCCTTCGAACACATCACGAAACAGTCCTCCATGTCTTAGAACATGGCCCATCTAGCTTAACCGCGTATGCTATCTACTAATGTTCTATTTGCATGTACCTAGAACTTTTTGATTTTTTATCTTATCAGGCCATCATTTCTGTTCCAGCACAACCATATTTCGAATGCTTGTAGCTTTTATCTTCACTTCATTTACTTATAGTTCAAGTTTCTGCACCATATAGTGCTACAGACCATACGTACACTTTCAGTAATCATTTCCTCAAGTTCAGTGACACCTATTTTTGCCTTAGTATATTTTACATTTTCCTAAAAACGAGCTTGGCAAATCCGATACGGGTGCTAATTTCTTGGTCAGCAAATAAATCTTTTGGCACTATTTTAAATTGTTTCTCTTTTATTCAATTTCTTTCCGATCAATCAACACGCGGATAGGTGTCTAGGTTTCTTGCTGATCATCATTGTTTTCGTTTTTTTTTTTTTACGTTTAATTCCATCCAAAACTTCCTTCCTACTCTGTTAAGTTGTTGCATCATTTCATTTAGTGCCTTTGACGATCCAGCCACTATGGTTTGATCGTCTGCAAATTTGATTATTTTTAATTCGGAGTCCACAATATATTTATACCAAGAGGTTCACCCAATGCTCTTTTTATTATCAATTCCAGATAAATGTTAAATAGGTACGGCGATAGCAAGCAACCTTGTCGTCTTACTCCCTTATTGATCACCGCTGATTCAGGCAGATCATTATTAACCTTGACCTCAGCTTTCTGCTGTTTGTATAGATTATAAATCAAACATATTGTGTGTTCTGGAGCTTCTATTTGTTCTAGTAATGGAAATAATTTTTCCCATTGAACTCTGTCTAACGCTTTGTGATAGTCCACAAAGAACGTACATATACACTGCAATTTAAATCCATCATTCTTTCGCCAACAATGCGTAATACTAGCAAAAAAAGGGAAGAGCTGCAACTTTTGCCGAATATAATGTATAATACCCTTCAACCATATATGACGACTTTGTGATAATAGTCGTATAGTTCAATAGCTCTCAAAGGTTCCGACACAACTAACGTTACTCACAAAACATATAACTCCAAGGGAGTTGGAAGAGTGCCCAGTTGTGTCCAAGAAAAGTTCCTGGCAAAGATGAAATAACAGGTGAAATAGTAAAAAGGTTAGCACCTAAAGGTATTCTAATATTAACCCATATATATATATATATATATATATATATATATGTATATATATAACTCGATATTACGACTTGGTTATTACCCTGATGCATGGAAAGAATCTATTATTCTGATGATACCTAAACCTAATAAAGAATTAGCCAAGTCCCCTTACAGGCCCCTAAGTTTGCTGAGCATTCTATCTAAGATATTCGAAATGTTACTACAGGATCGTATACTGAAATCGGTAACAAGCAATGGATTAATTCCTAACCACCAGTTTGGCACACTATAAACTTTACGGTCCAGCAGATTCACCGAATAGTAGATCGTATTTGTAATGTGGTTGACTTGGAGCAAGCATTTGATAGAGTGTGGCATGATGGCCTCCTATTTAAACTTAAAGGTAGCATTAACAGTGATGTCTATTCAGTACCCGAGTCTTATCTAACAAATAGATGCTTTCGAATTAAAATTATAACATTATCAGATAAGTTTCTAATGCGAGCGTTTGTTCTGCAAGAAAGTATATTGGGGCCGCTCCTATATTCCCATATATACTGCGGATATTCCTACTATGAACTCAACGGTTGTTGGAACATTTACAGATGATACCCGTATTTTGGCTACACATGAAAACCCAGTATACGTTGCCCAAGAACGAGAACACCGCTATGACAATGTAAAAAGGTACAATACGGCATGGCTCGAAGGAGCACAATACTACATAGCGGAGTATACAAGAACATTAAGACAATTATGGACATAATTTAACTGAGCAAAGATACAAATAATAAGCAATAACTAATGCGAAGTATACGATGAAGAACCTTGGTTAACCACTTCATATTCAGATGCAATTTATCACATAGAAACGAACTAATTAAAAATATAACGCAAATAGTATGCCTTCAAACGTTCAGTCAATAGTATCGCGTCCGGCAGAGGAAATACTAAAACACAGCTATATCAATACATTAAGAAAAATAAGAATATAGGAGAACAAAGAGAAAAAAAAAAAATCTAAAAAATTTTTTGGACGTCGATACATGGGCGTCGCCAGCGGGGGGCAGGGGGGCAACTGCCCCCGTGGAGCTTTGAAACTTTTTAATCAACTGGCCATGATGAGTATTCGTAGACGCGTAATCATGGACAATTTGGAAGACTTTTATAATGAAAGTAGTAGAACAATTTGCCAGAAACCCACGAAATTTTAATTAAGATTTTATTCTTGTTTAATAAAATATTAAGCCTTTAAAACTTTTAAATTTTATTTTTCCTATAACTCATATCATCTTTTTATCATCCCACCCCTCCTGACGGCTGGCAACTCATCTTGCCCCCCCCCGGGCTCATCAGCTGGCGACGCCCTTGCAGCTAGAGAGTAGTTAGTTGACTTTTCATTTTTTTGTCATTAAAATGTAAGAAAAATACGAACCTCTGAAAATTTGAAAATTAAAGGGTCGATGAACGAAAGCGACTTGAAATATTATAAATGTTAACTACTGCGAACTGTAGGTTCGAGTAGAAGAAATAAACTTGGAACGGGTGCACAGCGCCATTTATATGTCCGGTAATGATGAAAATATCATGTTCGAATATTACTCTGCTAAACCGATACCGAAAAGGTAGCAAAACACCATGTTATCACTAAAAAATACTTACACTGAAAATTGTGAAATGCGTTTCTAAAAAAAAAGTCGCCACTTCAAAATTTGCTCTAAAAATTAAAAAAAATACATTATCAAAAATAATTATTTGATAAAAGGTAATATGCTTTAGAGAAATATGCGAGCGACGTTCATAAAGTTAAACTTTCCCTAACCTGCAAAACCGGTTCTACCGTAGTGGGCATTGTAGTGGCAACTGTCTATTTTCAACCTGTCAAATTGCGATGTCGTAACGTATTTTGTTTTGTAGCTACATACGTCAGTTAAACATGAGCAAGATTTTGCAAGTTGCTGCCGATTACGCCAGTTATACCCTTTTTTAAATCACAAAAAAAAAAAAAAAAAAAAAAAAAAAGCATCCATCGAAATTCATAGACAAATAGTGGAAGTTTATGGCCATGTAATATGAGTGTTCGAATGTGGTGTCATGATTTTCGAAATGGTAGGAAAATTGTGGTAGATGAAAAATGGAGTGGTTGGCCATCCATCATTTCGGACGAATTGGTCACGAAATTGCGTACCTTGTTGTTTCATCCCCGGAGTATCGTGAAAGAGTCTCTCGTAACAATCTTTTTGAGAAACTCGTTGCCTTCTTGGTTAAAAACTGTTACAAAATCCCAAACGAACTGAGCATTTGGTGTGCTTTATGATCATCTGTTGTCGACAGTTTTTGTACCCATTTCGCGCACAACTTTCTCAAATTTAATCTATCGTATACACTATAGAGTAGCGCGCAACACATCAGGAAATTTTTCTAGAAGGTCTAAAATTGTTTTTCGCCAATCAGACCGCAAAACTTGTTCAAGTTTCGTAGGAAATGATAAACTTCCTACCACTCCGTTTTTCATCCACCACACTCATCCTACCATTTCGAAAATTACGGCACACCACATGCAAACACTCATATTACAGGGTCATAAACTTCCACTATTTGTCTATGAATTTCGATGGATGCAATTTTTTTGTGTTTTAAAAAAACGTATAACCGAGAACATACTGTGTTAGCGGCGACAACTTGCGAAATCTTGCTCAAGTTTAATTGACGTAGCTTCTTCTTCTTTTGGTGTCATGCTCTTCGAAGAGCGTTGACGATCACAAATGTCAGCATCAAAAACTTCTGTTTCTGGCATTTTGCATGAGTCTTCCTATCGACCAAGTTCTCGTCCATTCCTTGATGTTATCTAGCCAAGTCGTTTTCCGTCTTCCTCGGCCTCTCTTTCCGCCTATTTTTCCCCCCTGAAGAGGATTGGTTGTATGAGTTGATATTTCTCTCCTCTGATTATATGACCGAAATATTTTATCTTTCTGGGTATGATAGATTTTATTAATATCCTTTCTGTTTTGGCCATCTCTAGAACCTTTTGATTCGACGTTCTACTTATCCATGGTATTTTCAACATCCTTCTCTGGATCATCCACATTTCTACAGCCTCCAATCGATTTACCTGTCTTTTATTGAGTGTTGTTGTCTCAATTCCATACAATAAGATAGAATAAATATAACATTGCGCAATGTTTTGCCGTATATCTAGACGTAAGCATCTATCACAAAGCAGATTTCTCATGCTGGTGAAGGCACTCCGAGCATAACTAAATCTCATTTTTATTTCTGTATCTGGGTCCAAGTTCTCAGTAATATAACAGCCCAAGTATTTGAATTTTCCAACTCGTTCAATCTTCCGCATTGTTTAGCATAACAGAGATTTGATTAAAGTTGTTTTCCTTGCTGATCACCATCCATTTCGTTTTCTTCACGTTTATATTCAAATTATATGATTTTCCAACTGCATTGAGTTCATTGAGGAGATATTGAAGATGTGACGTAGCTACAAAACGAAATTACGACATTGGGATTTGACAGGTTGAAAACAGACAGTTGCTACCACAATGCCCACTACGGTCGGTCTAACCGGTTTTACAGGTTAGGGAAAGTTTAACTGTATGAACGTCCCTCGTACTTAATAGAATCTTATGATTATTTTTGAACAGTATTCCTTTTTTTGGAGCCTGCATCATCAAATCAGACCAACAAATTTTCAATACTTAGCTTATGGAAAGTTTTCCTTCTATGTTCAAACTTTTGATGCATTGCTAATTTATATGCTGTAACGATCGTTTTAAACCAAAAAAATCACACACATATCCATCATTGCCAAATGTGCAAGATGGGACGGAGTACGATGATGTCCTAATTCTGCGTATTGTTGTTGACTTTCCTGAGGTTTTACAAATTATCATACTAGCATACAAAGAGGGATAGCAAGGAATGAAATGAGATACTTTATAAATTACATATTATACACAATTTCCAATGAAACACATAATAATATAAAAGAAATTTTCCAAAAGTAATTATAGAAGTAATGTTTTTTTAATTTTTATTTATTTATATATTTTTGTTACTTTTGTTCACTTGTTTATTTATTTATTTATTTTTTTTTTTTTATTTTTTTTGTATAAACCAATACGGTTGTTTGTCATGATGCAAAGGAATCTTCAACCATGTTGAAAATACCGTACATAATTTGTTAGCAGTTTACTTCGATCTTAGCAAAAACCTTTTTGATATATTGCATTATTTTACTCAAAAAAAAAAAAAAAAAAAACTAATTGCACGTACATGTCTATAGATTTCATGTGTGACTAGTGTTTGCAATATTACTTAGTTGACCGAAAAAAATCGGTGACACATTATTACCGTACAACATTTTATATAATACAACAACGTGTACATACCATAGGCGCACGTATGTGCGCTTGAGTTGGTGTAAATGTTACAATTTCAGCGAAGAATGAAAGAAAATGTTTCAATTTTTACGTCATACTTCTCTACCTTTTAAAATTGTTTATAACTTTTTTTTAGGTCAACAACATTCAAACTTAATTTATACACATTTTTATTTTGCAATGCGCTTAGATAACGACCGTAAGTGTTCCATATTTTGTAAATAAAATTGCTAACGTATATATTGCGTTTCCAAGATCAGAAGAAAAAAAAAAACATTCATTTTCGTACTTAACGGGAAAAAGAAACAAGTAAAAAAAAAGAAAGAAAAATAGAGATAAAATTTTAAAACAAAGAATTTAATCAAGTCGCAATTTTTCGAAACCAGTTTAAATTAGGTTAATACGCGGGTGTTTTGCAGACATTGTCGGGTCAGAAATTTCGCAAAATTAATTACCTGAATTATATTTAAAACGGTGATATTTTCCAACTCCATTTTATGTAATAATGGCTTTTAAAATAATCTGTAAAGTTTGGAATAAAATTCTTCATCCGTGATTCGTAAGGATGAATTTCTTTGCCGATACCGAATAATTTCATCTTTACCCGATTGCTATATGCTCGGTTATAGAGCTATCCGTGTTTGTGGGTTTATGTTCTTTAATGTTTTAAGCAAGTTCCGTTTATAGCTGTGAATTGGGTAATAGCGAGTAATGTTTTCGATCTCAACATATTTTTATTTAAAATGTGATTTATAAACTAAATGTATCCATAACTGTCCAGTATTAAGGCTTTCACGATGGATAATAAGCGTATACTTGTGTCCTTAGTATGTGTATATGCTCTTGTTATTATTAGACAAAAAAAAAAAAAAAAGTCATCAGTGCGATGCAATATACAGAGACTCGAACTGGGTTCTACTCGAACGAAACACTACTGCCTAACCAACTACACCACGGTAGCCCTGGCAAAGTAGATAATTAATGCAGAGCGACTAATATAGAAAAAACTTAATTTATTTTTCTTTGCAATAATTTAAAGGATATAAAAAACTCGTCTATCGGTTCTTAATTATGTCGTTTATCTGAAATATTAACAACAACTTAATTATCGATTTTAATAAAATATAATGAAAATTTGACCGAATCCGACTGTTCAGCTTGTGGTTTAAATGTTTTTTTATTTTACTTATAATAATTCTTTCAACCAGCGGCGGCTTGTCTAGAAGAGCACGCACGCACGCAAATTCGAAAAGGAATTAAATGCGTTTAGTTTAACTTATTCAACAAACAAAAATAATTATACTTTTTTTTCATTTTTGAAACAAATTGCTTAAAAAAGTAATTTTTATATTTTTAATAAATTGTTTAAATATGGAATTTTTATTGCAAACCTTGTGAATAAGACCTAACATGCAAATCGTTCGAAATCCACCAGTACATCTCTGGCAGCAGAGATTAATTAACCTGGCTAAAGTAGAAAGAAACTTTTAGCTTGCCAGCAGCTAAATCTGAGAGAAGTCGCTTTTTGGCAATAGGCAGAAAAATGCTTAATGTATAAAACGCTAGTTGATCTGTTGGTGTTGAGTGTTGAATCCCGATTTGATGATTTTCTCGAATTCGCCTTGTGCTCACTGTGAGTGCTTCTTTAACTGCAACGAGTCACTAAGAACGTATTCAGAAGCGCATACACACGTACAACAACAACGTAAACAGCCAATGAGCATTGTACTTTTCTACGTTGGCTGAAATTCCTGACTTTTTCGCTGAGAAATTGTACTACGTCAGCGCTATTTCATTTCTGCGAAATGACGTTCACACACGCTTAATTTATAAATACGTTCGGCGAATACAGCACCAGCAAATGTTGACTGCGGCAAATGAGAGACGGTATAGAAGTGGTAGCGCAGAGAAGAACCAATGAAATTAGGTTGGCAGTGTAGAAAAATTTGTTAATGTGTTGGACGTACTGATTTCACTTTTAAATAGATTTCTTAATGCGGTAGTAATTTTCCTTTAAATAGGGTACTTCGATTTTTTTTATCACAATTTCATTTTATAGTTTTAGTATAAATGTAAACAATTTTAAAAAATGACCGTTAACATTCGTTTTTTTTTTTGTTTTTTTTTTAATTCTCTCCAATTCCAACAAGTGGATAGGGTAAGTATATTTTATTAGGATAGGTCCTTGCCAAGTATACTTGAGTTAAACGGTGAAAGAGAGGATGAAAAACATAGTTTCCTCAGTCACCAAGTGTGTATGTAATAGTGGGTATGCAAAGTATATGTACATAAACAAAAACAAAGATACTTTAAAAGAAAATGAAAAAGAAAAAACAATTTAACGGAAGTATAGTTAATATAGATATAAATAAATACATATAGTTCTACATTTAAATATATACACAATCATATAGAGCCTACCGATAATCTAATCTAACCAGGATATAAATGGGAAGTAATAAGCACACTCCTCGATTTGGATTAACGTTTGAATTCAGAGTGAATAGAGTGAAAATTTTAAGATTATGTACAACACTTGAACTTCCTGATCATAGCAGACTCCATATACAGCAAAAAATATTATGCGAATTAGCTTTAGTGATAATATAAGAGACTGATTGGGTTTTGTATCATGTTTCAAACGTAAATCTGTAAAGGCAGGACAATGAAACATGAGATGATCCATGCCATCGGTTTCACCTATATTATATAGGGAACACTCTGCCCCCCGGGCAAGTTGGAACCTAAATAAATAGGATTTAAATTTTCCGTGGCCAGAGAGCACCTGTGAATTGTAAAAAATGATAAATTTAACTTCTTCAATTTAAACCGTTCACTAATCAGTGGAAAGACCTAAAGAATAATTAAAAATTATAGATCCTACATGTCACTTAGACGGGACAACGAAACATTAATACTATGGTGGTTATCTCTCCCCTTCTGAACACATACTATTTCTGCCATATCGATTGCTTCTTATTAACGATATCTAATCAGATTAAAATATAATTAACTATTTTCCTGTTTTAATTATTTCCAATAATGATGGTTTCTGGATGAGCTGAAAAACAAAAAAAAAAAAATAATGATATTAAGAAGAAAATTATAATAACTGGGAAAGTGTAAGTGAATTTTTGAACGATTTAACGGAGATTTTAAGAAACTGCTAGCGGTAGCTTAATAGATTTACGCTAGACCAAAAAAAAACAAAAAAAAAAAAACTAAAAAAACACGATAAAGCTTCTTAGGATTTTTTCGGGTGGTATTTTTTTTTTTAAACTAAAATTAGCTAATAATTACTATTTTTAAGTGTAAATTGACAAGTTGATGAGAAAATTTGGAAAAATTTGGAGAGGAACTTTGAATAATAAAATAAATTCGGAAGAACGGAAGAATGCTGGCAATTAAAGACAGGTGGCGAGCGACGAAGAATTTTTATAGGTTGGCCGACATTTTGTTAGTGCTTTTTGTTACCTAAGCTGATAGGCTAACGATAGTGAGGATGCGTTTTGTTCAGCTGGCCCAGAGCAGATGTTTCTCTTAAACCCATCTCAACACATAAACCGAATATTATCAGCCGTAATAATAGCTATCCGTTTCTGTCTACTCGTATTCCATCTCAGTCCAACAGTTGCTCGATCCACTTTTATCGCATACACGCATGTCTTTGTCATACCGAACAGGACCACTACCATTGGTACCGAGCGTTACAATAAAATCGACCACCACATGTACAGAGAAATTCGTTCTGTGCTTGTAAATCTGGAATAAATCTTATTTTAACACGCCAGTGTCCCTGGTAGTTCGACAAACCCCCAAAACTAACTTCTACACGCGTTACTCTATCACCCGTTACGCAGTAAATATGAGCAACATAAACAAAAATCGAATGGATTGCGAAAGCTGCAACAATAAAAAAATTCAAAATAAAGAAAAAAAAATAAATTGCACACACCTTTTTCGTATTGTAAAAAACCAGCTTATTTCGACTTTGCCGAAGGTTTTTCTTTTTTTTTCAATTTAAAATTGATCTGAAACAAATCGTTCAGCTTTAGGAATTTTCCTATTATTTTTTAGAGCTTACTTACTAGAATGGAAAATAAAAAATTTCTGCCAGATACACTTAAATGTACGGATTTGGGTCAGGGGACATTGGCCTCTATTCTTTTCTTAATTTACACTAACTCTGGTTACCATAAGCGTATTAAAATATGCGTTTGCCGATGATAATATTGCTTTATTATATTCGGCAGCATAAAAATCTAGAGATGACGGAAAGATTATTACGAGAGGATATAGATAATTTTAGTAAATGGGCACATGATAGGAGGTTATATATAAATATAAAAATAAATATAAATTACTGCATATTTAGAACAGTACTAAACATATGATATGCGATAATTACCCTCCGTAATAATGATACGACACACATGAACTTCATATAGATAACAATACACACTCATTTGTGTTGTTGTCCATCGCTTGAGAACGTAGAAAATTTTTAATATCCAGGTAATATATACGTATCGATAAATCCTTGAACTGGAAAAAACACATTCAAAGTTTAAAATTCGAAAATAAGACAGTCAATTCCAGCTTTACATAAAATAAAACAAATTTTAGCATATCGCACATTACACATGTACTATATAATTCAATAATAATGTCTAGAATTTTATATGGAATTCAACTATATTTATGTGAGGATAAGAAAATGGAAATAAATAAAATATGCAGAAAAGGTGTTTGAAACTTATACTCCCCTACTGGAAGCAAAACGATTCTGGATCAATTATGTGTGGAAGGGAAACAACGAAAAGTTCCCCGAGATGTATACTATTTCTATTATAGATTACTAAAATTTAATAATGTCAATAATATAAAACGGTAAGGCAGAAATTAACAAGAAACCAAAATAATATATATTAACATCTATCCCCGGGGCGTAAATCTACGAATTGATAATACTGATGATTCAGTTCTAATTAAACTAATAAGTGCAATCCCCAATCAAATATTTAAAGGGTGAGGATTGGTGTGTGTGAAAAGGAAGTACATGAAAGAATGGTGTAAAGAGCATAAATCAAAAGATACGTTTCGAATCATTCTATTTTATAATTTTCTTTTATTGTTCTCTTTTTATTTATTTGTTTCGGTCCTTCCTTGTTTTTTTTCTTTCTTTATTTTCTTCGTATTTGAAGATATTTAGCTGCCCTCATGTATCAGCATGCAAATATGAGTATTTACGGTGTGTACACGTATCCGCATGTATAGTATGTTATAATTTATATAATCTTAAGTCGACTAATATTATAATGTATAGGGGATAAGCAAGAATAGTTGTGTAACTTTGTATACTTGGAATAAACGTTAATGAGAGTGTCGTCGGGCACTCACATAGCGGGCATAACTGTGAGGCTCACAACTTATTTTAAATAGAGGGGGAAAAAAAAAGAAAAAAAGAAACTTTGCCCATCGGAATAATAGGGCCGAAAGAGGCGAGCGAGGAAAAATAATTCTCTCTTTCGATCGCCAAGTCAACGAGCTTTTTTGAAGGGCACATCTAACGCATATTTCACAGAGCGTTTTATTACAAATTTTTAAACTTTGAATGTTTAGTTGCGTTTTATGTTACACGCAAATTTCTCTATATGCTCCAACTTGATACTTTACTTCCTTTAATTTATCAGTTATTTTTAGTAATTTAACTTACGGAGAAATTAATTGAAGTTATTAGAAATTATGAATTTTTCATGTAATTAAAGGAACATGTAGTATTCTGCCAGCGTCTGTTCTAGTTATTTTTGTGCATTTGTTATTTCTGTTACTGTTATTACAGATCTGTTCCAAACATTACAGTTTTTTTAACATGTTTAAACTGTGCAACATTTCAATGTAACTAGAAAGAATTTGTATACCATTTGAGGATAATAAAAATTATATTCCGATTGCCTTTTTTTTTGTATAGAAAACTTTTTATTACATTTTTCTTTCAGATTTTTTTCTTTTTAAACGCAGTATTTTTATTCGTAAAAACTACTAAAATTTCTTATTTTCACTGAAATAATCTTTTCTAAAATTTAAATGCGCACGTATTTTATAAGTTTTTTTGTAATCATTTTTAAGCGTTCGCTAAATTTCCCTTACTTATTCCTGTTATATTATGCACGGCAATTGCGGTCAAACGGATAGGATATATTTTTATGATATTTTAACTTTTATAGGACAGACTACATTTTAATCACTCTCTTCTACCCTCTTCGCGTTTTTGTTTTTCCCTGTTCCCCTCTCCCTATTGTCCCCTTCGTAGTTCCATCTCTACTCCCATATGTGATGCAAACCACATCTTCTTTGAATTTCTGAACACTCTGCTTTATACTCTAAAATCTTAGCATTGGGTCTTTTCCTGCTCCTTATAATTCCTCTTTTATCCTTTCCTTCCCATCTCCAGCTGTAATTCCTGTACTTCAATCTTTCCTAAGCTATATTTCTAATCGTCTCTCTATTTAACCTTTTCTATAATTTCTGTAGTTGTTGGGTCAAAAAAAAAAAATATATATATATATATATATAAAATAATATCATTTTATATTTAAAAAAAAAAAAAAAATAATAATTTATAGTAACTGAAGAAGTTTTGTATAGGAGAGATAAGTTGGTAGAACGTTTTTATTTCTGCCGGTGAATCTGGGATATTCCATAATAATAACAAGCAGTAGTACCAAATAATTTTGGAAGATGCAAAACGCTGTAGATGTGATATCAAAGGCTGTAGGTCAACCGAAAGTGCTATCCCTTAGTAAATAATCATAAGTCATGGCGGATATGCAACATTTATATTATTTAAATTTTATGATCAACAACAATTCTTAATGTTGACGGAAAAAAGATTATATAAAAAAAAGTGTAATGCGAGCTGATGTTGTCATAGTTGAGACGTAATTTGATATTTTTGCCGTTTGCCATACATCAGAATTGGATTTTGGCACTGAAATGTAACTTCAACTGGAACAGAAATTGCAACTAGAACAAATATTGTACCCCCGAAAATGTAACTAGAATAGTTTCCTGTAACAGTAAATAATTATTTAACAGTGTACCGTAACTGAAATTTTTCTTTGTACCACGTACAAAATCTGTTACTGTTATTGAACAGACCATTACTATACTGTGAGTCGATACCGTAAAAAAAATAAATAACATTTTATAATTAAGTATATATATATATATATATATATATATATATATATATATGAAGGTAAATTTCATTTATTATACTTACATAATTTTAAAAAAATAAAACATTAAACAAAGACTGTAAAAATTTAAAAAAAAAAAGAATCAATAATTTAAATGAAACTGTAATTTTTATACCTAGCGAACTCTCTGCAAGTACGGAATTAAAGTGTTCTTTCAATAGACTCTTAAATGCTTTTATTATCTGCAGTTATTATGACACATTCGATTCGAATTGGCATATAGACGTGGAAAATTATGATGAGACACGGTGCCACCTTTATCTTTCTCGATATCGTTTGATATTTGCAAAATTACTTATTTCAACTGCTACGTGCCGTGCATGATAAAGATTATTATCTGTTGCATGTGCATTTTTTTTTTTATGAATAATCAATAAAAATTTAATTAATATCCGGTGTGTAATTAACATTAAAAACGTGTCATAAAGATCGATGAAAAAAAATATATATTTCCACCTGAACTTTAATTTCCTTCGAATCCCATATACAGGCATATGTGTATACGTTTGTTTTTCTATGACATGAAAATTTTATTCAGAAAAACCGGTGGCGAGGTTCACACAAGAATAGTTTCAGCAACAATTTCGGTTCTTGTACGACCAGGTTCGCCTTCTTATTATTATTCACAGGGTATATGTTTCGTTATTGCGCTTAAAATTTCACCTGCTGTCGGCAACAGCACCGATCTCAAAATTAATTCTAATAATCAACCGATTAACTCATCTAAATCAAAGCAGTTAATCCGATACGTCTAAGCAGAAATAGACACAACAGTGGAATATCAACTGTCGCAGCCTTAGAGCCAACAAAAATCCATTAGATAGACACACACTCATAATATTAGCGTTGCTGTTATTTCTGAAACGTGGCTACGGTCCGATACGAATATTGATTTTCGAGGGTATGAGATAATCAGATGCGACTGTGACGATGGTTATGGTAGATCTACAATCCTTATTAGGAACGGCATTCCATTTCAATCTCACGACGTTTCCGTTAATTCCCCTTCTAGTCCTAATCAGCCTAATATTGTACACATTTCCATCCTTTCCAACGCGGCTCGTCCGCTTATCATTATTTCTATTTATGTTCCTCCTAGTTGCGATCTTCGTCACTTTCCTCTCAGTCCGTTTATCATTGAGGGTGACTGGAATTCTCGGTCTCCCCCCTCGTGAGCTTGCTCAAACCATAACAACAACGGTACTGCTCTTGAAAATCATGTTCTTTCCAACGATATAGTTCTCCATAATGATCTCTCTCCTACCTATTTATTACAAGAGTCCACACATCTGGTGTTATAGTTCACTCGATTTAACGTTCTCATCTCCTCCTATTGGTTTTTACTATAATTGGTCAACTCTCACGGGCTTCTATGGTAGTGATCATATTCCTATTCTTATTACTCCCCAGAATCCTTCTTATTTCAAATTTCTCAATTACCTTCAACGGAATTTATCCAAAACTAATTGGGATCTGTTCCATTTCTTAGTTGATTCTACGCTTCCTAACTTTCTAGATGGCTCTGTTCCTGTATTCCACTACCATCTCTATTCCTACATTCTATTACAAATGCTCTTTCGTTGTCTTCTCCTTAAACCGTCATCGTCAACCGTCGTGGAACAGCATCGTCCCTCGCTGGTGGGACGAAGAATGCAATGCTTTCGATCATAGTCGCGCTACATTTAGAATTTTCCGGTCGAATCCTACACGCGAAAACTTTCTTGCCACACAAAAGGGCCAATGCAAGAGCTAGGTTTATACTAAAATCTTCTAAGAAATCCTCTCTTGGGAAAATTTCTGTTCTTCTTTTTCGAGAACTAAAAGTAAAGTAGGTCCCATATACCCTTTAGCAGAGTGTCGAGGGTTGTGAAGTTAAGCTTTCCATAATGGTACTAAGCCCAACGGCACTAATGAGAGTAGGGGGGCCAGTTCCTTTCTCTCGGCCGCCTTTACTTTCCCAGATTTCTCTGGTACCCAATTATTTCAGGCTGGGTAAGCTTGGGAGCGATTCAGATCCGGAACGAGACAAGTCTCGAACCAGTGACCTCTGATTTAGTAGCCAAGTGCCTTAACCACTAGGCTACCAACTACTCCTCGTTAATCATATCTGGAAAATGGTCAGAGCTTTCAAATTCCCTTCTTCTAAAGGTCCTTCTGTCCATACTATTTACTCCGATAGTTTCGTCTTCGTTTTGTTGATGTTGTTACTCTTGCTTATGTTCCCAACATTGATGAATCCTGTCCGTTTTCATTTACAGAAGGCGTTTAATATTAAATATAAATTTTCCGGCAGTAGTTTTTCCGCGTTATCTATGTTTTTGTCACAATGGCGAAGTCAACCGCATAAGCGTAAATAGTTGAATATTTAACGACCGGAAAAACTGGGTTCGCGTAGATAAGAAGTAACGCTAAGACCGCGTTCCCTATCCCAAGCCCGTTGTAATGATTTATGCTTTGTATATTTTTTGGATTTGGATTTTAATTTTCCGATTTGTTAAGTAGTTGTCGAACCATTCTTTTTGCTTATCCGTTGTTATTCCAATATTTCCTAAATCCTGCATATCATCGAATCCGAGGCTTTGGACAGATCCAGAAAAGCGACTAGAGATATTCTGCCACTCCATAATTAATTTGATTTGCAAATGTTTGTAGTAACATATTTCGCTGCCGAAATCCGAGCAATTGGTTATCCGCTAGAAGGTAATTTTCTTCAAGAAACTGACGGAAATGCGAAGCAACGTAACGTTCGAGAATCTTTGCAATTGAAGAAATTAAAGTTACGGACCGCCTATATCCCGGTTTTTATATGTCGACGATACCTAGTTCCAAACCTTGCGGTATACTCTGTATGTAGTTATTGTGCAAGTAATAATTTTGATAAGAAGCGGTATAAAAATGCTAAGTTACTCGTTACGTCTCTAACTCTAATTTTGTCCCATCCTGGTGCTTTATTTTTGTTTAATTTCTGAATTATCAACTCTACCGAAGTCTTCAGCTGCTTTACATGCAAAAGGATGCGGAGCAATTACGTATTCTATCCATTGTAGATAGTTTGTTATTGCACACCGAATAGCAAGTATTGAGATTAGTCGCAAAAAATTCCCTGAATTCCTCTACACTGAAAGTTTTAATTAACTGTTTCATCGATAGAAGTGGGCTTTACCGCATGTAAAATATTGTTTACCGTTTTCCATGTATGTTTGATATCATATTATGTTTCTTTCATTTCAGAAGGAGTAAAATTTATATTTAGCTGTTCTTCTTATTTCCTTAACTATCCGGTTTCTGTATTTTTCGTAACTTTTTCTATGAAAAAGATTAGATGGATTATTTTTGACTCGCCTAAGGTAGAAGTCTCTAATTTTTATAAGGTTTAGTGTATTTTTGAATTTATCCATTTTTTGTCATGTCTACGTTTGCACTTTGGTTGGGGTTTTATGAACTTGTTCTATAGAACTCCTTAAAAGTTCTTTGTATGGTATTATATATATATATATATATATATATATATATATATCTTTTCCGCTGTTTCTCCCGTTAAAATTTTTTTCCAATTGAAGATGTGTGTATTTTACTATTTAAAAGGTTTCCATTAATTATACAACCAGGCGCATCTCTTTGACACGAGTATAATTTTTTGCAATGCACGCGTAACGTATTACATAATGATCGGCGATTTTGGTTGTAATAACCCTCGAACAAGTGTGTAATCGCAGCAAATGCGAGTCGTGTTGTCCTCTAACGAGTAACATTTACATTCGAAAGAGTAAAAACAAAATGTCTAATAAACTTTAAACCGTTTATAAAAAATTCAATAATCGTACATGAAAAAACGGCAAATATATTGATTTTGATTTTTCTGTGACGATTTTATAAAGCGTTCATTTTCCACTACTCCCCTCGGAGGATACACTGGCACACAGTAATATACAAATCACTAAATTCGATCCGGACCTACGTATAATATGTGTTAGAACATTAACTTCCTTTGGTTATATTATCCGGGTCAATAAAATGCAAGTATTGTTCACAGTATGATGTAATAAAAAAAAAAAGAAAAGGTGATTGCCGTATCTCAAAACGGTGGCTAGATTATGTTAAATTATCAGAGAGCTAGATTAACTTCGCAAGATGTCGTACAAGCAAGGCAGGATAGAGAATGACAGAAATACATTAGCATAATCACCACGCGTATGACGTTCAAATGGATACGATGATAACTATATTGTTTTATAGTCACCACCGGTTGTTTGGGATAAATTTTATTTTCAGAATTGTCGAATTATTTGCGGACCATTGCAAAAGTAATAAAATATTTATATTCATCCGGTAAAACTTGTTTTCATTAACTTTAACAGAAAAAATAATAACCCTCTAAAAATTTTAATTACAGAGCCAGAGCTTTCCCTTCTTTAATAACCGTTTATTTATAAAAGTCGCAACAAATATAAATCGTCTTCGGAAAATTGTGTTCTTTTTTTTTGTTTTTTTTTTTTTTTTTTTGAAAACAGCGTGTTAAACGAGCGTGTAAATAAAATTTTTTTTAGAAAATGTACTCGCTAATTTTGAACTTCTATCGTGTCTTCGCGCCTTACCGTGAAAGTATCATTACTATCTACCGAACAAAAGATACCGTGATACATAAAGTGATAAAGGTAGTACGTAAAGTGGTAAAGGTAGTATTTTTATCCTTTATATTGGAATGCAAATTACTAAAAAATTCAGACGTGTTTTAAAAAGTTCAGTTTAATTGGGTACTTCCGCGCACTTGCAGATTTCCACAAAACAGACATCAAAAAGCATTGTTATTAACTCAAAAATATTGGTAGATATAAATGACTGTCGCACCCACATCGGCAGTGAATGAAATTAAAAAACTACATACGAGAAGTCTGCTCCATAATTTTTATAAATACTATATAACGCTTTAATTTTTCTTCAAGCGGTGGTACGCCTTAAGCTACAAAGTTAATAAAACATTTTAATGATTAAAGAACTACGGTACAAGATTAGTACACACAACAAATTCTACATTTTCATTATTAAAGAAAGCTTTAACGCGGAAGCATTATCACACGTGAATTCCTAATTTCCAAGGCAATCGCAAACAAAAAATAATAAAGAAGGTGCGTATAGAAATGTAAATAATCTCCGTAACAATTAAACAAAAAAAAAAACATAATAAGATTTTGAAAGGAAACGTTAAACTGTGTCCAATTTTTCATTAAAGAAACAGTTGTTAGGAAAACGACACGATATTGGCTATTTTTCGCCCGGGTGTAGTGATTAATGCGAATTTCCGCCGTAAAGATTGTAGAACTAGCACTGCTCCCATATGATGAAAATGGACAGTGTGGAAACTGAATATTTTAGAAAAAAAAAAAAACAAAAAGTTTAAAGAAGAAAATCTGAATATCGCAAATAATACTAATCCTAATGGTTCGCTATATTGCGTGATTTGTTGTTTTTTTTTTTTCTTTTTTGAGAAAAATAATAAAATGTCAAATATCGTTAAAAAAGGGAAAAAAGAGGAGCTACATTTGACGACAAAAAGACATAGATTATTCTAAAGTGCGTTCTGTCGTACTGTGTCTTTGTGGAAAATATGAAATAATAGACCGAATGGTCCAGGAGTACATATAATCGACAGAAATTTTGTGCCAACCGCTGGAGATGAAATTTTCACAAAAAAAAAAAAAATGTAATGAACAATTTTAGTTGCCTCGAGCAAAAAAATTACCCTGCAACATAAGAATTTGTCTCAAGAGACGCCCGACGACTTGGGTGGGATTTAATAAGCTATGAAGCGGCTGTAACTAGGTTAAAACCGGTCACATATTCTGCGCAGTACAAACATGGTCGGTTTAAGTAGTCTATTAATAGTGGCAACATGATTCTCGTCTGAGCAAGACAAAGACGAACTACTCTTATCACGAATGGCATACTCTTCGGCTCTGTAAATATTAGTGACAAATTCAATACAACAATTTTACGCAGGAAACGATATAAACATCTAAAGTTTAACCGTACAATCAAACGGGCTAAATAGCGAGACTTCAAAAAAAAACAAACAACAACAATAAAAAACATGAAATTCAACTCGGCATAGACAAAGCTGGATCTTATTTTAACAGTTAAAAAACATATTTAGTAATGCGATACCGTTTTTAAATATTCGCTCCTGCAGCGTCACAACACATATGTTTTTAAAGTCACGACAATTAGACTAATGAGCTTTCAGCTGTTGCTCTTATCGCGGATAATAATCGCAGGCTAGAACTGTTAATGATCTGAACGCTATACAATATATAACTACATACGAGTATGTATTTCCCGTTCGAAAAATATCTTTATCTGATTTAGAAGGTTCGCACAAAGATACTACCGGTCGGTAAACTTTACACTAATTACAACTTGCTGGAAACACGTAGGAGCACACGCGCGCATCCACCCACACCATTTTCTACTAATCAACTAAACACGTTAATAATTTGACAAATAATCTACGCAGACCTTCCATTCGAAATTAATAATATTTTCTAGTTTTGTAAATATTCGAATAACACACGGAAGTTGAAAAGCATTAAAGATTCATAACAAAAAAAACAACTTACAATCATAAAATACATCAAAATTAAAGGAAGTAGTAATAAATAGTAAAATAAGTGTACAGTAGTGCAGCCAGATCAGATTACATATATATATATATATATATATAAAAACTCGGCCTTCTTGCCTCGCAAGGATCTCGCCCCTTTACCCCGCTTGGGGGTCATTCTCGAATTCTCGGCTCTATCACTTCGTATAGAACGAGGAAAGTTGACGACGTCATTCTTTTAAAATAACAAAACTTTACTTAATGTCACATTTTGGAATAAATTTTTGTGACAGAAAACTGTAGTGGTGGTCGGACTAAGGATGACGTTGTCATTGAAAAAAAACTCCACCTTCGGACCTTGCCAAAGAAGAAATTTCCTAGATGCCCCCGATAAAGAAGCCTTCTGTAGATGATCTTATAAAAAAAAAAAAAAAAATCAGTATGCGATTTAATGTCTTACAAATGCAACGTAAAAACGTTAAGTGTTCTGTTTCGTGATTTTCTCATTACCTCGAGCGTAAGAATTACGGGGTTGTCATTAATACATGTAAGATGGAAAGATCTGTTAACAAGTGATCTTCTAAAACTGATCATGAGATTTACTACAGCTTACGTCGTAATGATTTAAGAAGCTATAATATACGAATGTGACCACAATGTGTCTAGAGACAATCATGCCGCGCACACTTAGGTCCGAGAATGATGGTTTAAATTTCCGGTTAAATATGCAAATTTATGGAAATATGAATATACATATCTTACACACTTACGCTAGATTCAAGTTAGAAGAATTTAGGTCAACTTGTATACGAATGAGAAGAGAATTTTAAAAGCCATCAGTGGGGTAACAAATAAAAATATAGTACACTAAAGTAAACACTAAAGTAAACACTAAATAAAAACAAAAGAACATCGCCATTAACAGAATAACTAAAAATAATCAATTGCACCGGGGGTAGATGGATAGCGGTAATCATCTTTTCTTTAGGAGAGAGTTAAATATAATCATGAAATTTTTTAAACGAGTTTTAAAAATGAAACAAAAATAGGGATTCTGCAATTGGGCACACAGATAGGCCATTGCTTTTCATTCTTTCGTTTAATGATTACCAAAAGACAATAATTAAATTAGGGTGGGACTGTTATTTGTTTGTTTTTGGTGGAAGATCTATCTTACGCTTTACTCTCTGCCTACGTCACTGATATCGCGGTTATCAGTGACATGAAGAGAGTACATGAAATGCCGTTATGTACAAAAATGAGCTACGTTCTTATGGAGAACGAAAAAGAGGGATAGTACCTTGTCCTTGACGAGAAATTTATTTAAATTTATTTTGTCTTCTTTTAGGAAAGGATTTCGATCGGATATTGTCTATTGTATTAAGTTTAATTTCAGTTTATTTTTCACTATTTATTAGAAGAAACAAGGATTTAAAAAAAGAAAAAGGAAATCAAATGTAAAGGTGTGAATGTCAAATTATTTTTATCGCCCATGATTAAATTTCGTCGGGAATTTTTTAAACAGCATTGCTATCAGATTAACTGTACGAATTTTCACTTCTATAAAATCATCGCTACAATTTCGCCAGTTAGATTTTTTTTTTAGATTAGCCTGCTTAATTATGTTTCATCCGTAAGTGTTGTTCGCAAACATATAGAGGACCACCGCTGTTTCCAAAGTGAAACATTGTGCAACACCTAAAAGAATTCGACGCTTAGAAAGCCCTTAGAAAACCTCTTTTACCATACTTTATCATTCTCGGTACATTATTATTAATAACTATAAGAGAACATTTTCCGATACTGAAATTTAAACCTTTTTTTTTTATAAACATTTTCGGGCGATAGGTAATTTTTAAAGATATTTCAGTTTTTTCTGCTATTAATTTATACTTTTTCTAACCGGTCTGATATTGCACTACGCCGTTTTCATCGTCACTCTTCATGAGCTATAATGAATTATCGAAAAAAGCGTTTCTGCATAAAGGTGTTGTTGATACATTAAAAGATGCAAAGGCAATTTCCTATGTCGAATAATCTCAGTTTAGACACAATTTAACTGAATATTTTTTCAAATGGTATAATGATTAAAATTAAACATATACATATATATATGTAGTTTGCTGATTAGTTAATTTATTCCTTTTAGGTTCGTCGCCATTAAACGTAATTAATATTCATCTGAATAATTAGGCCGAAAAATGTTTAAAGTAGACGATTACTTGCTTTTAAATTTGATTTCTCTCGGGCTAATTTATTTTCTGGTTCTCCGGGGCAACGAATTGAATTTCACTCTCTTTTCTAGGCCCTACTGTTTTTAAAACATTTCAATCCGAATGGATAAATGTCGATCAGTGTAACAATATACTAACATTTGCATTAAAGTTATTGTAATTATTTAACATTCTTACACATCTTAAAATTAATTTCCAAAACGAAACATATTTTTCAAATTAAACATATCAAATATACACTGTTGTACTTTTTAAATATAGGACATCATTTTTCGCTTCTTCTCTGCTCAATTTCTAAATAATCCGTTGTGATCAATTACGTTTAAATAATACTATCGCGTTTTAACTCTTTATGCGATTAATTGAAACTATTTTTCATTAGACTAATTGTCGATCCGGCAATAATATCGGTAATTGCATTAAGTAAACTTTGCGTGCGTCACGCCGTTCCTGATCATTATCTATTCAAAATTCAATATTTGTTCTAAATATTCACGCGAGAATACAAAAAAATATCCCACATTAAAATAACGTAATTCGCGAATTTGTTCGTTACTTTAGAAACCGAAAGTATATAAAATTGTACACCTAAATCAACGCTAAAGGATAGAAAAATTAAGTGTTTACATCCCTGCTGTCTCCTCTCCTTTTATAAACATATTCGGATAAATTAAATTTACAATTTATGTATATTACAAATCAACAGTACGTAGTGCGGGAAAAAGAGAAATATTTAGCAGCATTTATAAACTTGTAAAATGATTAATGTTCATGGAAAAAATTACTTTTCTATTATAGAAAATAAACACATTTGTTTTTTTTTCATCACACTTAATTAACGTAGTAATATAAATATTTGATTTGTGTTAATGACCAATTACCTGCTTTCTAAATTGATTGTAACCCCGCCGCGGTGAAAAATTATCAAACCAATTTTTCTTTACTTTCACATTAAACACGATATTAGTAGAATTTTTTAATAAATTTCTGATAATGGTATATTCAACTTCATTAATACCTGTGTTAGTGCTATACAGCGCGATAAGTATCGACAATTTGCCGAAGAATAATTATACATATTCTTACGAAACTTGTATTAACCCAACACTTAAAAACGAACAGATAAAAAAAAACAATATAACTGAAAGATCGATAAAATTTGAGACCGGGCAATAGATCAACGCAAAACTTAATATACGCCATGCGCTAACGCTAAAACGTACAACGTTCCATTACTATCACTTCAAATCATCAATAAATTTATTTCTATTTTGGAAATTTCAATATTTCCTGGAATATTCGGCGGGTTATAAGAAGTAAGCGTATATTTCCTAAGCATAACAATCCTTTAGCTCTGAAGGTTAATGTAATAAAAGTAATATTTTTTTAAAAGTTATCCTTTTTTTTTCTTTTTTCTTTTTTTTTTCGTTACTTTAACGAATAATAAATGGTTTGTAATATTTCGCAATCACGAAACCTAAGGTCAAAATACATCTCAACGGAACGGCGTAATTATTCAACGGTTTTTGTGTGGCGTTTTTAAAAAGGTAATAATACAGGTTTAGATGCGCATGAACAAAAATTAACGGAGCAGTTGGCGGCGATAATCTTCGTTGATAGCATCGGGATTAGCTTCGTTTTAATTTTTTGCCGTATTTACTCTAAATGTGAATTGTTATTGAAGTTCAGCACTTTATTTTGTTTTTAATCTGAAGTTTAACTTGAAAATTATTAAATCAATTTTTTTAAATGTATCAAATTAAATTTAAGGGGGAAATGCATTGTCCTTGACTTTTAGACACCTATGCGCAGGGCTTGAAAAGTTGAAAAAAACTGTATTCTTTTAGCATTATTTGGTAAATGCTAGACTAGAGAAGATTTTAAGCCGAAGCAATTGCTATACAACCGCGAAGAATTACATTATTCTTTCGTTAACAGATGTTACGGATCTACCGTGGCTCAATTTGTTTATCATTTTTAATTCAACTATTTGAATTTAAAATTATCTTTACCGGCAAATTAAATTTTTTTTAGACACTGCGCTACAAAGTTTTCTTCACTCATTTTCAAACCGAAGATAATTAATAATATTTTATCGTTTAAAATGTTATCAATATAATTCCATGTTAAAAAAGAAGTGGTATACAGAATTTCTGAGAGAAAATTTATCATCCTCAATGAACTAGCATTGCAAATATTTAACAGAAATGATTCCAGAAAGATTTGAGAAAAAGATTTATTAAACAGATTATTTTTATTCCATCAACACTTTGTGTAACATTAAAATGACGACACAATTGCAAAAATTTAAATGTCAATATTTTGGTAAATGCTATTTCCCTGTCGGAATTCTATTAATCCGTGAAACAAGTGTGTACAGCGTTGTCAGATGAATAAAATTTTTTCTCTTTCCAAGCTCCCGGACCATGGCCGTACCTGAGAGGAGTTTTTTCCGGGTTCAATCCCTCCAAACAAAATGTTTGCGAAATCATAACTGCATGAATTAAATGGACCGAAATTCAGAACAAATTTATTTCTTTTCAATTTTTGACAAAAGAAAAGAAAATTAAAATTTTTATCAATTCTATGGAAACGACTATTTTTTATTTGTTTTTATTGTAGTGTTCAAATATTGTATATATATATATATAGTTATAAAAATATCCTCCCCCCCGAAATTTTGGTTTAGATACGGTCCTGTTACCGACAATATGTAATTAAAGCACTTTTAACACAAAAAAAATATAATATATAAATTAATTGCAACATATTTGCCGAATAATTTCGAATATTATTCTGCCATAATTCGGTACAGTTTATCATATTTGTACATTTAATTTTACGTTACAAACAGTGGCCTAATTACGAATGCAAAATATGTACGAAAATAGTCTCAGAAAATTAATATAATTTATAATCTCGGAAAATTAATATAATTTATAGTCTTGGAAAATTAATATAATTTATAGTCTTGGAAAATTAATATAATTTATAGTCTTGGAAAATTAATATAATTTATAGTCTTGGAAAATTAATATAATTTATAGTCTTGGAAAATTAATATAATTTATAGTCTTGGAAAATTAATATAATTTATAGTCTTGGAAAATTAATATAATTTATAGTCTTGGAAAATTAATATAATTTATTTGTATTATATCTTTTGTAGTCTCGGAGAGTTAATATAATTTATTTGTCATCTTGTTGTATTTAAATATTTGATTACGTACATAATGGTTCGGTTAACATTTTATTTTACAGTAAGAAAATAGAAAGAAATTCATAAATAAAATTGAAAATCTTCTTTTTCCAATGAGAACATATTTACATATATAATTTTTATTTAGAACCGAAATATATATGCAAACAAATTAATTTCAGTGAACATAATTAATTAACTATTTATAAAGAGTAAACAACAACGTACCGACATCGAAAATGTGTGTAGTTTAGAAACTGGCGGAACATAAAAAACTCAAAAAATTCGTTCCGTCACATATCGTTGATGCGTGTGTCACAAGACCTTTCAGCATTGAAACGCGTCGTAAGTGTATTATTTTAATAAATAGTTTATGTGTGGTGTTATTAACTAACAGTAAGTAACTCTATTAGTATTTTTTTTTTTTTTAAAGAATTATAATTTAAATTGTATAAACTTATTTGAGTAATATCCAGAATAAGTGCATTGAATAATTTGTTTATATTCAACTATCAGCAATAATGAGACGCGTGAACCAGCGCAACCATTTTTTTTATTTATTTATTATTTTTTTGAACACATATCTTGCTTGTCACAATTATATTTCAATTTATGTTTGTTGTCCTCTTCCGCATGTATTTTAAATCTCGATTACATTTAATAATAATACGGTTTTAATTAAGAACTGTTTAAGTGAATTTAATTTTACACGTTCGGTAAAAACGGATTTCCAGCTCTTTCTTTTGTATCTTTAAAAATGATTTCTTAAGTCCTCAAGACAGTTTCGTGCGATTTAGCTTTTACACATGCAGACAAGCTGCGAGTTAACATTGTTTATCGCGCGTTTCTAGCGAAACATGGACTTGTCAGCAATTTTAACATTTCATTGAACCGTCGTCAACTCTGAATGTATAACAAGACAACGTAGCGAATTTATGGTCAGCAGGCTTTCAGCGAAAGATCAAGATTACAGGTTTACATTGATTTAGCGTCTTCGAAATGGAAACACATTCGTGTTTCGGAAATAGTTAACAAAATTTAATGCGCACTATTGTTCAGCTTTATTTATTTCGTTACAACAGCGTTGTCACTGCAATATGCTGCAATTCATTTGCGTGGCTTTTGTTTATCCGTGTTTCTCTAAAATTACAGTAGCATTTATCTATCGATCATTCGTGAACTTTTTCCATCTATGTATATCGCGCAGTGTTTTCTTCATCGAAACAGCAGTTGCACGCTAATATAACTGAAACATTTACTTACCATCGGATATATCTACTGTCCACTCGAGCACAAGCCATCAGCATCAAAGGATGATTTTGAAAAAAAAAACAGTAAACGAAATACTGAAAAGCAATTAAATTTGCAACACGCAGAAAATTCCGTGTAATTTTACATTATAAATGTTTTTTTCATCTTTAATTCTCAACTTGCTGCTTATCAAAGACTATGCACCATCCTTTGAAAGTGACAAATAATAACGGTAATAGAATTTTTTTATTCTTTATCAAATGTTAGTCCTTTAAAAAGTTGTACCTTTTGTTTTAGTTGTATCCCCCCACCGAAAAAAAAAAATAAAAAAATTATGAATTTTAATTAAGATTTTTTATTTTAACATTGTTGTTTGTAAAAATATACATATGTATACTACATTGCTAACAATTTTAGTTCGAAGAATATATTTTATCTAACATCCGTTCAATTGCTCAATTATCATAGCGGTTTTACTATCAAACATTCACAAGAACATTAACATATTTTTTACTGTTGCACTTCCGAAATCGTTCAACATATCTCTATTGAAATTTCTTGTCCGCTTATACTATGATTACAAAATTATTTTCATTTTTTTTTTCATTTGAGTTAAGACAACGTTTCACACGTTTGGTTTTATTTCCATCACTATAAAATGACATGTAGTTTTTATTTTTTAGGAATACTACTTACTACTAGTGTCGTACCATACTGAAAAAAATAATATACTATATATAAAAAATTGTTTACTTAAACTTCGTGGCAATAAAAAGATAGTATTTAAATCACTTCTTAGTTCAGTTGTCTTTTACACGCAAAACAAGAAAAGATCTCAGCACGCCGGCTCTTAAATTTTCGTGTGACAACTGATGTTACGCTAGACATATTTGAAATTTACGACCAAAGTCCATCGTGATTGTGATATCAACACTGATTACTTCTATTATTATTATTATTATTATTATTATTATTATTATTATAATGCGCTAATCTTTACTTTTGATTGCGAAACTAAAATACTGTGTCTCGTCTGTACGTCTAAGAAAATCTAAATCATCCTTTCTCGCTAATAAATCATGTCGACAAAGTTTTATACTTCCCGTCATCACTTGCTCACCGCTCCCCCCAAACGGTCGTGATTCGTTCACTTTTTACATTATACAAAGGTTGTTTTTGATTATTTTTGGTAATTCACGTAGTTTTTTAACAGCCAAAGCTGCTTTCGATTTATAGAGATATTGATTTTAATTTTTTCAACAAAAACCGACAACACTGTGTTCCTCCATTTCCTCGATATTTATAAATAGAAAACAATTTTCTTTTTCTTCTTTTGATTAAAAGCCTGCTGAAACCAGTAAGTATAAATAAGAAGATAATTGAACGATATTGCAACTGTGTTAGAGAGAAATTTGAATAATAGCCGACAACCAATTTAACAGAAAACAATCGTATAAGATTTATTTAAAACATTCGTCTGCGCACCCAAAAGACACAAGTATATCGACTTCCAAAAAAAAAAAAAAAAAAAAATCTGAAACCAAGAGACGCGGAAAACAAAATTAAAAAAAAAAAACATGTCGCGAATTATTAAACGAAGGAATTTTAAGTTAGAAAGTAGTGTGTTGTTTATTTGCTTGTTGAGCGTGCCAGATTTTTAATTCAACTAACGGAAGAGATTATTTCATTTTACGCAAGTAATAAGTAGGCAGATTATAAAATTTAAATAATATTACAGGGGCAATACGTACCGTCGCAAACAAAATGAAAACAGCGTATCCAGAATCACCTAACAGAGGAAAGGATCTAATTATAACGGAAATAACACAAAGACGCTTACAATATATGAGGTATTCATTATACAGGCGGGTTTTTTATATGGAATTACAAGAACACATTGGCAAACGATGTTAATATTTACGATTAAAATCATTATACTTTACACTAATTTTATTTGTAAAAAACATTAAAAACAATTGTTTTACATTTTTTTAAAATCCTAATGGATTCAAATACTCGTATATCTCCACCGTTGGTTTACACATAACAATAAATAAATATTTAGCGGGCACATCGTGAAATTTAATGTGTATGTGGTTAAAGTTCTTACCCCTATAATATTGCGAAGAAAAGTTTTATAGTTTATTTTATGAGCGAGCAAAATTTTTTTTTAATAATTGTCCGCCAAGTTTTTATTGTTTAAACTTTTTACGTAAAATATAATTTCAAACAGCACATTGTTTTGCAAAAAATTTAATTACAATTCTTTTACCCTTGTCACTTGTATCGGCATAAAGAAGAGTGTGTTAGTTAACATATTATTTTACACAACAACTTTGAATAAACATTCACCGGAGACACTGAAGCGTTATGAATATTGCTCTTTTTTTTTTTTTTTTTTTTTTTGCGTTTATCTTATTGAAAAATATAATTATGGTCATTCGAGTATTATTTCACTTTTTTTAATGTATATTTTATTAGGTATGTTTTTTTTGCTAATCTAAATATAAATCCTTTGTGACTCGTGCTATGCTCTTGGCAGAGTACCGGGGAATGTGAAGTTAAGTTTACAGCGTATTAAACGCAGCAGCAGGCCCGTGCCTAGAATTTTGAGGGGAGGGGGTTAAAAATTTTCTTTACATATTTTATAAATAACAATACATTTTTCACTAATATTCATATTATTAACAATTTCCATAATTTTCATTTATATATTAATAATTTACATAAATGAATTACCCCGTATATGAACATTAATAAAAATTACATATGTTATTGATTATACTCGTAATAAAAAAATTTTTCTTAAGATATTAATGAAGTACCTAAAAATATGCAGCATATTTTTCTTTTTTCTTTTAAAGGTAAAAACACACTAAAAAATCATCAATATTTATTTTAAATTTTTGATTTTTTTCAGATTTTTGTGTATCTATAATAACTATTTCAATTCTCGCCCCCCCCCCCGTGGATACGGCTTTGCGCAGCAGTAACATGGAGTAAAGCAATCGCCTCGCGGGAGCAGATCATTTAGCTTTTTTTTTTTTTAAATTACTTTTGGGGAAAAGGTAAAAAAACTAGCTAATGTAGTATACACTTCGTCAAACTCTGTGAACCAATTAGCAATAAACATAATGAAGCATTATTATAATAAATTTATTTTCTAAAATAATTATTGAAGCACTACTTTTACAACTACTATAATATATATACATATATATATATATATATATATATATATATATATATATATATATATATATATATATATTGTTGGTTTTGTAAATGTGAAGATTATATATGCGTGTAATTATATAAGTTTACTGATATACGTGTAACAATTAAAGCCAAAATAAAAAATTAAAAAATACAAGAAACATAACAGTATAAATTGTAAAAAAAACGTTTTTTCTTCAGGTACATATATTAAAAATCCCACAATAACATAATGGTAATAAAAATATATATAAAAAAAAAAAAGAAAAAAAAAGATAAATTAATTTTATTAAGCAATTTAACTAATTAATTAATATGTTTACATTTTTATAAATACGTAAAATAATCGTTTGTGGTGCATATATATATATATATATATATATATATATATATATATATATACACACACACATATGTAACGCCGGTTTCCATTTTCTGAAAAATTTTGAATGTATAATTTATTTCATTACTGCATTTCAAATAACTATAAGTAAATTAATTTTACTTTCGCGTAATATTTTCATCAAGTTAAACAAGATTAATAATAATGATAGTGATAATAATAAAGTGTAGGTTGATAACATTAAACATAAGACATTAATTACAGACATCAATTTATACCAAGTAAATGGTTTAACTAAATATAGTTTACTATTCAAAAGATGCACACTATTGTACATATATATATATTAAATAAAATAAAATGAACTGATTAGCTACTTTTTTGAAGCATATTTAATGTTTTACAGACATGGCAGCAGTAAGTATAGATGCAAATTAAGGTTTTGTTTACACCGAAATTTATCATTAAAAAAGTTGTTTTGTATTTAAAAGCTGTGTACATCTGGTTATATATATATACATATATTATACACACACACACATATATATATATATATATATATATATATATATATAAAGCCAGAGAAATGCAAAATATTTATCTTTATTAACCGGATATATAAACAAAATTCTATTATAATAACCAGATATTATAATAGATTACTGACTAGTCCTAAGCAATAGCTATAATATACAGGGTAGGAAAATATTTATTTATACATTATATAGCACGCTATATATATTATACATATACACATATATACACATACATACAAACACACAATAATTTAAAGTCAACTCTACATTCGTAAACAATCACGTAACATATCGAACATTTATGCAGCCTGCTGTTTTGTTTTTCTCATAAAATTTATTTAGCGCCAGTTCTTAAATACATAAAAAAAAAAAAATAAATGGACAAAAATTAAATGCTTTCATTTTTTTTTCACTTTTCAATTTAACCATTTTTGCGGGAAATCTTTCGGAAATTAGTTTTTAAATTACCTACACTTAAGCAAACGATCATTTAACTGAAATGTTTTAGCTTAACATTTTTTGCTTTCTATGTTGCCATGACAAACGTGCTCCGTTAGAAAAAAATATTTTGTATCGTTTAACGTTCCCTTGAATTTTAGAGTTCTTTTTGATGTTTTATTTTATTCAAATATAAAGAATTTAAATCTATTTCGTTTTATAACGTATCCTAGAGTCGACTGAATGACTAACGCGAGGGAATTATTAGCAGCTAAACCGTTCTCCGGGAGCAAAGTATCAACTTTTATTTTATTAGGGATGTATTAGCAGATCGAAAAGCCTTTTTAAAGATGTTTTTTGATTAATGTTGTTTGACCGATTTAAATACACGGAATCGTTTGCATCGTATGGTTGAGATTAAAAACAAGAAAAAACAGATATTTTTAAAAAAACTGTTATTTTATCGCAGAGAAATAAAATGAGCTCAGTATCCTAAAAACAAAAGCGCCATTAGTTACGATCGTGGATGATAGGAATAGAAGTGGCGGACTAATGTGTAATAAGTTGAAAAATAAAGATTCGACGTGCAAAAATACGGTAGGTCTGGTCTGTTGAGAAGCCAAAAAACTGTAGTATATAAAACAAAATGTACCAATAGGAACACAGAGGGGAGTTAATAATTAATAATGAATAAAAAAGAAAAATCCAATTTTTGAGAAAGTAGTTTTGTTTAAAATTTAGGAGTCAGAAGCACTAATAAAAATGGAAGTCAGAAAAATGAATCGGTTAAAAGATGTATTTATCTATAGTACTTTAACGTAAAGACTATTTCCTTTTAAGCAGTTATTGAAGTCATTAACGTTAGCGCGCTATTTTACGACTTATTTCATGTCTGGCTGAAAAGTTCACCGTGAAACACATTCGCACATACAGTATTTAGAAAAACGAATAGAAAAGCAAAACAAAAAAATTACATACAAGAAGTACAAATACGATTAAAAATATAAATATATGGTAAAATAAAATATTAAGAATAATAATAAATAAAAATACAAATTTACAAAATATCTATACAATAAGGGGTTATTCTATTACCTTAATTTTACAAACTGAGAATCTTTTTACACTACGCTATAAACGCGCGCGCGCGCATATATATATATATATATATGCGTATGTGTATTTATACATACAAATATAAAAGAAAGGAAGAGAGAAAAAGAGAATACGAAAAAAAAATAAAATAAAAAAACATGGCGTTGACATTTAGTCACTTTCAATGCATTATTTTTGCATCGTACATATTGTTTGTGAAAGAGTAATCTTCCCAGTCGTTTGGTATACCGATTGTATGCAACATACGGTTAACTTCTTCACCGGTAGGAAACGACAGATAAGGGAATCGATCAGCACTCGCTATTATGTCGCCGTCGATATTCGTGCCGGCAGCGTGAATGTCGCCGTCGTGACCCAAGGCAGCACTGGTAGTGACAATTCCGCCATCATCATCGACGCCGTTCATCATCATGTCCTCCATCTGATAAGAATCGGCTGCGCTGTCCACCAGATGATGGGCTGCTATTAAACTGGACGGGATGTCGTCGATATCCATTTTAAAGTCGATCGGCATCTGTAGGAGATCTGTGAGACAATCCAAATCATCCAGACTAGTACTTTCGGCAGCCGACGACGCTGTTGTGCCAGATGCCGCAGCGTTTTCTTCCTCTTTCACTTCGACCGCGCCATTAGTGGAACTTAGAGTGCTTGAGAGGCAGATGTCACTGCTGGCAGTTTCGCTCAGTTCTTCCTCGTCGTCGTCTTCCTCCGTCTGTTCACGTTTGATCCGCAAATTTCCGACAAGGCCGATCGGAGTCGCGTTGCTGAGTCCGCCGTTCGGCGAAATTAGCTCGGCTTTAATTCTGATCTTCTTCAAGTTACTGCTGCCGGAATTTAAACAGACGTCTTGCTTGACTGCCGGAAACAAAGTGGTGGAAGACGAAGAAGTAGAGGAAGAAGAAGAAAAGTGCAAATGTTCATCTGCAGCGACGACGGTAGCCGAAGTCTGCCGACGATGACGGTCCGTGGCCGCTTGCATCATGAGAAGCAGCGAGGAGTCTTTGTTTTTCATTTCTGACTTCAGCAACTTGTTGATGTTGTTGTTGTTGTTGTTGTTGTTGCTGCGGTCCTCGCCAATGTCGGCAGTTAATTTATTAACAACAATCGCGGTCGGCGACTGCTTTCTGACTACAACGGTGGTAGCCGTGGCGTTGGCGATAGCGGTCGTTCCGGAACTGTTGTCAATTTCCTCGAAGAGAGTGGCGCTTTTCGGCGAGTTCGGCTTCCTTCCGCAACTCGGACTCGTCGGTATCTTAACTCGCAACACTTTAGTCGCGGTAGCGGTCGCAGCAGCGCAAGCGGCCGCAGTTTCGACGGCCGCGTCTTTATCTTTCGGTAGTCGCGGCCCGATGGTGAATCGATAGCAGAACTTTTCCGGTTTGATGTTGCTACTGTTCAGGCTACTGCTGGTCGTCTGGATGATGCCGCTGCGGCGGAAAAGCGTATCCGACGATTTCAGTTTCTG
The DNA here is from genome assembly GCA_039619475.1 of Icerya purchasi. Classification (NCBI taxonomy): domain Eukaryota; kingdom Metazoa; phylum Arthropoda; class Insecta; order Hemiptera; family Monophlebidae; genus Icerya; species Icerya purchasi. Next base: position 527,089,160 of record CM077115.1, on the reverse strand, counting down.
CTCCAGGCTGATTTCGTCGCCGTTTTCCGCGCCTAGGCCGTGCTTGCCGTTTTTCTGGGCGGCCGCCACCGCGGCAGCTTTAATAGCGCCCATGTCGATAACCAAAGCGGTGCTCGGAACCGGTTTCTTCTTAACAGCGGTAACCAGACGACAACCGGAGTCGTCGTCATCGTTTCCCTCGGCAACTTCGGTTCCGTCCGTCACGGAGGACAATAAACGTTTGCCCAGCAGCGACTGTAAGTTTGCCTTCGTGTTCGACGTCGTCGTAGCAGCTGCCGTAGTCACGGTTATTCCGCCGATCCGACTGATACTGCGGTTGTTGCTGTTACTAGTAGTACTGAGACCGTTATTATTACTACTATTAGTGGCAACAAGTGTCGAAGCAGCCGAACTAATGCCGTTGCATGAGACGCTGCTACCGGCGGCTGTTATCATCATGTTGGACGGATCGGACAGACAGGTCCTGGATACGGTGGTGATGGTGGCAGTGCTGCATCCGGACGACACCGAAGACGGCGAAGAGGAACATTTGCTGCTTTTCTTGCGCGGTTTGTACTTGTAATCCGGATACTGCCGCAGGTGCATGATACGCAGTCGTTCCGCTTCCTCAACGAACGGTCTTCGTTCTTCGTCTGTCAGCAACCTCCAGCACCGTCCTAATCTTTTCGATATTTCCGCATTATGCATATCCGGTTGTACTTCGCAGATTTTCCGCCGCTCGATTTGTGACCAAACCATAAACGCGTTCATCGGACGTTTTATGTGATTTGGATTGTTCTTCTTTGTCTGTAATCAAAGAGAGATATTTTCATTTACTAAAAAGAAATTAAAATGTACCGACAAATAATAAAGACCTATTTTCGTTTTTCAATAATATTTCATGGGACCTCAACGCTATGTGGTGCAACAGTAAGGAAAAAAAAAAAAACCCTTTTAAATATTTCGCCAATGCGGTTTGGCTTTGTTTACTTATCTCTATCTACTTTTTGTAATAGTGCGCAGAAAACAAAACATTTGAAAACGATTTATAATTATTCAGCTTATTTATATTTTATTCCTTCTTTTTACGCATCGTTTCAGTCTTCAGTGCACTATTTAGCACCGCTGTTGAAGGGGCACCACACTAAAAGTGTATATCGGTACACATTTTAAAATTTCACAGTCCGATATTTACCGAAAAAAGTCACTTTTGTTATTACTATTGTTGTTATTATTACATACTAGCTGAAACCGGTCGAAACTCGACGAAGTGATAATTGTTCAAAAAGCTATATTTAATGACCAAACCGAAGTTAACAATGTGTTCACCGTGCCTGACGGAGTGCAATAAAGAATCATCATAAGCCACACCTGAGCTAACAGCGCCCACAATGCTTAATGAGAAGCAAAACTAACAGTTATGCTGTATTATGATTACGGTTAATCACGTATCAGTATCACGGCCACGCTGGAGTTAACAGTGCTCACAATACCCAGATGAAAAACTAAAAACCACCTTTAAGATGTTCTATGAGCAGAAAGAATATACAATCATTCAGTGTGTCAGTCAATACGTATGTGATTTGATGTGAAGGAACTAAAAATTCGAAAACGTTAAAATGTACATTAGCAGAAAATAAAAAATTGCAAACGGCATTATTACCTGTGTACATCAAACTGTGATTATCATTCATCCAGACTCTATATGAATAGCTAGGAGATATAATTGACTTATACATTGTTGTAACTCATTGTAACTAGCATAATATTTACGATCTAAAGATATCAAATTGTCTCATATTCAGCTGCGCTGCTTATTGGTAGTCTACATATGTATATGAAGAATTACCGATAACGATGAAGTCCTTATAATGTTCCCAGTCGCACTTAATTCTATAAACCACTTGTAATCAAAGTCGACGATGATAGCTGTTGTCACTTTGATATACACGAACAATAAGAAATTGCGCGAAATAAACAATTAACACCTCCTAAAATAGGAATTATTATAATTAGATCAAAATGTACACGAGAATATTTACGAAAATCACTTTACTTTCTAGACCAATTTCATAAAGCACAAGTATTTATGATGATAGTTGCCTTCGGGGGAAAGCCGAACGCGTACATTAGCCAGTAAATTGTATGATAATTTCATTTTTTTTGTTCTGTGAAGTTAATTTTATTTTGTAATTTATTTATTTTCATTCTACGTAACGAATTTCGGCATTACAATTACACACCGATTAAATAATAAGCGAAAAAGCAACGAACGGGCAGTAACTGCGAATGCGGGCTGCTATCACATATTTTTGGAAATATGCGAATAGACACGGTGTCTCAGAATTAAGTAACACACAAATGAAAAATTCAAAAAAACCGGAAATTAAAGAATAATAATTTTCAACGGTTATAACAAAAAACGAGGTTTAAACGATCGAAAACCGCAAGCATAATCAACAAAACTGATCGAAATGGAAATACGAACATATCATCAGGCTCGTTCCTAGAATTTTGAAAATGTGGGGGGTTTTGAAAATTTTCTTCACATATTTATTTTATAAATAACAATACATTTTTCACTAATATCCTCATACTATTAATAATTTCCATCATTTTGATTTATATCGATTAATAATTTACATAAATGAATTACCACCCCGTATATGAACATTAATAAATGTTATTGATTATACTCACAATAAAAAATTTTGCATAAAATATTAATGAAATGTCTAAAAATATGCAGCATATTTTTCTTTTTTCTTTTAAAGGTAAAAACACACTAAAAAATCATCAATATTTATTTTAAATTTTTGATTTTTTTCAAATTGTTGTATATTCATAATAATAATTACAGTACTCTCATTGGGGAGGGGGGTTACCCCCTCATTGGACACGCCCTTGGAACATATTGATTTCAGTAACCCTGGAACAGGAAAGCAACAAATCTAGAAAGGAATTTAAAGATGGTCTACTGGCTAATTAATATTTTTTTTTTTCGATTTTGTTCAAGTTTTCGATTTCAGCCGGGGTTGTTTAATTCTAAACGATTTGACAGAGATCTGTTGTCTCTTTCTTTTATTACATAAAAGCAACAAATCTAGAAATGCCGGGATTATTTCAATATTGATGACTCGTTCATGAGTTAAAAGTTTCCATTAAAAAAAAAAAAAAAAAATTAAAATCAGTCAAACTCGCTGGCCCATTGTCAAAAAAAAAAAAACCAAAAAAAAACACTTTTTGCTTTAAATATACAGATTATCATTATAGACTTTAAAAATGTTACACTCTAAACGTAGTCTTCAGCTTTTAATGATGTACTCTCAAATAATATCCAATTGATATATACGCAAGCAGAAAATCAAACAAAACCGAAATAATAGTATTAATCAAAATGTATATTAGATGCATGAAGAAAATATAACATTACGTTAAAACTAAATAGAATCAATAATTTGTGTAGCATACATTGTTTTATTTATATGACAATTATCAGTTGTTTGTTAATTCAACAGTACATATATGCTAACGTCCATGCCCTTTTTTTTCTTTTTTTTTTTTTAACGCTATGTATATATATATATATATATATGTATATATATATATATATATATATATATATATATATATATATATATATATATGTATATATATATATATATATATATATATATATATAAGGGGGGTAGTTCGTGCAAGTTATTGGATTGCAGCTAAGGCTGCTTTATTCAAGTATCGGATTATCTAAGAATTAATTAAAAACAAGGAAGGATCGGACATCTTAATTTCATTTTGTTTTTAATGAGAACTTGTTATCTTTTAATTAATTTTTGTATTTTAAATTAAGAGTTTGCCTTTTATATTGATTAATATTTCGCTTTAATCTCGTTTATATATGGGATTACACTTCTTTCCATATATTTTGCTGTTTTGCTTTCCGCAGAACAGTTACGAATCAGCAACACCGTTCTCGTTTGAAATAAATAACTGATTGAGTAATAATAATATTACAAACTGTAATTAAAATTCCACAAATGAAACTACGAAGAAGTAGAAACTCACTTAATGCATGAAAAATTTCTCCCAAAAAATAAATATAAAATAAAATATTTTACATATATGTATATATATATATATATATATATATATATATATATATATATATGTAATATCGACTCCAAAATTTATTATAAAAATTTAATAAAAATGCAATAAAAAATATACTTCAGATTGATATAACTTAAGGTGATACTATCGTAATTCTTATACAACATTAATTCTCATGAGAGTCGCACTAAATTAAAATTACGATATATAGAAACAATTTAATGAATATTTAATGCCGTTTTTAATTACTATTGTAATATGAATTTGATGCCGACTCTAATTAAAGTATTAATGTTGCATTAGAATTACGATAATATCACACCTGAAGTTTTATCACTCTGAAATATATTTTTCATCGAATAATTTTATTTTGTACTTTTTAGTGCATTTTTATTACATTTTTATAATAAATCTGGAAGTCCGTATTTTTTTTTAAAGAACATTTTATTTTACAATTTTTAGCATTTTTCTTGCTAAAAATTAATTTATTTTGTCACATTATTCTCTATATTTTGATTTTTTTTTTTTTTTTAAAAAAAGGTGATATCTTTATTTTAAACTGTATTTTTAGGTAAAAACATCAAAATATATAATCGTTTTCCTTATTCAAAGTTACATTTCTATGGTAATTTCGCAAATTGATAAGTCAATTGCCTCTGTTATACTAATAAGAAATTATCTAGTTTCCCACGTTTTTGGACGAATATTCAGTCTTTATGTTCACCGATTTTCATCAGTACTCACATGTGGTACCACCACACTGAACAGTAAACTTTTTAATAAATAAAGAATCAGTAAAATCGATCCATATGAATATAAGGAATGCGCGAACAAACATAAAACAAACAACGAAACAAGTGACGAACGTATATAACCTTCTTCATTTTGAAAGCCGGTAAAAAAAAAATAAATAAAAAATTAGGTAAAAATCACAATATGATACAGAAATTAAATACTCTCCTCTATATGCAACTGGCTGTAAAAGATACCAAAAATTCTACATATTGATAATGGTTTATTAAAAAGCAATTTTTTCCAATAATCCGCCGAATCTTTATTTAATGTCTTGAATTAAAGACCACAAACAAAATATATAAAGATGAAATGATCAATTAAAACGATTACAGAAATCAAAAAAAAAAAAAAAATCAAGAACCGTTGCCTCAAAAAAGAAAGGAGAAAAGAAAGTAACATTGAAAAAAAGCTAGAAATTAGTTAAATTATTAACTTAATTTTTTATCGACACGGCTTTCTTCGCTGTTATTTATTTGAATATTAACTTAGGGAAGACTTGACGGATATTATTTTTATTTCTAACCAAATTTTTCTAGTCGCCACTACAGTGTTGACTTCGGATCTCACTGACACACACTGACCCCGATGTGGTTGCTAATATTCCGGGCATATTAAAACTATTTTTAATCCATTTTTTTTTTTTTTTTTTTTGTAGAATAAACGTTTACACACACAAATATAATTTCAATTGTCGATTAAAATATAAAGAATAGCCTTTCGAAGAAAAAATTCTCAAATAATTCATTAACCTTCGCTGGAAACATTACCACGAACATGTCGTGCACAACTTTCACGCGTAAGATGTGTGTAAACTTGCCAACTTTTCCGATAAGATCAGAAAACCAAGCGGAAAAATGCAAGACTAGATAAAAATTCGTAACCTTTTTTTTATTTCACACACAACGCAGCAACACGTGATGGTGAAAATTACGCATTTCGTTTCGATTTAAATATAGTATATTATCTTGACTACGTTTTTTTAGGGACAAAAAAACCGACACGCGACTGGCTGCTTGAAGCACATGTGCAAAACAAATGTTTTATTAGATTAAAACATCAACGGTTGGCGAACGTTCGCGGATGACGCAATAACAGAATAGCTAGCAAATGATACGGTAATAATTTAATGATGCATTTTGCACGTAGTGTGTTGTGCATATGATGTATGAGGCCAGGCGACAAAAAATCGGATAAATAAAAGGTGGTATGTACAGGGGGTAAAATAATATTTTATAGCGTATTGATTTTTCGTAATTAACAAGAAGCATAGGTATTTGGACCAATCAGGAGGACATCCCGAGGAGCGTGTGCGAATCACGAGTTATTTAAATCAAGTGTTTGAAAAAAATAATTCAACATTGTGTAAGCGAAATTAAAATCTCGATATGAAAGCTTAATTTGTTTTTTGAAAATTTTAAATGATACACATTCGTAACAATTGAAAAATATGTTGCTATTCTTTAAAAATTAACATATATTTTACATGACAAACTTTATACTACATTCTCACGTTTGATATTTATCTTACACCGCTGGTAAAGCGTGAAATTCAGATTTTGTATAATGTGTAGACACGTTAATGTCGTAATGGAAATATTACGTATTGTTTAACTGTTGTAGTATTAAATAAGACAAATGTTTTTTTTTGTCGTTTTTTATGCTACCCTGTAAGAGCGTACACGGCAATATTATTTATTTTGGAACGAGTTAAAGTTTGAACTAAAACGTTAAACGGGCACCGCAGGAGAACGTCAAGGAAAGTTTCGATAAAAGAAGGAACAGAGTAGAAATTTGGAACAAGATGGAAAGTATATATGATGGACCAATGGATAACGTGATTGTGAATAAAAAGGGGGCAGGCAGGCAGGCAGACAGGCAGGCAGCAGCTTGATGGAGGTGGAGTTCGGGTAATTACGAGATAGGTACCTGACTCACAATCGGCTACTGATTGAAAAGTCTCTCGACAGAACAGTCCGTCGGCTGTCAACAATCCAGGATTTACCTACATACTTTTTGTTAATATACTACCGCCCATCAGTTACGCATATAATTCAAAGGATTTCCCCCGTTGAGCTATCATTTGTTTCTAAGTTTGTGCTTGATTTGTAACTGAAACACCCTGCTAACCTATATATTACTACACAATCGCTTCGATTGCTACAAAGAGTGCGTTCGATGTTTACGTTACTAGAATTACCTTTTGCAGCATGTGTCGCGAGCCTGCGTTGTATCTGAGAAATTTTTAGAGTATGAAGAGCTGTTATTCCACTGCACCTAACATGTGTGTATAGCACCACAGTGGTATGCATGGGTCGTAATGGTGGTGATGATGTGATTGTTTAACGCGTAACAGCGCATAAAAACTAATTTCGACCAATCACAGCTTTCTCGTAATGAATAAAAAGTGTAATTCAGTTAGCAAAGTAACGCGCCCCTGCATGATGGATGGTGCACAAGTTATATGCTATATAAGTTTTTCTGTTTAACGGGAATAACTAAGCTAGTAATTCCTTTTTATTACAAAAGGAAGAAGTGTACAATATAAATGAAACAATAAAAACATTCAAAACGAATTCCCTTTTGATCTGTTCACTATCGCGCGACAGACCCACGGATACTTCACCAATATTAGTGAGTCATTGAAAATGTATCGAGAAGGATACATAATTACAACACACCGTAAATAGGCAATCGATCGAGCATTTAAGGAAGCACTAGGTACTTTGGTGCACATTTTTCGCTACGAAACTGTGACTATGCTACCCCGCTACTTTATTATAGCGAAATGATGTTCACACGCCTAATTTATAAATAGGCTCGGCGAAAATCTGTCGACTATGAAAAACAGAAGGAAAAGTTTGTTAATGTGAATTCACTTTTAAATAGATTTCTCAATGTGATTTTGTACTTTTCTTTTGAGTGATATATTTCAACATTTTTTTTAATCTTTTTTTTTTATTGGATTTCTATTAAACTGCTCAACCGATGATTGAAATGCGAAGTAAAACGAAACAGTGATCCTGAAAGGCCTTCGGGAGTTGCAAAGTTAGGTTCGCAATATACTAAAAAATTACATGGATGAGGGCCGCCCCCCTCTTTTTATTACTTTCCGACACATTTTTTTTCTCGATAGTACCCGCAGTATATTATTGACTAGGAACAGTTGTTAGATTTGGAAATATTTATCTGCCGGTGAATCAATCTCACAAATTAACTGATGCGGTATGTACGTCTAAATACTCAATCGATTATCATGGGAAGTATCATTTCAATTCAGCTTTCGTTTTCAATTTGACCTTATTTAGTTCAGAGGTTATTCTTACTGTCTTCTTTAAAAATACATACATACATACATATACATATACATATATATATATAAAAAAAATTCATTACAAAGTGTATATATTTATTTTAATTGTTAGGAAATCAACTAACCTGTGAATCTATGTTATATATATACAAATCTTTTCTACGCAAAAGTTTTATAGTACCTCAATAGAACAATCTTACACAAATTTATTTTTCCGAACGTATGAGAATTTAATATAATGCGACGTTTACAAATTTGGCAAACGAACACAAACATAAACCATCTAATCGCGTTTGCAACGAGGATGAGAATTGTGGAATGATTTTTTTTCCGCTGCTCACTTCAGCGAGTTCGCCAAGCGAAAAAAAGTGTAATTTGTGAATAAATTAAATTGTTTTTTATAACGTTGTTTTAATTCATTATTAAATTTTTATTACAAGTAATAAAAAACTGTAATTTTTCTTTTATTTAATTCACGGTTTTGCACACTGTCAAATTTTATTTATATTTTTTTCACTGTGACAATGTTCTCTATTCACTGTACAAAAATTCGTGATTTCTATTAATTTTGCCGATTAATTTCTCCAATTTTTACGAAAAGTCAAAACCAACAAATGAAAATAAAATATAAATTAAAGCAAGTAAAAGTAAGTAATAAGTGAAAGTAAATAAAGAAATTTAAATGAAAAAAAAAAAAAACAAATTTTGAAAAGTTAAAAAAAACTTTCCCCGCTCGTCTATTTCGTATTTAAATATAGTCGCAGTGATTTTCTGAGAACACATTCGATATTCTACATCATTACTCGTTGAAATGGGCGACAGGAGTAAGAAAAACACAGAGATCTAATCTCGTTAAAAACTTTTCTTATTTGTGTATTAATCGAGGAATAAAGAGAATCTTTTGTCATCCCGTTTGTTAATTATAGGATACATAGTGATTTAAAACAAATACCTCATGTAACGAACAAATCACAAGTATAAAACGATTGCTTACTTAGAAACGTTTTCGGGCGTAACCCATCATCAACGAAAAACTCAATTCAATATATGTGATCAGAAACAAAATCTAAATCACACTTTCTAAGTAAGCAATCGTTTTATACTTGTGATTTGTTCGCTATATTTGTATTTGTTTTAAATCGCTATATTTTAATCGAGGACGTTTAGTGTTTGATTTGCCGAGTGAACGGACGGCAGTTTTGAAAGAAACATGTTTTTATAAATGATTTTAATTTGCGTTTACACGTTTTTATGTCATCTGCTTAATAATTGTGTCAGCGAGCGCGAAGACTAGTGCTATAAACATACATAAAGCATGTTATTGAAAATAATCATAAAATAAATCCTCACAACAAACACTCTGTACAAACATTTTTCAAATAATCACCGAATTTTCTTTGTAGGCTCCTTTCGCAAAAGCCACATCCCTCGCGTCATAGTGTGTCTCGTAGTTCGCTGATCTCATTATTCTAAAGCATCAATTTAAAAGCAGTCTCGGCAAAACAGAAGTATAGTGTATGCGCGCGTGTCAGCATCTGTGTTGTTGTTAATCCATTGATTTTCTTTAGATTTCAAAAATAAAAAAAATCGGCATTTTTATTCGATTCGCGATGGAGGTGGAAGAGAGTTGCGAAACAGCGATCCAGAAGGAATCTCCGGCAGCCTTCTCGCAAATCGAGGAACGATCGTTATTACATAAATCAACGCAGAACTCTAATTATAGGTAGAAAATTGTGTTTCGACACTCGCGGCCTACGGGCAGCACGATTTTTCAGCTTCTTGCCCATGCCACTTATCGATAGCGATGATCAAAACAAAGCGCAGGCCCACTGCTCGTGAAAAAATCTACCAATGCACCGGAGCAGCAGTACAGCTGCGCACACCGTTTTCCAATTAATCGGCATGCCTGTTAACAAACGTACGTACGCACACACACACACACACACATTCCCATAATACCTATGCAGCAGCGGTTGTTCCTGCTGGACGACGAATAATTTCTGGGGCCAGTCTGTGGGGTTGGCGGCGAGATGATTGCACAGCTGTTTTTACCTTCCGGCCAAGCTGTACAGAGCGTTTTAAACTTAAAAGACTACTTATTATTACACTAATTATTGGCTGGAATCGTCAAAAAGCACACACACACCAAGACACACATTTACGCACACGTTGAAGGCGCACCCTGAATGAGCGAATGAGATCTAGTGGATGGGAAATGCAAGTCAGGCATGCAAAGCGTTCTTGTTAAAGGGTACGCGTCTGAATACACACTTAATAAACGAACGGTGCGATACCTTGATCCGAACAACAAGCATTGACCTTGCTTTAATCATTACATTTCCTTTTAAATGTTTAATCTTGTTCACCGCCCGGTGCACACACTCCGTATGTATACCCATGACTGCATTACTAACAATTTTGAAGTAACAATAATTTTTTCCTTCTATGTCGCTGTTATATTTTTATATGCGCACGTATATATATATATATATATTTTATTTTTTATTTTTTGATTCAAAGCCAAATTGTTGGTCTGTTGTCAAACAATTGGATGAATACAACCGGTGTGAAGTGTGTAACGCACTGATCACACACAGATAAAAAAAAAGTTCCGAATTATAAAAATTATTTGAAAACCTAACATTTGTAACCATTATAACAGAGCCTACTAAAAATGGTTTATTGAAATGACGTTGACATTAAGCTTAATTCGATCTTTATATAGGATAGCAATAAATATAAACCTCTATTAATCATCGTAAAAACTTGAAATTACTACCTTTCTTTTTTTTTCAAAATAAATTTTCTTGACTTTTCTCGTTTTTCCAGATTTTTCACATTTTTCTCCGATATAGAGAAAACAATAGTCGTACAGAAAACACCGTACTCAACTTCCAAATATGTCGCGCAATACGCGTTCTATACTTTGATGATAAAAAATTTCAAATCGATTTAAATTTTTATTTCTCGTTAAAAAAATGAAAAAAAATTCCTCACTACTTTTATCTCCTTTTTTTTTTTTTTTTTTTTTTTTTTTAATTACAGTGAAGTACCGATTATCCGAAATAATCGGGTACTGACAATTTCGGAAAAACGATTTTTTCAGATAATCGATAATCGTTATAGAAGCATTACATGTATTTATAGAAACATTATACGTATATTTAACATATAAAAGAAAAACATTGAAAATTGCGAAATTTAATAAACTACAGTAATGTAATAATGAAAAATAAAAACTCGAATGTTGTATCATGTAGACCTCTATGGTACGTATATGTAATTACGTACGTACATATTAAAAATATTAAATATCTTAAATATGTATTAAAAATAATTAAAATACGTTAAAACATCCATTTCGGATAATCGGTACTCCTCCACTGTACTAGTAAAATCTAGAGAGATGTTTTCTTTAAAATTTATGTGGAGTATTACACCACAGTAGTCTGCAGAGTTGAGGGTAAATTCCTAAAGATAAAATTTACACACCCACATACACGAATATATATATATACGCATATATAAAATAAAACTTAACCCCTCGGGCCTCGAAAGAGAGCGAGCCCCCTTAATACCACAATTTTTTTTTCTTTTCTACAATTCTTTCAGAAGAATCGTTTCCAATTCATTACGTTACTCTTCCCTGTCGTTTTATTTAAAAAAAATCTTAGCAATTGTATTACACAGCATGCAATCTCTGTTATTATCGTATATTATATAAAATAACGGAACATAATCACGAGAAGATAAAAGAGACATAATCATTGATCTGCAACATACGGATTACGGTGTTCCTTCACAATTAGCAAATTATTAAAACTGAAATAAGATGTCACACGGTAATTAAATAAAAATAAAAGTTGTAATGTAATACGTATAGCCAAGTTTCTAATAATGTCATTTAACAATTATTTATTATATATTGAAGTCATGAAATTTTTACTACCAGCGACACACGGTCACACCTTTGTCAAACAGTTTATTTTTAACGAATAAGAGTCAAAATAGAAATATATATATCGAAAATCACACGATTATTAAAATAGTTATTAAAAAATTAATACAAATAATTACAGAATGACTGCAAAACACGCATATATATATATATATATATATATATATATATATATATATATATGAATATATGCATTTTTTATTTTGTATGTATTTCTCTTTTTTTTAAGCTTATTTTATTTACGTTTATTAAAAAGAACCTCTTTCTCGATAAAAGTGTTTTGCCGTAAGGAGTGGAGCGCACTTTTGTAGCTTGCAATGTGTGTGTTAACTGCAAACACATATCGTCGGTGCTAGAGACATTTCTCTGAACGTTGCTACAGCCGATCGTGGTAAACACTTCAAGACTTCAAAGTCGACGTACGCGTAACCGTAAGAAGTCAGCGATGCTCTATGGAGCGTGTGAAGTAGACTTCAAAAAAATCGTTTTTCCTTCTTCTTCTTTTTCTGTGACCTTTGTCCCGAGTGGTGTGTAAGATCTGCCGTCATTCGGTCTCTATATGTCTATCTTCTTAAACGTCACGTTCTACACAATTTAACGGTGCGTAAACATTCTCTCTATTTACCTGATTTCCCAGCGAGCGTGTATCTACATTTAACTCACGCAATGTCCATGCACTGTAAAGTTAGATTAACTCTAGCACAATCTTCAACTTTAATTAGTCAACGCCGTGATTATGGACCAAGCTGTCAGAAACTACTACTAGTCGGCAATTTAATAATAAACAGTTTTTATGTTTTTTTTTTTTTTTGCGTTTATTACAATTTATATTTACTAAAAATAATTTGCCTCACTCCTAGTGTGCAATCCAAGCGAATCAATAATTTTTACGCGAGATTACCGCGCTTCTGTATACAAATTTTGGACCGTGACCCATGAATAACTTAGGGCACAGAGTCGGATCGGTGTTTCTATATCACATATTATTCTGGTTTTGGTGAGGAATGGAATTTCCAACGTGACGTTTAAAAACCCTGTAATAAGTTGAACATCCAAACCGTGTTTCACCGCTACCACATTAAAATATAATTTCTAAGATATGTAATATATACAATATACAGGGTGTTTTGAAACTAATTCAGGAAATTTGTTTTACGCTATAATGAAGCTCGTCAAAATAAACAAAAAAGTCCCGAAGGAAAAATCCTTTCTTTCGCAATTGATTAGTTATAATTTTAATTTAATTATTTAATTTAAATGAAAAAATATTTTTTTTTTATGAATTAATTAAATTAAAATTATAACTAATCAATTGCGAAAGAAAGGATTTTTCCTTCGGGACTTTTTTGTTTATTTTGACGAGCTTCATTGTAGCGTAAAACAAACTTCCCGAATTAGTTTCGGAACATACACGGAAGTGTTAGCGCACACTTTCGTAAATTAGGGGGTACAAAACTTGTATTTTGAAAATGAAGGTATAGAAAACGCGTAAAGGATCTGATAACGATTAAAGGTGATAGCATTGTTTACACGTAGTGTGAATTTGCTTTTTGCCCATGTGGACCGTGACTTTTGCCCTCACTCTGTGTATATATAAAAAACTCGGCCCTCCGTGGATTTGACCTCACCTGAGGCTATCCCCGAACCTCCAACTCTATTACTATTCTGTGAACAAGGAAAATTAACGTCATTCTTAACCTGACCGCCGCTACTTTTTCTATCACAACTTTGTCCACTTATATATACAATATATATGTAACGTTTTGGAACAAAAACATCGATGGGTACAAATGACGTTGTCATTGACATACACCTATATATTGATTTTTATAATAGATTTTTACCGAGCAAAATAAATCTTTTTAAGCCACTAGCTGTTTATTGAAAAATACCAAAGAACTCGTAAAACTATTCTTATAATAAAAATCGACCAATGTATGTGCTTTGTAGATTTTCTTTTCCAACTTCCGTATACTTTACACTATTTAACACTAGCCAATTTTTAGTAACTCGAAAAATTAAGAAAAAAAAGATTATAATTACTAGAAATTTTATTTCGTTTGTAAAATTCTTTTTCCTTTTCAGATACAAATATAATTAATCAAAAAAAGAAAAAAGTAAACTAAAAGAGTAAATAAAAAGATCTACTACTACAATCAGTAGTGACAAATTTATAGGAACTAGCTAGTAGATCGAAGCAAAACGGGGGTTTTACGATTTTCTTTAAATTATGGCTTTTACCGTATCGAGTTAAATTTCTTCTACATTTACGCCATGATCTCCCGCTGATCACGATGGGTGTAACACACATATTGTTCGAAAATTTCTATCAGGTATTTTTCTCTTTCGCTTCGAGGTAATCAAAAATAAATTACACGCTTTCACCGTTAAAAATTGCAGTTTTCCTTATTAATTATCTTCACTGCGAGTGTAATTATGTCGCGTCGCGACCTTCATGGTAAACATTTTGAACTTTCATCGATATATTACCGCTGTGTAAACACATCGAATGATCATATACCGCCGTACGCGGTAATTGCCACTTTCCCGGGTTTGTTACGGATTCCGAGAAAATAAAATAGCACACAGTCGGAGCGCCGAGCAAATATTGAAATTCGCTCGTATACGAATAACACCTTAAAACTGATATTGTAGCAATCCGACGACGTACATATAATAACATTTCACACCAGTTCTGACGAACAAAAAGCTCTCCTTCCCTATTGATCCTTGCGCGCGATTGTCGCACTTTTCGGCGACTTTTACAATTACATCCTGAAAACCGAATCCTTCTAATTAAAAAAATCCTGAACGCGTACTGAAGATGCATTATGGTAATCCAGTTATCGGGAGCGGAAATAGACCTCACTTCGCAGTCGCCGGGAAGCTGCAAGACTTTTCCCGAGATAAATAAAATCGGTGGAGAAATTTGTTAGCCAGACAAGTCATTATCGGCGCACCATGTCTTTTTGCCTCCTCAACAACTTTTCATCAATCGTGAATTTCGCGCGCGAGATCCTTGAGAACTGCTTTGTTTTCATCGCGCACTATAAGCCTGTTTTCAAAAACTCTCCGAGAAAAGTGCGAAGAGCGATTGTGAAATACCCGTACAGATTTGGTATTAAAATCACATACGTTGGCCTACGGTGAAAACAGAATAGACTAGAGAAGCACTTTGAGTGAAGAATGAAACTTGGAGGAATTTTCTTACATCGAAATTTACGAATAGTCTAATAGTCTAACCGACCAGAACAACAATTGCCATTAAATCCGGATAAACGTGTCAAGTAGTATGTAATCCGAATACCTTAAATAACGTGACAAAACACACTTAAATAGAAATGTACTTTTTACAAACGTGGATGAAAAATAAGACACTTCCGTTCATCTGCGACTTTAGCATCCAATCTTCATACGATATAGAAAACTCTTCAGGTTTAAAACTCTCTGGATCTCGGTGTACGCCGGTCTCCAATAGATTATCAGGACTGCCCCAGAGTGTACTACTTGTAACTGTCCTGACGATACTGACATGTTGCAGAATTTGCCGGCAGCCTAAATGAACACAGCCAATCTGCCAGAACAGCCTACACACTATATAAACTTCTTCGTGTACGAGATTCAAAACATCATATCCACATGGACATCAGTGTATCATGTTGCTGCGCAGTTGCTCGGTCGTGTCGTGTAACAGTAGACATCGCAACCTCGGTACTGAAGATACCCGTCGCCCTTACTTCTTTATCGGCGCATATACTACTCTTACGGACACATCGAGGTGTGCGACTTTTTAACCTGACACAGATCCTGAGGCAAACAACAATTCGATTTGTATCAAGTACGCGGGGGCAAAAACCAGTAACTCTAAATTATTCACATACTTTTTGAATTGTTGGAAATTAAAAGAAAACGAGAGGAGACGGATTTTT
The DNA here is from genome assembly GCA_039619475.1 of Icerya purchasi. Taxonomy (NCBI): domain Eukaryota; kingdom Metazoa; phylum Arthropoda; class Insecta; order Hemiptera; family Monophlebidae; genus Icerya; species Icerya purchasi. Next base: position 527,073,079 of record CM077115.1, on the reverse strand, counting down.
GATGCTTATCCGCTTCAAAAAGGTTCGAAATTTACAACGAGGAAATATAACTTACGAGTAATTAATCGCTTATTTCTGCAGAATACCGCAGAATGGCGAAGGCGGATGACAGACCACCCCCTTGCGACCTCGTGTGACCTTGATAAAAATCAGTGAATTTACGCAAATTACACAACCCCCCCAAATTAGCATTTTTACGAATGTAGCCTCTGCTCTAAAACCCAACACATTATCAATGTTCTGATCCTTTTCATCTTGACCAGATCTGAACGTCCGGGAAGAATTAGCTCTAACGATACAAAATGCAAAAACAACAACCTTGATTATTCCGAAGCAAAAAAAAAACTTACGATAAAAACTAATTACCGCGCGTAATATCCATACTTCCTCCTTGTCTAATTCGTATTCTTTTCGTATCTGTCTCAATATTCAAACGAACTTCCATGTTCGAATATAAATTCTTCCTTCAGGATAGTACACGCTATTGTTTTCATTACATACTACCCGCATATCTTTCATTATCTTCACAACACTCGACGACGGCCCTGATAAATTCTAACAACAATCTCCGTTACTATTATTCAACATGGCAACAGAGTTGGTCAACACACCACCACCGCTGGGGGGAAAATAAAATATCTAGCAAGTTAGACCCCAGTTAAAGTCCTGTTTTATAATTTTCAGGCTAAAAACTCTTTCTGATTTTTTCTTTATTTGTTTTATTTTATTTGATTTGAATTATTTTCCCTGTACTTCTGCGGTGTGCGACACACTGATAATTCATCAGTGTATTATTTTAGACTTTTAAACCAGACAGCCTCTATACCAAAAGAAAGACGAAACCCCGGCCTAGTTATTTAGAAAATGAATTAATGTCAAAAAAATGTTAATGAAATGAAGATTATCAGATAGGACTGCTCTCACAGAGTATAGATTATTGTAAGCTGGCACACCACGGGGAATTATTAAAATTACATTACAAAGAAAAGTTTAAAAGAACGAATAAATTTATATATATATATATAGATGTCGGGCGCCAGTTGCTAGCTGGGTCGCATGGCTTTTTCTTTTCAGTATTCGTACTTTCCATATTTGATTGAAATCTTGGGATAATAATGAGGTAGGTTCCCGATACTTTCCTCATCGCAGTTCCATGGTCGCTTCAGTAATATGTACTCCACGCCGCATAAATATCTGTTTGCAGCTGTTCTTAAACTTCCTGTTCTCCACCTGCTAACAGTACTGATAGCGCTGCTTCCGCTGTCAGGGAATCACTCTTTGTCTAGTTCCTCCTTTGTGGCTTGTCCAGCTTGGGAGGCCCTTTTGCTAGTATACACTACCGTTGGCATAACCCACAAATTCTTTGGAGCACGCAAACCCCTTCGCCACGATAAGGCGGTGATTTCCCGTGCGGAAAAAATTAATAAAGACATATCTTATACGGAGCAGTGGACAATAAATAAGGGAAGGCTAAGAAAAAACTGGAGGCTTTCGAATTATGGCGTGTTGGAGGAAAATGCAGAAAATTAAAAATGGCTAGATAAAATTAGAAATACGGAAGTGCTCAAGAATGAAAAAAGATGTTTAATGAGGATCATAAGAGAAAGCAGATGCAATTGGATTATGTTGTAAGAAATAACAGATACCTAATAACGATAATAGTAAATGGAAAAAGACCAAGGGGAAGACCGAGAATTCATTACAAAAATATTGGAAGGCTCCGAAGAGGATAATTACTAGTTAATGAAACGGAAAGCGGATAATAGAGGTTTAAAAGCATCGCGATGATTCTAAGCATAGTACTTCCAAGAAGATTGACCACCAATCGAAAGATTGAGGAATAGAAGAATAGATATTATTATATAATTGTTGGTCACTAATATTAAGACACTAGCACAGTTACAGTGAACGAATTCTGACGTGTTCGTAGAATTCGCACCCATCATACATAACCGTGACCTGACAGCGATGATCATCGTGGTTCAGCTACGCTTTTTTGTTAAATGAGCAAGATAGCCCCTCCTATAACTTATAAATGAAATGAAAATTACGTAATAATAATTTGTCCAGGGGATACTTGCCGTTTTAGTTTAAAAAAAAAAACTAAAAGTTTACAAAACTAAAACGAAACTCTAAATTTTTGTTCACTTAATGTTTTTTAACATATACAATATTAAAATAAATTAGTTCTAAAATATTTTAAAAATATGAAATAAAGAAACGGCTTTAAATTTCAAAAGTGTGCGCACATTATAATTAGAACATTTTAGGCATCCGAGAGAGAGAGAGTGGCAGAAGTCGCCCCAAAAAAACAAGTTATATGAAGAGTTTGTAAAATCACGCTTGAAAATCTATCGGTCGATAATACTTATTATTTCCGTAAAATTTAAAATGCGTAACAATAATCAAAACAAACAAAAGCTTTTTTTATTAAAATCATTTTTGTAAATCAATTAATTTAACCCATCTTTCCTCCTTTGGGATAAAAACGGGGGAGAAAAGTATTTACAAATCGACCATACGAAAAAAAAAAAAAGGAAACAAACAAACAACAAAATTGTACATCCTTATAAACTGAAACTATGTAGGAAAACGTTCTGACTGATATCCCGCTATTTCAAAATGATTGGAAAAAAACAATTTAAAACATTCTGTATGTTCTCGCTTTTTGGAAGAAACGTGAAATTCCATAGCGAAATTTTACCAAAAAAAAAAAAAAAAACAAAAAACAAAACAATTAAAGTTGGCTTCCTTCCGCTATTCATATCTGAAAATTTTCAAGCATTCTATAAACATATCGAGGGGGTATGAGGAAATTTTTGAAATATAATGTAATAATCGTGAGCGCATGGAAAATTATGCTTGGCCGGTGTAGCCCCGTTGTTTAAAATGAAATCGGCAAATATCGTAGGAATAAAACGGAAAGCAGAACTATATTAATTCGAATACGAACACACCGGGAACGGCGATTCTCAATACGAAAGTGTGCGGATAAAGAGGCAAAAACACAACTTTAACATCTTATTATACATTATGAAAAGAATGAAACAAGGACGGACGGGAGAATCGCTCACAATTTAACCTCTTCTTCTTTTTTTTTTTTTTTTTTTTTTTTTTGTAGCAACGGAAAATGGTGTTTATTATGTGTGCGGAATATAAAAGTCAGAGTCTGAAAAGAATGCAAGATACGCGGAACGACAATGAAGGAATATTCGAAAGCAGAGAGACAGAAAGAGGCAGCTGACGAACAGCTGATCGTTACTGAGCTGTCGGGGAATGCATAGAATCCAGCAAAGGTGCCGAACCAGAGAAAACGCGCATCGGGTGTGATGCATGGGCACCCCTCAAAGCTGCTGATGGCCGATGTGGCTGTTGCTGCTGCTGCTGCTGCTAGGAGTTTCTTGTTCTGGCCCGGAATTCGAGTTTAGGGGTTGCGATAAAGAGAATCTGGAGGACTGTATGGCGTTCTGTTTTCCAGACAAGTTCCCCTCTACAGGCTCGTAATTAATAAATCGTTGCTTGATTTTTTGTTTTTTTTCCGTACCGAATCGGAGTTGTGTGCGCGCGTGTGTAACCTAACAGGCACATGCCCCCCGCCGACCCAGCAACAACCTTTTCTGTTTTAAAATCCAAGTTACATACTCCATATGTCTGTAAGGATTCATCTACAAACGTCCTTCCTTAAAACGTGCGCATATTTACACGTAGTAATATCCGTTACATTTTCGGAAATGCGCTGTTATATTATTATCAGTTTTTCTCGTACATTGCTGTATGCGGACGAGCGCTGCTGCAGCGACATTCATTCCCAGAAAATATCGTGCAATCCATCCTCTTTCCTCTCGTGCATTGCGCTATACGATGAAAAACTCTGATGGCAACAATCTCTATGTCACGTGGACATTCTTCTAGCTTACTTACGGAAAATTTTCAACGCCAAATATGGCTTTTAAAATGTAAGCCCGCGGCGGATGTTCGTTTGTATTTCCATTACAAGGGTTGCAGAAGAATATGCGGCGGGACCAGCTAAAAATAATACGACCCCAGTTTACTACAAAAGTGTAAATAAAAATGAAACCACTTCGGTCGTTTGTAAAACGTTTTTGTCGTTGGAAACGAAATGTTACATATCACTGGCACAATAGATGCTCGTAAAATTCTATAAGGTTGTGTCATACATATATATGTATATGTATATAAATATATACGTGAGAACTCTCTAGTCAATGGCCGTAAAGTTAGACTTTACACAATGTTTTTGATGTAAATACGCAAAGCTGTTCTTGTAATCGTTTAGAATCCCCGTATATTCAGATACTTAGTAGGCGCTTTCTTTCTTAAACTTTTTTCTCGTAGTAATTCTGCTTTGCACAGTCAAAAGGCAAAAAAAAGACGCTGCGAAACACAACTTTCAACACCCGTGCGTCCCTCTAGCACTTTCAGGGAGACCGGAGTTTATCACGGAAAAATTTGGTACTTTATTTTATAAAAAAACTTTTAATAATGTATATCAAAAGTTTCCTATTTCTGTACTGTTGGGTCTTGGCAAATATGGAACTTATTGAAATGTTATGCCAAATTTTCCGGATGAACAATTAACACTTTTCGGCTTTTGTCATACCCTTTCATCATCCGCGTTAATAGCGCGCCTTAAGTTTTAATACATATATTGAATCTATTTGCGGCAAATTTTCATATTTTGTTCGTAATTGAAATCCTCTTTAGTCACCGGCCGAATGGCTGAATTATTAATCTTACTTTTATAAGCAATAATGCTAACTGAGTTCTAATTATAACTATGCGCGGATAGAGGAAAATTTAAAATATGCCGCGCGCCAGTCACCGCGCCCCCCTTAAAAAGTAAAAAAATTCTGTTGCCTATCACTTACGATGTAGTTAAGGCTATTACATTTCATTAATTTGATATAGGTCATGCAATATAACGCCTACACATTATTTCACACTTTAAAATAAAAGCTTTTCGAGTGGAAATTATTAGAATATAAAAAATAAAAACACGATTATTCCTATTACTTTTTTCCAGGTCTCCGATCCATCCAATAATACCTCATGTTTATTTATCCTTGTAAAGACTGTAGCAATATTGCCAGCAGGAGGCTCTCTGAGTCGTTCATACGTCAGAATTTTCCGAGAATAATCGAAAAATTTTACACGCGAGTTGAAAATAATCGGATAATACACCTCCATTATACTAGTGCGTCGGAAAATCCAAAATTAACAATACAACGAACTACCTATTATAATAATTCGCTGCTGCTCCAACAACGCCGCATAAACACAAAAATTAGTATTAACATTAAAAAAGGTTGTTTCTATTCGTCGTTTACGGTCTCTTTAACCGTCGTGTGTGTACATCCTGGTCTAATTTCGGCAATAACAAAGGAAACGTACACGCGCCAATGCCACGCCCTATCAACGATGGTCTAGTCATTTATGATTGCGACATTTCCGGTACGGGTCTTCGTCAGATGTATAATGGGGTCTCGGCCGTAGTGACAGGGAAGGGATCTGAAGTGTCAAAAGAAGCATGTCGTCCCGCAGTGTGTAGCTATAATGACGAGAGGTCTGTTGCTAACGATCCGAGGGGGAGGTTATAATGTTTTTTGCATAAGTCAACGGTATGCTTTTGTAGAGGACCAAAAAGAACTTTGAAGAAGACGCCGAAGAAAGTTAGGCAAGATATGGGGCTGACCGTAGTATAAAATGGCAGGAAACGGAGGAAGTGAGCCATTCCACAACGGAAATGTTGAGTAGATGATAGAGAAAAGGAAGTTCATTTGTTCTTTTTTTTTTTTTTTATAAGTTAAAAAATGCATAATGAAAATACCACGAAGGTACGAAATTGTATATATATATATATATATATATATATATATATATATATATATATATATATATATATATATATATGTATTACATATAAAAAAAACCGTTGAATACACGCCGTTATGTAGAAATGTGAATAGAAAATGTACAGCCTTCCATAAAAAACGTGAACTGTACGTGACGTTTGAAAGTTTCCTATTTAATTCTAGTTGAATGCAAATAGATTGAGAATTGCTATACGTTTCTCCAATATCACAAAAACAGATAACGCGAAATTATCATCTCTGTTAACCGGAGTCGGAGATAAATAGACCTTGAATTATCAGCCATTGCGTTTCGGTTTTGCAGATTAATTAATTAATCACCGCTGCGGAGTAACGAGAATTGCCGATATATTAATTAACGCGAATCGATCGATAAAATTAAATTATCCTGAAATACGCGTTATTAAAATAATTTTTGCAAGACATAAATATCATCGCATACCTTTTTACCTAGAGCGTTTTCACTGCTAAATCATCGGAAATGTTCATAACTGTTGCCCTCCTCCCACTCGATGGTAAAAAGCGTCAAATCAGATTTTGCGATTAATGCGATTAACGTAATTAACGGTGGAAAAATAATTACATCAGGAAGTCTATCGCAATTCCCGTTGAATATATTTATGCAATGGTGCCCCGTTGTGTTCAGACGACCCTTCTCTCTCATTATTATTATATTTCTTTTACATTTTACTTTCAGGTTTTGTTGTACGAATCGACTAGAAATATTTTCCAAGTAATAATCCCTAGCAATTATAGGCTCACTGGTGGGGGGTCTACTTAGTTGGTAGCGAATAAATAATGAACGAACGCTATAAGTTATTTTACAATCCACGTTCATATCAGCGCAGTTAATATAATAATTCGTAAGTTCCGTTCGGCGCAAAATGTATATTTTTTTTTGTTGCAATTTACTTCAAGTATTTCAAATTTAAAAAAATTTATTACGCTCTAATTTAATATAACGCCCGTGGTCGTATATTTGTATGATCGTGCATTTGTATGATCGTGCATTTGTATGATCGTGTATTTGTATGATCGTGTATTTGTATGATCGTGTATTTGTATGATCGTATATTTGTATAATCGTATATACATCTTATATTTCGTTTGTAGATTTCCAAGGTTTTTATTTCGCATATATTTTGAACGGATTTTAGTTTCAGGAGTGTATGTATGTTACTACGACTTCTCCTAAAAAATTAATCAAAGTGTAAAATAAATCATTAATTACATACTTTGATTATCAATTCGGTACAATCATTTCCGATATCGATATCAACACTTTTTCTACGGCGTTCCAGAACCAACTACAACAATCTCACACGTTCTACATTTTATCCGTGTACGGTTTTAAGTCGGATTAGCAGCAGTTTGGGTAATTTTTAGATTTTGAATATTTTAATAGCATTTTACTGCCACAAATGCATATTTGCAAACAACATATAAAAATGTTTTATATGCTGAAACCTTTCATGTAGTTCAACCAACATACATCAAAAACCGGTTCAGCAGAAGTGTTGAATTATCAACAAACAGATCGAGCGCGTTGCTGTTTAATGTACATTATATATATATATATATATATATATATATATATATATATATATATATATATATATATATATATACACATATATACACACACACATATATATACCGCTCATTAAATATAATAACGACATAACTCAAAAAACGCTATTTCGCAGAAAACGCAAATTAACATTTACATTTACTATAATTTGAACAGTGTACACTTTCCAAGAGCAATGCTTATTCTGTCGAGTTTCTTATTTACATATATGGCGTTCTAACCTCTAACTGTACTCATAAAATGCATTCCAACTGTACACATAACTAAAATTTACTATTTTTTGAGTTATGACGTTATTGTATTTAACGAACGATATATGTATTAAGTAAAACCACCTCGGACATGAACTTTAATAAATGCACACCAATCGCTGATTACGCTTATTATTCCTTTCTGTGCTGCATTCCAGTATTAATAAATTGTTTTTTTTTTTATGGATTCATTTTAGTCAACACAGATTATATTTTCCCAAATTTATCATTTTTGCTCGATACGTTACTCGTTTAATTTTGGCCATTCCTAATTTTTACTGAATATTTTTTTTTAAATAATTGTGGAAAAAATAGCGGAATCAGAATGATTTCTAAGAACAAAGCATTACACGCCATCAAACGTACAAATCATCTCCCCAATAATCTTCGGATAAATCGGTCTCTCAGAGCACAGTCTCATATTTTTTGTGAAATTTTCTTCAAAATTTCATCTATATTTAGCGGTTAATTGTTTTATTTACTTTTTCTCGACTTCTATATAATAATAACCAGCAAGAAATCTCCCTATGCAATTTGATCCGTAAATTTTATTCATCTCCCGCGATTAACGAAACACCCTCTCCTTCGACAGAATACTCAAGCTGAACAAATCAATAATGAATATTATACAGAGAGAAGAATCTTTGTGCACACTATTTCTTTTTTCCTTTTTATTTGTTTGGGATCATCCCCGTCATTTCTAGTAATTATTTTTTATTAAATATTATTTCAACAACACATATTAAGAAATTCTCTCAAAGTCTATACACGTATATTGTTGAGCACATGTTACATGATTTATACAATCAAGGGGGAGCCTACTGAGCCAAGTGGCTGTCGTTTTTATTTCCTTTTCAGGATCTTCCACAATATAAATTAGGCTTCTTCCCTTGCAGTCTTATTTCGATTTTCTGCTTTATTATTTCCCTTTAACAAAATTTAGTAGAAAAGAAGTGGCGCATTTAAAAAAAGGAAGTTATGCTGCCGCACCCTATATGGTCCCCCTTAATACAAATATAATTAACGTTAATTTGAACGAAAGATCAAAGAAATGTATTTTAAAATGAATATGAGAACAACGTCCCTATCACATTTTGCGCGAGGGGTAATAAGAAAATTTTGAGACGAAACAATAACGTTTTTGCGTCACGCTCGTAAGATATTTATTTCGTTTTGAGAAAAAAGAAATAGTCAACCGAAACTACCGACTCGTTTATAAAGATTATAAAAGACTAGTATCCGGAGGTCTAGTAATATCTGCGACGGGGTTCGAAAGGATCGAATTATATATGAATACATATATATGTAAGGCAACACGACGGTAGTGTAATAGTTGAAGTGTCTAGCTATCGGGGTCGTGGTTTTCAGACTTGTCTAGTTCCGGGCTCAAGCCGACTCTACGTTTGCCTAGTCTAAAATCAGAGAAGGTAAAGGCGACCGGGAGAAATTTACTACCCTCTTCTTCTTCTTATAAGTACCGTTGGGTTTAAAACATTGTAAACCTTAGATTATCTTAAGAAAAGTATGTATGGGAGTTTACAATTTACTTGTCTACATATATCCGCATATATATATACATATATATATATATATATATATATATATATATATATATATATATATATATATATTACACATTTATACATTCAAACAAACAAATATATACACAGATATTTATATAAAAAATCTTTATAGAGAGTTACATTTTAATTCGATTTTTGAACAGATCAGAAACAGGTAGATTTACATTTATATATGTTCTCTTTGGACACTACTTAAATTCAAGCTTCATTATCATTTTTATAAACTTATCTCACACTGCTAATGACGCGTATTGTGTATAATTTGATTCGGTCTCTAACGGCGCTTCGCCGTGTATTTTCCTATTACAACAAACGGTCAGATTCAGCTATTTTTGTAGAAGTATAATTTCGCAATCAGCGTCTTTAAATTATAAATTGTTTGGAAAATAATAATATCATTAATTGTCACGCGTAAGTGTGAAATTTTATTTCTACTTTTTGGGGGTTGATTTTCTGTTCACTTTGCCCGTCCACCCCTAAAAGGTTTCCGCTGCATCTGGTAGCTTCAATCACATTCACGGAGTATTGAACTATCAAAAATGCTATTCGAATAGTGTTCATAATGTAAATATTAAAATATTTTCTAATTTCTGTATTATAAAATGAAATTAGAAAAAAAAAAAAGATGACTAAAAAGTGGATTTTTTGTCCAACTTTTTGCTCATATATATATATATATATATATATATATATATATATATATAAATATATATATATATAAATAAAAGTCAACATACATTATTATTGGTATTATCATTATCGGCAGTAATAATAATAATAGTAATAAACCGGAAATAATGCGCTAAAGCCACATGTGGATCTACAAACAATGGTTGTTCCTTTTAGACTCGCTAATGTAAGATGTATAGTAGTAAAGCATAACGATGTTGTCACGCTGGCTATACTAAACAATTGATGTTAATTAATTTATGTATATAGTAATACTCAAAACTGATGAATCATCAACTCACGTGTGCAGAAATCACGGCATAGCATCACGCATTATTCGGCCTTATTTATTGCGGAATTAATTACCGCGCGTCTAAAACATCTGCTGCTCGTGAGTTTATCGTCGTAATAATTTATACGAGAATTAAATCGAATCGAAGTAAACCATAATTTTACTACGCGTACTATAATACATATGTATATTATAGTGTACGCTATCTCGTTCCATGTTTCGTTGAAATTAAATTACGCTATATAATTAATAAATTACCCCCCCTCGCCACCCAAAAAATAATTTTAGGATAAAATTTTTCGCAATTTTTTCATTTATATCAATCAAAAAAATTCTTCTCACTAATGAAGGAAAAAAAAACGATGAAAAGTTCTTCGATTATTTTAACAGTGAACTATAAATTGGATAGCAGTGCTTAATGAACTATTTCTATGGTACGAAAATGAGATTACCTACTGCTCACCCCGGTCAGGAAGATTTTTTTTTGGCAACACCCCGTATGTATCGAACTGGCAAGAAAGACATCTTTGCGTATTTGGTTAAATATTACAGATTTATTCGGTAAAGAAAACACGATAATGAAAGGAGCAGAGCCACTCGATGCAATCAGCAGTATTCCTGATGTATGGTCTCTATTGGGCGGTCGACTCGATGCAGAGTTGGACTTCGGTAGACGAAAACATTCGGTGGTATAGAACTTTAGTGAACTTAATCACCTTCACCACACACTGCATTTTTCATAGATATATGGCTTGATCGGCAAACGCGAGCTGAAGAAATGGCGAGTTCGTTGCTGGAACTGTCATTCCACTACTGATTAGAAAAATAATCCAGTGAAAATTATACAAGTTCGCTGCACGCTGCAGACTAATCATCGATATAGTAACAAAAAACAAACATCGGATGGCGATGTGTTATTTTTTCTACCGCGTACTTTTCAGGTGTATAATAATATAGCGTCATTCTTCTTCGGGCACACTGTGTAGTTTTAAAGACAAAATTTTCCATAATTCAATTTTATTATTTTGAGTAAACATTAATACACACACACACACAGACGAAATATAATATTATAATATCACAGTATCGTCTATAGGTTTCACTAACATAAAACAAAATTTTTATACGCATTCGACACGAAAAAACTTGAAATTCAAACAAGCTTATTTTTTCAAATACGTATACACCCCCCCTTTGTCGACATGCTGTTTTCAGACACCTAACATAAATGTAAATATTAACTCGGTTTAATATTCTACTTTTCGTTACGTCACTTTACGTAAAACGTATTTCGATCTCCTTCGGATTTAGAGATGGTATCACAGTACTTGCCTATTACTAATATCTCTTTTTTTTTTTTACAGCGCCGAAAATGGGATATTCCAGAAAATTTAACGTTTTTATAACGACTCATTATGTTATCCTAATAAAACGCGGGTTGCTTATATTTTGCGCGTAAGCGCCTTGCCGAAATACAACAATTTCGACGAAAGAATCCAACCGAAAATGCTTTAAACTAGAATAGGCTTTAACGGGAAGAGCGCAGACATTTTAAAGGAAAAATATACCACGAGCGCATCGGAAATAGTTTAGTAGTAGTAACATTAACTTTTATTTATGCTTTGTAGCCCACTTGTAGAAGGATTTATTTTCATCAATTAATACCGAATTGGAGTTTTTTTTTTTTTTTTTAAAGATCGATATTATATTTTTCACCCTTGTGATATTGAGGTTTTTTTGTTTCATTCATTTTGAGGCGCGTATGTTTCTTTCGCGATGAATTTTCATAATAAAAATGATATATTTCCAGTTCTTCGCACTGTGAACATACGCAACAACAACCAGCATTAAAATTACACTTTAATGAAAAAATACAATTTCAACTTATCGTTTTTTTACGTGTCGAAAGAGGAAAAAAAATCATTTAAAAAAGCGGCCGAAAAAAACTAATTTTTTTTTTTTTTGGGCTTGTCTACCAAGGACCTTTACCCAGAAGCAAAAGGTAAGGAAAGAAGTCGGTTATATTTTAATCCGATCAGAAATGTTATCCAACAAGTAATTATTTCGGCGTCAGTCACACAATTCAACTGTCACTCGTCACAAATTAGTTTAAACCAATTAATAAGCTTAGATGAAAGCGTTAATAGGCTTTATTTGTAAAAGTTAAGCCTATTATTAAAGCTTAAGATGTAGTAATACAAATTTTTAACGTATAGCTTAAAAAAAAAAAAAAGGTAATTATTTATAAGCAAAAATTATTTGAAATATTATTACCATTCGTTTTAGTATAAGAGAGTATGAATAACATAAAGTTTTTCAATAAAAATTAGCTTCTAAGTAAATCATAAATTTTATCAAAATTTTATTAAGTCCGCAAAAAATAATAATAATAATAATAATATATATATATATATATAAAGAAAAACAGAGACAAAAAAAAAAAATGTCATCAGTTAAAATGTAAATAAGTAAAATGAATTATTTAGTTTTTATTTGTACCGATTTCGCTTTAAGCGTAAAGCAATAATGTAACAATAGTCAACTTACTTTTCGCTAGCTATTGTTAGCCGGTGTATTTTTAAGTTTCCCAGCGCGTTACTACGAGAAGTTATCGGAATTTAAATATGGTTGTAGTTCGAATTCGTTTTAATTATACATGTACATTTTTTCCTTATCGCTTTTCTATTCGTTTCCATTCTATTCGTCTCGCTCGTAGCTCTCTATTGTTTAGCACACTTTTCCCTTTCGCCTATCTCTCGTTCGATTGCTACTCCGATCGCATCTTCGAAATAGCCCCTTTCTTTTAAGGGTTTCGAATAATTATTCCTACTATTTGTTCCTTTTTAGCTAAGATTTCTGATCGGATTAAAATATAACCGACTTCTTTTCTTACTATTTGCTTTTGGCTGAAGGTCCTTGGTTGTCGAGCCCAAGAGAGAGAAAGAAAATGAGAAAGAAAGAAAGAAAAACGAAAAAAAAAAACAAACAAATGGGACAAACAATGAGAATATTTAGTGAATTAGCCAAAATGAAATTAGAATATAGAAAGACTAATATTAATTTATATTAAAATTGAAATATTCTAAGATAAAGATTAAAGATCGTAAAATGTGGAGCGGGGAAATCCAAAACTTAATTGAATGGTTTCCACCGCTGGCCACATTAAATTTTTAGATGTACATAAATAAATTTTAATTTAATAATAAAAAAAAAAAAAACAAACAACAAATCGGTGGTTTTTTTCGTTCTTTTTTTTTTGTTTGAACTACGTATGTTAATTATTAACGTAATAACAATAAAAATCTTCATCTTTACTAATTTATGAAACAACAATTATCAAATTCTTCTCACAAGGAATAAAAATTAAATAAAAAAATTATCAATAAGACAAGTAGTTTTACATAAATTATCATTTCCTCCCGAGTACCTTTCCGATTTGAAGTCTGAATCTCTCGTGAAATACCAGGACATACTTGATGCAAAATTCCAAGACCGTACAAAAAAAAAAAAAAAAAAAAAAAAAAACTCTAATTATCCTCTTCAGATCCGGCTCTGTAGAAAGAAGCGTGCGCGGAGTTTTTGACAAGTCGCGTTGAATGAGAAAATTTAAAAATTTAAGCTGCTTGATAAAGATAGGAACTTTTAAAAAATTAAATTAATTCATCATTTCGAGGCAGTCGGCGAAATACTTAAAAAAGTCTATGAAGGTGGTAATTACCGATTTTTTCGAGTTAAAAATACACATACTAAGTAGTGTAGTCGTCGGTAGAGGGAAGAGATCGAATTTTGATTAATTAGTGGCAATTAAGGGGTAGGCAATTGCAGGTAGACAACGCCGAGTTGTCATCGAACATATCTGACATCAAAAACGCATTTAGCTTTTCCTTCCCCTCGGGGCCAAATCGATACGAGCTTTACCCATTCAAAAACGAATTACTGATCTCGTTGTTAGAAACTGACACAGAATAAAGGAACCACTAAGGATAGTGGATGGAGAGGGAAGAATGTAAGATATGCAAAGGACTGCGAAGTGCAAGGAACAACAAATTACAATACGGAATAGAGCATGTTCAGCTGAGGGACACATTCGAAGAAAATATAGCCCCCCCCGTTTGCAATTAGGATGAAAGTATTATTGTATATCGCGCGATAAATGACATTTTGTAATTATGAGCCGACTGGAAAATTACAAGATACATTAAAAACCGGTTATTTCTGTTCATTTATCACGCGCGTCGTATACACCTACTAATTTACAGTAGTGCAGTACACACTATTAATGAAGAAGAATGCAAACGCAACGTCCATTTTTTTAATATTATTTTTCCCGCTTAAATTTTGATAGTCATGCAGGTGTATTATTATTAATACGAAATAACGGCGAGAATTTTAATATACATTATATATAATTTCGGTACCGTCGTCATAGTTTCCGAAACGCGTATAGAGTAAGTAAACCCATTTACGATGTCACTCTGAAGTATAGTACTCGATAAATGTTTAATATAATTGATAAACTTTTGAAAGATTAATTTATCACAGAGTAAACGTGCCGGAATCAAGTTACAGCTGATGAAGCACGCGCTACTACGACGGTAGCGGATGTTACTTATAATGATAAAAAATACGAAATTACTTTAACGCATATGCTATAATAACGACGAGATATGAATACAACGTGCATACGGAAAACTATACAAATAATGTTAGTATTAACATAATCGTAAGAGTTAGACATTTTTTTTTTTTTTTTTTTTTATTATAATTGAGTAGTAATACAATCTTAACACTAGGTTAAATAATTATTATCTTTTCCAAAAGTTACTTAGCGAGTAAGTAGAAACATGAGTGGAACTATAATCCATTGATTGTAGTCCAAAACTATATATGTACATATATACTCTTTACATGGCCAAATCCTGTGGTTTGTTAGAAATTTGATGTTAAAATTAAAAACAACACCATTGTTTTATTTTTCTTTTCAAATGATATTTCACGCCTTATTTATAATGAGCCTTAAATCCCCCTCCCCATTTGGGTACCCTCCATCGTCGGGACTATTATATATTGAGGTACATTACACACGTCATTCATTGTGAAACTGAAGAGTATTACAACAACCGGGGGTGGTAAAAGCAAAAAGCAAAACAATTTATAAGCACCCACGGAAAAGCCGTTTAAAACTCTTAATTCAGCAAGAAGGAAATGGAAAATAATCTAAATTCAAACGAAACAAACTGGTGAAACACTACAAACAGCATTATTCGAACTCTCGTCACGCTTACCTCGAAAAGATGTCGTGACTGCCTAGATTATTATCGCACATTCATTTTATACGTCAAGGTAACTCCTCTCCATAAACAACGCGGATATCTGTAGACCGTTCTTACCTTTTTTTTTTTTTTATTTCGCCAAAAAATAAATGAGAATTCCGTTTTTATGGTATTGTTCACTATTATTAAAACCTTATCGGCGAAATATACGTTGTACGTACGTACGTACGTTTTAACTCTAGCTCTTATAAACGCATAGTATCGTCACATGTTTTGTAATTAATCGTAGTCAATAAATATTCATTGCAATGATATATACATAAATATAATATATTAATATCATTCTTGCACCGGGGGAGATATGAAATTGACGTCATGGAAAAGCATTATGAAATATATAAATGAAGTTGTAATAAAGATTGTTAGGCAAACCGTTATTTAAATAATAACAACAACAACAATAATAATAATAATAATAATAATAATAATAATTTCAAATAAATTTATTATTATTATTGCAAAAATTCCATAAATGCGCTAAGTAGCGCGAATAGTGGAAACGAAACGTAAAATGAACACAAAATCCACAAATTAATTGCGAATATAGGGCGCAAAAATGAATCAAATACAAACAGATACAAAGCAAAGGAAGAAATAAGTAAAGATAAAGGTTTAACTAATAAATAAAATCAGATGCAATCCGGACATTCAAAGCAAGGCGAAACAAAATCTATTTTTTACTTTAAAAAAGGAACAATAAGTTTATGGTTATAATAAATTATTACTCTTAAAAATAAATTAAAATATACTAACAGATTTGCAACTTACAAATACTAACCTGGTACATATATATATATATATATATACATATATATATATACCTTTCCCTCATTCCTCTCCTTTCCTATTTTTCTTCTATCTTCCTGTTTTGCGAAAAAAATATACTTAACTATATAATTTACTTACCCTATGGTTAGTATATGTTTACAATTTACGCAAATATATGAAAGATAGTACTATATTTAATACTAACTCTACAATAAAAATAAAAATAATAATAATAATAAAAACTTAGTTGAAATTTACCCTTCTGCAAGTATTATAGAAGAACGATCATGAAAAAAAAATTAAAAATAAATATCGAGCGAAATTAGTTAATAAATTGATTCTCTACCTAGTAATCTACCTTTCCGATTATAATATTACAACAAAATGTGTGTACTGCTTTTGTAAAAACAATAATAACAATTATTTAAAAATAGATAGGATAAAGTTTTTTTTAAAATTAAAAGAGTTACGCAGTGTCAGATGACGAAAGCAAGAACGAGCGAAAAAAATTTTCATAAATACAAAATAAATAAATTTCTTAATAACAAACACGAAAATAGGTATAAACTTCGACAAACTAAAATAATAGTTTTATTCCAGTATACTTTATGTTGTTAGCGGATTTTTAATTTATTGAAGTAAATTAATTTATCCTTATTTTTGGTTTTGTTATTAAAGAATTCATTTATTTTATATTAATAAATTTTAACAAACAAGACATGGATTTATGGTGTAAAAATTTTTTTGATCGAACAGTTCAACGTTTTCCTACGACGAGATCGGAAGAATCGTATTTTTTTTTTTTTTTTTTATTTTAAATATTCATAATAGGCTATTTTGCCGATGCGTAATTTAGGTTTACTATAAACCGTGTGTAACCTTTTACGCAAAACAATAAATCCCAATGAACAACCCCTACTATAACTAATTTCCAAATAATACAAAATTCTTGTTTTACTAATAATTAACAACCTATGTCACATATGTGTATATCACATCAAATTAATTTTTTTTTATTTCATTCATAAAATTTTCAATTATACACAATAAATAAATAAAAAAATATACCTGATACATGTATTATCGATTATAATTTATATCACATTAATGATATATTGTTTTCGTTGGAAACACTTTAAAAACTACGCCATGATTAAGAAATTTCAAAAATTCAACGTTTTTTCTTACATATCTATTTTCCATTTATCGTATAAAAACTTAATAAAATCACGATTACATTTTTTAAAATAAATAAACAAAAAAAAAAAAAAAAATACTTAAAAAACGAATAAAAATATCGAAAGCAAAAGGGAAGAAGATGATCGATTACACATAAAGAACTTACGTGTCTGCATATTGGTGTATGCGTGAAGAAAGTGTCGTGTTATCGATGTTAATTTGCATTTTAATTATACGGACATCATTTTTGTAAAATTTAAGGCGGGAACTTTCAACCATCGAGGGTTCTACATTTCGTGGTGCCAGATAGATGTCGTATTTTTTTGAAATCCGTTTATTTCGAACTAGAAGTGTCCTCTTCTTTATAGGTATTGTTTTTAATAAAGGGGGAGCTTCGTAAAATTCGTATAAAAAAATCCAAATGTACACACTCGCAGTCCAACAGTCGAAATATTATAAATTATTTGTTTAAAAATATCACGCGAGGCGTTACGATAGTAGTTTTTAACATTGTTAAGAATTTAACTCTAATCGAAAATATAATCGGACCAAATAATGAGATTATTATTGAACCATTTTTATATTGAAACACGCGGAGATATAATTTAAGCTAATCGGAAGAAATGAAGTGTGAAAGCGCTTAAACTCTTCCCCCTCCTATAGGTGAGAACAATTTCGAGACCTTAGTGAAGGAGGCTGCTGGCACATGTTCTAGAATCTTCGGCGCGGGGTTTCGTGATCGGGACATGAAAATTGTTAGTCGAATAAATAGAATAAGACGAGGCTCTTGAACATTGACAGATACTTCCGTTGATTGAGATCAATTTAAATAATGACGTGGCGTTCAAGGCTTCTGAAAAATTTCAGCTGGAAACGGCGATGAACTGAAGCGCGGCGCATTGGTTCCATATAAAAAACACCGTGCCTGGTTTTATTCATAATGAGAACGAGTTTATTATAATAAAGATAAAAATTTCCACATTGTAGACGATAACACTCTGTGGCGATGGTTCACATCCTGTTGGCGGGAAGTTGTTATTCCGAATAAAAATAATTTAATGAAAATCACCACCGGCTGGCACTGTATAAGTAATATTAATAACTCCAAACCGTGGGCTCAAGTTCAAGCAAAAACAGGTATAATATCTGTGGCGCTGTTTTTATAGACCCGCCACATCAACTTCTGTAAAATACACGTCGATACTTATTAACGATCGAGCGAATTACGGCCTCGCGGTCGCCGTACGATAATTAACCGCCTCATTTTAAATAATTTTGAATATTCCCCCCTCCCCTTCCCTTTTTTCACTGATTAGTTTGACATTTTCGATCTTATTATCGGAGGAGCAGGGGAAAAAAATTACGCGACAATTTGGGAAGATTTTAAAAAAATGATTCGCAGAAGGAAAAGACTCTGTGATTATTATATATCTCTGCTAAAACGCGCTGTAATTGACTAGAGAAACATGCCGCGTTGCTATTCGGTCGTAGGAGTGTGAAATAACACTTTATAATTTTCACAAGTAATAATCGGTGTGTGTCGCGTGTAACAAATAAATGAAGCAAAATTTAAAGTTTCAATTCAATGCTATATACCAAAATAAGAAAATTTAAAAGATGCGGCGGTATATGTATATGTATATGTATATATATATATATATATATATATATATATATATACTTTCGTGACAGTAGGCCTTTTAGAAAATTAAATAGAATAATTAAATTGCAAGGAAACTGTTTTCGTTATATTTGGAAAATAATAATTTGCTAATAAAAATAGCGACACATGTAGAATACATCGAAATATAACGGGGGATAATTACAAATGGGGAAGGCATTATGAAAATTGTTAATATATGACAAAACGAAATAATAATCAATATACAAAATAGCTGCAAGAGTTCTAAAGAAAAAGTTAATAATTTGCGTCACCGGAACAACAAAGATTCAGACGAACAAAAACGATGAAGAAAATCTTGTTTTTAGATCTCGTATTTACGCTAAAATAATAAATGGTAAAAATGGCAAATAAATCTCGAATATCACAGCGAATTCCTGATCACTATTATTATAGACTATAGTTAGATGGCATATCTAAGCGAATAAATTCAAACTTAAACAAAGCGCTAAATTTCTTGAATCCAAATTAATGAAGTCACTCAAAAATAACGATGGAATGTGTGCATGGTGGAAATAATAAATTACACGAAAAAAACCCGGAAAAACAAACGTTTCAAAAGATCTCCTTACGCATCATCGCGAGCAGACAGAATTTTTCGTTAATTAAAAATATAAAAATTAGTAGAGTGCCGTGAAGCAACCACCGGTAAATAATGAAATATTAGAGAGTTTACTATGAACGAACGTGATAGATAGTTTATAAAGTGGAAAACACGTCCATATAAAAAATTGAACAAGGAAACGTATGTACATATATAAATAAACAAATATATATCAGAGGCAATTGATAAAGGAGGGAGTCGGTAAATTATAATATTCGCTAAATGCGATAATATCGACAACAATTTAAATAAACACAACGACATTTCATCGAAGTTTCCATTAAAAAAAGTAATAAAAAAATCGAAATATGCAGAAATAAAAAAGTCGCTGTTAATGACAAATGCAAATAAAAATTAATTACACCCATTAAATATACCTATATGAAAGTTACGATAAACACGTGCTCCTCCATTGCTCTCACTTTAATTTTTTATGCAATATAATATAATATAATATAATAAAAATAAAATGTCAATATTTTTAACGTTAGTCTAGTTGTAGAAAATAATAATGTATAATACAGAGTAGTAGTAATATTTAAAAAATATTTTAGAAATTAAACATTATAGATTAAGATATAATTTTATTATTATTTTAATAGTACGAGGCGCGAATCAGCACGATTACGATCTCGACAAGCTTTGCGCCTTGTTGAGGATATCAAAAGGTAAATAACGTAAATCTTAATTTGAAAAAAAAAAAAATAATGCCAAATCAGCCAAGTTCGCTGACTAAGCATCAATAATTAGTCTAGTCTTTTGGGAAACTATGCCCATCACGAGAAAATAGGAAAAAATAATAAACATAAACCGTAATCCGAAAATTAAAAAAAATAAGCAACGAACGACGGGATTTATCTATTTAATAATTAAACCCGACCGCAAAAATTCTGTCCATTTCGTAGCCCTCATCATAAAAAAGCTGCAGCGGCGAAGTTATAACAATAGCCCAACTACTAATTTTATCCGGCGGTAAAAACGATTAAAGCAAATTCATTTTACCACCTTTTATTTTTACTTTTTTATTAAGTCATTCGTAGTAAATGAATTTTACTGATGATAATAAAATTAACACTGATAAATTTTACATATATATAATCACTGACCCATTTCCAGAACTTCCCTTCTGATCGCACAATGTAATCATGACATATAGTCCTTGAAACTTGTTAGTGATAAAAATTATATATATATATATATATATATATTACAATATTTATAAAAAAGGTTTATTTTATTATTAATAAATAATAACGCGGGTATTAAATTTTATAACACTAAAGGAATTTTATACGACGTCGAATTTATGCAATTCATGTTTCAGCACCTAGAGCGCGCGATCTCATAAACATTTTCATTATTAATTTTTGCTCCTGCTATTGTCACCCCTAAGAGAAGGCAGTTTATGCGACATCAAATTATTACACCTCCGTCTCATAATGAAAAAGGGGAAAAAATGATGTCTCCTCGGCTGAATGTCATTAGCGTGTTGGTGGTCTAAAAGAGAAAAAAATGACATATTTTTCAATGTACCAGCCCCGCTTGATTACATTAGCCGCCTGAGAGACTATGGAATCTGTATAAAATTCGATTAATGTTTCAAAGCATAATAATAATAATATCCAGTGTGATCTTTCATGTTCTTCTTGAAACAGATTCACAATTAGACTCCTTATGTTGTCTCATAACAAGAAAGATCAACCAAACACGCAAGTGAACTTGCGACGAGACAGTTAGGATAAAATAAACACGTTCTCGTAGCACAGAAGTGAAATGAGATCAATCCACAATTCTTACGGTTAAGTACCATCAAAACGGGAAGGACATACACGGAGAAAATTCGTAGGGTTTGGTTATCAAAACATTTCTCTTTCTCTAATAATTCCACGTTTAACCATTCCCCTAAATGCGCGCACATGACTGATTCTCACTATTAATTTCATTCGCAATGCCTTCCGTGTTTTTCATCAGCCGCAGAGGTGATACCAGAGTAGATTTGATCTTTAAAAATAAACAGTGGTTAGATCACATTCTTAGGGCAGTCACTGAATATGCAATTCGCTAATAAAAAAAAAACCCTCAATTTCATAATCAATAAAGTCCACGGCACATGTCTTAATGGAATATATACTAGAATTACGTGCTTTGTCAACTTTAAGAGACATCTCCTGTTTCTTTTTTTTCTCCATCTAACAAGGAAATATTACACAACATTATGGTCATCAATTTTGATAAAATTTTCCGGAACTGTAAAATTACAAATCAATTAAAATTTTTACAAAGAGTGCCCCCCCCCTGTAATAAAATTTTTTCATTTGACACTTTCTCGTCATTAATTCATATTATATAATTACCTTAATTCTTAAAACATAACTATATGCATAAATATAAGAGAAATTTTTAAATATTAAAATTATCGAATGACGGCGTTACAAATAATATCCGATCCGTATTGATGTGTACCATCATCATAATGTCCCAAAAAATGTCTCAATTTTATGTAACGTTTGTTATATATTAATTTTTAACGACTTCCAAAAGGAAGGAGGTTATTTATATACCTTCGTCGCGTATGTTTTTTTTTCTCCTTTTTTTTATATTTGTTCGCGCCTAACTCATATATTTGTATAGATACCGATTTTACAGATTCCTTGTCCATTAGATATTCAACTTAGGTACCACGTGAGTAATGATGGAAATCCGTGAACATAATAAATTGAGTATTCGTCAAAAAACGTGAACAAATGTGGTAGTCTCTTTGGATAACTATTTTTTTCTTATTATTTTTTATTAGTACTACAACAGAGGTGGTTGACTTCTTCTTTCCTTGTATTTTCGTTGATCAACACGTATAACACCCCAGTAGCAATTAGGAGTCACAAGGAATGGAATCTAACTAAGCAACCATACCAAGGACGGAGATACAGTAACAGTCAACGTCGATACACCCAAAACATATGCATCCTGAAAAGAAAACGAACAGCATCGTCGAAAAGAAAACAGCAAAAGGAGTTTGCTATCCAATACCATGACCACATCTGCAATTACAAAGCCCAATTAAGGAAGAAGAAACACGGGATGTTTGAAAAACAATTAAAACCATCAAGCGACAAAGCTGCATAGAACACTTAGCGCGCTGTAAAAAAGTGATCCGAAAGTTCAACGACTTTCTTCACACCACTATAAAGCAAAAAGTTTATAATTCTTAATTATGAAACATAATTATGGCGACGACTGCGAAAAAAGCGCCCGCCCACCATCCTAAAATGTTATCAATTTGCAAAATTAGTACGGAAATGTAACTTTGTTATCGACTTCCAAAAAGAAGGAGCATACCCGTTCGTCACGTTTTTAGAATTACGTTGTAAATTTTGATCATTTTGTACAAAATATAGAAGAGAGAGAGAGACACAAATGTATAACCAAAGGGGGTCAAGGGATACAGCCCTTTTGCGAGGCCAAAATGACCCAGTTATATATATATATATATATATACATATACATATACATATACACACACCCACATAATAAAAAAAGATAAATAAATATTCTTTTTTAGTATCTCTAGTGGCGACGCCAATATTGTTAATTTTGGGCGAAAATTCGTTTTTTCTTGAAATTTTATTTTAAATTTAAATCGAAGGGCGATTAGAGATAGAGAGTAGAAAAGATTAAAGTGAAATAATTACAAGGAAAAGTTAAAGGAAGAAATTTAAAGAGCAGGCAGACTCGGAGCCAAAAATTTGGAGTACAGGAGGAAACATTCAGAGCGAGGGCAGAGCATGAAAATATGATTTGCATCGCTTATGAAAGGGGTGACAGAATTATGGAGAGGGCAATCAGGAAGAAGACAGAGAAAATCGAAAGATTGAAAAGGGAAAAAGAAGAGAATGGGGTTATGTCCAAGTCTCATTAACGAAAGAATCCCGGAACGATGAAATTATAAGAAGAATAATAGCAATATCACTTTAGCAGTATTTTGTATGAATTATATTTTTAAAGAAAGTAAATATTAACCTAAAACAATTTTAAGTAATGAAAAAAGAATCGCGATAATAGACTTATGGGGAGGGGGAGGGGTGCATTTGCGTGCGGTAAAAATCTATCACAGCCCCACGATCACACTGTAGAAAGAAATCAACTAAATGGAGGAAGGGAGTTGCGCACTAGAAGAGCTATAAAATATTTTTTATTCCGGCGATGAAAAAATTAAAATATTTTATAGTATAATTTGAATGTTGATATAAATAGTTGAAAGTTTTCCGAACGAATACGAATCAAATGAGAAGAAAATGAACCCAACAAAGTTTATTCCACTTTAGAAACTAAATTAATCAACGAAAAATTTTACAAAATTTAAAAAACCTAAAAAAATTCAAAAAATCTAAATAAATTGATTTTATTTATATGGTTATGTATGAGGAAATTAAAAGAATAATGAAAAAAAATCTTATTACACGACACGTTCGTTTTGAATCCCGTTTCCGCATATTGAAAATGTACGAAAATTTCACCCGTTCCAGGTTAATGGCTATGTATGGTGGCCGCGCTAAGAAAAAAAAAAAAAACTTAAAGAACACGTTCACCATTGTGTCTATGTGTTACAGCAAATACTGTCTCTTTCGGCCACTATACCATAAAACATATCGAAAAATAAGCTGTGTTTATAATATATAAATATAATAAATAACGCTTTTTTATAACATTAAATTAAACAATTGGCTCGCGTTTTAATTATTCGATCGTTTTTTTTTCTTTCTTTATATTTGATGTATTTATAATTTTAGAATAAGCAGTCTTCCGCGAATCATTCGCACAAGAGGTACATAATAATAATAACACATGATCCGAATAATCTGAAAACTCGTAATTCATATTTTTGCCTAAAAACGACTCATAAAAGTGTTAATTTCTCGTGCAAATAAAAAACGGTTCATTTTCATATTTTACACGATTCAGATGTATTATATGCTCTAAAACCGACCTCGATCATCTAGGCTGCAGTGTGTGTCGCGCGGCGTGAAAAAAGTCGTACACAAAATCAGGGATTTTCTCGACGATGTGCGCTTTCGCAATCTTTCACTTATGTATATTCTGGAAAGAACTCAGCAGTAAAACTGAATTAATTGGAGCGCGCGGATTTTCCAACGGCCGAAAATCGTGTAAGCGTCTGACACAGCGATCTGGATTAAAGAAGTCAGAAGCGAGAGGAGTTTGTCGGGTCTTAATTAACCAATCGAACGAGCAGAAAAGAACGTAACCGATTTAATTGCGTCGTTGTAAAGTCGGGCACAGATAAGTTGAGTCGGAGCGTTGACGTTGACGGAACGTTTTAGAACGCAGTTGTTGAAAAGTTTAAAGCCGACAACATCAGGCTGTGTTCCGCCGTCATCATTATTATTCGCGGAAGAACAAAACGCACATCAGACAAGATACACGTGTAGTATAATACAGATAGCAGCGTTAATGCGACGTAGCAGCCAACCAGCGCGAATCTCCTGCCCACTCACCGACCACTCTAATTGCTTCCTTCTGCCGTTAACTTTGCCTCCATTACCCTCTTTCGAAACGATCTAAATACGCCGCCGATGTCGAATTTGAATAATCGGCGCTGTGCGCAATCACCCGCGCAGGGGGCTTATCGAAACAATTATCGAAAGCAGCAGTGCCCCCCCCACCCCTCATTAACTCGAACTTTTACAGGAAATGATGAAAGAAAGTTTTACGCGCATACCTTGAAATGTCACCGGGCACCAGTCGAAGTACTCTGCAATGATAACTGTCGCTAATGTTGTAAAAATCATGGAAGTCTTGACGGCCAATCTGAGCCGTGTAGCAGTTCTATCATACGGGGTGGGGAACTTGCGGCATGGCCATGAAAACAACTTTGCTCGAAACAAGGATGATAGGACGACGGCAACGTGAAACCTAACTCCGAAATAGTGTGTTCTGGGGATAAGCGGAAAAAATGCTAGCCTCAATTAAGGTGCCGATAATTACCCGGCCAGCAGCAAGAAGAACATCACGAAAGCACGAGGGTTGTTCTTCGCAACAGTTGATGATATTGCCACAACTGTGTTACGGAGAAATGGTAATTAACTCCCCACGGGATTAACGAATGTACACTAACACCGACCCATTTCACATTTCACTTCAATAATTAGCCATTTTACCGAAAAAAAAAAAAAAAAAAAAAAACCCATATTAAACATACCATGCTTTAAATATATATAATATATTATAATCAGGTATAACGGCTAACAAGACATTAGAGCTTTCCTTTCCTTTAAGGGGTATCCTGTATATTTTTTCGTCTACAAATTTATTTCCCTTCGGACTGCTAATTGCACGAGTTCTAGTACCGATCTTTTTTGACTCCCTTACTGTCTTTCCATAGTAGTTCTGGCCGTCTCCACCTTCCTCGAATAACTTTCTTAATGTCCTCCTCAGTTTCCTTTTGTCGTCCTACGTTCTTCCTTCTTGATGGGTAATCGTCCGTAGCTGACAAGCCCAATAAAAAAAGTAAAAAAACAAAAAAAAAACATACCATCTAAGTGTGTTATCCATTAAAATCATGATTGAGATAAAAAAAAAAAAAAAAAAAGTCGTCCTAACAACCGCGTTAGATGAATAGACAACTAACCGTGCAAAGTTCTAAAAAAAATATATTGCCCACATCAAATTCCTCTCCATTGGAAAACATGTTTAAAATGTTTTTTTTTTTTTTTACAGATCTCGACGGGTCTCCTCTATTTCTATGCATTGTTGCATATGGCTAACAATTTTCCACACATTAAAATCTTCAACTTTCTGGTTGCTCTCAGTGTACACGTTTATTCACCCGACACTGCCGCCCACTTTCGTTCTTTATTTTATAGACCTTACTTGGCTACTGCGTACACACGATGTGAAATCCAGAAGGAAAAAATACAGGCCAGATAAAACACACATAACGGCATCGCCAAAGTGGTAGAACCACCTCTGAGCTAAATGAATCTATTCGACCCGATATTTTGCTTTTAATAATGGAGTTAACTAAAGCCGGGCCATTAAAAAAAAAACAACACAAACGGAATAATATTTTATGCATATCGCGGAGATTTACTACGGCAGACTGAAAGAGAACATAATAACGAAATAATGTTTAAGTGGATTCCGATACAACTGTTTAATCTTTTACCGATACAAGTTAAAATATTCACTGCCTATAGGGAAGGAGTTTAGTAGGTTGAGAACAGATTGGAAAGAAATAATTGAAAAATATTTTTCTACATCTATATTGAATTACTACTGAGAGAAGGGGGGGTTAAATTAAAACTAAGACGCGACATTGAGGAAAGTGAACTTATCTCTGGCAAAGAATCAAATAAATCCGATGTATAAAAAAAACTCTTAGATATATATGAATGCGAAAAACAAAAGTTACTTCGCATTTGCAGACTGAGAATACAGAGGAGGTGAAGATCACATGCAGAAAAATTATAAACCAAAAAAGATTCATTAATATCGCGTGCATTTTAGCGAATATGGAGATTCTATATTCTTAGAAACATGGCGTCGGTCTGATTCTGCACAAAAAATTAATTTTAACAAACGGCATGTCAAAGAGATGTGTCATTTCATGTTTAAACTATTAAGGGGAAGATCAATGACACTTCGTCAACTTCACAAAAATCGATTTTTTTTGTTTTTTGTGAATTTTGAAAGAAATAATTTTTAAAATGCTGTGTAAAAATTTGATAAAGATCGAAGCAGTCTAAGTGTGTTTTTTTCGCATTTATTTGAGCGCGCTCGGCGACACGCTCTTATCTAAGTGGGCATGTGTGCGAACGCTGTTATCTGAGCAGACAAGTGTGTCTAATGACTCTCAGCACTGTGTATATACAAACAGCTGTTCCTATTGAACGTAAGAGGAGATGATATATTGAATTAAAAATTTTGCTCAACTGTTAGACTTGGTTGGATATTTTTGTAGCGAAACCATTTCTCTGGTCGTGCGTCGTGTAATTCTTTTAGAAAGAAAAATGGGCAAAAAGCAAACATCATTGGAAACCAAGGTCGTGTCCACAGGGGGGGGGGTTAAATACCCTCCGATTAGAACTGAAATAGTTATTATTAAAAATACACAAAAATCTGGAAAAAAAAAACGAAAATTTAAAATAAATATTGATGATTTTTTAGTGTTCTAATATTAGTGGAAAAAAAAAAAATATGCTCCGTATTTTTAGGTACTTTATTAATATCTTAAAGAAAAACTTTTTATTACGAGTATAATTAATATAACGTATGCGATTTTTATTAATGTTTATGCGGGGTAATCCATTTATGTAAATTATTAATACGCAAATTAAAATAATGGAAATTATTAATAGCGCGAATATTAGTGAAAAATGTATTATTTATAAAATAAGTATGCCGAGAAAATTTTCAAAACCCCTCCCTTTCAAAATTCTGGGCACGGCCCCCTCTGTTTGGAAAGGGGACACCCGAATTGCGCACCGACCCGAAATAGCCCGCCTGCTGAGAACTCGAATCGCGCACCGCTTTAAAAAAACCACAACTTTGAATTTATAAAATCGACGAAGGAATAAAATGAGTAGAACTTTCAGTGACTTCCAGAATGTCTTAATCTCGATGGGGAACGTTTGCTATTTGGAATAGCACATTTCGGTTGCTTAGACAAGAAACCTCCCCCCTTAACGGTTTGCGAAAGATAGGCGCTATTTTTTAAGTATACGATGATGCGTAAAAATGTTGAAAGCCATCGGAACATGTTCAAATGTTATAAAGCGGCCATCAGTTTCGGAATCCAATAAATATCATGGTCCCGGTGTGCCATTTTCGTTCGTTTTTTCATACTTCAGATCGGCAAACTTCCGGTGCGCAATTGTCGCCGTTGGAAACGCCTAAGTGCAAAACGTAAAAAGCGAAAATTCCAAGGCTACAGATGCAGCGCGACGAAACACATACCGATTCTTCACCAGCAAGTCAGTCGGCCGAAAAAATCCGTAAAACTGAAAATGCTGCATTTGATGTAAAGTGTAAAGAGACTATCAATTACTGCATCCTGAACTTTTTTTTTTTAAGTGTTTTCTACCTTGCAATATTATATAGAAGTGTAAAGATTGTAATGAAGATATAAAGTTTAGTCAACACGGAGTTCGGAGGCTTGGTTTTAAAGTTTGTGTCACGTGTAGTTGTGATGAAAACTCTCACATCGACTCCTCACGTTCGATGATCGAAACCGACTATGAAATAAACTGTCGATTTTGCATTTTTAATGATGGATTTATACCTCTCTATTTTACGAAATAATCGAAGTTATGAATGTACAAAAAATTAGGTCCAGAGCCTTGCTACGCGGGCCAATAAGCGCGACAACCATAAGCTCAGCGAACCATTGCAGCTCTTTTGAGTCACAAGACTCTGGAGCAAGCCCGAGAGAGAATGGAGAATTTGAAAAGACTGAAGGCATTTTATCCGCCGGTGCACAGTCACCACCGCCGTTGATTAGCCGAAAACATGATTTTTTTACGATTTTTCAACAACAAAAACTTTAAACGCCGACACCCCCCAACTTTTTTTTGTGCGGCATTGTACTTTTTTCCGATTTGACCGATCCCTACAAAATTTTAACCACATATTCGTCACATGTGCACGCGCGTTTAGCCGGAATTAGAATTAAGTCGAAACATCGATTTTTGCAATTTTTATAACATCATCTAAAAATACTTTAATTTTTGAAAAATTTTGTTTCCACAGCCGACATTTTGTTAATTTCGTATAATTAACACTTCTAGTTTGGGCTATCGCCACAGAGTCATACTGCAAATAAATCTGATTTTTGTAATTTAAAGATAATTTTTTTTTCTGCAAAAAAGTCAACCTTGCATCGTTTTTTTTTCCTGCGGTTTTGCTTATAACTTAATTTATAATGTTAAATTAAAAAAAAAATAAATAAAACTTTTTTCATACATTTTAATAATAATTTTATTATTATAAAGCATTCAAAGATGATTTATGTTTACATGTAATACAAGAGTATAAAAAATTCCTAAACGATCCCTCTTAAGACAAAAAAAAAAAAATAGATGAAAAACGTGGGATTGAAACTCAATAATAATTTTTTGTCTGTAAATAGCCACAGTACCCTGTGTTTGTGTTATTGAGTTTGATTGCGCTTGTTTCGTTTTCGTCGGGCGAAACCTATTTTTGGGAGACACAAGTTTTTTTATTTTCACATGATTGATGACACTTTAAAAAGACGAAAGGAGGAACATTCTCGATTTTACGGTTTTAGAAGTAAATTCCTGTTTAGCAGCAAATGTGTCTCTTATCGCTACATCGGATTCTCGACGAATTAAGAAACTGGCGAGCAATTTTAGGAAACGATTATTCAGCATATTGGAAAAGCGAAAGGACTTTCAGTTTCGCTGAACGTACAGAGTATAGAAACGTAATATTTTCGCGCCTTACTATCTAACTCGGAACAAAATGACTTTCATAAACAGGTATATGATTTTTTTTTAAATTCCCGGCAAAATCTCACGACATCCAGATAAAGATCTATTCATTCTGTTCAGTTGTTGCAGCAGATACGCGTTTATAACTGGCGGTCCGGTTTTGCGAGACAAAGTTAATTTTTGACAGATGACGAAAGTTTTACGAGACAACTAAAATGAAATGTTCACATCGGTCGCAAGATTTTACGAGCATAATTATTTCGTTTACAATTCGGTCTCATTTATAAAGAATATGTATGCACATAAGCTTTTTTTTTTTTTTTTTTTTTTTTTATCAGCTCTTTCGTTACTGTTAATGTTTCGCAAGAATTCAGTTGCAACAAAATTTTAAAAAAATAAATAATACGCGAGAATCTATATTTCCGCCTTTCTTGAAAATGATTTTGAATTAAGGCTCGACAGATTTTAATGTAATCTACGTAGATTGTAAATTGTAGCATAAAATGTGTGTCATATTCGAATTGTTTCAATATCTCAAAAGGTTTTCGAGATAACCGCGAAAATACATGCGCAAGTCCTTTTTCAATAACATATAGCTCTTTCATTTTACCTAGCAAAAAAAAAGAGACTGCCAAACTACGACATTCGTGAAAAAATAGCTCTATTCCCCTTTTATGTTTTTATTTACAATATATTATAATTAGCTTTATAAATTATTAATTTTTGAAACTTTATGGTGTAATATATTGTTTCTTCTTATTACCGACTTCCTAATCAAAGGTTATTATAATAATATGTTGGTCGCTTTTTTTTTTTTGTTTATTTAATTACATTTGGTTACAACCATGCAGACTTATTTTAAAGATTCTCTTTGTTCATGCAGAAGCACAGCATCGGTAATGACCTCGACAAAGTTTGTTATAAAAGTTCAAAAAGAGAAAAATGCTCTAAAGCTAAAAAATAATTAGATAAAAGGTAAATATATACTTCAAGTTAGTAATATAATTAATCTTACGGATTATTCTTTAACATTAACTTTTTGGAACCGGCAACAAATCAACTCGGAGTAAATATTACTCAACTTATAGAAATTGAGAATGATTATACTATTATTGGTACTTATTAATAAGTTTTTAATTATTGTTGCAATTTGAATTCGATGCCGTCTGCAAAAAGTTAATGTTGGGCGCATACTTTTTTTGTACACGCTTTTAATGTACATTTTTTATTTATATCGCGAGCGAAACGAAATAATTAATAAAATATAATGAAAAATATTCCAGTAAAGTAACACAAAAGTAGCCCTGAAAAGGGAGCTGCTGTTTCTAACGAAAAAAAGTTCAGAGCTGATCAAGGAATAATTAAAGCGAGACAAAATAAAAAAAAACTATACAATAGAAATCATCAAAAAATGGAAATTAACATAAAACACCAAACTAATAATGAAACGAGCAAAATCAACGGTACTACTTATGAAATATTGCACATAAAATAAAGAAGATAAATTCAAATGAAATGAATAACAAAAACAAAAAAAAAAAAAATTCGGTTGCTTCTACGTTTATTTTCCAAACTCGGAACAAAATCTGATCGCAGTATTTGTCCAATACTTGAAACTATTAGGTTATTTCAATTATTACGATTTTTGTTTATTTGTAATTACTATGTGTACTAAAAATTTATACTCCCTCTACTGGTTAAAATAATATTTAAATCTACTTAACTTAATTTAATATAATATAATATAATAATGCCAATAAAATTAACACAGCATACAAAAGGGTGCAAAAAGTTTGTAACTAAATGGAATGAATAGAGATCTTTATCTGGATGATGTCGTGAGATTTTGCCGTGAATTAAAACAAATTATATACCCATTTACGAAGCAATAATCAAAATTTGTTCCAAGTAGTCGGATAAGTGAATATCAGAATGTGAAAATACCAGATATGTTTATGTGAGGTGTATGCCATACGTTCAGCGAAACCCGAATTCTTTTTGGTTTGAAATATACTGAATAATCATTTTCAGAAAATTACTCACCAATTTTTTATTTCATCTATAATTCGGTATGATGATAGAGTTATTGCCAGAGAAAAAATTACTTCTTGCCCGTAAAAAATAATTTTCATCATTCACGGTTATAAATCATGTCAAAATAAAGAATTTGTCTCGGAAAACCGGTACTACACCCGTTTATAACTCTTCATTGCGCATTTTATATACTGTTAATTTTATCGGTATTATTATATATTACTACTTTAATTAAATAAATTAAACGAATTTAAAAATTATTCTAAGCAGTAGAGCGAGTATAAATGTAGTACACGTAGTAATTACAAGTGTTAAGTATCGAGAATGTACTGCGAACGTAGAGGAGGCAACCGAAATAATTCCTTGTTTTTGTTATTCATTTCGTTTACTTTGTCTTAACTGTACATAATATACTGTCAATTTTACTCGTTTCACTATTGTTTTGGTTTTTTTTGTTAATTTCACTTCCATTTTTTAATTCTTTTTTTTCTATTACATCATTTTTTTTTTTAATTCAATTTTATTTTAATTACTCCTTCCATTCTTTTCTATCGCCTATTTCCTGATCAGCGGATCTTTTCGTTAGAAACAGCCCCCCCCCCCCCGCCCGTCGAAAAGATACAAGTATTTTAAAAAAATACTGGTTCCAAAGTTTGTTTTAACATAAAAAATAAAATAAAGAAAAAACAATTATTCGAAAAAAATGTGTACTCTCACATTTTTAATAATATTCTTTGTACAATAGGTTTTTAAAAAATGACGTCATATATTTATTTATTAATATATTTTCCAGTTCATTCGGTATATCTCTTTTTGTCATATTTCAGTTAAAGACAAAATAATAAACAAAAAAAAAACAAAAAAAAACCAAAAAAACCTGTTTTTACCGAATGGCCGGGAGATTGGAAGATGTTTGTTTCACATTCGAAACATTAAAAATAGAATAGCACAGATTTCGATAATGCTTTTATTTATTAAGTTGCTAGACGATACTGGACACTATGATAAGGTCACAACATCATACTGTGTTCCGAGAACACATTAAAGGAAGCGGGTATAAAATTGTTCGAATCGAACTAACCTTAACATGCAAACACGTGTTGCACATTGTATTCTTCTGGCTAGTGAAATATTTCTGGAATTGCCATTTCACTATTGTGCGTATACGTTCATCGAATGGCTAACCAACACCAGACCGGTGAGAGACGTCAGAATAATCCCGCTGCGGCACCCCATGCACAAAGACCAGTTTCCGGTTTGCTAAAGAGGGTGAAATATAATAACGATGTGTGTTTCAAATGTTAAAATTAGAAGTGAAACATTTGAAAAGATCAAGTATATACATTTGTATAGGCGGCAGACAATATGGATCAATCTGGTAAGTTCTTACACATGGACTGGCAGCTTGAGGTGAAATTCGAGATTAAAAAGCTATTCGCCAAATTAGGAATTGAATTGAAAAAGAAGAACTTAAAAAATGGAATAAATTCAATTGCGTATGGAAATCATGCACTGGAGATTAAAGAGAAAAAAGTTTTTGGCGCACTTGCTATCTTATGATTTCGAATTTTGAGAAGGCGGAAGAAGTTTTAAAGTTTTTTGTCCGCTACAATTCACAAAAAGAACGATTAGAATCTTTTACACGATTTTTGCAATTTCGGTTTACATACGAAATCCACTCCAAACGTTCATTTTTCTGTACTATGTGTTTAAACACACTTAAGAAACCTCACACCTATTTGCGTCAGTTATCAATAAGGGTCGATAGAAAAAAATAAAAAATCATCTAATTTAAGTTTTTCCCCACGATATATGTACTACGTTAATTCCGATTTTTTTTTTTTTTTGATGTTCGTACAGCTTACGAAGTATCTTGTAATTGTATATATCTTGGAAATTTAAAACTCCAAGTGGAAATATTCGAAACTGATTTTTGAAACGATAATAACCTCTGAGGAGTTTACATACAAACGGTATTAAAAAAAAAAAACAAAAAAACAAAAAAACGTAGTTGAATTCATGTTCATCACCATTACATTTTCTTGCGCCCATTGGCTTTCGCGTTATTTTCGTTCAAATTACGCAGATTCTAAGAGAATTTTTTGGTTTTCTTTACGATGAAAAGAGTTCTCTACCGCTGATGTTTGAGCAGCAACAGAAAATTTATTGGATCACCTCCAAAACGCCGTCAAAGTTTGAATTTAGTAACTTGGGCATTTATCCTAGAATATTTTTATTCGGCAAAAGTTCAGCCAAGTTTACACGCGCTTTTAATTAACATACCTTACACTTCAACAATCGTACGTCGTTAAAGATTAACAATATGCGGACCCCCCGAGGATTCTGTGACGGGCAGCGGCGTATCCAGTTTTTTCCCCTGGAGGTTAAACAATCGCACGCACTACTGCACAAACAAAAACAAAGAAGCCACTTTCTTTTTTTAAATTTCAAGAAACAAAAATTAATACTAAACTTATTCGAGACAAAAACTGATATATAAATTCAGATAAAATTAACAAATCCATCATAAATGATAAATCATTTGTTGTGTAAAATTCACGAAAAGACTTACAAATAATTTTAAACTGTTTTACACAAAATTATACTAAGGAGCATAAAAATAACGATCCGAAAATCCACGCAATTCTTTTTATATTATATAGATATGCATAAGTCTTCAAGGTAGCCGCACGTATCGTCACAGTCCCATTTCGCTATTTGCTTGCTTTGATGCATCATTCATCAGAACGGATGTTTTAAAATCAATATTAGTCAGATGTAACGCTCTTTGTCGTCAACTGACTACGTTGAAATTGCGACAGATCGACCATAGCAGCATGCTATTGCCCAGGTGGTCAAAAAAAATGTGTTGTTGAAAATATTTGGGGATATTGAAATAAACACGGCTCTATCAAAAGCAATCAAAATAATCGTCCCGGAAACAGAACTATGAGTGTTACTTT
Source organism: Icerya purchasi (assembly GCA_039619475.1). Classification (NCBI taxonomy): domain Eukaryota; kingdom Metazoa; phylum Arthropoda; class Insecta; order Hemiptera; family Monophlebidae; genus Icerya; species Icerya purchasi. The sequence continues at coordinate 527,037,777 of CM077115.1, read as the reverse complement.
GATAATGATAATAATGAGCTTTTGAATATATGATAACTTCTGGTGCGACTCACAAGGTAGGTTCCGTGCTTTACTCTCTCTCCTCTTTTTAGTATGTCAATGTGTTATATACATAAGATTATTTAACTAAGTAATTTGTTCCTTATAAGTTACACAGATGATTCAACCATTTACGACCTGGATTAATAAAAGTATCGAAATATTTTTAATATAAAAATACTGTAGGTTACAAAGTTCAAGCGTTTATTTTTTTATTTTTTTTTCCCCCACTGTACCGGTAAACCCACAAACAGTGCTCGTGACCTCGACCATATGCTGATTACTTACACCCTAGGAATATAACGTAATTCCCAGGCATTAACCCAACCCTCCAGTGAGGGACTAGGTTCGAGTTATTTAATTCTTTTTACAGACTGCCAAGATCACCAAGTTCAAGCGTTAAGTGTAAACTTGGTCTAAATTTCAACTAAACAAACTGAAATTTAAAGAAAAGATTACAAAATGTTATCAGATTTATAAACTTTTAAAAATGAAAAAAAATATTTAGAGACGATAATTGACGAAAATTTGAAATTTAATAAACGAATTAAGTATATAGAGAGTAAAGTTATCAAAATATAAAACAACATCGCTATAAAAATTCCTTTGGTTATAACTATGAAAATGCTCTATAATGTCTCATTTAGACAAATTACGGAATATAATTTTCTGCTACAGCTTGAAAAAAATTAACAGATCTTAAATGTAAAAGATTAATTTTATTTCAAGTTAAAAAACCATTTCTTTTACTTCTGTATTTGTTATTGTCGGTTATATACTTCTTATATTACACAATTACAATAGACTGATAATATTAAAAATATATAAAAAGAACTTTTAAATGAATATTAAATGACAAAATATTTCAAATGGAAAATTTAATTTTATTAGCGGAGTAAAATATTTAGAACATAAATTCCACAGAATGCTATAATTATAAAACACAGCACACGATATAAATTTAATCAATGTACCGCAGAAATTTTAAAAATTAAAAATAAAATTTAATAATTTAGTTATAAATTTACTAAATTAATATCAAAATTAAAATGTAACTTTAATCCAGGAAAAACTCTTAAAACTGGATCCCTATATTTCTAATATATATATATATATATATATATATATATATATATAAAAAATAAATAAAAATATATATAAAAAAAACCCAAAAAATCGAGTACAAAAGCATTAAAATTGTTTTGCAAACACTCATGTATAATAGTATTTTTTTCGCAAAATTTACATTATTAATGCTTTTTAATACGGGTGAATGTAATGAACGATAATAAAAACGTATATTACACACCGCAATAATAATTAACCGACGTGTAAACACACGTTAATAGAATTCAATTAGAAACGTTATAAAATTGTAAAACGCAAAACTACACATACAATACAAAGAGGCATTACAATGAATTTTCTTCAAACGCAAATTATTCGACGATTAATGTTTATGTGTGAACATGGCGGGCACATACAAAATACATGATAATTACAAAACAAATTTTATCAATAAAATATCTCGACCTTCTTCATAATTCTTCCATGATTATTGTACAAAAAATATTTATAAAACCCGAAATCAAGTCCAAACCGACAGAAAAAAACATAACCAAAAAAAAAAAAATTAATTTTAAATATGTATTTTTTTCTAAATGTAAACACACACCTATATATATAAACTCGGCCATTTTGGTTTCGCAAGGGGCTGTGCCCCTTGATCCCTCTTGCTTACATTTCTGTCTCTTTCTCTTCTACAATTTGTTGTATAAAGTGATCAAAATTTACAACGTAATTCTTACCGGCATTGACCGCCCCCCCCCTCAAAAAAATAACTTCACAAAAATCCTGCTCTAACATTTAACTTTCATTACACAAAATTAGGACATTTTTTCCTTACATAAAATTGTAGCATTTTTTGGTTACAAAATCTAATTTAAAATACAACAAACGTTGTAATTTAATTGGGACATATTTTCTAACGGGGGGGGGGGGGGGGGAGCCTAAGAATTACTTTATAATTAATATATATATATATATATATATATATATATATATATATATATATATATATATATATATATTAATTACAACGTAATTCTTAGGCTACCCCCCATTCGAAAAAATGTCCCAATTTTATGTAACGTTTGTTATATTTTATAGGATTTTTGTTATTGTTATTTCAAAAATGTCACAATTTTATGTAATGAAATATGTAACGAAAAAATGTCTTAATTTTATATAATGAAAGTTAAATGTTAGAATAGGACTTTTGTGGTTACGTTATTTATTTTTTTTTTTTTGTGTTGATGCCAGTAAGAATTACGTTGTAAATTTTGATCATTTTATACAAAGTATAGAAGAGAAAGAGACAGAAATGAAAGCAAGAGGGGTCAAGGGGCACAGCCCCTTTCGAGGCCAAAATGGCCGAGTTTATATATATATATTAAAAAATAGACATACAGGAAAAACAATAAATGTGAATACATGGGGGTATTTAGTGAAAATTTCATTTTAAGACATAAGCATAAATCGAATAAACCAGACGAAGATGAAAAGCAAATGGCGGGTAAAATATTGTTATTAGTTCGGACGACCATTCTCAGTTGTCCTATCGATACAAGAAAAAAAAAAAAATTGGCAAAAAATACACGCTACCAAGTTTGACCGTAATTGCTGCATTGCCAGTTCGAACTGGAATTATCGTCAATTAGGCAATCTCCAATTTTAGATTGGCGCAATCATAGCAATTAACCGTGAGAAAAGAAAAATTGTTGTTTTTTTTTTATAAAGCAAAACATTGAAAATTACTTTCATTTGACATAATCAGGAAACGTAAATAAAACCTAATTTACGCAATTATAAAAAAATATCTCAAATTTACTTGTGTCCGAACGACATTATGTAGCGGAGAAGAAGCATAAGTAGGAGCAGGAACCAGAGTTAAAATTTTGCAGTGTAGGAGAGAACGTTCAACAGCGAGAGCGGAGCATTCAAAGAAAATATGACTTGTGTATCATATATGAACAGAGGGACAACAGAATTACGATGCGATCAATCAGAAGTCGGCGATCGGAAAAATCGAAATTTAATTAAAATATATAAAAGATCAGAAAAAAGAAAAATGTTTACAATAATAAAACTGAAATTAAAAATTTGCAACTGAATATGTTTAGTCATTTTTTCTTTCTACGTTTGGACTTGATAATATCGGATATTTCGAAATTCCCCCTTTCCTTTCAAGGCTAAAATGCTAAGCGCCTACTTTTCCAAACAATTGACCCTTTTTTTTTCTTCCTGTTTTCGATTCGTTAAATCATTTGCTATTTATTATTAGTATATCTATCTACAAACAAAGAATAAATAAAAAATAAGTAAATAAGTAAATAAATAAACAAATAAATAAATAAATAAAAGTCATGAACAAAAACCAAAAAGCATCAACGAAATAAGAGATAAAAAGAAAATCAAAAATCAAAACGGAATTATATATCAATTAAATTATATATTGTACTTCGAAAACTAACGATTAACCGTGAGAAGCCTTCTTCTCAGCACGGCAATTGCAGTCGATATATATTTCAAATTTCCAATGCGACACACTTATACCCGATGATATCCTGCTTATAGTATGGGGGGCTCCTTTTACTTGCCTTATAAAAAGACAAACAAAAACATACAATCGCCATAAAACATTTTATAGATTTTCTCTGTGCACTACGCATTAATGTAATTAGAGTATTTCGGAAATACCTATATGTATCAACAATACATCATCAATCACCTTTTTTTCTTTTCTTTCGCCGAACTTTTATCACTGTGCCGAACTATATTGCATTAAATAGAAGAGTTTACGCGTGTGTGTAAAAAAGCCACATTACCATCCCAGATCTGGCTGAATTATCTCGCTATCCGTAGACAGCTAGAAAACCTGACTCATCTGAACTGGCGAGCCGAAGGTTACAAAAACTACTATGCGCTTCGATAAACACATATCATCCCAACAGGAGGAGAAAAGAATTTTACATATATTTATATAAATATATATATATATATATATATATATATATAAAGAAATAATAATAATAAAAGTTGTTTTAAAACAAGTTCACACGGCGCAGTTCTGAATGAATAAAATGGAAAAAAGCCAAAAATTCCAGTTCTCGCAAAAATCGAATTTAATTCAGATCTCGCCGCGGCAAGCTATCGGTTACTACACATTTATTCACATTCGCATCATGAATCAACTGCATAATAACTCTGCAACCAACTATATTAATCAATAAGCGGAGTTTTAACGACGACTGCCATAAACAGTGAAGAAAAACCTATCATCAACGGCAATATACAAAAGAAATGCCTAAAAACTTGATACCACACACAGCTCTCGTCGGAATGTCGTATTATGTTATAATCCTTTCTCTAAATGTTACTCTTATAAAAAACAGGATATACAGCGGATGCACAGGAAATCGCATGATGTATATGTGTGGGTCGTCGTCATCGTGACGAGAAGTATGAAGTCGAGAACGTAGAATTTCACAGTAAAAAGAAGAAAAAAAACTACTAGAAAAAACCGGTCAGAAAAATTTTGCTTAGTGCGCTGAAATACATAGGTTCCGAAAATAATGTTGTCATCCCCCGAGCGTACTTTTGGCAAACAAAACACTTTCTCTTCCACTAGTCATCTCTTATTTCCCACCACCGCCACACACTTTCGTATCATTGAATAATGGAATCATGTGTATTGTAATTATGCGGGCGACAAATAGGACGGGGAAGTATTCCGAGTCCCTAAAAGTATGTGTAGAATATAATTCTCGAATAACTAGATTCACGCACACACTCCGAGCAAAAACAATTTTAAAAAGGCATTCCTACGAGAAAATATCATAAAAACCGCCTTTTTTATAGAATATCTAACGTGTGTGTTCACTTTTAAATTTTGATGGCTGATGTCGACAGTCGCATTAATCCTTTTTCAAAGGCTTTTGTGTCTATCGATCATTTCCTACACGTGGTAAGCGAAAGTATTTTAACAGAAAAGGGGAGAGGGGATATGGCACGTCGCAGGCGAATTATAAGCGGTAACCGGTTTACGAGAGGAAAATGTAAGAGTGTAGTAGAGGCAAATGGCAGCATCAACGTTACGCTTCCGTGACATTGGCCCTAGCAATAACGAGACGTCGCTAATTCTGGCTTGTCTACGTTCAAGGTCAACGTTTCGAATCCGCTCACCGCTCGCTCGACACGATTCGATTATATTTCATAATTACAGCTTCTACGTCACGTACATTTTTTTTTTCAATTATGTGTATTCTTTAAATTACAAGTCTGACCGCCAACACCGGAGACATAAGGCGGACATGTTATTACAGACATTACCACTCACTGGGCGAATATACTTTTCGACGATCCTTATCAATAATTCAGCGTTTTTTTTTTTTTGTTTTTTTTTGGTGTGTTTCTTCGGCGTAATAAGCAACATTGCATTTTATGCCTATCGTCATTAGCGCTTTAGTGTAAAACTGATCAGAAATTGTTTCACACAGAGACAAAAAAAAAAAAAAAACACACTCAAAGGAGATTTCGGAAAATCAGTGAAATTAAGTTATACGCAGTGGTAATCCTCCACTACGGCGAAGTCTAATGTCTTTTTAAAACTATATGAAATTTATATGAAATATTTACATATATGAAATTAATAGTTTGTTTAAAAATAAAAGAAATGTAATCTACGACCTCGTAAAATTATACACATACGCGGATATTTTCAAAAATGGTTCTACGCCTGTTCCTTTCGAACTTTTTTCGCAGCTGGTGCGAATTGTTCTTAAGCTGTACCACATTCCCACCTACAGTAGGCGGTGGAAGAAATATGGTTCTCACCATTACACCGGTAAATGAGTATAATTTTTAAAAAATTTGAATCAAATAATACACCGATACAGCATAACTCCCTTTTTTTTAAATGCGCCACTTTTTTTCTACTTTAATTTTGTTAAAGAGAAATAATAACAGAAAATCGAAATAACGGATACTCTAGATCCCCCATTGGGGCAATATGTATGCTTCTTCCCTTCTCGCAGTTTTATTTCGATTTTCTGTTATTATTTCTCTTTAACAAAATTAAAGTAGAAAAAAAGTGGCGCATTTTAAAAAAAGGAAGTTACGCTGCCGCACCCTGTATAATGATGTACATTATTTCATTAAAATTCTTATTTCACGGAGGATTAGATATAATCATGTTTCAGTTATTGAGGCTATTAAAAAACTATAATATACATGTACGAACAAACTATAATTTCCAATAGGTGTATCGTAAACTATAATTTTATCTTAGACATGACGATTACAACATAATAGCACACAGTGGTAGAACAACACTTTGTCGTCCCATCAACAGCTCAATTTCTATTACCTACCCCACCACCCGAAAGTAGTTGGAATAACAAACCTTATTTAAAAACACTACTTCTGGCAGAGCGACACTACTGTTACTACTTTTATTTGTTCGACCACAACACCGTGTTCTTTTCCTAATCAGCACAGAGTGTCAAAGAAATAACAATAATGCCCACGATTTTTTGGGTGCTGCTGCCCCCTGGGGTATTATAACCGGAATTAATTCATCGCGGCGCCTTAAACAGCTCCTTTAGATGTTTTAGTCGTTCGTATTATATATCGATTTGTTGTAAACCTCATAATTAATAAAGTATCCCCCTCCCCATTAAACTATTGCATATCTTGTACGAGCACTGGACGCGCGCGCGAGTTATTTTCAAAAAAAAAAACAAAACATGTTGACAAACTGTTATTTTTAGCCTCGCGTTTATTAATTAGTTGATCTTTTCCGAAGGAATTAAATTCTAATCGATTACGAACCGAAAAACATAGAGCGCGACTGTGGACAGGGTGAAAAGAAACGATTATTCGCACGACACATTCGTGAAGGAAAAAGGTATTTCTCTCTCTATTGTTGTGTTTAAATTTTTCGTAAATTAAAAAATAGTTCACGAAAGCTTTTTACACTCGACACAGAAGAATCCACGAAATTTAATGCGAGACGAGAGAATGACGCAGTCCACATATTACACAATTAAAACGGCTGGCAATAGAAAAAGAGAAATTAGAAAGAAAATATCTCTATTATCCCGTTCAATGCGAAACGTTCAAATATAAACGGAAAACAACACTGTTATCTGTGGGAACACGTTTTCGGGTCTGATCCCCGTTATCATTTGAAACTTACTTTCGGCTTTTTTGATAGGCTAGAAAGCATTACTACAGGTACTCGTTTGTTGGTTTTATACCTTAATAATAAACGGAAGAGGAGGAGGAATACCAGAAGATACACAAGACGACGGAAGAACTAAATGAGTTATAATATTTTTACCGCGATCTTGATTGATTCTGTATGATGTCCAATCTTTCAGGGTAACGTTCGGTGAATTCGCTTTTGCAAGTGAAGCGGTACTCTTTAAAAGTCGAGTAATCTAGCCCAACTGCGCGCGATGGCTCGGGAATACGAAATTCTCCTTATTAATTAATTGTGGAATATTTCGATTTAATCTCGTAGTAACAATTACGAAATTAAACGAATAAACGGGGACCCCGAGTAAAGACACTTTCGGAAAAAACAAAGTATTTCCGAAACTCCGCCGCTGATATATCATCATCATCGATATATGTATTTCTGAAAATTCTTATTAACGCTATATAGTACGGACAGAACACACACGTCAAGATTCTGTCCACTAACACGAGGTTTTTAGTACAAAAGCGGAAAATAATAAAGTTTGTTCGGATGTGTTTTATGTAGAACACGAAATTATTCACGTCCGATACCAGGGCAACTTTGCCGCGTTTCCCCACATAATTCACTTTATATGTACATATTATATGCTGCTTTTTTTACGGTAGACTGACAAGGTCGCTCTCGGTTAATTCACACGGACGCGGTGCTACGACATTCTGCTCGACTTCTTACGAAACTAATTCAATTCGTTTGAAGTGTTTAAATTCTATTCGCTACAATAATTACATTAATTGTCTATCACAAATCGAAACGCACAGAGAGCTCTACCGTGTATCCTCCAGACAATATCTCTCTAGTCACATTTTCACTTTGACATACGCGTTGTGCTATAATCATCCGAGACATGAAAAATAGTCCTAATAATAAAATTTGTTTCAATCGTAATTATCGGAACAGGGAATAATACGTACATATACACATAGCCGTACGGCAGGTATACACATAAAAATTATATAATGCCATTAAAGGTAAGGTAAAGCAACGGAACGAGGCAAAGGGACTCCGGCGCGGTTCACAGAAGAAAAGCCAACAACCAGAAACCAACATCGGCATCGGCATCGGCAACAGCAACAGCCAAGTCGTCGGATCGGTTGAGTTGTTTAAACCGAAACCGTGACTAAAAGACTCCATCGGAATACAGCCCCCCGCGCGACACGACTGACCGTCGAAGCAGCGTGAAACTGTGTTCTTTGATGCGTCGTGCGTGCGTGTGTAAGTTAAAAAAAAAAAAAAATGAACGAACGAACCGAAACAGAACGAACGTAATGATGAAAAAATAAAAGATGAACTATACACGGCAGACTGAACTAAATGTGGGACCTCTAGGTTGGTCAGAGGCGCAATATCAGGTCTCACGCACCAACAACTGGACGTTCACGAATCGAAAGGAGACAGATGAATCACATCGGAGGACGATACACTTCTAGATGGCCGTGAACTCGTCGCATTTCGACGCCGCACACAATGGTACCACTTTGAAAAATATTCCCTACATCCACGTGTTCGTATATGCTGCCTTGTGTGTTGAAATAAATAAGCACAACCTTCATTCTATATCATCGGATTATATATATCTATATCTATATCTATATCTATATCTATATCTATCTATCTATATATATATATATATATAAATTATATATGAAACATATAGAGAATGCTCGCGTAAACGTTTTTAGCGAGTTACCGCGTAAATCTTTAATAATACCGATAATCAAAGATGAAATCAACACTGACAAAACTATATGTGTTTAATACAGTTTTCATCTTCACTTCGATGTAGCGGATCAGCTGGAGGGAAAAAATCGACAGAACATTATAAAGTCGAAGTGATCGAGTTCGGCTTTATCGGACAGCGCGTAAAATAACTCTTGTCAAGAGGCCAGGAAATACAGCACAAGAAAAGAAAAACCAACGCGAATTAATCTTTCAAAAAATCGATAATTGGTAAAGAAAAAGTGCTCTCAAGTCAAATTATGCAGGTCGCATGAAAGAAAAAGAATGCAAACGGTATTAAATAGTTCACAAAAACATGAATTTTTAAGTGTTAAACAATGTAGTTTGATCAGTTTTATACACGTTAACCAGCTATTAATATATACGTGAATCTTTGATTGTACGAGATGGATCTAAAGAGTCACATCGGAGGACGTTTTTCTGTTTTATAATACCATCACTCTTGAATCTTAATATGTAAGGTAAAACAAAAAGTAACTAAATTTATATAAATCAAAAGGAAACACCGTTAAAAAGCATGACTCGTACCTCATGGTATATAAATTATAATATAAATTTCAAAAAAAGATTAACAAAAAAAAATTGAGGCAACATTATTAAAATTAAAATGAACGAAACAAACCTAAAGATCAAAATCTGATTCAAATTAGTATTTACTTATAATACATATATATATATAAATAAAAATATATGCAAATACACGCATTGAAGGGCTATGTCCCCTGGGACTTTGCACTGTCTACGACGGTTCCACCGGTTCGCCCAACAACAGTTCTAATGAAAAAAAAATCAACAAACGAACATCGATATGTTGAAACACGATCGTAATGACAACACAAGTGCGGGGAGATCGTCCTTTTTCTGATTCAAACGATAATGTATGACAAACAATGATCACATCCAACCGACAAATTACCAAAATTGAGATAATAAACGACTTGGCTTAACTTTATTAAATATTTTGTTTTAGAGCGGCCACATTATTCCTGACGTGATGCCTGCCCAAACACGTTCTTCATTTGGCAATTATAAACTTTTACGTCCCATCTAAAATCTTTACTTGTCGCCTGTCGCATGTCGTGCGATAAAATATAGTGGTAAAAATATAATCGAATACGTACGAATAAAATTAAAAGTAACAATATTTTTTAACTTAACTAATTAGACTCCACCAATCAGAGAACACGAATAAAACTATAATGAAAATTTCTTCAATATATACAAAGTGATGATATAGGGGTAGTATGAGCAAAAATTGTATAAACTCGGTTCACGGAAATAGCTTTGTGGAACGTTCAAACCCCTCTTTACATTTAATTTAAAATACTTATTGAAAATTTCTATGTAGCAAAGACCGATCCGGATTGTACGTTAGAAGAGAAACTGGCGAATATATAATACACGGAGGCGCGTACCGGAGGAAATTGCTTAAAACCGTCACATCCTATTTCTAGTCGTAAAAAATGTTTGCATCATCATTTAAAAAAAAAAAAGGCAGCAATATTATGTATTAAGTTTAATAAAATTTTAATATATTAAATATAATTAAAGACAGCAAACCCAAGGGGGGTAAAAAAATAAAAAAATAAAATAAAGACACATATTTAAAATAAGCCAGATGAGCCTAGTATTAATTGTGTTGTACATTTCACTTAAATGACGTGTATAATAATATTGTACATATAACTGAAATAGGAAAATCATAAAAAAAACAAAAAAAAAAACAAACTACTATTTCTAGCAAAATTCTATCTCATTCTTGAAAATAAGACAATTTGTTCAAAACGTTTCAACGGTACACATAAATAAAAACCAGTTTCACTTTCAACGATAATAAAATGATATTTCCCTAGTTCATCTATTTTATACTACGCGTAATTGCTCTAGTTCCAATGTAACTAGTTCAAGTAGATTGGCTAAATGGTTTAATTCGAGCAAAAAAAAAAGTCGCCCCTAGTTCTTAAAACTAAACTTCCAATATAGTTTTTATTATTGAATTGAGATTAAAAAAGAACTATAGAACAGAGAAAAAAAGGTTAGTCAATAAAACGACTTTTTTCTTTTTTTTTAACGATATGGCCGGAAATTGTTTATCGTTGACTTTTACAAACAAGATTACCGTGGGAAAACGTTAATTTCGGAAACGCAAATACTGGAATAGATTAGATTATTTAAATGAGAAACATTTTATACTACATAGCACAGGAATATAATACGATAAACGTGTCGCCGATGTTTTACTGAAGCAATACGTTTCCTGTGACGCTATCGCGTGTTTGCTCTTTCACTTAAATCACTATTAATAATATAAATTCCGCGAAAGAAGAAAAAATTTATATTACACTACTTTATAGTCGCGACGATGACCACTTGATTTATTCTCATACTGTAATATTTAAATATTACAAAAATACACAGTTTAAAATTAATAATAATAATAATATAAAGTGAAATATATTTAAGCGGAAAATCACATACGGGCAAGTAGATGAGGAAGGATTGTTTCCTTGTCAGAGGGCACGAATTATACTAACCTTGTTCGTTTACTGTTAGGTTATTTTGTTATTTGTTAATTCGGGATGTCGAAAGTTACCTTAAAACTCTAAACCTCTCCTCTCTGTGTCGCACATTGGCTGTTCGCATTATTAAGCTGATTATTTGAGGAATTCGGATATTCATAAAATATTTACAATCAACAGTCTCCCAATAATCCATACTATAGAATAGAAGAATGAAAAATTTTCTGACGATCTAATGCGCACGTATATATGTATATAGATGCGGGAAAATTTCTCTCGCATACTGTCTATTTTTAAAAGGAGTCAATCAATTTAAAAATAAATAATACTAAGTTGTGCATTTTAATCGATTTCAATATAATAAGTAAATAAGAAATTAATGACACAAAAAAGACCTAAAAAAAAACACTTTATTAAATAAATACATGAAGATGTTTGTGTATTTAAAACGTTTCGTATGACATAAAAAGCATCGAGCCTTTTTTAAGTTTACGTTTAAGTTTATAATTAAATGAGGTTTACAGTCAATTTTATATTATATTTAAACATACGGGACGACGCAACGGTGGCTTACAAAATCTTAGAAAAATATACATTTACGCATACATATAATAAAAATGATCCGAACCATTAAATGTTCTTTCAAAATAATAACGGACCGACTGCCCCCTTCCCAGAGTGTGTATGTCTGCGCGTGTGTACACGAATTATTATAACTCATTTCGGCAGCATAAATACGACATCACCAGAAAAAGTTGAAAATGTCACGATGTAAAAATAAAAATATTTCCCGATGCTTTCCACATCCGTTCTGCGAGCTTGCTAACGGATTTCGTTTATTTTTCCACAAAATATGCGCGCATTTTAAACATTTTCGCGGCCCTAACATCATTTGGAAACACTCTAACTCCGAACACATTGAGGCGCAATTGTCGGAAGGCAGTAGCGTATACAGGGGAGGGGGGAGGCAATTGCCCCCCTCAGAACCACTGTGATATAAAAATAAATGTAGTGTCAGAATAAGTACCTGATATTATTTTTTATGAAAATATATTTTATTTTTTCTGTCATAAGTTGCATAATTCGAAAACATGTTTCCATAACATTATATATATATACATACAAATAAATACACAGCTATTTGAAAATTTAGAATCCCCCCTCAGAACCATATTCTGAATACGCCACTCTGTCGGAAGGGGCTGTATTTTTATATGCTTTATACATTAGCTTCGCCAGTTTGTAATGGAATTTTGGAATCCATTTTTCACCCACTTCCCAACGTCCGAATGATTTGAATATTTTTAATAATTGTCAGAACCCGATGGCAATGCAATATTATGCAGAAGAAAAATATATTTATAAACGGAATAAGTTTTATTTCCAGCGAAAACAGGATTTCATTATGCTTTCCGCCACGAAGTGGCGGCTCGACGAATGCAACGGGTCTTCTGCTGTAGCTGGTCTTTTTCTCCAAGCAGTCACACCGTGGCGGGAAACATAATAAATCTGGCTGAGGATGCTTCCATCTACGTGTTTTCGCTGGAAATAAAACTTATTCCGTTTATAAATATATTTACATTTTTTAAATTTAGTTTGTAGTCGCCGGGCTTTTCTTCTGCATAATATTGCATTGCCATCGGGTTCTGACAATTACCAAAAATATCAAATCATTCGGACGTCGGGAAGATTTAGATCGCTGTATTGTATTGTTGAATTTACGGGAAGGGTGAATATGCAACGGAATTAAGCATAGCTTTAGTTAAACGCAGAAAATTATTATAATGATCCTTCTGTTACATTTCCCCTTCAAGACTAAAAAAATTAAAAACCATAGTTTAAAAAACTAAAAACAAGTGCTTTATATGTAAGATAGAGCGTAAAATAATTTCAATTCTTTTACAATACTAACCCCTAAGAGTGAATAGATATAAACATTAATTAACTTCAATTCACAATAAAAATTCAAGTTCTTTTCCAATATTAATAACTAAGAATGCAGAGGAGGACATAAATAATTAATTTCAATTCAAACTAAAGAATGGGGTGGTGATTTTTTTTTTTTATCATTTACATTTGTTGAGAGACTGAATGACTCCTGATAAAACCATGCCATGCTTTATTTTGAATTAAAGATAATTCTTAATGTCCACTTCTTCACTCTTAGGTTAATATTGTAAAAGAATTTAAATTATTTTACATATTTTAGCAAAGCATACGACGTTTTTAGTTTTTTAAATTATAATCTTATTAGAGATCAGCGCTACAAAAAATAAATTGTAATAGCTTCAACTTATTTTCAATTTATAACTTCATGGCCTACTAAAATTCCCGTAACCGCTGGACATTTTTCAATTCCAAAACAAAAGCTGCGACAACACATAGAGTAAACAAAAATGAATGTAAAATTATTTGTACACGACGGACACCATACTATGTATTAATTGTTAAATCTTATTCCAAGATATATTTGATACTGTGTATGAAAAGTTCAAAAAAAATTATGCACTTTTAAATTGCTGTTAATGGTATGAATGACCTATGTACACTTTTCGCTCCCCACATTTAATCGTGTAAGGTATAAGAAAAGAAAAAAAAAAATGATCGATCGGGTATTGAACTGATCGTTAACACACGCATTAAACCAGCGAAACTAGTATTCAGGCCAACGCAATGTAAAACACAAACTATTTTGTTTTTTGTATTTTTTTTTTTTATCAGGAATACCAACAGGGAACCTCCTCCCCCGAAACAAAACAAACTACATAGATTTTGAACGCTAAAATATTATTGCGGTAGTATACAATAATACCGAAAGATGTTATTATGCAACAGACGGTGTAGTAAAGAACCTGAACACACACACACATGTATATATCAACTAACGCACGTTTCCCATTTTCAATTGTTGGTTATCGTAATGTTCTCATCACTGGCATACATTATCATCCAGCTAGAATATAATTTTTTACTTTTATCCAACACACTCTGCCCACACTATTTCTATTCTTTATTGGTTTTTTTTTTCTTTTTTTACCGTGTACATTAAATGTATCTTTTTTGTCGTCATATTCTTCGTATTCCTGGCATACTTCTGCGTGACTTTAAAACACGCGCGCACACACAGACACTATTCATCATCGATCTAAACTCTAAATTACGTAGTTTTATTTTATAATCGGGGTTACTCGAGTTGATTCTTTTTTTTTCTTTTTTTTTCTTTTTCTTTCTTTTTTTCTTTTTTTGTATTCAAAAAAACACAATGCGCAATTTAATACACAAACGTTAACATTAGCACACAAAAAGTCGGCCAATCATGTATTATAGACACATATTCGGACAGTTGGACCTACATTGCGATCGAGAGGTTCCGTGCTCAAATGTCGCAACGACAGGTAGGCCCAATCGTTCGGAAGCAAAGCGAAGATTTCTTTCTAGTTGAACAATTATTCTAGCTAATTCTGTTCAGATCAATATAAATTAGTCACACGGTGCGCTCAGGAAGAATTATTACGGCTACAGTCAAGGTCTGTTACATCGTCGTTAAAGCGCGTTCTTGAAAAATTACAATGAACACCGCGCTGTCGAAATCAAGCCTGATTTCCAGATGTTAATTTCCAAAGTACATAGACAGTGCGCGCTGATCGGTTTTGCTCGGCCAGTAACAAACGTTTCTCCTTGAAGAACTGCAGCTGGCGACAGACAACCATTTAAGTACACACCGCAGGTAGCGACCATTCCACGAGATAAATTAGAAACGGACTAGAGCGATTTGTTCAGACTCGCAAGCTGTAAGATTCCAACCAAAGTTCGGAACATGCGCAGCAGGTTACTACACTAAAAAATTGAACTTTTGACCGGAGGGGTCCTTTCCATCCTATTCGTTTTTCTACCTTTGAATGTCTGCTTCCAAGTTTGAATACATTATAACACAGGAATATGGAGGTTATAAATTTTCTGCGACCAAATAAATGAAAATAATCGAAAGTATATACGTAGTATTCCCGATATTTGAAATGGTAGAATATATGTTTAATGACAGATATAATTTTTTTGAAACTACATGTAAATAATGATAAACATAAATAGGAAGTTAGTATATGTTGAATGAATAGCTAAAAGTTAAGCTAATCGGGCAAATTTCGAAAGCCACAGTCAATATTTAATTATCGAAATCAACGAGCATACCATCATAGTTATTTATTGAAAGTATGATATTTGTTTTGCAATCAAAAGTGAAATTGAATGTTTAAACATTTTTATATTTGTAAAATCAAGTTGTCGTCTTCTCGAAGAATACTACTTTTAATATAAACGGCTGTATTATTTTTCATTACTAGATTAAAAATGCGATAACTAAAAATCTTAAAGCCGTTGAACGTTAAAAAAACAGCGTAATGAAGCAGCCATAATTCTGAAAGCACACTTGCTGAACGAACAGCGATTCTTCGAGTGCTGTTTTCGTCTATTTTTTAATAACCTGTGGAATTTTAAAAGTCTGGCACGGAATTCCGGTGCGACCAAAATAATAGTCTAGATGAATTTTATAAAACCCTTTTTACTTTATACATACATATATGCAAGGGCGTCGCCAGCCGATGGGCCGGGGCAAGATGATAGAAAGAGGATATGTTACAGGAAAAATAAAATTTATAAGTTGTAAAGGTTTAATATTTTATTAAACAAGAATAAAATCTTAATTAAAACATAATTTTCGTGGGTTTCTGACAAATTGTTCTGCTACTTTATTATAAAAGTCTTCCAAATTGTCCGTGATTACACGCCTATGAATACTCATCATAGCCAGTTGATTAAAAAGTTTTAAGGCTCGGGGGGGGGGGGGGGGGGGGCAGCTGACCCTTAGCCACGCCCATGTATATATATATATATATATATATATATATATATATATATATATATATATATATATATACAAATATATAAAAATAAAAAGAATCTTCAAATTATTCTAGTCATACCATAACGTACCAAAGTAAGCTGTCAGTATTTTTCTAACAGCAGAGATTAATACGGTTAAAGAGATAGTTTTTAGCTTGCTAGTGAAAATTTGAAAAGTCGCTTTTTGAACGTGAAAAGAAAAATGCTTAATGTGTAAAACGGCTTCATCAGAGTGGACTAATAGTTGAATTTCTATATGATGGTCTTCGTGTTTTGCTTCGTAGACCCCGAGAAATACTTCTCTGAGGTGTGAGTCACTGAGAGTGCATTGAGAAATCAAAATTTTTATGAATTCTATGGAAACGGCTATTTTTTATTTGTTTTTATTGTAGTGTTCAAATATTGCATATACAATAATTGACTACAAGGCTTTAGTGTACCATTTATAAATAAATATATTTCAACACACACACAAATATCTATATCTATATATGTATAATTATGAAAATATTTTCGTAACTCCCCCAAAATTTTGGTCTAGATACGGCTCTAACCTGCAATACATTTATGGTAGTTTTCCGTGTCTTTTTGCTGTTCTTTCTTTTGATTATATTTTATTCTCTCTAATACAATATAATTTTACATATCACTACTGAAAAACAATTGACAATTATTTCTATAAAAAGTAAATCCCATACCCTTGACAGGGTGTCGGGGAATGTGAAATTAATGTTCAGCCGAACGGCACTCTAGTTCCTTAATGGCCAACAATTGTTAACAACAAACAAAAAAAAATCTATATATATATATACATGTGTGTGTGTTATAGCGTACATTTTTAAATTCATTTTTTATTAATATATGTCTATGTATATTTTTTTTAAAAATTCTTTTCCGACCTATTCCACACTTTCGCCACCACTTCCGTACACCAGAACATGTTATCATTAATTATACCTAAACCAACGTAAGCAAGAGGGGTCAAGGGGCACAGCCCCTTGCGGGGCCAAAACGGCCGAGTTATATATATATATATATACAAAAAACAGCGGAAAAATCATAAAAGCAAACAATGGAAAGTTTTAACACAAAGTAGAAAACAAACTGACTAACGAAATAAAACAATCGGAGAAAATCATTTTCAACCAAAAAAAAAAAAAAAAAAAATTATGAGGGCGTAATATTTTCAAATAAATTTAACCGCAGTACTATATAATAATCGGCAAATCAATAATATAAAAAAAAAAAATTATTAGCATAGTATGTATGTAAATGACCTTGCACCTCATTTTATAACTCATGGTCACACGTTAGTCATTTAAATTTTTTACTTTGGAATGCGCAAAATATTCGTATTAATAATAATGATACTTTTGATTAATCGTGATTCCGAAAGGAAAAAACCAAAAATATGAGATTAAATTTTAATTGAAAAATGCAACAGATTTAGAAACCGAATATATACTCTGTGCAAGGGCAACATTATTTTGGGCGCTCTACCGCGGGTTTTATTTACGTGCATACACTGTAGAACTGATAGAATATTTAATCAATATAATTAGCTTAAAAATGTCGGTTACTAAAAATGATGATGACCCTAATACGAACAGGTAGAAAAATACATGGAGGATTAGCAATACTTCCAATGTAACGTTACGTACAAAAATCACATGTAAATAAATTCAGACAGAGGAAATATAGCGATAAAAAGTGTTTCAATAAAACAGCGACAAATTAATTTTAGAGTGAGAACACTGACAACACTCGTAATAAATGTTAATTCGGAATATTTTGTACATGTACAATCGATACAAACGAAAAAACTATTTAAAATAATTACACAGTGAAGTGGTAAAACGTTACATAGAGTAAGCCATTTAAAATAGATTCATTTTGCTTACGTATAAAATACTCAATGAATAAAGCTATGATATTCCACACTTTACGCGAATGATTAATCTCAATACATAATTGTATTCTGAAATTTTTACCTAATATTAAAATTCAAAACATTATCGCTATTACGTAAATCGATTTATTTTTAATTTAACTAAATTAAAATACAACTAAGTAAATACAAAAAATTTCAACGATCTTTTTTT
This sequence comes from Icerya purchasi, assembly GCA_039619475.1. Classification (NCBI taxonomy): domain Eukaryota; kingdom Metazoa; phylum Arthropoda; class Insecta; order Hemiptera; family Monophlebidae; genus Icerya; species Icerya purchasi. The sequence continues at coordinate 527,019,157 of CM077115.1, read as the reverse complement.
TTTTTTAATTTCTAGAATAAAACTTCTACATAAAATACTACAATATTTGAGACGATATTCGTTGCCTGTATTTGGGATAATTTTTTTATCTCTTTCCCTCCATGTTTTTTTTTTTGTTTTTCGAAAAAGCACATTTCTTCTATCTTTTAAAGAAATCATATTCCAAAAGTTGCAATACGATTATAGCACAAAAACTCGCCATCTAAAGCGAAATATTCGCAAATAGCATAAATGAAAAAAAACAAACAAACAAGCAATTCTATGATAGTACTTAATATATCGCACTAAAACATTGATCACAAGCAACAATGCCATGCTTAAAAATACTATAATTTTTTGTTTATCTCGATAAAGTTTCTATTATCTTTGAAAACCCCAGTCCCTACAGATTAAAGTAAATTCCGCGTCGTAATGCAAAAGAAAGATTTGGTGCAGATATACTATTAGATTTTAAATATTATTAAAGGGTAGGCTAAATGTAAGACTTTATTAAAAATACGTAATGTGATCGTACAAGAAAATATTCTCCACCGCAATGTGGAAAAAAAAAAATCTAAAATCCCGCTGTCGCGTAAAATTTGAAATCACAACGACCACACAGAAGAGATTAGTAATAAGCACAGTAAATGAAATATATCGTTTATATCGCGTATTCGAAAAAATAAAAAAATAAAAGTTAACGCAAAACTTTTTAATAATCTTATATAAAACAACACCAAAAACTACACAAATAGAAAATGTATTATTTAAATTAATACATATTGCTGTTTCTCACAGTAATGTCACCCCACAGAATATGTAAAGTACATATCTTATTACGAAACATTTGCTACATTAATGTGCGTGTATAGATATTATGCAATGATCACACTTTTATTAGTCAAAATTGTCAAAAACTACGAAAATATAAATTCAAGAAAAATTTCTGAACGTATTTCTCGAATTTACTGATGGTAAATCATGCACACCGATTAAGAAACTTGGCCCGAATATATAAATTACCCTTTACAACGGTCGATATTGCGGAAAAATTAATTTATGAATACTATTAACGTTGTTTCACAAACACATGTCCAGAGACAAGGCATCTCGTCGCCCCATGGTACACACTAATGGCTTATGGATGAAAAGAAAAATACATTACAAATTTTCGAATAATAACCGGAAAATAACGCAAACCAAACGCACAATTAAAAAAACTCTGCAGCTCTCTTGAAATTATGGATCAAAAAAAGAACAACTGACTTTTAAAAAATACTTTTATAATACACATTAATATACCGTCTATAATAATGGTACACTACACAGTTAACAAACAACACTTTTATCTGAACTGATTATTACCAACGAGTAGATAAAATGAAACAAGAAACACATCGTATTACTGGCCGACTGCAGGGTATTCTTATACGAGAGTCAAAAAATAATAAAAAACAATAAAAAACAATAAAAAATAATAAAAAAAAAACAAAAAAAAACGAAGCGATATTAACGAACAAAGAATTTCCCGCCAAATTATCATCTGCGTTGTGTCGTTCACCTAATGCTAGTATAATACGCTACCCATTTTCATCGTCATATGGTGACCTTGTATGTGGTTGAATGCGTTATGTATTTCTTTTCAAACTTTGTTGGAACACATACAAAATTACCACTACTTGATTACATTGTCGATAATAACCCACGCACAGCGCAAAAGCAATTTCCAATACCATGTGATTTTAGTATATTCACCGACAGCTCCCAATAAAATTCTATCATTCTCAGAATGTTTGAATCATTTTTATCATAATTATCACTTCTCGCTTAAAACGATGATCTTTCGTATCCAAAAAAAAGAAAAAGAAAAGAAGGTAAACTTTTTAGCTAATCACTATACTTAAATAACGCGATATCGATAAAATTTAAAATTAACACTTCAGAAATTGGAATTAATTAAACGTGTAAGAATATGAATATATGAGGTCGTTAGTAGTGCTGCCTCGCTCTATAACGATCTTTCAGTCGACATTTTTGGAAAATTTTGAAGGACAAATTTAGTTCTCAATCGAGGTTATAAATTTGTTCGTTTTTTTTTTTTTTTAGGTTTTCTGACTTGCCCGAAAAAATTCTGTCCGACCAGAAACATAACATCTGATAAATAGTTTTAAATTCTGATATTACCCTTTTAATAAATTATACAACTCTTTCGAGTTTTGTATTAAGAAAAAATATAAGTCTCATAAGAATTTATATTAAAATGCGCGAGATTAATATGATTCACCGTGACATCAGTTTGCGATATTAGATTATTAGATTATTATAGTATTATAGTATTATAATATTAAAATCGACCCTAAAGATGGGAACAGCATGGGTTTATTTTCATAGGAGTTATTCACGGTGTAAATATTCGTAAACTCGACTGACAAGAAATTGTTAACAAATTTATAGATAACGTACTGGTGTAAACAAAAGAAGAAACTCTCTCTAGAGACATTAAACTTTCGGAATTTATACGTATATGTTTTTATAAAAACAAAAAAAGAATAAGTATAATGCAATTAATATTCTCGTAAAGTTATTTAAAATTTCTTCTTTTTTGTGAGCATTTCCTGCATCTAACGGATTTTTACTTCCCATCATTACATTCTAGGAACAAAGTGTGGTTTATATAAATCTTTGGGAAATATCTTTTTCCGTTAACAAGTGAATAGTGAATATTAAATACTGAATTAAGATTACTTTTTTATCGCATTGTTTTTTTTTGTTTTTTTTTTAAGATAATAATATATGTTGATAATATAGCTCGTTGGAATAAAATAAAAATAGAGTGACTTAATAACCCGAAAAAAATTTATTTACTAAAAATAACACGATCTAATAATTCGGATACTTGATTATATAGTAAAAATAGAAGAACAACCAAAAACATCATTATTATTTAAAATTAAAGTTATTTTTAGTTTACAATCATATAGTTACTTCCTTTAAACAATATAACCCTAATTTTCTTTGTTGTTAGAAGGCTTTAACTTCAAATTGTAATATTCTAGCGCAGTGTAAACAAGCGGAAAATTTCTAATTACCAAAAATCAACAATTTTAATTTACTGTTAAGAATCCAACAAGGACGCACTTAAATTGACTGTTACACTATTTATAATTTAAAGAAAACCGCAAATTATATCTTTTACACAAAACTTCGATTATTTTTATCTGGCGAAAAAAATTTAAAAAATAAACGAAACCAAAAAAAAACAGCGGAGAATCGGTTGTGGCGATAATTGCCCAAAGTCTAAGAACACGAAAGTAAAAAAAACTAATATTGTTTACTCTAGAAAGAACAAATGTTTCTGCAGTAATAATGGTACAATATCACATACGATAAACATGAAAAAAGAAAATTAGTAACACACGTACAAACTAAATGTAATTGTTTAGCTCAAAATGTATCTGTGAAAGGTGTAATTTTAAAAATGGCCACATCCGAGATTTTTATCTTTTTTTTTTTTTATATAAAGCAAAACGATTAATGAAATAAAAACTACGATCACACTTTGAAGACTCTTAATTATTTAAAAAAAACCGAATACGTCTTAAATTCCCACGAGAGCGTTTATTGAAAATTATACTTGGATATTTTGCAAAATATGTTTCTAAAATACAGGCGGGAGGAAACTCCTTAACAGTTTTACATCAAAAATCATTCGAAAACAATTCCAATTTTTCTGAGCGTTCCATAATAGTCGGGAAAAAAAAAAAAAAAACTACTTTAATGCGCGCTAAAAACGAATAACTTGACACACAGCTCTCTCTCTTATCGGTAATATTCGATTAAACTCTCTATGTTAACCCTGATTTGTCTTTAGGTCATCTATAAAGATAAAATGTTTTTCTTTATTAAAAAACAATATACATACGTATATCTTAATACAATTATTTTTTTAATAACAAGTATTCCTAATTTTTTTTTGTATTTTTATATAATACATATTCAAAAAAATATGATAAAACTTTCGAGTTCCGCTATAGAACTTTGTTTTCACATTGAAATGTTTAAATGCTTACTTAAAAACTTAGAAATTATATTCGGCACAATTTTAGCACGTCTTCTATTCCACATTATTAAGTATAAAACTTGTGTCTGAATAAACTGATATACTACTTTTAATAATAGTAAACAATTATATGAAGCACTAATGTTGATGTTATCCCATCATCATCGTGTCAGGTTTATTCCAAGTCTCCGTAACATTCGTATCCCCTGATAATAGGACTGGACAATATTTTGCGGTATTATTTCTAGCATTAGTTTGTAACACATTATCGGTGTAAATATAATATTGCGTATAATTTTAATTTAAATAGGAGAAATATGTTGTAGCATTAGGCGCTTTACCTGAGTAGCATCAGAATATGGTGTGGTCGAATTTTTGTCCACTAACTGAGATCCGAAAACGATCTGTTGTTGCTGCTGCTGCGACAGCACGGTGCTCTTTGAGCGCGATTTCAAATCGCTATTCTGCTGCGGTACCATGTTGGTAGTATCGGCCGACTCGGTTTACGCAGGTCAGGCCTTTATTAAAATAACGATTTTTAAATTAATTAATAACGACGCACGAATTACAAGAATTAAACGAAGCGGCGATTATTATTATAGCATCGGAAAGGCAAAAAGAAAAACAAAAAAAAAAAAACCAAATTCGAAAAATACCGAAAATCAAGTGTCTAAAAATTTAATAATGCACTGGCGTGTGGGGATCTAAGAGAATTGCAAAAGAGTCAGCTGGCGAACATGGTGCAGTGCAAGGCGACAGCAAGCAGCGATGCAGAGGACACTAAAACACGAATACAGTCGAATCGAACGATGCTTACCACTGAGCCGACAAAGCTAGGCACACCGAGCTCGGCTCACTCGCACACGGCACCAGCGACCATTCCGGGGCACGGGACGAACCAGCCGCTACATAAAATACACCGCCGCCGTGATGACGGTGATGATTCCGATGATAATGATGCTGATGATGATCTAAGACCCGACTACTGCGAAGGATCAGCAAACCGTCGTCACCGTCGACATCGGTGGAGGTAAATTATTCGCCGTCTGGTCGTACGCTGGTGACTAGTGTGTGTGTGTGCGATTGTGGTATCCGCGTGTGTCGGAGTGCAACGCGATTTGTGATCGTGAACCGTAACCGAACGACGCCGCCACTGCGAGGAAATTTTACCTGCGATCTTCGGACTCTATCAGACTCCATCTGCGAGAGGATCCCTTCCGAAAACGAAAAAGACAAAGGTCGTCAAACAACTCCGAAGTCGCACTTGTTGCCTGTCCGCTACACGTCGTCCATATACATATACACCGTATTTCCTATCTTTTCAACCGTTCTTTCAAAGGCCCCGGATCGAGATTTTAGCTCCGTTAGTTTCGCGGAAAAAAACGCGGTCTTTGGCGGATTTCACGGGATTAAAATCCGGCTACGAAAGGTGCTTGCTTGTTGTCAAGGAGAATTTTTGATTCGGCCAAGCTGCTATTTTGCCCTGTCTCTAAGTTGAAAATCGAAATTCGGTCGTTCCGGGCTGTATGAAGTTGATTGTTGCGCGGTCAGAAACTCAATTAATCTCGAACGCAGTTTAATTAGAAGAAACAAGAATCGAAAATACACTCTAAAAGTAATAATAGATAAACAGTGAAAATTATTTAAAAGTTTGTTTCGAGATAACGCGCGCGTGTTTGAAACGAAACTTTTTGTCTGCTTTAAAATTACACACTATCCGAAAACAGTTTACTTTTTTTTTTTTTTAGATCGATTAAAAATTTTTTTTTTTTTTTAACTAATCAAAAAACAAAAAAAAAAAAGTACGCGAAGCTGCAGAAAAAAGTTAAAAAATATCTACAAATTTCAGATGGTACATTTCTTTTTACTTTTTACTTTTTACTTTTTATTTAACGAAATTTAAGTTTTTCATCGCCTTATTCAATTTTTTTTTTTTTTTTTTAATAATAAGCGTTAACTAACATAAAACGGGAACCATTTAACTACGTGCGATAAAAAACAATTTAAATTAAAATTTAATTCACGTAATATCGACAAAACAAAAAATATTTACTTATTGCAAATCTTACAAGTTTCGTTTTGTTTTGTTTTTTTTTCCGCTAAAATGTTTAGAACGAGGATTTTAACTTTTTTAACCGATGTTTTTTTTTTTTTTGTTTGGCGATATTTATAAAATCAGGTTTGCCCCCCCCCCCGTGATGCTTACTAAAAATTTTGAATTGTTTTGTTTGTTTTACTTATATTTCAATCAGAGATGTTGGTTTATTTCTGTTATTTTGTTTCGATTTTTTAAATAAAATTAGACACCTTTTTTATTATTTTTTTCTTTTTACTTAAATTATCATCAATATTGTTCAATATCTTTTCTTTACATACCGTAAGTTTATAAATTTTAAATTACTTAATGTATGCGTTTCTAGCTATAGTAATAATAATAACAATATTAATAATAATTAAAAATAACAATAATAATAATAATAATTAAAAATAATAACAATATTAATAATAATTAAAAATAATAATAATAATAATAATAATAATTAAAAATAATAACAATAATAATAATAATAATAATAACAATAATCAAATCAAATAATCAAATATACGTTTATTATTATTATTACTGAAATAGCCCATCTATGCGCATATTTGCGCGAATGATGGGACTTTGAGAACAATAAAAATTTCTTTACCATGGATCCAAATGAAAAAAAAGAACCGAACAAATGCTTACAAAAATAAGAAAAATTAAAAATAAAAAAGCGACACTATAAATTAATACATGTGTTTAAATAGTATTTGTAAGTTGTATGTACTTAATGTTAACTTAGTCTACTTCTGAAGAATTGTTATGCTTGCAGATATTAAAAATAATGTCGCACACTACTCCGATATTGAAACACACCAAAGGAAACACAATGGAGGAACTCACCAAAAGGGACACATTTAATGCTAGTATTTATATAGGACAAATGTATAGGGTTAATTTTTTCCGTAATAGTCTATGGATATAAGGAAATGATTTCAGATACGATGGTAACGCGTTGAATTTAATTGGGGCTTGATACGTGATTTGCATTCTTGTGTTATATTTATTATATATGGGAATGTTTGCATATAAATCATTACAGTTTCTAACTACTCCTTCCCTAAGTGAAATATTAAATTTATTTTTAAATTTAAAGACAAAAATGAGGGTAAGCAAATGATATATTGCATTAAAATGCAATATATGTTTATTTTCAGTATATGATGTCTTAAGTATAGTTTTTAGAACCGAATTTTGAAGTGATTTTATTCTACTGATGTGGTAGTTTGCAGTTCCTCCCCAAAAAATAATACCGTATGTCAAAACTGGCTGATAAAGTGCAAAATATATTCTAATTAAATAACTTTTTGTAAAGTATTGTGTAAGGTAATAGATTAAAAAGTTTAATTTTCGTAATTTAGCGGATACAAAATTTGAATGAGCTGACCAGTTTAATTTTGAATCGAATATTATACCTAGATATTTAATTTCTGGAACACATTCCATGTTGTAATTGTTGGCTAAATTGAGTTTAAGAATTTTACCAAATTCATGCTGACGCATACTGTATATTACATACTTAGTTTTAGCTAGATTTAAGGTTAACTTATTACTATTCACCCAGTTTTCTATTAAACGTACACTATATTTTGAGTTAATTTGTGTAGAATTGACGGGTACCTTGAACTTACAAGCAAGACCGTGTCATCTGCATATACCAGAAGCTTTCCATCAACTTTTAGCCTACACAAATCGTTGATAAAAATTAAAAATAAAATTGGACTTAAAATGCTCCCTTGGAGGACACCAATATTCTGCTCTTGTTCAGTACTATATACATTATTTATTTTAGTAACATATCGTCTATTTAAGAGGTAAGATTTAAACCAGCTTAGTATGAATCCGCGGAACCCAGCCTTTTCTAATTTCAGTACTAACAGCCCATGATCTACTGTGTCAAATGCTTTTTTGATATCGAAGTATACAGCGGCTGTAAACTTCCCCGTTTCTAAATTATCAGTTATATAGGAAGTGTGTTCGAACAGAGCTGCCTCCGTTCCACGCTCAGGTAAAAACCCAAACTGATCGGTACTAAAGAATTTTGTTTCAATTAGATATTTCAAAATTTTGGTTTTCATACATTTTTCAAATACTTTTGAGATTGTAGAAAGTAAACATATAGGTCTATAATTTTCTGTGAGCTCTTTGCTACCACTTTTAAAGATTGGAACAATAACCCCAATTTTCATAATCTTCGGAAAAGTACCTGAATGAATAGATTTATTAAATAGAAATGTTAATGGCTTGATAAAGAAGGATAGATTTTCCTTAACAAGTCCAATAGATATCATATCTTTCCCGTAGGATTGTTTATTTGGTAGACTAAGAATAGCACATTTAATATCATCAGTGGTAAAATCTATAAACCCAAAGAATAATAATAATAATAATAATAATAATAGATGAATAGACTTCATTGTTTCGAATCAGTCACCATTGTCATCTGCTAATGTTCTTAAACGATGTATGCACATACGCAAGCCCGCCACAAGGAGGGGACAACTGGGATAAATTGCTCCGGTCCCAAAAACCTAAAAAGTTAAAATCCCCTTATCCTTACGTTTTTAGTTAGAAACTCAAATGTAAATACAGAGTGCGGCATCATAACTTCCTTTTTTAAAATGCGCCACATTTTTTCTACTGAATTTTTTTAAGAAATAATAACAGAAAATCGAAATAAAACTGCGAGAAGGGAAGAAGCATACATATTGCCCCAATGGGGGGGGGGGATCTAGAGTATGTCATTTCGATTTTCCGTTATTGTTTCTTCAAAAAATTTAGTAGAAAAAAAGTGGCGCATTTTAAAAAAAGAGGAAGGTATGCTGCCGCACCCTGTACATTGTTTACCTACTCATCCATCTACTTATCGTATTTAAATAATAAACGTAATAATTTTAATTAATTTTTGTATATTTAAAATTTTATTTTTCTTGCTTTCTCATTTCTGGGAATTCGTCAATTACATCATTATAATCTATATTTTTTGCCAATTCTCGTTCTGTTGATAACATCATACAATGATTCAAACGAGACTGACTTATACACAAGACCTTAAAATATTTTTAATGATTTTTAATTTACCAAAGTCTCGTTCACCAGTAGCGACACTGATAGGTGTAACAATAAATATACATATTGGGGGATAAACTAATTGAAGACCTATTTCTTAGATTAGATTAAGCAGTTGCAATGCTGAAGAAGTTGTTCCTGAGCTATCCACTTTCAATGAATTCTGTAAACAACTTTTATCATTATTCATAGATTAACTTCACATTTATCTCTCAGGCCCACTTCATACCATACTTGCCATACACTTCATTTAATTATAGTACATTTGTATTATCTATTAATATATAAAAGAAATTCGTGTTAGTTACACACCACTTATAACTTAAGAATGGCTGGACCGATTTTTATGATCTTCGATTTGTTGGATTTTTCTCCGCTCCGAATAGCAGAATACGAAATTTAAGATTCATTTTTTTTTTTTTGCCGTTTTTGGCCCAAAACTGGGGTTCAAACAATTTTTTAACCGTAATTTTTGGATTTTATGAAAGGGCTTCTACGTTTTGTTTTATTATTTGAATTTCGCGTTTAAAGAAGGTTATGTGGTGGTGAGTTATGAATTTTTTAAGGGTGATTTTTCAGGTCGTTCTAGATTTAATTGAATATCTTTGTCGCTTGCGAACCATCTTATTGGGTTATACCATCTTTGTCGCTTGCGAACCATCTTATTGGGTTATACTATCTTTGTCGCTTGCGAACCATCTTATTGGGTTATACTGATCTTTGTTATTAAGGGGAATAATGCCTTGCTGCCACGTGTAATTAAAATACTTTTCGTGTTGATTTTTGTACATTTATCGAACTTAATTAATTTTGAGTATTAATTTTATCTTAACAAAAAAACTGAATTTAATTCAACTAATAAGTTAACACAACATTTACTTTCTCAGGCGGTACGAAGTTCGCCGGGTCAGCTAGTTTAATACAAAGTCTAAAATCTACAATGTAAAATATCTGAATGGGGATTGACGGGAGTATTTTAATTTTAATTTCTAATTTTTAACTTTATTTTTTAATTTTTAACTTAATTTTTTAGTTTTTTACTTTATTTTTTAATTTTTTACTTTTTTTAAATTTTTTTTATTATTATTATTTATTTATTTGCAGAATTCCTATGTTAGTGAGTTTTGAAAAATATTTAATATATTTTTTAATTTTAAGAGAGCCCTAATCATACTTATGCCCCCCCCCCCCCCCACAAGTTTGACGACTATATTAATGTCATGAAAAATTTTCTAGCAATACATTAAAGGTACATTAATTAAATATCGGGACATCGTAAACCAATTTTGCCGCAAAAGGAGGTTTTTCTCAACTTTTTTTTTTCAACTTTCCCAAAATTAGTAATGTAAAGAAAACAGTCCGAAAATGGTAACGGAAAAAGGGATCACAGTGAAAAAAGAAATAAAAAGCAAATGGATACGTTTCGTTACTATTCGGGAACAATCGGTTCCCTCAGCGCATGCATCTCGCGAAGTGTAACGCGAATACATCATACTAGAGTTGCTCGAGAGTAACCTAACAGCTTCATTTACCAGCGTAAATTTGTATTATCTGCTGAATAAGTGAGCGGAAAACATTATTAATCGGATAATGGGTCGAAATATATATACATATATATATCATTCGATGTGAAACAATTGGCCATTTTTTCGGAAACTACCGGGAATTACGGTTTAATTCGATAATGCAAACGAAAGGATAGAATTGGATCTCTCTATTCTTCAATGTGACCGACTATACGGCAAGTAGCAAAATATCGAAAAATACACGCGCCAAAGTTAGTTGCCGTGACATACGTAAGGATTAAGGGAACGAAAAATTCTACGCTGAAACATTGATGGAAAACAGCCGGGTACAATTCACGAACTGCTCACGCTGAGAACGTTTCATTAATGCGATTAATAGGAAAAAGCGCCTGGAATTTACCTTCAAATATAGTTTAGGCGACAAAGAATTTTGGAACGATTTAATTCTCAGTGATTAATCGAAATTTAAACATTTAATTATGCCGGTGAAATTTGTGAGCGGCCACGTCATGCTACGGGGTTGTTGTGCAGTTTGTGACAACACTGATATTTATCGAATATGTTGCCTTATATATGCATATTTTGTGTGAAAATCTTCGTCAAGGTTCAGAAAGATTATTAGACACTAAGCCATTCAAGTTTTGTCGGCACAATAATCGCAAGCATAAAGCATACAAAACTCGATCGCGATTAACTGCCCTAAAAGAAATGCCACCACAATCACCAGACGACTGTGGTTCTATCGGAAATATTTCATCGTGGTATCACGCAAAAACTGCATTTTTAATGTCATTTAAAAGGACGACTCTAAGAAGAATTGAAGGAGATCCCGAATGAAAATTCCTTTCGCTAATGCCGCGACGATTTAATTTTCCCATTAAAAGTACTTTTGCATACGAAATACTGATTTTCATTTATTGCGATACTGTTCGCCATTCAGGGCGTCCATTTTTTTTTTTTTTTTTTTTTATTTCTTGTTTCAATATTAATGTGACTTATTTTTTTTCACTGTAGTTGCGTTTGTTTTTATTTCTTAGCACTTTTTTTTTTATTCATAATTTATATATAGAAGAAGCGTTCATCTTGCTTTTTTTTTTAAAAATTGATCAATAAGGTTTTTTTTTTATCGCTTTGAAGTACGGTCATTTTTAAACAGAACGTACGTAGTTCATCATTTTGCTCGGGAGAGGAATAGAAGAAAAAACGAGTCAAAAAAAAAAAAACGAGGTGGCCACCTTTCGTTTTACACATTAGGGTTGATGGACAAAAACAGAGTATTATAATTTGAAAATACACATTATGGTTCTTTTTTGCGTTTTAATTATTTTTCAGCAAACATAATCTGTACCGGCAACCTTCCTCATTTCTCCTTCAACTTTTCCGATTTTTCTCATTCTCCTAATTTATACTATCTACCTCTATCCTCAAATTTTCTGCCCCCATCGGTAGCTATGCAGAAATTGCTGAATACAATTATTTCCCAATATCCCACTCACAGGTCTTTTTTTACCCATGTACTCGGGGTCTTAATGGAATTTGAGCTTCTTTCACTCTCCGCGATATCAACGTTTTTGAATCCTTTTTTTTTTTGTACTACCTTACTGCTGAAGTTTACTCTACGTTCCAGTATTTACTCCTTTTTGCCGCTTCTCTTACAATTGTTTCATTGTTTCTGATTCTATAAGTGCTCTCCGGCCTATTTGTTCTTCTTTCCTTACTGACTCATGAACACTCTTATTCATAATCTTTTCTCGCTTCATTTTGTACATATTTATTTATTTTGGGTTCTCAGCCACGCGGGTGTCGCTCTACCGCATCTTCCCGTCTCTTTATCATGAAAATTTCTGCTTCCAATCTGTTATCCTCGCATAAGAAATTCCATACCGGACTTTGTTCAGATGTCTACGCTCCACCATTTTCCAGTCCTCTCTCCTTTTACCTGTTCGTTCATTTTCCATCTTTATCGCTAGTTCTATAACTTTTCGTTGTTCAGCCACTTTGCTATCACCTCTATTACTCTTGCCATTGGATCATCATTCGCTATTTCTCATTTTCATCTCAACTTACCAGCTCCAAATTGTGCTCTTCATCCAAGTAGTAATAAAATTTCCTGCGATTCCAATCGCGTATTTTTTAAGTGCCCATCCTTATATACCAAACGCATTCCTATTTGCTATTGCTCGAGCTCCCATACTGCACTTCATATACTTTATCTTTGCCTACCCCCTATATCATTCCAGCTTTCAGCGTATTTACACTATCGGTTTCTAGTAGAACCTTCATCTAACTGACTCTTTTCTTTCCATAATGCTTCTGACCGGTGGTTCTCTGCCCCCCGCCCAATATATAATACATACACATATTAATTACAATGTAATTCTTAAGCCGACTTCCATTAGGAAAAATGCCTTAAAAAATGTCTCAATTTTATGTAACAAAAATGTCCCAATTTTATGTAACGAAAAAATGTCCCAAAAAAAGTTCCAATTTTATGTAACGTTTAGTTATATTTTAGCGCTTCAAACTTTTCTACATCTGTGTCGTTTTCGAACCAAAAAGCGTATCATCACGTATAAATGTGGCAAATTCTTCGCTATTGCACAGTTCGTGGTCGCATTTTCGTTTTCGCAATTCACGTTTGCGTTCGGTAGCGTTTTTCGTTTTTGGAAACACATAATGAATACACTTGTTATTACTGTGCAGATTTATAAATAAGAATTCCCACCTTAGGAAGAAGCATGTAAAGACCATATTAATAATACGCAAAAAAAAAGATATTATTTATATGTGTTGTACTTGTAGTAATAAGTATGTTAAGTTATTTCGATAGATAAATAAAACTTACGGTATAAATTATTGGTTGTATTTTTTTTTTTTTTTTTTATTATATAAAATTGGGACATTTTTTCGTTATAAAATATAATGGGCGCCGGCCGGCCTAGGAATTCCGTTGTAAATTTTGATCATTTTATACAAAGTGTAAAAGAGAAGAGACAAAAATGTAAGCAAGAGGGGTCAAGGGACACAGCCCCCTGCGAGGCCAAATTAGCCGAGTTTTTATATATACATATATATATATGTATATGTATATATTTACTACAGAATAAAAATGATGTACTTAATATTCAAAACATGAATACGAAAAATAACAAATGGTGCATTTCCTCAATTAGCTGCGCGCAATTTTTCAACAAGATTAAATCGAATAAAGCAATAAATGTCTCCGTTTATCAGAAATGTTTATATTTAAGTTTTAAAAGGTCAGCAACATGTTTCGGGAGTGCAGCAAATCATGGTAGTGGTAATGTACCATGATTACGGGATGATTGTGCTCTTTCGAGAGATGTAATTTTTTAAAAGTTTGATATCTGATAAATACCGATATTTATTGATTTATTGCGTTAATTAATGTAATCAGAAATTTACGAAGTATTGCAGATTAACTATTTTTAATAAGTATATCTGCTTCTTTTTTTTTTTTTCTGTAATTTAATAACTATATGTGTTTTTAAGGGCGTGTGAAAAACTGAATGGGCAGTTACTACGTCTTTCTTAAAAATCATGAAGCTCACAGTTGAGCGATGGTGACCACCGGAAGCAACATCCCGTTACAACTTTAAAATGCTCAGCCGGCTGCGAATCAGCCACATCGCTATCTCCTGCAAACATATAATTGACAAAACGCCGCCTCCGGTTATGTGTCTTTTGTACGTCCAGACAGGTGTCCCGATAGTTGCGCACATTCTCTTTTGCCCAAAGTTCATTATATTTCGAAAACCATTTTGGCCTAAAAAGAAACACGCATGCAACTTCCATCATCGGGGTTACAATCTTCGTTAGGACGAGTAGTTTGACCGAGCATATTTAAATTACCTCCGTGTATGCGCTGCTGCACCGAGCATAGTAGTTACACACAGCACATTCTCTAAATTGGGGACAACGTAGAAGTTAAATTTCTAAATCGGCGCAATAGATGATATTTAAAGAGTAATTAAATGTGTATTTTTCTTTCTTTTTTTTAAATACACGGGGGAAAATTTAAAATTCTCGCTCTGCAGGTGATTCCGAGTATTCGACGCAAAATGTTCACATTTAAAAGGCTTTTCTAGATGGTACTTTTTATGCCCGGTGTACGGGTACCCGAGCTTTTCCTTGTTTTTCGTCCGTTTAATAACAGGGTTGCTTGTTCTCGACAGACGAAAGTAACATAACTCGTTAATTAGACGAAACCGAGTTTACTGACAAACAGCAAATGCATGATACGGAAGCCTTAAAGGAAAGGGATGCTTTGATTGCGGGGGGAAAAAATAAACGGATAACAAACGACATAAACATGATTACAAAATATCGCTCGAAAATGGTGCAAATTCGCATTAAAAAAACTGAAAGTTTCGAATGAGTAACGAAAATATGCGGATTTAAAAAAAAAAAAAACAACAAAAGAAACCGGAATTTAAAAAAAAAATTGAAAAAAGTCGAAAGCTATATGCGCACTAAAGTTTGCAAATGGCTATTTAATTTAAATTTCAAAATAAAAATTAAGAAAAACGATCAAAATTGAAAAAAAGTAACGAATTTGTACTTATTGTTAATCTTTGTCCGTCGGTTAAATATTCCAAAAAACAATTTTTTTTTTTTGTTATTTTTTTTTTTTTTTTTTGGGTGCAAATTGCATTATGTTTAAGGACTCTGCCAAGCTTTACAGCTTGTTGGCCTGGTCCTAAAAAATAACACATGCCTCCTTTCTTTATTAGTTAATATAATACAATATTATTTATACTTAAACAAGTTCGGAGACATATTACCAGTTATCAATACTACTAACAATCAAGGCCCAATTCTATTTTCTCGTAGGTACCCCCATTGACCCCTAAGACTCTGCATAATATACTAGGGGTACCGATATTCCTTGGTCCGATCAAGCTCGATACCTCGGCGTAATATTAGACAAAAGGTTAAACTTTAATAAACATCTCGATCATGCAGTCGCCAAAACTAATCGCGCTATCTGCGTTATTTATCCAATGTTCCATCGCAGATCGTTTCTAAATATTCACAACAAATTAATTCTATATAAGACACTTATTAGACCAATCTTAACCTACGCATCGCCTGTGTGGTCCTCAGTTTCTAACGCCCGCTTTAAACAATTACAGCTCATACAAAATAGATGTCTCAGCAGGTGCGTACTAAATCTCGCTACTCCAGAATTCGAATGATGCATAATGTCCTCAAACTACCATATCTTCGTAATTATGTACTTTCTTCGGCAAAAAATTTTTTTTGAAAATTGCTCGACCCATAGTAATCCACTTATTAACCACATCGGAAATTACGATTCCAGGTAACTCCAATTTATGTATTCAAAATATAAGCACAGGCGTCTAAAGCATAATCTTCTATAATCTTTTAACCGTATATATTATATCATTTCTTTATTTTTTTCACTACACATTCCTGTCCCTCACTTGTTGTATCTGAATCCTTATTCCTTAAGCAGACTTTATTCCCAACTACTCATCATATCTGCGCGTAGGTTTTTTTTAAATTTTTTCCTACAATGACACTATTGCTAAATTTTTAATTGTAATAACCTATAATCGTTTTTTATA
Organism: Icerya purchasi; assembly: GCA_039619475.1. Taxonomy (NCBI): domain Eukaryota; kingdom Metazoa; phylum Arthropoda; class Insecta; order Hemiptera; family Monophlebidae; genus Icerya; species Icerya purchasi. Next base: position 527,002,822 of record CM077115.1, on the reverse strand, counting down.
TGTTGCATCGTGCGGTAAGACAATTCGTGGATACGCTAGTTCAACTTGTACTGCTGACGTTATATTGTATCGTAATTTGCATAAATATATTCTTTCTTCTTCTTCTTCAAGGCCGTGTCCACGGGGGGGGGGGGGGCATGAGAACTAAAATAGTTATTACGAATACACAAAAATCTGAAAAAAATCAAAAATTTAAAATAAACGTTGATGATTTTTTAGGGTGTTTTTACCTACTTTTAAAAGAAAAAAGAAAAAAATATGCTGCATATTTTTAGGTACTTCATTAATATTTTATGCAAAATTTTTTATTACGAGTATAACCAGTAACACGTATAATTTTTATTAATGTTCATATACGCTAATAATTCATTTATGCCAATTATTAATGTATAAATCAAAATGATGGAAATTATTAATAGTATGAATATTAGCGAAAAATGTATTGTTATTTATAGAATAAATATGTAAAAAAAAATTCGCCCCTCACCTCTAAAATTCTGGGGACGGGCCTGCTAACGATACGTTTTATTTAGATATTTCATGTATCCAGTTTTCGTAATATGATTATTTTAACTTTTTATTATTGTTATTACGTAAAATATTATCTAAACTTAACCTGAAACTTCTTTTACAACAAAGAATAAAAAGTACAACATTTTCCTTGTATGTATAATAATATCCTTATATCCTTTTATAACCTCATATACATATCTGTCACATATACTATTATGAATACTTAATATATACTCGATAGTGTAAGAACATGATTATTTTTTATTAACTTTTAATATTTTTATTCATAGCCTATTTTTTTATTTCTACTTTGGATGACTTTTTATTTGGCTGTGGTTGTTTAATATCTTCTGGTAATGTGTTTTTAGCAGTTTACATATAGTATATTTATTTTAATATTTTCCTCGTGCTGGTTTAAATTACTGAGTTTACGGGTTTTATAACGACGTAATTCCCTGATATTATAAGTTGGTGGATTTCTTTTTTCTATTTCAATTTCCTTGTTTAACCATTCCATTATAACCAAGTAGTTAGATATGGGATTCAGAATATTATTATGTTTTATTAACAGATTTCTATCTGCATATTTACGTTCTGTATTATTTCTCATTAAGATAGTCGAGTATTTTTTTTTGATTAGATGCATTAAATTTCTACAGTATTATAGTAGTTTTTTCAATTAGCGATTAATAATAAATTGAAATCATTTTTTCGAAACGCCATTTCTTTTACAATCTTGTAAAAAATATTTTTGTAAAACTAAAAATGAGACAAAATTGAAAGTATTCACCGAGAAGAGAAAGATTTCGCGGTATATGTTAACATATTTTTTTGGTATTTCGTGTAATACGAAACTATTCCAGCAGGTAGGGGCTCGCCGATCTGTATGAGGATCCGTGTTTTGTAAGTCGACAAATTTTTAGAAAACTTTGAAATACAGATTTAGTTTTTGATCAAAGTTTCGGATCAGTTAACTGGAATGTGCCAAGCACCTAAATAGGAATTTTTCCCAATGTCCGAGAAAAATGTAGGCAGGTTAAAATAAACAACAATAAAACGGAAGCCATTTTGTTTACTAGAAGACGAACATGTATACGAAAAGAAGTAAACATGCAGGACAGACAAATGAAATGGAAGAATTTTCATCTAGGCCTAACACTTGATAAAAGATTAACTTTCACGAAACTAATCAAAAATAAAGTTATAAAAGCTCAGAAAGAGACTTGTTGTCTATACCCATACTTTAATAGAAAATCGCATTTAACACCTGAAAACAAACTTATTATCTATAAACAAATCATCCTTCCCAAAATATTATATGCAATAATAATTTCGTCGTCTAGCAGTTAAATTATTTTTTTCAGGTACCTCAAAGAATTCAAAATCATTGTCTACGAATAGTACTAAATAAACCACGATACACTAACATTAACACTATATGCATGAATATGTAAAAATACCGTACATTCATGACAGGCCCGTGCCCAGAATTTTGGAAGGGGGGGGGGGTGAAAATTTTGTTCGCATATTTATTTTATAAATAAAAATACATTTTTCACTAATATTCATGCTATTAATAATTTCCATCATCTTGATTTATATATTAATAATTTAAATAAACGAATTACTGTATAAACATTGTTATTGATTATACTTGTAACAAAAAGTTTTGCATAAAATATTAATGAATACCTAAGCTATTTTAGTTCTCATGGGGGGGAGGTTAACCCCCAAAACCCACCCCGTGGACACGGCCTTGATTCATGAAATAATTACAGAGAACATCAGGAAATTTTTTGAAACGTGCAATACATCTGACTTCATATTAATAAATAATATAGGTTGTTGTTCATATGATTATCAAACCCTAAAGCTCAGATGCAAAAAATATAAACATAGAAGGATAAAGCAAATGCTATTAACTGAAAGGAATAATTCAATGAAACTCTTGTGTGTCTGGCGATTGCACAATGTCTAAGTTATACATTTTGTATTTCGTATTAATGTTAAATAAGTTGCGAATTTCGATTTCTCGTATGTAATATTCGTTATAGAGTAAATTAGTATAAATCTTCCTTTATTTTCTGGAAGGATTTACGCACGTATGCAGGTTTCCCCTTTTTTTATTGTTTTTCCCGCAAACTTTAATTATGTACGATTAATAATAAATAAATTTATAACAAACATGCTCCTATCCGGTAAGAAACACTCGTTTTCGGTATGGATAAAACAAAATCTAAATGTGTTATATTATTACATATATAGAAGTGTATAAATATACGGTTGTTTATGTTATGTTTATGTTAAGAGCTGATGCTGCAAACTTGGTTATTAAACATCCGATAAAGTTGAACTAAGATCAGAAATATTAATCTTACAGGATCGTGTATAATCGATATAACCGAGACAAAGATAATTGTCTTGAGGCACATTCTGAAATGTTTTTCTATTGCACACTTCCAACATATCTTCGACTGAATGTGTACAAAGAGCTTTTTAATAAGTCAACATTTGATTAAAAACTATCTTACAACTACACCATGCGTCACGAAACACTGTCCTATGTTGCGATACTTTTGCAGTACACTTTCAGTTAAAAATGAAATATCCAGCGCAATAAATTACAATAAAAAAAATAAATCGAGTTTCAAAAAAAGAAATAATTTAATAAAATTGTCGTTTACGCTATGATTTAAATCTATCTTATATATGATTATATTTCTTTTCCGCTTTGATTTGGTTTTTATTTTTTACTCATTCTATACGACCCTTTTTGTCTGCTTTTCTATTATGAATTAATATCATATTTTGTAATATGAATCGCAACTAATGCAAATATATTTCGAGTTACATAGTTATTTTTTTAGTACTTTGTCACATCCGTTCTCATTTATTCACCAAACGGTTTTTCTGTCAAACCGATTTATAAAATGTAATTATTTCATTATGATAATGAATGTAACAATTACTATCGAGTTTAAATCAATAATTACTGACATTTGAAAAAGTTTTTTTATTTTTTTTTCGTTGAAAAAAAATAAAACAAGTACGTAGTTTTAAGTGCATATATTTACCCCTCTTCACGGAGAAGTTCATAAATGTGACACTGCAACACGTGTAGCGGTTTGAATAAACTACTCTTAATATCAAAAGGCGCGGGACAAAGAAACCATCGAGTATTAAATAGCTTTTGATTTAAAAAAAAAAGTGCTGTTACAAAAAATCATTGCAACGAGTGAGGATATAATTTAGGTGAAAAAACTATTACTGGTAAAATTAATGTTCAGTTGGAAATTCTAATAGCTCCAGTAATTTGTCGGCCTCCTCATGACTAATACGTTATTTCTGCCATCATCAGTTGACAATTTTGAATGTAATTAATTTTTTTTTTTTTTTTTTTTTTTTTGAGGCAATCGAAACGGTAATAAAAAAAGCTTCAAAAATCCGAGGGGAAACATTATTATTTACCTGAATCAGTATCTAAAGAAATATATTAAATACGTACTTTTTTCAATAATGGCCTGCTTGGCTAGATTCGCATTCTTCACATTTTCCAAAGACACCATTTTCACCATTTTCACCATTTTCTACATATTTTACTCGTTCTTTATGATAACTGAACCGCCTGTATGAATTTACGAAGTGAAATCCCATTTATAATTCTTATCTGCTTCCGGCGTTCTTTATTTTATTTTTTCGCATTTAATTACATTATTCCTTTCGCATTATACAAGTTAAGTTTAACGAATCAACAAAAACAAAAAATGAATGTCAGTAATTGTATTTTTCGATTAATTAACAAAGTAAAAATAAACTGCGATTAGGGTCAATCGTGAAAAATGACTTTACAGCGAAATGCAATGGCAAACACACATTTGAATAGTTCAAAAATACCGCGAAATATTGGGAAAATTCCAGGCGCTGGAGTATCTACGAAAACGATAACGATTTTCTTATCATGAAATCGACGAAATCGCAGTCTCGGAAATTTTTCTTACGAAAATTCTCCCCTATCTTCAGCGCAGATTTCGTTTGCAGAAATATCGCATCGTCTTTTTAGAGACATTCGATATCATGGCTCTAAGAGGAGTGTCACAGGTGCAGTTGAAAGTCTGGTCAAATTTCTTAAAACCTGCATCTATTGATAGCGCTCAATAATCCTCAAAAAGAGCAGGAGTGAAGAAAACACTTCCGGGTTCCGCTAACCTTCTTCTTTTTGCTGTAATATTCCTTTTGGGCCGCGCTGGAAAGTTAAAATTATTTCAGGAAAAAAAGCCATCTTATTCGGGCGGAACAATAAGACGACACTGTCTCCATTATCAACGAGTTAGATTTATCCTTTTGAAAACAATTCTAAAAATATTCCGCATCTTTTAAAACGGAACCGCGCGTAAATCCGCTCCTTCGTTAAATCGTAGAAACTTCTTAAACACTTGACATATTAATAGACTGCGGTAGTTATTGCGCCAAGAATTTATTTTGCAATAATTAAAGTCTAGCTCTCTCTTGCTCCGATAATGTGCTGCTGGTACTGCCATGACAGTTACAGCACTAGCCGTTGATGTCTCGATAACTGATTTATAAACGGCCAGTTTAACTCTAAAGCCGGTTACGTTTAAAGATAGACATAAATAATGAATTTCAGAATATAAGTATATATATATATATATATATATATATATATATATATATATATATATATACTTATGTTTGTTTATATTGGCGCGTATAAACCACGACTAAAATACCGTTGTTAGGATTTTTTACGGTCGTAAACCGCCGGGGTCACGTGTATATATTTTTTTCATTTTGACGTCACTGGAGACCACTGAAGTAACTATGCTGCGTTGATTGCTTTACTCTTTATTGGAAAAAATGCGCTTACACTCATTCGAGGACTATTTAATTTGCTGCACTTTAAGCGCACTACTGCATGTCGAAGTTAGTGACAGGTAACTTGTGAAATATTTGTATTGGAGTGACTGAACGGGTATTTTAAAATAATACGCGTAATGTAGTTGCCGCTGTAATATTAATATTATGCGTTATCGGTTACCTGGGATTGGATTTAGTTGGTCATATTTTTTAAAGAAATAGGGCAGTTTTTATTTTGAAACGCCCCTTGTCACTAGCTGCCTCTTCTCGCGACTCTCCGTGGACATATATTTAACGTACAGAGAAATCAGAATTGGTTCGGAATCGTCGAAAAAATCCAGTGAAATTCAATAACATATAAAATTGATAGTTGCGCGTATATTCTTAAAAGTTTTAACTTTGGGACAATCGATTAGCCGGGGAAAAAAAGCCACCCCAAGAGAGAACATATAAAACATTCTTCTCTATAGTGCCATACTTCTTAATTACTGAGCGTCAGAGACTACCTATTCGTATATCTCAGCTGTACAGACATAAGTATTAGTGTTCATAGCAATTGTTATATGCAGTACGAATGTGTACACGCGCAAGACTTCATTCAGAACTGAAATTGGTAATCGTTTGATTTATATCGACATATACAAATGCAGTCTCCCGTGTATGTCTGCTGCATACTAACTAGCGCTCGTATGATGGTGTGCATGTTTGCCATTGCCTTCCACGTGAGTATTTAATTTTAATTTTTCGTAAATAAGTTCTGTCGTCGCCCGGGATCGAACCCGCGGAATTTCAGAAATGGCAAAAACTTTTAATTTCAACTAAATCAGAAAATACATATTTATAAAATATTTATATAAACATCGATATGTTTCGCGTACATAGTTTCATAAACATGGCACTAAACGGTAGTGTCGTGCTCGCAGTAACCCGCTCGCAGCAAACAGATAAAAATTTAACTCCGCTCTCCTTTTTTTTGTACTGTAGTATCGATCATTTTTTTCGCTGTGTTTTAGTATCGCTGTTTTTTTCTTTTTTTTTCTTTTTTTTTCTTTTTTTTTTTATACATTCACAACTTTCTCGCGTGCCTTCATCACTTGGGACTTTTTTTTTTTTTTTTTTGGGAGCGCTCGGCCAACCGAAGGCAGCTACCGAACTACTGGACTATGTTAGAAATTAAATTTTAATTCGGTTAGAGATCGATGAAAGATAAGAGGCAAGAATAGGAACTACCTTTAGAAACGGCGTACTCTGCATTAAGATCTATATTAGACGATTGATGCACTAGTCGCTTGCACGTGTTCTAGGATACCATTTCATCATGATTGCCATTATTCCAACTTATTCATCTTATTGATAAAATAAAAGAACTAAGGATAAGATCACAATGGAGAACGACGAGAATTATAAGATATAAGAGACAAAGTAAAGATTGGAGAGCTTAAGAGAGAACAGATCAGAATATATAGAGAGCGGCACGTTCATTCAAGAGAGATGGCCATTTGAAGAAGACGTGGTTAGGATCGGAAAAACGGCTTTGTCGTTAGGAAAAGACAATTAGGACAAAGTGCGAAAAGAAAACGAAAATGTGGGAACGGAAGGAGAGTATGATTAAAAAGTAAACAAATAATAGAGACCATAGCCGGACAGTGAAGAGCGAAGGAAAAGTCTGCCCCCGGGTATACGTTAAACAGTTTTTAATGTCATGTTTATGTTTTTTTGAGTTTATCAACATGGCATCGATCTGAATTCACGTTTAGGCTGTTTTCAATAATTCCGTGTAAATCTATCAAAAAATAAAGGAGTCGCCCTCCCCTCTCATCTAATCGTATGTGGGAACTTCCATGATGGCGTTTTATTTTTAAATTCAGGTCTTTCAGAGTAAATGAATTAAATAAATCTATAATAAATTTAAATGAGTCAGAGATTCTCTTAGTATTGTAGATGGGGGGCTGGTAGCAAGTTAAATGGTAACCGACGTGATTAATTAAATATTGTAAATTCCGTAAATAATTTTGTAAAAAATTTTTTCTTTTATTTTTATAATTTTATTCTTTTAATTATTCCGCTATAAAAAATATAAAACATAAATTTTGTTAGCTAGATGCGTATTACTAATACATCTGTTTCCCATGCCTCCGCCATTAAAAGTATGCTTGCCTATTATTAATAGCCGCGAAACCTAATTTCGTATTATCTTTTCCGAACCTAATTCCAAAATATAATATTTTTGACGCGTTGTTGCTAGTCGAAATCATCGGTGGTACACTTTGCCGTTTTTTTATTATCCGCCGCCACATAGAAAAGACCTTGAATTTAGACAAAATGGTAAGTTACCGTAACCAATTAGCCACTCGCTTATGTTCCCAATCAACCTTCATATCCCGAAATGTTTCACTATCCGTGAGCGCGTCCCCTCTCCTAAACTTAAAGACACGAATTGTACCAAAGCTCTCCATCCCACGTTAGGTTTTTTATACTTGAAAATTTTTAAACAACCTTATATAGTAGGCATAGACATTTACGGAAGTTTAAAATAAAAAAATAATTTTTTTTTTTTTGAATTCAAAATTTTATAAATGTAAATTATATTAATAGTTGTGACCAAACATACAGATCATTAAGCGCAACTTAACTGATCTTTTTATATTTAAACAGCGGTTTGTTTTTTTGTTTACTCTATAGAAATATGTATTTTAATTCAATAGTGTTCGTTAAGAATAATTTATAAGAAAGTCTTATTTCAATTATAAAAAATCAAAAAACTATTTCTACTGAAAAAAACATCTGGTTTCGAGGTCAATCTAGTAAAATTTTAGAAAATTTGTATAAAGTTCCTTATTTAAAAGCTATGATAAGTTAAACTTACATATAATAAAGGAGGGCTAGATTCTGTTGTAAAAATTATTTTAAACCTTTATCATTCACATCAGTGTGTCGTTAGGCTCTGTATATTGTGAAAAACCCGACCGAGGAGTGGGACTCTTTTTATTTTTACCTTAAATGATATTTTTCAATGTATCGTTTTGCCTTTATCACGTTTCTTTTCCTTTCCTCCGAAGGTTCTTATTACATTCTTTCAAAAATTGAATTTTGTACTTTTTTTTCCCCTCTTTGGCACGTCGACAAAGGACTTCCGCCCAGCAACGCTAAGAAGGAGTCAGCTATAATTTGGTCAGAAACTGACAGAATAAAAGAATTCAGAACTAGGGATATAGAAGGCGCAATAAGGACCAAGAAGTCAAAAGGACAACAAATTAGAATACAGAATAATAGCACGTTCAGGCGAAAGAGAAGGGAATTCAAAGAAAATATGACTAGGATCACACAGGTAGCTTTGCAATTAGGCTGAAGATGGTAGTTTGGGGAGAATATTAAAAGAAAACGAAAATAAGATACTTCTATAAGAAGAAGCTATTAAAGTATGATTAAGACCAACGAAAACAGAGACAATAGCGAAACGACATAATGAAAGAAAATCGCAGAACCATGGGAGGGTAGGATGATTCGTCTGGATAAATAGATATAGGAAGAAAGTTTATTTGGAAATATTTGGCCTGAATCTAATATAGAATTTTAGCTACAGGGGAAGCGGATTAGAAGCAGAAATTTTATTGACATAGAGGCAAGTGGATGAAGAAAATCGGAGCCATGAAATCCGCCATTTTATTTCCCTCAATGTTCACATGGCTAGGGATGCAGAACAAATTGACATGGATAGAATGGAGAACGAGAAGATATAGATAAGGGATCGATTGCGAAGAGTGACAGAATCGGAGAAATGAGTAAAAAAGCTGAGAGGAAATAGCTTGGAGAGTTCTTACGGATCCGGAGATAACCAAATATAGTTGGGAAAGACGGGATGAATGGATATATATTGGCGTCGGATGTAAGATGACCACAAGTCTAACGATAAATATAGTGCACAAGGTAGGATTGACGTTTGGAAAAATGAATAGAGTTCCAATTCAACTCAAATCATTTGTAAAAATGATCTTAGACGAGGAAAATAGGGATCTGATAGGACTATGGAATTTCTGCATAACTATAGATTTGAGGAGAGATTCGGCAGAAAGAGGAAAGAAAAATACATTGAAAGAATGAGAAAGATCGGCAAAGTTGAAGGAAAAGTAGCGCAGGTTATTAATCGAAATTGTATAAGACGAAAAAGAAATTAGAGGTAAAGAAATATGAGCTAGGATATAAATTTTCTAAAGAATAAACCGCTAATTATGCAAAATGGTGAGGGGTAGGAAGGAATGAATCTAGAGGACATCCACTGTAGACGATCATAAAGGAATCGATATAGGCTAAATAGTATTTGCGAATGAACAGAGGAAGCGTTTTAGACTCGGCAAGGACTATTGAGGAAAATATAAGAAAACCAAAGCAGAGACGGAGACAGGAATATATGAAATTGTTTTTGAAAAATGGAAAGATTTTGAACGATTTATTTTAACATTATTGTTTATTTGCGTCTTACTATCAGTCGAATGAAAAATAGAAAATCAGAAATGACAAAAATACACTAACAAAATGTACATATGGGAGAAGAAAATAATTTTACCTAAAAAACATGCAAATTTCAATGTCAGGTATATAAATGTGGGCAGCTAATTTAGTATATATATATATATCGGTGTATAATTTAAAATTTTAAACGTTCGCACGGTAAGTGTACAATGGGAAACATAACATTTTGCTTGGAATTCGTTTTTTTTTTTTTTTTTCAATTTCAGGAAAAAAATATATTTTTTTAAAAATTTTTTTCGGTTTATTTTAATTTTTACCAACAAAACGGGTGCGTTTGGTGGAAATTTTCTTATTATTTAATGAAAAAGAATTTTAATAGAAGAAATTGTTTCGAATAAATTTATTTTCTTTTCTGTTTTTTTTTGTTTTTGGCCTGGCGAGAAGCCACTTGTCCACTGACGAAATTCTAATGGAGGTGTCGGTGTTATAGTTGATATGTCGGCGCTAAAGTGAATTGCATCGAATCTAAGATTTCAGTAACTTGCTTATAGAGAGTGGGCACCGATGTATGGGGTGATGGTCGAAGCGAGCTCAGCGAAGGAAGGTTGACCGACGACTTAAGACGAATGCGCGTGTTTAAAATGCCCCGATCTCTGTAAATATTGAGAGGAGGAATACCAGCTTCACAAAAAGAATGCTAACAGATGGAGAAGTAGGAAAAATAGCGATTCTCGCAGCACTATGATGTATTGTATGGAGCGAGTTGATGATATTTTGATTAGCCGAAGAGTAGATTACAGCGCCATAGTTGAGCCTCGATTTAATCAGTGCTTGGTGGTAGATTTTCAATAAGGATGAACGATCTGAGCCATACAATGCGCTAGCCAGTTTACGAATTAAATTTAGTTTTTTAGTGCAGCCTGTTTTTAGTTGGGTGATGTAATACGGAGTTTCCATGTAAGTTTCTCGTCCAAAATGATTCCTAAATATTTTACGCTATCTGATGATGGAATGGTTACGTTGTTTAGTTGAACTGAAATTTCACGGCTACAGCGGCGAACTCTGCAGAAATGAATAGCGGTAGTTTTCGCGTTGGAGAAATTGAAGCCGTTGTGGACTGACCAAGCTTGTAATCTGTCGATTGTTTCCTGTAGCATTGTTGCGAAACATTATCTTAACAACACCATTCGCAGGTATATTTGCAAAGTAATATTTTCGGTCGGACTGATAATTATATTAGCTAAGGGAATAATATTTTTCACGTTACTTAATTACAAAAAAACCGATGTTATAAGAAACTTAGATGGCACGGTATTAAAAGTAAACAAACCAATCGAATACCATTGCCCCTCTTCTATGCACAAATAGAAGCAAAAGAAAATAACAAAAAAGTACACGAAATCACGCATATACTTTACACTAAAGACAGAACCACCGCGGGAAAAAAATGAACTCTCGAAATACGAAAATTGTCAGCGTTTTGGCCACACCCAAACATACTGCGGACAAAATCCTAGATGTGTGAAATGTGGCGCCAATCAATCATGTTACGAAAGACCGCGAGAAAAATAATTAAAATGAAAAGCAAAATGTGCAAATTGTAACGGAGACCATACTGCAAACTGGAAAGATTGTCCTGTCTACAAAGACAAAAAGCGCCTGGTCTCTATTCCTTTGCAACATGTTAATTCTCTTTTAGTTACGAGTATAAATGTTACTTATTTAGAAATAATTCTAAGATTGTGATGGTTCCCTTAAGTTTTATATGAAAAAAAATAAAAAATAAAACAAGAAATATATATGTTTTTGTAAAATTTTTTTTCATAAATAAAGTAAACGGTAAGTCAGAAATATTGTTTGCCCGAATTTTTTCTGAGATATTTCCAATAGTCGAAATAATTATAGTTTTCGAAAACGGCACATTTGCTGTATTTTCTTTGTGTGAAAAAGGTACACATATAATTCAGTTATGCAATCCGGCGAGAATTTAATTTTTACATTAAAATTCGATTGAGATATGATCTGTTTTAAGTGAAAATCGATTTTTCCGTGATTTTCTTGTATGTATATAACTGACTGAATTATAAAAAAGGATGATCGTGGAAAAGTATTCCAGAAGTTTTGAACGCCCTCTCTTCTTGGAAAAAATATTAGCAAGACTTAAACACGGTTCAGACGATTCCCCAAAATTTACAAGTACTGTCGGAGGGGGTTAACCCTATTTATGGTCCATTGAGTGCTGTCCTATTCCAACACGTGTCCATTATAATTCTTAGCATTAGTGAGATATGGAGAACGAATGTGTATCTCATCATATCTAACTTTCTCTTTTCCGTCGCCTTGCTCTTAGCTAGCCTAGCTGTGTGTGTCATGTGAACTGTGTAGGCGAAGGGTGATCACGTATCTGGCGACGACGTATTTTATTGCCCCTGAAGTGTTCGATCTGTCCTGATGGTCCGGCTAGATCACGGTTGCGCGAAGTCGCCGTAGTCGGTAAGGGGAAGAGCCGCGCGTGTTTTTATAGGCTTTTATTTAACTCGGTTTGTAATTCTGTGTCTGTCTGGGGGGGTGAATTTCGGAAATGATTTTTCACCTACTTCGCGATGAATTAAAAAAGTTTCCTTTTGCAGAAATGCTTGTTATAGATAACAGTACAATATTATACAACATCCGGGTTTCTAACTTCAAAATTAGGCCCTCGGGGCGCCAAACTGGGGAGAATTTTAGAAAAAAGTTTTTTTTTTTTTCCGGGCATACGATATATACTGTTGGAAAGATTGTCGGAGCAAACTCGTATTTCATTTTCTTAGCGAAACATTGGAAGTTTACTGAAAGTTTAAAAATGTACAAAAAATTACGTGTAGCCCCCGCGTGTATCTCGGTTTTATAGCTAAAGATTTTGAACAAGGTTAAATAAATGCGCATCCATGTGTATTCCTTTATTTTGGAACATTTGGGTTTCCAACTTTGAAATCGGACACTCGGGGCGCCAAAAGCTCGAAAGTTTCAAAAAAAAAAAATTTTTTTTGGTCATGTGATATATCGATGGAAAGATATTAGTCAAACATTGTGTTTCATGTGCTGAGGATTCCGTATGTATTGTATGAAAAACAAACGGCAATATTTAATTGAAAGAATGCGATGATCCATTATTTAATAATAAAATGTAACATAAATTTCTGTAACTGTCCTATAATCAAAAGATTGAATAAAATAAAATTCTAAATTTATTGTTTTTTATCGTAAAAAGAAAATAAAAAATATAAAAAAAATAAAAAAAAGTTTTTAAAAATAGCCTTTTATTTATGCACTAAAAAGAAGCACAAAATAACTTTATTAGTGTGCGACTATGAGCAGACCCGCCACAAGGGAGGGACTGGGACAAATTGCCCCGGGCCCCAGATGAAAAGAGGCCCTAAAAACCTAAAAAGTTAAAATCCCCGTATCCCTAGGTTTTTAGTCAGAAACCACTTTCTGATGCATAATCCAAGTGAACTTTTAAATTAGACTCATATTTATACTAATATAAATTTCACCGTTGATAAACTACAATTTTCGTGTTCAACAGTACATTGTTCGCCTCGAAACGGTAAATTATTCTCAGGTAATCATCAATTCAAGCTACATGAAATTTTTCGCCATGTTTCTTTTTCCTCCCGATTACGATGGTGTTCGAGAGCTCTTTATACCTGATGATGCAGTTACACAATTATTCTTTCGATCTTCCTGCACAAGATAATTTTATTAATGTGAATTTTTTCGCGCAATTTTCTCCAATTATCGTTATAATAACCGCTACCTTCCGTAACAAAGTTAGGTGTACTTGATTTTGAATCAACTGAACGAAATAACTAGCACGGAAAACAAAACAGTCCAGCCATGGAGTAACTCCAAACCAGGATTGATTGTGAGTATTTTATTTTTTAATTTTTTTCATTAATTATTTGCAGAAGTACTGGGTTGTTAGTGGGTTTTGAAAAATATGTAATATTTTTTTTTAATTTTAGGAGGGCCCCAATCATATTTTTGCCCCGGGCCCCCCAAGTTTATGTGGCGGGCCTGACTATCAGATACGCATGTTAACATTAAAATCTGAAACTGTAAAATATTCTAAAAAACAAGAACAGACTAATAATTAAATATTAATATTATAATACATCCCCTAAGCTAAAACTACAATCACTATTTAATGTTGTTCCATTGTTATGCATCAAAATACCACACACACACACACACATCGAATATTTTTGTAAGTGCGGCCCCCGCTTTTATTTTTGAGAATAGTATTTTGTAGTTTTAGATTTTAATATTAAGACATGCGTAATATCTGGTAGTCGCACGCTAATAAAGTTATTTTATTCCTTCTTTTTAGTGCGTAAATAAATGGCTATTTTTAAAAACTTTTTTTTATTTTTTGTTATCGATTGTCGAATAACGATCCACTGTTTTCCGTTTACTTACACAAAAGTGTGTGCGCCATTTTTCTGGATTTGCCACCGTGAAAGATTAAGAGATTTTGTGGGGCTATTCCTTCGTGATATCTAAGCTCGGATCTCTGCTCAACAGTGTCGTCAAGTCTCTGTGATTAGTCGATCCGGGATCGACAGGAAATCAGGGGAAAGCAATATTGGGGCGCCTGGTCTGGAAGACAGCGAGTTGAAGTGAAGGGCTGTATAAATCTGCGTTCGAATTCGGTTAACTCTCAGATCCGCATTTGGCCGAGGCATTCTCGTCTATTCTGTTCGTTTTCCGTATAAATGCGATTGAACATTGACGCCGATATATGTACATACATATATGGAAATGTATCTATCGGCTTGGTGTTACTTTTTTATTGATTTTTCCAGGTAATTTCGGCTTCATCGACAGAGTATATAGGAACAATAACGCTTATGTGTACGACAATGAAATTTAATACGTCAATTAAAGAGAGAAAGTACCTTGAAATTTTAGAAACAGGAATAATCACGCCTGTATATAAAAATGATGAAAGTCCGAAGTACTTAACCGTAGGCGAATACGACTTCTTCCTATAATTTCGAAAAATTTTACAAAATAATAACTGGTTACCTTGATAAAATTAATTTTTTCAGCTCTAATCATTATCTTTTTTTCTTTTTTATCGTGGAGGAGAACAGATGATTGATTATCAGCGCATTTCGTATATTATAAAAAAATTAGAGAGTCGGATAGATCAGTTTTTTTTTGCATTAGTTTTGATTAAGAAATTTTGTCAAGAAAATCGTATATGTGTAGCTTTCGTAGTAATTTTTACTATTAGGGTCGTCATGTTCATACATATTATACAGGAAGTATGTAAATGAATACAGCATTTAGTAATTATGTTGTGCAGAATTATAAGTTACCGCAGGGTAGAATTCTGGGGCCTGTATTATTCAGAATTTCTATTAATGACTTATGTAGTATAAAAATTAATGGCGGAGTATTCAGCTATGCAGAGAATAATGGTAATTCACATTACGTCCACATTTTGCAGCGTTTAACACAAGAGGATGTGACATTTCGAAGATGGTTCAGGGAAAATTGTTCGGTAATAAATGCAAACAAAACCTATGCTCGTTGTGTACTCAGACGTTGATCAAGCTTTTAGAAACTAGATAAAAATTAGATGGGGTAATAATGTTTACTCGAGTAAACTGTATAATATACGAGTAAAAAAAAAATTGAGGGTTGTAGCAAAACTATCAATTAATGTGGAACAGAGCACATTTCATGTGTATCCTGATCGTAAATTAAGGTAGTTGAATTACATATATTCTACCATTTGTAGCATAGCGAGTATTTACATCGTTTATATTTCTCCTTGTATAACCATTATTGCTCCATGAGATTATGCACTGGGGTGATAGCACACTTTCATGTAAAAAGACTCGAAGGGCTGCAGAAATTGATACTTAATACTATATTCAATTATAAATGTGATGATTTATCTATTAATAGCTCTTTGAATGTTCGTTCATTATGCTAGAAGGCACATTTACACTATACAGCTGGTTAATAGAAATCATATTATAAAATCACAATATCGAAAAGAAATATCTGAATGTAAACATAATGCTTGAAAGGAACTGGTATATTAAGCTCCCCAACATGAGGGAAGCCATATAAAATACTAATGGATAAATAAAAAGAAATTCGATTTTCCTCCTTTAAAATTATCGAATAATAGAATAATAATAAATTAAACTGAAAAATACCAAGAAATCATTGCACAGCTATTTCCTAAAATTAAAGACTCGCTCAAGGACTACACAGATACTCTCAACAATATTCGAATTAATAAGTTATTAATTAGAAATATAATAAAGAAACTGAATAACAAAAAGGCAAATGGATACGACAATATTTCAAACAAAATGATTAAAACAATACATAAAAATAACCACTCAAAATTATTAAGAACAATTTTCGAAAAATATTTAAACTTTAATTTATTCTTAGATATTTGGAAAAAATTGGAAAAATAAAGTTAATAAATAAACCTGGAAAAACCCAACAAATTTATACCGCATTCAGACCAATAACTTTGCTTTCAGGATTAGGGGAATTGATAAAATTATTAGATATTATTTAAATCTTGAAATATCGGGAAAAAAAAACATTCTACACAAACATCAATATGGTTACAGAGAAGGATGTTTCACAGAACACTGGCTTTACTTAAAATGGCGGATACTGTTGATGACTTTATTGCAGCTTTTAATTATACAATGTTAATAAGTTTTGACGTTCAAGGTGCTTTTGATAAAATAAAATTGTCTAGTATACTGAAGATTACGAAAACTAGAAAAATCAATTTACACTTCTTACAGATAATTAAAAGTTTCTTGGAAAATGGGAAAATAGGTTTATTCGATAAAGAAAATAAGTTGATTCTTAAGCATAATTTCACTCTGCAGGAGTGCCTTAAGGGTTTTAGCACTTTCATCGACGTTATCGAACATAGCAATATGTCAGCTGTTCTTTAAAAAAGTCGAAGAAAATAAAGGTATTAAATTAATAAGTTATGCTGATGATATTCTTGTAATTGCTGGAATTAATGAAATAGGAAATGTTAACATAATCAATTAGACTAAAGAATAAATTCAAAAATCAAAGAACTTGGCCTAAGCTTAAATCCTAAGATAAAACACATATGTTATTTTTAAGAAAACGTAAAATAAGAAGAAATTCCAACAGGAAAGTTGAGAAGGAAATAAAACAAAATCTAACTTTCAGTAATGAAATTAAATATTTTGCATGTTTAGCTTTTTTGACTGTAAAAAAAAAATTACGCGATAATCGGTCACTTTTAACCGGCTCTGTTTGAGAAATATACTGCGCTCTTTACGTCCAAACGAATGGAGAGCGCCCGATCATCGGAGCAGTACTAATTGTAAGTAGGGAACGGTATGCTAACAGAAGACGAGTAGTATATAGGCTGATGATAAGCATCGCTTTGAAACATATTCGGAAACTTGTAAACGGGCTATACATGCGCGTACGTGTGTAAACAGTTGGGCTCTTTTGTTATTTGGCAGTGTAGTATATATGTAGGGCTATGGCGTCGATGGCATAGGTGCAAGTAACTAAGGGAAGCCTGGTAGAGTCGACTGATTTTGCAGCCAGCAGCTGTTGCCTAAACTTTATAAATGGACCGGTGTAACTGCCCTATATACTAATCCCACAGTAGTCATAAAAGCAGAGTAGAAGTGAAAGCGTGGGCAATTTGCATCCCCTTCGTATTGCTATACTTAAAGTAGGGGGACCCGGTTTTTCAATACAGCTAGCCGACTCAACGAATCGCAGTGCTTACGGGTGTGTTGTTACCTGGGCAAGAACGTAGAATACGTAGAGAATATGAAAAACCGCTATTTGAGCTTCGATAAACGGATCACCGTAGGTTAATTTTGATTTATTTCCATCTGTACTACCGTTACAAATAAGGGCTAATTGTGTATGTTTCTTCGATAACTTCGTTTTGCTAACTTAGGGCAGCGTAGACGTTTGATTTCATCTTTACAGATATATATTAAAAATGCACTTCTCCAATTATAATATATATGTATATATACATATATACATGTATATTATATATGTATTAATAGCAATGCGTCCGGGGCAATAGGGAAAAATCCGTTATGAAATTAGTAACATTTTCTTGTTACATTTTGAAATAAATGTGCAATAAAAATCAAAAAAAAAAAGAAAAATTGTCAATATTTTATTCTTTTAACCCAGAATAAAAAAGATAAGAACGATGTGTAGGCAATTGAAACAAATCATCTCTATGTATTACAGAAGAACTAGAATCTGGAATCCAGATCTCGACCAGGCCTAAGGGATACAGTTTATATATATGCATATATATATATATATATATATATATATATATATATTTAAATCGGAATTCTAATATCATTCGTAAAGGCTGACTAAACCTGAAATTAAAAAATAATATCGTAAAGGCTTTTTCAAGTGTAATCTTTTTAGCATCATTTGCGTTATTTCATCAACCACCTCGTTGTAGATGAACTTCATAAACCGAATGTAATAAGAGAAAACTTATATTATTCACTTGTCAAAAGCGTTATAACCATCAAATGACAGCCTACCATCCCTATCTGTAATCATTATTATCATGGTTAAACTATTATTATTATTAATTACGCGTAAATTTTTTTTTCATTATACTTCGCAAATTTCACTTTTTTACCACGATTACAATAATTCTATTATTTTATTATGATTTGAAAATGAAAATTTGAAATAATAAAACTTTACTTTTGCATACTTATTTAATCTTTTTAATACCATTACGGTTACGATTAGCCTTATTCAGTCCGCTGCTCACGTAGGCTTTCTACAGATTCGTGGAATTATTCCTATCCTGTACTTTTCTTATCTAATTTTTCATTTCAGTTATTTCGACTATATCGTCTTCTTAATAATCTGCTTTCTTTTCGGTTATCATTTTATGACACGCGTTGTCCATCTACTGTTTGGCACAGTTTCATTTCAGTTTTGCCATTCGTTCGACTGCATCCAGTAGACTAGTTTTTTCATTTTTTTTCCTTCTTGGTTTGTTCGTTTAATGTTCAACATTAACCTTTCGTGTGCTGTTTGAGTTACCCTTATCCTTTTTACATTTATTTTATCGAATCGTTTGCGATCCACATGTAAGTATCGGTGACACATATTGGTCACATAATCCTTAGGCAGATTGGTACTTTTTCATTTCATATATGGTACTTTATTTTTCAAAAGCCATGACAGTGATTTTTTGCAATTTACTTTTCCTTTCATTCTCATTTACTTATTCATCGTAATTTTTAACCGACTTCAAAAAAGGAGGAGGTATTCAATTCGACTGTATTTTTTTTTTATCTTTTTTTTATGTGTGTTACCACAGAACTTTCTTCTAGGTGAACCGATTTTGATGATTCTTCTTTTATTTGAAAGGTGATGTTTCTCATGTGGTCCCATTTAAATTTGATTAAGATCTGACCGATAGTTTTTGAGTTATCCTTAATAATGCGGGAGATTGAAGCTTTTTGGATGCTTTTCATTCATTATTGTTTTCACCGTCGGATTAGATTTATTGACTTATAAAAATGCTTTTTTACAAAAAATAAATACCGACTTCAAGGTTTATTATAAAAATTTAAAAATGCACTAAAAAGTAAAAAATAATTACTCCCGATAAAATATATATATCAGAGTGATATAACTTAAGGTGATATCGTAATTCTTATACAACATTAATTTTTTGGAGTTGGAATTAAATTCATGTTAGGAACAATTTAATCAACATTTAATGCAGTTTTTAATTATTCTTTTAATATGAATTTGATGCCAACTCCAAAAAATTAATGTTGTATAAGAATTACGATATCACCTTAAGTTATATCGCTCTGATATATATATTTTATCGGGAGTAATTATTTTTTACTTTTTAGTGCATTTTTAAATTTTTATAATAAACCTTGAAGTCGGTATTTATTTTTTGTAAAAAAGCATTTTATTTTTTACTTTTTAGTGCATTTTTATTCAATTAAATTAAAACATTTATTTCCACGGTAAAAACACCAAAAGCTACATTTCCATGGTAATTTGGCAAATTTATAGTATTTTAAGTCAAAAATCTAATCCGACGGTGAAAACAATCATGAATGAAAAGCATCCAAAAAGCTTCAATCTCCCGCATTATTAAGGATAACTCAAAAACTATCGGTCGGACCTTGATCAAATTTAAATGGGACCACATGACAAACGCCACCTTTCAAATAAAAGAAGAATCATCAAAATCGGTTCATCTAGAAGAAAATTCTGTGGTAACACACATAAAAAAAAAAAAAAAAAATACAGTCGAATTGAATACCTCCTCCTTTTTTGAAGTCGGTTAAAAATACAATAAATTTGGCAAATTACCATGGAAATGTAGCTTTTGATGTTTTCACACCGTGGAAATATCTGCTCTTATTAAAATGTTTTAATTTAATTGAATAAAAATGCACTAAAAAGTAAAAAATAAAATGCTTTTTTACAAAAAAAATAAATACCGACTTCAAGGTTTATTATACAAATTTAAAAATGCACTAAAAAGTAAAAAATAATAACTCCCGATAAGAAAATATATATCAGAGTGATCTTAAAGGTGATATCGTAATTCTTATACAACATTAACTTTTTGGAGTTGGAATTAAATTCATGTTACTCTATCTAGGAACAATTTAATGAACATTTAATGCAGTTTTTAATTATTCTTTTAATATGAATTTGATGCCAACTCCAAAAAATTAATGTTGTATAAGAATTACGATATCACCTTTAAGATCACTCTGATATATATTTTCTTATCGGGAGTTATTATTTTTTACATTTTAGTGCATTTTTAAATTTGTATAATAAACCTTGAAGTCGGTATTTATTTTTTTTGTAAAAAAGCATTTTTTTATTCCATATATATATATGCACATTACACATATGCATATATAAATATCTATATATATATAAAAATCCCGTGTCTTTATGTTTGTGCAGAATAAACTCGGAATTTACTTAACCGATTTTTATAAAATTTTGAAAGTACATGCAATTTGGTCCAACTTAACAGATAGGATACTTTTTGTTTTAATTATTTACATAAATATTTGTTATATTAAATAATTTAATCGATCAATTTAAAAAAACAAATTTGACAATTTTATTATTTTTTGAGCACCAACTCTACTTTTCGTGGCGACTTTTGTGTATCGTGCGATGTTAATCGAAATGCAGCCATGTTTATCGCTGGCGCATGGCGTTATTATCGATGAATGATAAAATAAACGTTTTTTCGCGATTGTTTACAAAAAAGTTTGTGTTATATGTAATTATGAATGTAGAATTAATATGTGTGTTGATGATGCAATAGTTCCCCATTATGTAAAATACATAGATAGGGATGGTGCATCTTTGTTTTCGTCTCTATCTTATTTATTATATAATAATGAATTATTAGGAGTAGAAGAAAATGTATCGTACAATATGTTTGTAAAAACTGGAAGAGATTTAAGCAATATACTATTGGACTTAATGGGGAACATATAAAAATAAAATACGAGTATTTAACGGATATGTCAAATATTCGAACTTTTAGTCCAAAACCGCCGTATAAATTTTTTAAATTAACCGTTTAACTTTTTTTTTTTTAATAATTTGCTACCAGAAATATTAAAATCTTTACTCAACACTGTTATTTTGATTTTATGATAATAAATTAATTATAATAAAACGCTCGAGACAGAGTGGTTGAAAGATATCAGTGAAGATGTTCTCTTAAACGTGTAATTATGGGAGATCACCGTGTGAATATAACTCGGCCTCTTCAAAACGATGGCTGTGTGTGTTGTTTAGTTGAGCAAAACTTTTTGTTAGATTACGACGGACAGATTATAGAAAAATCGACAATCTTCAGCTAAACGTGAAACATGAAGACTATTTTTTTTTAGACGGTGATAAACATGTTTCCCAAAGAAAGAAAGAATCTTTACGTAAATACAATTCCAGATAAAACAAAAATTTTTTAATGAATTTCCAAGTACAGATTTAAACGAACATTAATACACGGGCGAAGCCGTGGGGCACAGCTGGTATATATATATATATATATATGTACTCTTCGACTGTTTCAACTACCACAAATTTTATTTTCATTTGTATATTCTTGTCAGCATTTATCATAATTTTTGTTTTTGTAGGTTTATTTTTAATCTCATTTGATTTTAGTATACATATTTAACTAGCATACGAACCATTATTAAATTGCCGTTAGCTTAATTTATCTAAAATTAAAAGTAATTTTTCTTTTTTTTTTTTAATGTTTAATAAATTTAAATTAAATATTTTTAAATAATCGCGATAATAATGAAATAAAATAATAATAATTTAATTATTTATCGGTTTTTCTTTTCCTTTACTATCAATTATTTCAATAAAATTAGAGGTTATGTCAAATTACGTAGGCTTTAAAATAAATTTTTAGTATATCTAGAGGAGACATGTTCATGGTTTAATTCATTGATAGATGCGTGAGAAAGAACTGACCGTTACTCGTAATTTCACAGCTATGTCGGTTGAAAAATACCGAAGGAAATGGTACACCGAAATCTTTAAAACCAGTATTGCTCGATCTGGCTCATAGCTTCTGCAGTGGTTAAAGATTTACATCATCGATGGTTAAGTTTGTTTTTTTTTAGCTCATGTCGCATTAAGATAATAATAAAAACGTTGTACGTTGTTATATCACTGACGTTAATTTTCAAAGTTATTTAAAAGTAGTGAAAATGTACGTTTTATAGATACGTATTTCGCTTGTATTTCTGTATTGATAAAACTGAAATTTTAAGTCCTAGAAAATTAAATATTAAAAATAAAGTGGAAAAAATAATACATAAATACATGCATAGTGAGATTTTTAAATGTGTGTAGATTTTATCATATTGTCGAAATTATTTATTTATTTTTTTACGAACCTACAACAACATCGAGATTTCGAATAGAACTTGTTCTCATTGGCGCAAAATATATTAATCTCTGCTCTCTCAGGAGTACTTCAAAACTTGTGTTAATAGACCGACCGTAAACGTCAAAAATAATGACAACGTTGCGCTACACACACCATAATGAAAAGAACAAAAAAGTTGGTCTTTCTAGTTTAATGTTCCGTAGCGAAACTAACATTAAACGTATGTACGAGTAGTTTAATTTGATAGAGTTAAATTGTAAACACGAATAGGTACAAAATAAAAAATTATGTTTTCCAAAATACTGATTGGTTGCAGATAACTTTGATCCGCAATTCATTGTCATAAAATGAATTGTTGATCAGCGTTACGTGAAAACTAGTTTTAGTATTTTTAAATGCCTAATTTGTTATTTTGTACCTATTCGTGCTCGTAATTTAATTGTAGTTTTAGTCTGTTTTCTTTTCTTTTTTTTTTTTTTTTTGGAATTTAGCCACTAACGAATTCCTATGAATAAGCTAAATCAGCAGGATATACAAGTATATAAAAGAAAACTGGATCCGTCAGGCAACTAGTAAAACATACCGAAATAATACCAAAAGCTATCGCGCGTTTGCAATATAGTTCGAACAAACATGGCCGCAATGGTATAACATAGTCCACGAATGCCGAAAGAGAAAAAGTACAAATATTATCACTGACCATGTCACATCCCAGGTGCAGTAGGTACTGAGGTGCAACTGGACATCAAAAATCAAGAACACGATTTTTGGGGGCCGAATAAACAGCAAGGTAACCTATATCTTACAGGACTTCCGATGAAGCTAGTTATTAGCTCTACGTTAAGACGGAGGAAATCGGTGTTTTCGCTACTACTAAATAGCAATGCCGTTATTAAGAATAAATTTGATCAAGGCCATAATAGCAGCATCTGTATAAGATAACAGATAATATGGGGGAAGACTTCTAGCATATTCGTATTTGTTACAATTAAACAATAAATGGGGTTAATACACTCGTCAATATTAAAAAAAAACTGGTGAGTATCACAATAAACATCATAATTGAGTCCAGTAAAATTGTAACCCACTAAGGCATGCCCCATACGCAGACGACAAATGGTAGTAAGATACTTACGTACAAGTCCGATGGGAATACCTTCAGGGGTAGAGTGAAAGCACGGACCAGATCATAGCCTGTCGAAAAATGGTATTTGTACCAAAGGAGCGATCGGTTAAGTAGCTGATTCATGTAGAGTTATTATCTCTTTTAATTTTACAACATAAGCCCGAAGATGGAATAAAAGGAGAGAAGGTAAACCATCGAGGGCTGCCTTTTTTTTCAGCAAGATCCGTTTATTCAATTTTATACCACAGTGGCTCGGTGCCCAGCGAAACTTTGTAACACCGCCCTTCAAAGTTAATTAAGACACTTGATTTTTATCTCCGAAGTAAATGAGTGACACGTAAAGTTAAAGTTGCTAAATTTCAAAGCTGTAATCCACTTAAGCATTAAGTACTTTTTTACCGGTTTGGAGTGTAAAATCAACGGATTTGCTTATGTAGCAAACAGCTCTGCCGTATATATTAAGGCTTCCGGAGGAAGCATCTTGGATTTTTGTATCAGGCTTGAGTCAAAAATAAAAGCTGAACCAACCGGACCGTCGTTTATTTTTGTTACACAGCTGAAATTTCTGTCTTGTATTAACGGGAAAGTGCCAGATTACTGTCGGTTCAACACCATTTATATTTTTTTTATACGATTAAGTTAATGTCTGGACGGTCTCCTACATTTACTGCTTACTGGGGCAAAGTTCTAAGCACCGTGGATATTATTAAGCCATCGGGAGTCTCTGTAAAGTATTCAATCTACTGTTGCGAGGTTTACTTGGTTTAACCCGGTACACTTAAAATAGCTCCTCTTATACGCTGTAATAACCTCTGCAATTACACACGGCATTGAAAAGTATTTAAATCCTATACAGCGTCGAAACTGTCTTTACCAACTCGCTTTATATTTCCTAATATTTCTAATCGTAATGTTCTAGAATAATGATTAAAGTCAAATATCCTTGATAAGGTATCATATGGATTGTGAAGTTAAGGTTCACAATGTAGTACAAAGCTTAACGGCACTAATGAGAGTAGGGGGCCTAGTTCCTTTCCCTTGGCCGGCCTTACCTTTCCAAATTTCGCTGGAATCCAATTATTTCAGGCTGGGTAAGTCTCGAACCGGTGACCTTTGGTTTGGTAGCCAAGCGCCTTAACCACTAAGCTACCGTGCTACCATATAAACATAAATAACAAAAAAACACATTTAAGCTGAATAACAAATAAAATATGGTAGAAATGTTTTTTTATCTTTAAATGAAAAAAAAAAAAAAAAAGAGGCATTATTAATGTAGGATTGTTATCTTAAATCATCGTAAGTAACGGTAAAGACGAATGCAGTTTGCATATATATATATATATATAAATATATATATATATATATATATATATATATATATATATATAAAATAAATAAATTCCTTAATAAACAAAAATAACCATCTAGAACGTTTCCTTAAATTGAGGTATTTATTTCAATTTATTAAAGTAAATTAATTTATATACTCATTTTTGTTTGTTATTAAGGAATTTATTTATTTTACATTTACAATTGTATAATATTTGCCTACACATCGATGTATTCGTCAATGTCTCTGGCGTGAAAATGAACTATTATTTATGCCTATATAATTTTTATTCGTCATCGTTGATTTTCGAAATAAATATTTCGACACTTAGCAATGTCTAATCGTTCTAGCAACTCAACTATCGCGACAACGCTGATGTATGTTATATAAACAAAAGATCCCCCTCCCCCAAAGATTTTTCCAAGTTATCAGAAACTATTACATTTTATTGATTATTAGAAAAGAAAACAATCTGAAGCAGAAATGTGAAAGTAAGACAATGCAGAAGAATCAAGTAATCCAGTGAATACGATGAAGATATCGGCGAATAACACCATACCGACCTTCAACCAAATCATTTGTTTCGTAAATTCAAATTATATCATTAAAATTATACACAAGGTCAACCGCTGATAATAGAAAAAAATATAATTACTCCTTTTGCGCATACATACGTTGCCAATTTTTTTTTTTTTTTTAATGGAGATCTAGGCTCTATTTAAGCAAGAAGAAAATATTTCATTTCAATATCTTGGCAAACAATCTAGGTTGGTTAGCAGAATAATTAGTTGACTTCCGTGTAAGGGCTACAACTTTTGTAGAACAGTCAGTTCACGTCTCGAGAATTCCGGAATAAATTGGCTAAAACCGCCTACAGGAAAATTTGATTAAAACTGTAATATAAACACTCGCGACAACTAATTATCAACAACTGCGAATCCGAGCGAACGTGCGAGCCAATATAAACACTTTTTACTCAAAATAATATTCCAACACATCTGTAACGATTAATTATTTTGAGATCTTGACTTTAATTTATATATTTTTTTTTTTTTTTTGGGTCCACTAACAAAAGATATTGTGAACCGTGTTCGACAAATATTACGATTTGTATACGACTAATAAAAGAAGTAGTGAAGAAACGAAAGGTAGAAGGAACGACAGCGCTATAAGGAGGAGGAATATTAGGTTTACAGAATTATGAGCAAAGTAAGGATGCGGAAACGGAATGGTCTATTCGAAAAAAAATTTGGTCGGAATTTTATTCTTGATCATTACTTAGAAGGTATGAAAGTTAATAAGGGGAGAGAAGCTGTAAGTGAAAAAACGATAACGTGATGAGAGAAGCAGGCTATGGTAAAAATGCAACCGTTATAAGGGTGAAATAACGTTGTAAAGTTGTACGGATTGAATAAACAATAGAAAGAATGTTAATTAGAAAAAGATGAAGAATATGAGACTCTGACCTAAAGAACGAGAAAAAAATTAAAGAACTAATAGTATTGAGAAATTCGTGATTAGTGAAACATTATGGAGGAGCGGGGTTTAGCATAAGAAGATAACAAAAATAAATTAGGAAAAAGAAGAAATCTTTAAAGTTAAAAGTAAAAAAAATGTTTATTGTTAGATGTCATTTGCGGAGAAAATCTGGCGAGTTGATATCTGAGATAGAACGGGGACCTTTTCGGAGGAAACCATCAATTTTGAAGGATGGATAAGTAAAAAGTACTAAGTTTTGAAAAAGAAGAGATTGAAACGCGTTTTATAAGGAAACGATAACCGAAATGTGATCTACTCTAGCAAACGAGAAACGTCGGCTTCAACACGTGGATCAGTTGATTTAAGGATTCTTAAACACGAATGAAGACAGCAACATCTGGAGGAGTTATCATGGACGAAAGAACAATAATCCAGTTTAGAACGTATTATACGTTTGTAAAAGATTATTAGGGCCTCCTTCTCACTTTGTTGACGAAATAGATTTCAGTGGATTCAGTTTTTTTAAGAACTGACGTACGAAGACAATTAATATGTTCGATAAGGAGCTGATGACCAAAATAGAAGAACTTATTAACTACAGGAACATAGGAATGTGTTATATAAAAATAAATTTATTGAAGAAGATCCAGAAGATCGATAAGTAAAATTAATACAGTTGGATTCAGAAAAATCGGAGAGTAGATTATATTTAATACGAATTTGCAGAAATGAAATATTGGGAAATAATGTAAAGAAAAGTATCACTAGCTTAGAGAAACCTATATATTAAGAATATATGTATTGAAAAATTTAGGACTTTTTTTTTTTTTTTTTTTAAATAAGTTGTGGGTCTCACTGAGTAAATATGCTCGTTGTGTGAGTGCCCAAAACTCTTATTAGCGTTTATTTAAGATAGGAACAGAAAAGCTCAATGGAACACGTATTCTAAAATTAGAAATGAACGATTTTTAATATGCCGAAGAATAATTAAAATGAAATGGGATGGAAGGCTGATGTAAAAATTTTTATTTTGTAATGAGCGAAGATGAATTGCAAACGTCAAAGTGTAATTTTTCTTTCAGAATGATTTTTCATAAATACTCAAGGCGAAAAGATTACTACAATCAGGGGGACCAAGATCAAGATGGAAACCAAACATATTACTAGCAAGTTAATCATTATTTTCTAGCTATCAAACAAAAAAATACTTTTTGTTTAGGATACTGTTGAAAAATTGACTCAAGTATGGAGCGAAAAATTAATATTAGACTACAGGAGAGAGAGTTCTTTTTAGGTGTTGGAATAACAACAAAGAATTTTAATCATTTCAAACATGTGGAGTGCTTAAGAGAAGACCATGTAATGGGCGGCCCCGGATATGTATACATAATTGTTGCCATTTCTATACTTCCGTGTTATTGATTTTTATAAATTGGTATAGTAAGCAGGATGGATGGGATTTTGCCACTATTTGATTTACAGTCGCTGTATGGTCCTCTTGAAGTATTTGTTCAATGAATTTGCTTTTGCTTTGTTCGAATGGTTTGATGCCCTTTCAGACTACCCATTTGTTGTTAATTTCAAATCATTAACCAACGTTTTCAATTTCCAGTTGGACCTATTTTTGATTTTTTTTTTCTATTTGATTATCATTAATTCCTAAAAAAAAAAAAAAAAACAAAAAAAAACAAGAGAGTGAAAAACATTACCGCCGATAACAGAAAACCGATTAACCTTACTGCTCAGTTTTCTGAGGTGGTTCTTTTCAAACAAATTCCACAGCGTTAATGGTTAACGCTTAAAATATACTTCTTAAATATACATATAGAAAATGCAAAAACAGTTTTTCGAAAAAAATTTCAGTCGTAACGCAATTAAGACATATCTTCAATAAATTTTCTAATATCAAGATAATCTTTTTGCGAACAAAACCCACGCGACGGCTTCTAGCATGAAAGTTGCGGTACGTAATTGTTTTGGTATGCAATACGAACTACACGGTGTGTCGGAAAAGTTCCCGAACTTTTGAAATACAATTGAATGTAAAGTAATTTATTCGAATTAGTTTTCAACATAAAGTATGGACATATTTGAGCGCTTGTACAGCGATTCGAAGCTTCTCTAGTACTCCTCTGAAGTAATAGGGCTCTGAGGCGCTCGGTGCAAGAAATTTCAATGGCGGCTACGTCTTTAAAAAATTGTCCTTTCAGGGGCATTTTAAGCTTCGAGAAAAAGTCGACAGTTGTCCAATAAGGCGAATAGGGGGCGTGATTGATCCGCGGGGTTTGATTGTTAGCAAGATAACGTTTGACAATGTTCGTTGAATGCGCGGGCTCATTGTCATCCAATAGACTCCACGATCTGGGCTCCTTGCACTTGGGCCGTACGCGCTGAATCCGGCGCTTGAGACGTTTTTGGGATCTCGGCATAGTAGGCAGCGTTCACTGTTTGATTTGGAAGCAGGTATTCGTGATGTATTAACACTCTTTTGCATCAAAATAAGCGATGAGCATGGTTTTCACCTTGGATTTTTGTTGGCGCACTCTCTGAGAGTCCTTGAACCGCTTATATCACAGGTAAACACAGTCGTACGTGATACTATACCTTCACCGAAACCATCGTCGATAAATTTTCGCGTTTCCGAAAACGTTTTCTTATGTTTTAACACAGAATTTAATCGCGGAACGAATTTCTGACTTTTCACCCATTTTCAGATTTGTACATACTACTCAAACACACCTTCACTAAAATACGTCTAACTCGGAAACCAATTAACGGAAACTAGTAAAATTTTATACACACACACACTCTAGAAGGATGTAGCAATACAGTAGGTGTATTGTTTAATGGTATACATGCTAGAAAAGAAGTTCGGGAACTTTTTCGACACACACCACGTATGTACAATCACAGTTCTGTAACCTCCTATTGTTCCCTACCACTTTACATACAATAAAATATGTCACTTCAAAAAAATATTTATTTTTTATTCTATGTGTACATCGATATTTTACTTTTCACTATGATCTCCTTCAAGTAAAATGCGCTTATGCTACAAGTGGGCACTTTCTGAAGGCTTTCTCCGGGCCATTCTTCGACAATCATTTTAAAATCGCCTTTAAACCTTTTACAGCCGCAGACGAATCTAAAAAAAATTACGACCAAGAGGTATACGAAGAAGTCGTTCGGGGCCATATCTGGGCTATATGTCGGGTGCGGAACTCTTTGGATCTTTTTATGGGCAAGGAACTCGGTGATAATATTCGCAACATGCACATTGCCATGATGAAGTTTCCAGTGACTGACGGATCTGTTTTGCAATGTGAAAGTCAGACATTAATATGGTATGCCGCAAAGACGTACGACCTTTCACAACCGAGTGAGTGTGCACCTTGGCGCGATAATCAGCTTTGTCATCAACTCATAGCTCTCTGGCCGTTTCTAAATATGCCATCGAAAGCACGTTTAGTTATATAGTCGAGTTCTGAAGTGCCTTTTTAAGTTCGTTATAAGTTTCAGTCAACGTTTTCTTGAGCAAAGCAAAAAATTTAATGGCCTAGATGACGGTATGTCGAAAACTTTCAAAACCAACTAAAATACAAATCAATACTCTATACCGATCGCTACGAAGAACAAAACTGTTAGAAATTCATAACTAGAGAGTGCGCGCCAGTCGTTTGACCGCGGTTCGATAGTGTGTTGACAGTCTGCCCTAGTATCTATGCCATTCTTACGTCGGGATAATATGAAAACCCTGTAACAGTTTTATATCCTGAACGGAATTTAAACTTTAATTTGATGTCTATAAGGTGTTTATTTCATTTTACATGGTCAATTAAAACCGACTTTTCTCTATTATACTGTACAGTGATTAATTTTAAACGCTAATTTGAAACGTACATATATACATTGAGCTACATTAATATTAGAACGGTCGGTTTGAAATTAAGACTTGTCAAAAAAAAAAAAAAAAAAAAAGGAGGGAAAAGCTTTTAATTCAAAATTTATTCAAAAACATGAAAAATAAATACCATCTCTTATAATACACGCGAAAAAAAAAAAAAAACAGAAAAAAAAAGAAAAAGAAACACAGTCGCTGTACAATGGACACAGAAAGTAAGAATTTCCCCGTCACATTAATATTGGAACGCAGCGATGACGCGCCGGAAAATGTGTACAAACCTGTGCAACGTGTGAGTCATGCGAAATTGGACTTTCCCAGGTACGTACTACGTACGTAATACAAAAAATAATATCAACCCGCAGGCAATACTTAAAAAAATTTGTCGTCAATAATGAACCGAAAATCGCGAAATATTTCGTTTGACAAGCGGAAATTAGTCATTTATCATCCGGGAAAGGGTTTGTTGTCATATTCGACCAATTGGGGGTCGTTAGTGAACCTACCAAAAACGAGCGTGTTTGATATTAAAAGATTAAATCGCTTCTATTCCGCAGAAAAGTCAGCCGGAAAAACTTTCAATTCCGGATAAGCATGCGCGAGGTGAAATGTAACCGAAAAGTAAGTGCTCCGAAACTAGTCTCACGCTTTTACACGAGAAGGCTGAAAAAGAAGTTTATTCGGAGACTCAATTCGGAGACACATTAAAAAACATCGGTACAATTCACGAACCGCGCCTAGCAAACCATTCATTTTCAAAATTAATCTGAAGAATTTTGCTTTTTGGAATATCAGTTGGCCTCTGAAACTTTCTGGAATGATGTCATCTTTACTGATGAGCCCAAATTTAATATTTTCGGTAGTGATGGGAAAGCAAAAATGTGGCGACAGCCGAACACACAGCATTCGATCGAAAACATGTTCTTCCAACAGTGAAAAACATGGCAGCGGGCATGTTATGGCTTGGGGATGTTTTTCAACAGTAGGTTCTTTAGTATTTATTGAAGGAAAGATGACTGCTGATATGTACGATCGACATACTGCGACAAAATCTGCGTATCAGTGCCGAAAAAACGGGGATCCGGAACAGCTTTAAACTATACCGAGACAACGATCCCCAAGCATAAAGCTTGTAAAACGCGTTCCTGATTGTTGTTCAACTGCTCGAAGATCCTGGAAACGCCGCCGTAGTCCCCGGATTGCAATCCAATCGAAAATTTATGGAACTATTTAGATTAATAAAATGCGCGAACATTTCGAGCAAACAAGAGCTGCAAACTCGATTACAAGCAGAGTGCGCGAAGATTCCGAGAGATTACCTGCAGAAATTAGTTTCTTCCAAGCCGCGCCGTTTGGAGGCAATCATTGTGGCCAAAGAGGCTTCACTACCAAGTATTGATTTGTATTTATTAGGTTCTTTGTTGCCTTTTTGGGCAGCCATTTTCCATTCTGATAAATAAAACTGCTTAGACGTTAATACTTAATAACGAATATGTACTGTCTTCTGTGTTAGCTTGGTAAAAACGAAATAGCCATTAAAACTGAGAGAAATTTGGTAAAATTCTTGAGAAACTGATAGATGCTCAACAATGAAACGGAATATGACATATTTTTTTCGCATGAATTGGAAAGTAGCGCAAACGCGTAATGAACGCTCATTCGGTTTGTCTAATTAGCATAAAGTGTAGGCGCACTCTCTGTCGATGTAAAGTGTAAAAAGACATTTTTGGGATTTTTCGAGATTTCTGGAATTTTTCGAGATTTTTGGGATTTTTCGCTCAATTAAAAATCTGACAGTGCTTGGGCGCGTAATATCAATGAGAAAGGCTCTTCTCGATTATTGCTTTAATTTTCACTTCTGTTTAAGATATTCACTATTAGAGATATTTGTTCGATATAGATTAACCTAGAACGGAGTTATGTCTAGCCGACCTAACGATGATTAATTGTAGAGAAAGGTAATTACGATGCTGAATAAAATAAAGAAAAACCGACAACACGGGTTAGATGTTTCTTTTCTCTTTTATCCCAGGTGAATTTTAAAATTCTAGTTACTCATTTGCGTTATACTAACAGCTGCTTCGTCGTCGTTGAAATTTCAAAATTTGTTTACTCGCAATCTGCGCAATTTCCTGCTTGCACACCTGCTAATTGCATGTACACGTGTGTTAAGGGCAGCCGTATTTATGTACATAAATAAATAAAAACAAAAGCACGTGTTGCATTAAATCTAATGGCGAACTTTTCAGAATAATTAGCGAATTCCCAGTGCCGGCAAACTCGCGAGGAGTAATTCTCTTCGGCAGCGGTTTAAATCAAGTGTGTTAAATTTCCGAAGATCTGTGGACGTTTAGTGTGCGAAAAGCGCTTTAAAAAGTCGAAAAGAAAAAAATCTATCATTGACTTCACGGCGGCAGATGTAATATTGAAAAATTTTAGTTGTCTTTTTTTAGGCTTTCGTAAGTCACCGAACGACGATTTAAAACTTTTTCGTTCCATTAGCAGCTAGCACAATCTGAATTACTTCCTATGCCGCTCAATAGCCTTGCTAGTCGGCTGAATAGCGTCCTTGTTTGTTGTTGACACTCGCATTTGTTTCATTAAGTTTATTCTCTTTCGCAATGACTCACCTATCTGTCTTTACCGTTACCTAAATAACCCCTGATGTAATTAGCCTGCCGCAGTGCGCTACCGTAGAATTACGTTCGAGAAATCATTATCCGATTACGTTTTAACGGCAGCATCGAATGCAAACAATCCGATGTTCGTCGAATTTTTTTTCGGTATTTCTCTGCCTTCTAAGTTGTTGTTTTTATTAAGCGTTTTACTTTTATTAGTTTTTCTCAGGCGGAAGTAAATTTTGCCGCTAAAAAAAGTGTACGCGAGCTAAAGCTTTTACCCATTCGATGATTTTTACAGAGTGAAAGCTATTTTTATTCGATAACCCTCAACAAGTCCTTCTCTTTTGAAAATTTATTGATACCACTAGTAATAATAATTCGGTGAAATTTATCTGCACTCCGTGATTTGCTAGCGATATTTATCACGGGCGGATCCAGAGAGACATTTGGTGAAGGGGGGGGGATTATGTAATTACGTAAAATCTTCTACGATAGGCAGTCGATTTGAGAAATACCCTTTGTTTCATAAAGAAAATCAAATAATGACCTCTTCGGAAATTTCAAAATGTTTTAAAAATACAAATTATTACAATTTTTAATTTAAATTTCATTTTATTTTTAAGTAAAATATAAAATTCTAGCTAAAATGGTAGTTTAGAATTTGAACAGTAAGAAAGATAGTATTTTTATTAGACTTTACTTTTTTTTTATTTTTGTTAGTAATTGGATTCGGGTTCTTTACTACTCCTGAGCAAGTTTAAACATATATATTTCTCATTGAACTATTATTTTTAATTAAAATTACAAAATAAATAAGAACGGCAGAAGATCGATGACAGTTGCGTTTAAAATAAAATAAAAACGTAACATTAATAGTTTTACTAGAAAACAGTATTAAATATAGGCGCT
Organism: Icerya purchasi; assembly: GCA_039619475.1. Classification (NCBI taxonomy): domain Eukaryota; kingdom Metazoa; phylum Arthropoda; class Insecta; order Hemiptera; family Monophlebidae; genus Icerya; species Icerya purchasi. The sequence continues at coordinate 526,968,589 of CM077115.1, read as the reverse complement.
CCTCTCCCTCAGCTGGGGCCACCCTTTTTTCAGCAACATAAGGCAGAGACATGGGAAACTATGTGGTCGGCTCACACATCATGACTGCGATCCATTAAAGTGAGCACTGAGCCTTGGTGGCCACCGATATTCATGTCCCGTAAGGAATTTACCACATTCACTAGACTCCGCATAGGGCACACAGCAATATCCTACAACTATTTGCTGGAAGGAACATCTCCTCCCTCTGCCTGTCCCATATGCAATTCCCCCATTTCACCAACTGCTGAACACATTCTGAAACATTGCCTGCCTGCAGATATCTTCAACTTACCGTCAATTGCGTTGTCAAACGAACCAAAACAGGTCCAGGATATGCTACACTATATTAGAGCGGCTAACATCTTAAAATACTTCTAATCTTGCACTGGTCCATGTGCTGTGATAATCTCGGAAATTTCACAAGCACATAAATCATATATATATGTATATATATATATATATATTAAAAAACAAACAAAAATTATTAGTTATAATTAAATCCATAGGTTACATTTATACAAATTTTTCATAGCATAAATTAAGTTTCTCTGTTATAACAAATTATTTCATAGAGGCTTTAGTTCTTTAGAGGGAGCCTATTCCCCCCGTGGATCCGCCACTGTATTTATTTCTCTCTCTCTCTCTCTCTCTCTCTCTCTATATATATATATATAACTCGGCCATTTTGGCCTCGCAAGGGGCTGTGCCCCTTGACCCCTCTTGCTTTCATTTCTGTCTCTTTCTCTTCTATACTTTGTATAAAATGATCAAAATTTACAACGTAATTCTTACTGGCATCAACACACACAAAAAATAACATAACCACAAAAATCCTATTCTAACATTTAACTTCCGTTATATAAAATTAAGACATTTTTTGTTACATTTTTCGTTACATTTTTCGTTACATATTTCATTACATAAAATTGTGACAATTTTTAAATAACAATAACAAAAATCCTACAAAATATAACAAACGTTACATAAAATTGGGACATTTTTTTGGGATATTTAGCGTTACATAAAATTGGGACATTTTTTCGAATGGGGAGTAGCCTAAGAATTACGTTGTAATGAATATATATATATATATATATATATATATATATATGTACATGTATGAAATATATGTTATGTACTTTTTTTTTTTAATTTCAAATATGTATATTGCACCGATTAACTGCAACAGGATCGAATGTATTGCTTTTTATAATTCAGATTAATATATAAATATTTAATTTCAACATTTTTTTTTAATAGCGTTACGTGTATAACTGATGTTATTATGCAGATGCAATGAAGCGTTACAATGTGCAAATTATTTCGGGACCTGGTCGAGAAGAGTGAATTGAATGAGTGTTTCTAAAGGTTTGACATTATTAGTCGTGGTTTCAAGATGTGTGAACGGAATGTATCACAAAAAGCGTCTGTGAACTCACGCAACTGCGGGGCACAGTTTCTCAATTGAAACTGTTGAAAGCATTTCCTTCTTGAAAATGAAAATAGAGTGGCTGCAGCAAAATTTAACGTTCGATCAAAATGTGATTATCGATCTTTTTTTTTCGACCATAAAAAAAAAAAAAAAATGGAAAAAGGAAAAAGAGGATAAAATTTCTGAAGATTATATCAGACTGTGTAGGAGATAACAATTCAGGTAAACATATTCGTTTTTCTAGCTATTCCACGATGTGTGCTGACACCTGTAGAAACGTGATATGCATTTCAGCTTAATCAGTGTACGTGTAGCGTGTTCTTATTTTCCGAGTAGATCTACGGTAACGGGAGAACTGACCGGATGCCAGAGAGTCTCTACCCTGACATGGTCATCTCAGCAATGATACAACAAACACGCGTCGAGCTCAAATAGAGAATTCCACCCGTATAATTCGGTAGTGAAACATTTAACGCGACAATAGTCTGCGAATTTCACTTGAAGTGTAATAACCGTCGCAGAGGAAAAAAGACATTCCCGTTTTCAATCCATATGTGTGCACAAGTTCGCGTACTTTTGCATTTCTTCCACCGCATTCTAAAATAGCGGGGAAATCGATGAAAATGTTCCGCGCGATTAGTGATAAATCCAGGACAGGTAGATTGCCACGGTGGTATTTTTAATAATAAATGTATTTTTCAAAAATTTGGCAACACATCGGTATAGAGAAGGGTTGAAATAGAGAAATTTATTATTAGGCAGGTGATAGCAGGTTGGGAAATCGATAATTAAAGTTACCGTCACCACATCTAGATTGTACGTATTTATTGATGTTTTTCATAGTACGCGCAAGAAACTATATTAAAGGTTTTCCAAATGGAGCAAAAGTATCCAAAAACGCGGATTATGACTCACATGAAAGGTTGATCCATTTTTATCGAGCACTATGTTTTCTACTAAAACTCGAGCTACATTTCCTATCGTATCTTACATTCTATCTTTCCCTTCTCCATCCATCGTTTTAGCTATTGTAGTATGTGTTACGATTTACATATTTTTAATATCTGACCGAATCGCTTCTCTTTGTTTTCAAATTCATGGCTAACGCGGTAAAAAAATACAAATAAATAAAAATAAAATGAGAAAAGGTGTTTCAGACGTGAAGTAGGTGAGATTAATTGATATGAATATAACATCGGTTACACATAGTAAAATGAACGAAATTCATTAACGAAGAAGTAGCAACGGTATAACGTGGGTTGCTCAAAAAAAGACCGAACTTTCGCCGTAAAATCTTTTTTGTAATACTTACAATTTTACACATGTTTTTTATCTCCTTCAAAGTACTCTCCCTTGCTTGCTATACACCGGTGGTCCGATCGATTTTTCCACTGTCCGTATGCTCCCTGGAGCCCATTTGATGTGATATCTCGTAGCAGTGCCTGCTAATTTCTCTTGAATTTCTTCTATACTTCGAAAACGACGTCCTTTCAAGGTGGATTTTAGTTTCGGATACAGAAAAAAGTCTGCTGGAGCCATACCTGGCTAGTAGGGAGCATGGGGAAGTAGCAAATAGCAAGGTGGAGGTTCGTTCGTTTGCAGAACTAGAATAGAGTCGGTCTTGATTTTCAGATAAGATTGCATGCTAGCGTTACAGAAAAACAAAGCAAATAGGAAAAACCATTAAAGCAGCCACGAGAAGGGGAAAAATAGCTTGCAAAAGGTCTCGGCGACACAAAATATAAAAATTACTATAAGAAAATTTTAAAAAAATGTTGAGAAAACTGCTTTGGAGGATTATGAAGAAAAATGTGTGCAATTACATAAAAAGTACCGAACTGCGAGCAATTAAAAACATTACACCCCGGCAATTAAAAGAAAAAGAAATTATAAACTTGGAAATTAAAAAAAAAAAAAAACAAAAAAAAACAGGGATCAGTTGAAAAATGAAAAATTGCATGGGACCGAATGAAAAGCTCACACTGCTTTCTACTTGGGGCTCGTTCGGCGCAAAAGACGATATATGTATATATATTCACGTGTGATTTCATATGTCGTATAGTTTGATTCCCAGTGTTTATGAAACATATGGTTCGGAACATGAGCGATCCAGTGTTTTCGGAATAAAACCGGTTAATGATACAACCAGCATGCGGTCTTTTTTATGCTTCCTTAGAATGTCTCCGGCTAGTCTCCTGGATCTGCTCTATTATACATAAGTCGTTATTATGAATATATTTCTTTCTTTTTTTTTTTTGAGAAAAAACCAGCAATTATCATTATTCGGTAATCCGAAGAAGAAGGTAATTTTTTTTTGATATGAATCGATATACATTACGAAAAAATTTTTGCAATGATGACAAAAAACGTTCGTTAAACAAATTAATATTTTATTATAAAAAAAAGTACAGCTTTCTGAAATCTTAAATCCGAACTCCATAAGAGAATCAGGAAGTGTAAATATCGTAAATACGTTTCGAGAGATGTGTGACCGCAATTATCGTTGGAACAATTAAATTCAAACTTTACAACGAAATTAAATGTAAGCCATTGCAAAATTAGGTAAAAGCTAATGTTTGGTGTAATTTGTTAGGATGTGGTCAAATTGGTTCCCGTAATAAACTGGAATTACTACATTGTCGAATTCGGGTTAAATCGGTCTTCAATTTAAAACGGTCGAATTGGTTCCTATTGTGTTACTAGAATGATTGATGAATCAGTGTGGTTTTTTTTTGTTTTTTTTTTGTGGGTTCATGTACACTTCATTAAAATTTGACGAAAAAGAAATATATTTCCGATAGTAGTGGTGAATTTCACGTAAGAAATAACATTAAGTTTAATTTACCCCCGATTGCATTTGATTTTTTTTTTTTGAACATATAGACATGAAATATAAATCGTGAATGAGAACACGAAAGTGTCTCAAGCTATGTGAACAATTGATTCATCGGTGAAATATTATAAAAGTGCTAAATGTAGTTTACAATTATTTGTATTTTTCATTTACAGTTCAGATTTTTTTTTGAAACAGATAATACATTAATATTGAAGACAGCATAGATGTGCGATATATCGATTGCAAAGAAATGAGAGAAAAGTGTGTTTTAAATATTGATAGTTAAAAGTAACATAAGCTTTTAGTGATAACGCAGAGGCACTTCTGTTTGTTTAGTTGCACGCAGATTTCTCTCCGTAACCTATCCAAATCATGCCCATTCAATGGCATTGCTATTAGAAACAATTTCGCTGCGAATAATTTTCGATGATTTTTCAATAAGAAGTTTTCGATATCCATATTTTCCTTTTCGTTTTTGGTACAAATAATCCATCTTTCTAACCCATCTAACATTTTTTTTCTTTTTTGGTAACAACCGATAATATTATAATCGTGCATCACAAGTGGTTTTCTCGCTAAACATAAATTCCATTTTAAATCGGAGTAAATCAGTAATATTTTGATAACTAACACAACACAAACAGTACAATAACAAAAAACCGAATACTGATTAAGAATAACATCGGAAAACAAATTAGAAACCGAGTCGTTCGATTATGACACTCATAATGAGATCATATGTGAAGAATAAGACCGGTATAGAGTGATAACATCAACAACAAACATCAATAACAACGACTTGCTCAGTTTCATCTCAGCTAAATAAGGACCACCCTTAAAAAATGGAGGACAAATTTGACTCATCAATAGATCGGGAACAAATTCGATCAGCTAACTTGAAAATCAAGTTTATCTAAGGGAACCAATTCGATATCCCCCAATTTGTTATAATGCGGTTTTAAGTGTATACCACTTTTTTTTTAACGAAACGACCTTGCAAACGTTGGTTTCTAAATTTTTTTTTTTTTTTTTTTTTTTTCCAATGTGCACCTGTAATGTATTAACAATTGGCACATGTGCGGGAGCCTATTAACAGGAATTTATAAGTTATTCAGCAGTAGCTCCTTTGAGCAGTCAGCTGTGTGCTAAGTTGTTCAGGTTACTGATATACTGAGGATATCACGGCACAACCTCCTTCCTAGCCTTCTGCGCGGTCTGTCCGGTAGCGTTGTTGTGAACATTCTTCGAATTAACGGGTTTTCATGCATCTGTAACGCCTGATAAAAGTTTTGATAATTTTGTTGATAAATTTCTGCTACTGTTTTCACGTTCAAGTCATGATGTATTTGTTCATTGCTTACGTAATATGGAGCATTACACATTGACCTCAATGTTTTCGACTGGAATTGTTGAATACGTTTACAGTTAGTTTTTGCGGAAGTACCCCACAGTTCGATTCCGTATTTCCACTTTGAGGCCAGAATTGTATTATATATTAGGACTTTGTTTTCCAAAGATAAGTTAGATTTTCTTCCAATTAAGTAGTATAAGGCTCTTGTACATGCATCGAGGTTTTTACGTAAATGCAATATATGCGGTAGCCAAGTGAGTTTTCTGTCTAAGATTATGCCCAAGTATTTAATTGAATTTAACTGTGGAATTGGTTCAAGTTCATATAGAACTGGTGGACACACTCCTTTGCGTAGAGAGAAAGTTATACTGGCTGATTTTGTTGAATTAATTTTTATTTTCCACTTTGTGCACCATCTTCCTAATACCTTAAGGTGCTGTTGTATTAACTGGGCAGCAATTTCCGGTCTCCTATCCGCAGCCATAAGAAGCATGTCGTCCGCATATGTGAAGACTGATGAATACGCTGTTGTTGGAATATCCGCAGTGAAGATGGAGTACAATACTGGACCAAGCACACTGCCCTGTGGTACAGAGGCTAATATCGAGTACCAATCAGAGTATTCGGATTTGTGACGTATTCGGAAAGTCCTAGCTTCAAGGTATGAAGCTAAGAGAGTGAAAATTTTCGCAGGAAACGATTTTTTAATCTTGAATAGTAGTCCTTGATGCCAGACCTTATCGAAGGCCTGACTCACGTCAAGGAAAACAGCTGCACAGTAACGACCAGTTTGAAAGCAAGAAGAAATCGCATCAACCACCCGATGACACTGGTGGATAGTGGAGTGACGCTTCCTGAATCCGAATTGATTTTATACCATGTCGGTTGAAATTCAATTAATTCAAATATGACTCTTTTTTTTTTGTATCTGTTCAGTAATAATAATGATGTTTACCGTGAATTACATTGTAAACTATTCTTTACAGCTTAACAATTTAACGTTACGTATAGAAAAATTAAATAAAAAGTTTACGCTAAAACGTTTTCTGACAATGTCTGTAATCAGTATACAAAGAAAAAGTAATATATCAGTTTCTAATGTTGCTATATTGGATCATAAATTACACTTAAAATTCTCTTTTTAACGAGATACAACTTCAAGCTTACGGAAAAAGTCTCAAAAAAACCGTTAAGAATATATGATACGGAATTTGAAACGACTTTAAACATCATCCTTAAAAATTCAAAAAATTCATCTCACCAGATACAATGCCTTAAAAGTGTAATTCAAAGTAGAAAAACAAAACGCAGATGCTCTCTCATAAAATAATCAGAAAATTACGGTTAAATAATTCAAAAACAGCAAAAAAAAATGATATTCCCGAAAATAATAATTCGATTAGAAAAGGCTAAGGAGACCAAAATGTATCCCAAGCATATACATAAAGAACAACCGCTTTGTAGGGAAACTATAAACGAGCATAAAACTTTACGTTCAGGCCCCTCGGCATGTTGAAAGTTCGAAAGTTTTGAAAAAAATATTTCTTTTTCTAGGCAACTGATGTATTAATTACAACGTAATTCTTAGGCTACCCCGCATTAGAAAAAATGTCCTAATTTTATGTAATGAAAAATGTAACGAAAAAATGTCCAATTTTATGTAACGAAAAATGTCCCAAAAAATGTCCAATTTTATGTAACGAAAAATGTCCAAAAAATGTCCAATTTTATGTAACGAAAAATGTCCAAAAAAATGTCCAATTTTATGTAACGTTTGTTATATTTTATAGAATTTTTGTGATCGTTATTTAAAATATGTCACATTTTTATGTAACAAAAAATGTAACGAAAAAATGTCTTAATTTTATATAATGAAAATTAAATGTTAGGATAGGATTTTTGTGATTATTTTGTGTTGATGCCAGTAAGAATTACGTTGTAAATTTTGATCATTTTATACAAAGTATAGAAGAGAAAGAGACAGAAATGATAGCAAGAGAGTTCAACGGGTACAGCCCCTTAAGGAGGCTAAAATGGCCGAGTTATATACATATATATATATCGCTGGAAAGATGGCGCTATTTGTCGGGGACGAAACCGTATTTCATTTCCTTAACGAAACTTTCGAAATTAGTCAAAAAAGCGCGAAAAATCAGATTTCATCGTTTTAAATTTAACATGCGGAGGAATCCTCAGTACATAAAACATCATGCTTGGCTAAATTTCATCATTAGGGAAATCCACTTTTCTCTCATCCATCAATTTTGTCCTAGAACTAAAAAAAAGAGACGAAACTTGCTTTTTGTACAGTATTTTTTTTTTTTTTTTTTCTTAATTGAGCTTGTCAACCAAGGACCTTCACCCAGAAACTATTAAAGGAAAACGAAAGTTATATAGTGAGACGATCAGCTATCGTTAATAAGAAGGAAACAATGGAGGGGATAATAAGTGTAGAAGGGGAAAAGACAGGATAATATAACGAGCACAAAAAGGAGCAGGAAGCCCCAGCCCAAGTAAGTGGGAATACAGAGCCGAACGCTCTAATGAAAGAAATGAACACTTAATAAACACCTGATCGGCGTCACAAACAACCGCATCGTTTGAATGGAGAGGACAACATGGGGAAGAGGCGAATGATTAGCGAAAGCGTGAATAAGGCAGCAAGGAATGGTTAAAGCGCAAACGCACAATGGAGACAACAACAGAACGAGGAGGTGAAGGAAACAGAAGGAACCAGGGATTTTGTACAGCACTATTTTTCCTCGTTTATTTCTGTTTAAACAGGTAAATTTTAAAATCTTTATATTCATTTTAAAATTTTTTCGTTATCGATCTCGTAAAATTTGTAATTCATAAGGGAAAAATTTATTCTAATATTTCGGCCGAAAGCGCGCATATTTTATTATTTTCCTTGACGGGTTGTTACGCTGTATAATCAAATCTGGCAAAATTTCCAGTTTTGATATAAATTGAAATTGATGCGAATTTATCCTTTTTTTATCTCCTCTATTATTTAATGGTAAACTATACAAATATTTAATAAACACAAAAAAAAAAAAAAACGAATAAAAATGAATTAACAATTGCTGTTTACTGCAAAATTAGCACTGTCTGCATCGCTATATTTTTGCATCAAGGTGAACAATATCCTTTCAAACAATAACAATGAACTGATTTGTCATCCGAAGACGACTGGAAGTGCTACAATAACAAAAACACACCGAGATTTATGTGAATTATTTTATTTTATTGTTATAATCTCGGTTAATATTAATTGACGGATGAAAACTTCGCTAGAAGAAAAGAGCGAAGAAATCATTGCATTCCGTTTCGACTGTGAAAAAGATTTACACCTCTCCTCCGGACTAATACACCGGACCAAATCATGGCCGCCAGTTTTATAACTCCACTGTACTATTACGCATCCTTGTTTAAAGAACATTAACGCAATAAACACGTTTTGTTCATGCACAGACAGAAAATGAATGTTTAGGGCCGAACTTGTCTATCAACACGATATGTGTCCATTTAAATTCTGACTGTAGAAAATAAAAACGAAATTAGGCTTGTTTCGCTTCATCGTGATATCCGAAATATGTTCTTGCGAAGCGAAAAAAAATTATCGACCCATTGGTAGGCTAGTGGTTAAGGTGCTTGGCTACTAAATCAGAGGACTCGAGACTTGTCTCGATCCGAGTCCGAATCGCTTCCCCAGGTTTATAACTAATCTGAAAATGAATATTATCCTTACTAATAATATTATAAATGCGAAAGTAACTCTGTCTGTCTGTCTGTTACCTTTTCACGCTTAAACCGCTGAACCGATTTAGATGAAATTTTGTATGGAGATAGTTTGAGGTTCGTGGAAAGAACATAGGATAGTTTTTATTCTGGAAATATTATATTAATTTTATTATTTCTTACGTATTCGTTCGTTAGTCGATGTTATTTTATTCAGCCAGATGTATTTGTTCGGAAATTCTGAGAAACATCAGAACGCCAGAAATCGGTTTCGTTATGTAAACAAAATTACTAGCTAGCTTTTATTATTAGTGTGTTGTTCATCTTCGATAGTCGCCATTCGTTTGTCCGTTCCTAGCTTTTACCCGCGACGACGTTGTCCGCAGAAAATTATTATTTCAAGTCAGCTGTTTCGACGTCAATATAAATATAAATGAAAGAGGTTTTATTATTAAATCATAACGATAGTTATATAGGTACTTAGTGAGTAGGCCGTAGATTTCCTTAAAACATTTACATAAACGTATTATATTTTGATTTAAAAAAAAAAAAATTCTTATTATTTTTACTGTCAATATGCCTCGCGCAGGCGTAAATCTGATCTAGCGCGTAACTCTAACAGAGCTCGAGCTGCTGCGAAAGTAGCTAGAACTGAGGAATCTCAAGAGCAGACACAGACCAGACCTGAGTGTCACGCCTCTCAAAGGGCTGCCGAGACCTTAGAACAGACTCAGGCACGACAAGCTTTAGACGCTGAGTGTCACGCCTCTCAAAGGGCTACCGAGATTATAAATGCGAAAGTAACTCTGTGTGTCTGTCTGTCTGTCTGTCTATCTGTTACCTTTTCACGCTTAAACCGCTTAACTGATTTTTTTACGACAAAGCTTTTCATTGTAATATAAAGTCCATCCATTTGAGATATATATATATATTTAATAGTAAATGAATATACACTGGCAGGACAACGTCTGAAAAACGTTGTTTACAAAAATGTGTTGAATTAAAATTTTACTATTGTAATTGTAAATAAACAAAAATAATTACATAAAAGTAAATAATAAAAAAAAAAACATAGAAGTAAATACCTAATAAAAAAAAACAATAATAATAAAAAAAAAAAAAAAACAAACCTACAGTTATAATTTAATAATAAAATCTCTTTCATTTATATTTGTTTTCACGTCGAAACAGCTTACTTGAAATAATAATTCTCCGCGGACAACGTCACGGGTTAAAAGCTAGTTGGTTATACCAGAGAATTATCTGGTGGAAAGTGCAGGTGGTCGAGAGAAAGATTCTCATCAGATACATTAGGCTTAATACATTATGAAAAGCTTAACTTCGCACAATCGCCGACGCCCTGCTAACGGTATGGGACTTGCTTTACTTTATAATACTTTACTTTACTTATGTATTAGCTGGAAGAAAAATGGGGAAGGTAAGTTATTTCAAAAAAATATTTGAAGGGAAAAATTTTTGCACCGATGCAAAAGATAAAAATGACACTGACGTGAGCGGCCAGTGAAGGATTTTCCTCTGCATATGTTAAATAATTGCAATTATTAATTAATAATTCGATAATATTGTAGCGAATAACATATATGAAAGAAAACGCAAGAAACAGAAAATATAATGATTCACAAAATATACATCATGAAATTAATCAATTTAAGAAAACCGATATGTTTCAGTGTAACACACTCCATAATCACGGTTACACGACGTTTTATGAATCGTTATAATATTTCCTTATGTTTTTTATACTCGTACTTACTTGTACTCCATATACGTACAAAATGTACCTTTTAATATTAATATTAATTTAAAAAATAACAAACAACATTGTTTTTTTCATCGCTTTTTACTTTTTTTTTTTTTATAGTTGAAATGGTATATATGTTCGGTTAAATAATCACAATAACCACATATATATGACGCTTCAGAAATATACGGACTGTAGAACAAAAAATATGATTTCTCTTTCGATCTTTCCTTCAAGATTTTAGACAGATTATGTTTTGTCTCAAAACTGCGATTTAAAGATGTATTAAAGAACATGTTTTCGGACACTGTGTGAAACAGACGTGCACATAAAAGTGAACAATTTAAAGAGCATCGATGACGAAACTGAAGATCGAAGCTCATTATTCAGACCGTCAAAAAGATTACATTCGAATAATGTAAACGATGTTTACCACCCGGTCAACTCCATATCTTACATTCCAGAATTAAAATGAAGTAGGGAGATTAAATTTTTACGCATATAGAAACGGAGAAACTGGACTAAGGCTGGAATAACATTTGATGTAAAGGAAGGGAATACAATATAAGACACTTATAAGGACTTAAAGTACGGAAGAAAGCGTCGTCTCTGCGAAAGATAAACGAAGTCGTGATGAGAAGTATGAAGTATGCAAAATGATGAGGACAAACAGAAAAATAAAAACGAGGTGAAGCAAGATAAATACGATTGTGATGTGCATTAAGATTAAACCAGAGAAGAGAGGAAGGAAAGGGCTGTATAGAAAGGTAAAAAGATTGAGGATTGGTAAAGAATGAAGGATAGAATCCGGTCCAGTAAGAGAGACAGTAGAGAGTTTGAACAGGAAATCTACTAATGAATAGACACCATTGATCGTCGCCGAACGTGCCAACGGGTTAACCAAATCGTTGCCAGGAATAATGACCGGGAATCCATCTTAGATCGATTACGATAGAACGGGATGGGAATAAATTAGAAATTAAGGAGCGAATTTAGAGAATCAGTGACACGATTAGGGAAAGGGAGAGGAGATAGCCGATAAAACACTTTTCGAGTAGTCCGAGGATAGGAGGAATCAAGGGACAAGTTGTTTGTCGAGGATATAAAAAGGACTGTCTGCAAGATAGTCATGGATTCGGCAAGAAAAATAGATGAAAATGAGAGAATTCGGAATAGGTAAGCGCGGGGATAATGAACGCAGCCCCAACGCCAACATCCGAACCATCCGTCTAGATAATTGTATGGGAAGAAACGCGTGATTGAATTCATTTTGAACGGCAGGATGAGGAAGAGATTTAATGTCCGAGGGGAGAACAAATAACTTCGGAGAGTTCATGAATTCAAAAAGAAATTGTGAAGTAAGATGGATTGGTGAAAGGGAGGACAAAAGGCGAGAAAAGCATGAAGAGATCGAGGAGATAATATATTGCGAGGAGAGAAACGCCAGTTATCGAGAATGAATTGATAAGAATTTAGGATTTTAGTATTAGTAATAGGGAGGCGTTTAATCAGAAATCTTTCACCTAATAAGAGTCTTCGAATAAAAAGAGGAAGGAATCCCCCAGTCTCTGCCAAAAAGGCTGGAATTGGAGAGGAATTAAATACTCTGATACAGAGACGAAGACATGAGTTTTGGATGCGATCAAGTTTACGAAGAAATTCTTTGGGAGCACTAGCGTACAGGAATGCGGCGTAGTCAAATTTGGAAAGGATTATCGATCTATATAACATAAGTAAAATATAAGGATCACCGTCCCCCATTTATAGGGCGAAAGATCTTTTAGTATATATTGAGCCTTTTGAGAGCGGACGTACACAGATAACTGATATGCTCCCGAAAGGATAAGGTGCTATTAAGTATATGACACCGAGATAAGAGAAGGAATTAATTAAAGGGACGGAAAGGTGGCGCGAGGAAAGATTAACTAAAGAACGGTTGTGAGGACGAAATGTGAAAACTATAGAGGCAGATTTTTCGAATATGATAGAAATATGAAAAGAGGATAACGTATTTTCCAAAATGGCAAGAGAATTATTAAGTTTCGCGTTGACCGATGAGAGATTATCCGGCGAGGATAGAATGACGACGTGGAGGAAATTCGGAGGATAGCGAGACTGTGTGTAAATATATATAATGAAAAGATTAGGGCTAAGACATGATCCCTCTGGGAGGCCTCGGTAAACTACCCTGGAACCATCAAAAAAGGGAGTAGAAAGGTAAGCTATCCTGTGTTAAAGGAAAAGATTAATAACTAGGGAGGGAAGTGGAGAGAAATATTAATGGAGAGCATTTTGTCATGCGGTAAATGGACATTATCAAAGGCAGAGGTGGCACCAATGAACGCAGCAGCAGTGAATTTTTTGAGAATAAGAGATTTATAAATATCAGAAAGGAATAAAGATAAAAACAGTCCATGGAGCGCAGGCTCGGACGGAAACTAAACATATTGTCAGGGAGTATATTATGACGTTCTAGCCACCGGGCCAGAGGTTTATTAATCATACATTCGAAAAGTTTCCTTAAGCAAGAAGCCAACGGAAAAAATTAGGATTTTTCTTCGGAATCGGGATAACCATAAAGGAATTCCAGAGAGGCGGAGTTGAGCCAATATATAGGAAACGATTATAGATTAAGAGAAGAGTATTAAGTGCAGAGTTTGAAAGATTTCTAAGAGCAAGGTTGAAATTCGGTCTAATCCGGAGCTAGGAAATTGGAGGAATTAGCCAGGGAGGTACGGAGTTCACAGATGCTGAAGCCAGAAGAAAGAATATGTGTAGGAGCTGTACGGACGTATGTAACATTAATTCGAGTACAACGATTTCAGTGCAATGTAAAACTACTTTTTGCTTTTATCTATAATGTATTCTACCGTGTTTACAAAAATTTAACTTATTATCTATGTTATTACACCGAGATATTTCATTTAGAATTATAATATTTAATATTTTTCTGCATGTCCTTTGATAATTAACTTATCTCGTGTTTCTTGCTTATTAAAATAGAGCTTTTAGTATATATTGAGCCTTTTGAGAGTCTAGTTCATTTATTTTTTGATTAATTAGTGTCTTATTATATAATATTATTAATTTTCGAGTACTTCTTCTGTTTTATTAAATCCAACAAATACGAGTAGCATTACATCGTCTGCATAACTAATTATATTTGAAATGTTGTCCAGCTGAATTTCATGGACAATACTCATAGCAATATTAAAGAGTGTAAAAGACCCCGCCGCCGCAGTCTTTAATATTAGGGAAAAAATCTTAGGAGTGGAAAATTTATCGATAAATGTGGGTCGTGATGTTCTGCAACACCGACCCAGGGTTAATCAATTCAGCAGTGTCGCATTGTTCAGAACCTTCAATGAACCCCACACTAGTAGAGCTACCGGCACAAAATAAATTTGTTTTCTCCCTCCTCCCTCTGAGCCTAGTTTTTGCCATCTGGCAGTTCAACATTTTTTTTAAATTTCTTTTTTTTTATTGTTTTATTAGGTTATTATTATTATTTATAAATTATTAAAATAAATTATAGTTTATACAATTATGTTACTGAGTTTTTTTTTGTATTGGTACCAAATATAAGCAGGTCCCTGGTTCTCGCACCATCTGTTATAAGAACCATTGGCATGGTCTTATAGAATGGTAATAATTTTTTTTTTTAAATCTGTTCTGTGATCATCATATATTTCACACATGGTCAAATAATGTGTTCAATTGAGTCAAACTCTCCGCATTCACACAAATTATTCGTTATTATACCCAGCCTATGTAATATTTCCAGAGTTCTTGTGTGACCTATGTGTATTCGGCATATATAACACGCGTATATATTCTCCGCTCATTTTATTTGTAAACCACGTTTTCTTTTCTGTATTTATTTATTTATTTAGATTTTTACTGTCTACATAGGCTATAATCTACTTAGTCTAGCTACAGTACGGTACATAGTTTTACAAAACCAAGTGTAGCATTGTACGTTTAAGAAATTTGATTATGTTATTGAGGTTCTTGATGTTCAAAAAAGCGTTGAGGTCCGTGGCAGTTGGTTGGTTGGCGGTGAACTTGGAGCAGCATAGTACCAGATGTTGTATGGTAATTCTTTCACCAGGGCATGTTTCACAAATCGGTGGCTCTTTCCTCTCGAGAATGAACTTATGCGTCAGCTGTGTATGACCCAGGTATAGCCTGATAATAGCTGATGTGAGCGGTTTATTCTTTTTCGTTGCCTTGAATATTTTGTCCGTTCAGTCGCTATTGTTCAGTTTTATCGTGGTCAGGGTGCTTGGTGCTGTGACGCGTAAGTTTTCCAGCCACTGGTCGAGAATTTTGTTTTCTCTGTCGGCTGGTGTATCATCTTCTGTAATATGTGCAGCACTTTTAATTTCACGTATGTAGGTGGAGAGGAAGGTTTCATTGTTTGTGAGTACAATGTAATTTGAATGATCGGGATTTGCTTCGACTTTGAGGTTATATCGGATAGCAGTTAATTTCCTCCGAATGCTTAAAGGCGGTTCACCGCATAAGAGCTGCATGTTATGTTATTCGACTTGTCGGAAAAGCATGCAGACTTATGTATGGTTTTTTGTATTTCGAAGCATTTCTTCCCAACATTCCCACTAGTTTTTTCATATTATGTTTGTGCCATTCATCATTTATCATCTGCACAATATAACGGGGTATATATTCCATCCACGGTATTGTAACCTTTTCGATTCTATTGTTTCGATTTATTTTTCTAGCTGCTCTGTCCGCTATTTCGTTTCCATCGATAATCCCTATTTGAAATATATTACATTTTTAGGATTCCGGAATCCTAATCAGATGGTACACAAATGACAAAAATATCAAATAAAAATCAATAACTCACGAATAGCTTGACTTATAAACTTCAAATTTGGATCATAAATCCCGATTAAAATTCTCTTTAAAACGATCTATAACTTAAAGATTACCGATTTCCCTGGGCGGCAAAAAACCCAAAAACCCGTCAAGAATATATAATATGGTACATAAAACAACCTCAAAAATCACTTAAAAAATCATAACTCATCACCCGACAAACCTATAAAACTGAAATTCAAAATATAAACTAAAATGCAGCAATCCTTTCATAAAATCAAAAAATGATGCTACAAAAGTTATGTAAAGTTGCCGAAAAGTTCAAAAAAATGTAAAAAATGACGTGTCCCCCCTCTAGCGCCACGAGTTTTACAGCTTAAAATTATAAACGCGGTTTAAAATACGCGCATCCCCGTATATTTCTCTAGTTTAGAACATCCGGCCTTCTAATTTTAAAACCGGACCTTCGGGGCAACGAAAGCTCGAAATTTTGGAAAAAAATATTTTTTTTCCCGGGCATGTGATATATCGTTGGAAAGATTGCTATTTGTCGGGAATGAAACCGCATTTCATATCCTTAACAAAACTTTCAAAGTTGCTGTAAAGTTCAAAAAAGCGCGAGAACTAATATGTTACCTCCTGTTTGCATCGCGAATATTATAGCTATAAATTTCGAATGGGGTTGAAAATAAGCTCATTCTGGCATGTTTGCTGTAGTTAATTTAAAATTTTGTGTATATATCTAAATAAATTTTATTTAAAAATCGTAACTGAAGTGAAATTACGTCAAGAAAATTATTGATTTTATTTGATGAACAGTTGAGAAATGAACTTCTCAGTATAGTAATATCTAATAAATAGTGACAAACGAGGAAGGTGGTTTAAGTAATAGTATTCAAATATAACTATATAGAAGTAGTTCGGAAAACAAACAAGTACAATTACAAATTTTTAAATATTTATTGATAATTAATCCTTCCAAAAATCTTGGACAAATAGCGTTTATTTATTAGAATTTATTTTTTTTGCAGTACAATATGATGACACTGCGTGATGTGTGAAAAAGAACTGGACTAAAAATCTCTGTTTTGGAATTATTGTTGTTTTGAATTTAGTATTATGTAAATGAAAATTATGGTTATCTGTAACTTAACATACGGAATCCTCAGCGCATGAAACCTCATGCTTGATTGAACTTGTTATTTTTTGGAAGGTTACCAATAATATTTAATATATTGCATATTATGTTATCGGCGATAGATTTTTTTCCAATTATTTTTTGGATTGCTGATACGGAACCTGTCAATAATAACATTTTTTTATACCTTCTCGAGATTGTTCTTAATGCTCTCTGAATAGCCATTATTTCTGCTGTACATGATGAATAAAGTTTTGGAAGTTGAAATGATTTTAAGTTACTTTTAGTTTTGTTATATACCGCTGTGGCACACATACCTGTCCGTCTTCTTTTATCGATCCATTTGTGTAAATAATTTCGAACCCGCTGTATTTGCTTTGTAATTATGAGAGATTGGATACAGGAAAGCGTATAGAAATTTGTAGTTCATAAAAATTGAGTTCTTTTTTTATTTATCTCATTAGGTTCGTGATATAGACAAGTGTTATTTTCAAACCTCAAAAAATTAACACAGTGTAAACTTTTTTTTTTTTTTTTCTTTAAAGCAAAAACAATTATATAGAAATGATAAAAAGTAAAACAAAATAATATTCCGAATTATTTTCTTTTATTGATAACAACGTATCTACATTAAAAACATAATTAAATTATATTAAAAATTATATACTGAAACATTTAAAAAAACACGATGCCTCTAGTTTCAGTCGACTAATTTGTTGCAACAGAAAATTTTATTTCTAACGAATATGTTTTCAAAATTCAGCTGTTAAATATACCTGGGCCATACACGAATTACACATTCATATTTGCTGAATGGCCAGTCACCACCCATATGTAACATTTGTCACGCACCGCTAACGGTCCGTCACATTATTTTAACCTGCCGGTAGTATAACCACCATCACGACAAGCAACTGAGCTCAGATATTCTCGATGTGTGGACAACCTTCAAGCTTTTACATATTTTATTATTAAATCTTCGAATTATTAATAGTATTTAAGCGATTTTTAAATCGAGTAATAGCCATATTAACTACTCGTAAAAAAAAATAAATAAATTCTCTGTCGATTTAATCGTGTAATAGTCCGTAATAGCGAAAAATAAAGTGTAATACTCGTTCGTTTTTAGTGGCGTACAAGTGCAAAATTCTCTCCGACGGTACTACTAAAGCTTAATCGTCTTCCGAGATGACTATTAAATAATTAACCGGTCTCTAGGATTCATCCTACGACAATTCTGCACCGTAAGGATAATGATTTGTACGAAATTATCATCTATCCATTTTACGAAGTTCAAAAAAATCAACTAATAAAAACAGGGTTGTCGCGCTATAACTAAATCAAGAACAATTTCACTAGTTTTTGTTATCTTTTTTTTCTCTGTAAGAATCAGCTTGATTTGATTCAATTTATTAGATGCTCGCGTCGGATTGATAATAAAAAAGCAGGTATCAACGAAACTCGAATGAGGAGAATTCGCAACATGTGGTTGTATACGGTTATTTCTTTTGCCTTTTTTTATTTTTATTTACCGATATTATTAATAAAAGTAGCGCATAAGGGTCCCGCAAGGCCAAAGCCCGGCTACAGTATTTCCGTTACAGTTGTTTTAAACATGTCAAACGAATTTTATTAACTCGAGTGAACTTTTAAAGAGAAACAAAAAATAGCTCGAAGGGAAATCGAATAATAATAATAATAATAATAATAATAATAATAATAATAATAATGGTGATAATAATGATAAAAAAAATTGACGTATACAAACTACAAAGATTCATCTCAGTTTTATCCCTATTTTTGATCATTGTGTATTTGTTTTTATTTTTTAAAATATATTTATTCATTTCTCCACATCCGATATGAACAATGTAGAGAAGCATTTTGGAAGGGCGAAATCGAAAAAGTGTGGAGCGATACGAGTGGTAGAATTCACCATGATCGTCAGTCAGGGCTGCTGATAATAACAATTCACGCGATTCGCAATCAGATCAAATCATTATTTTATACCCTATTTTTTTTTTAGATTTATGATGCCAGCCTACCGTAGTAGTAGTATAAGCATTTGAACCGTTTTCTTTCTTCAGGCATCTTTTTCCCATCGATCTCCAATCATTTCGGACTTCGGCTGGACATTTAAACTCTTAATAGTACCGTCTTGTTCCCTATCGTGGTTCAATTCTACTCCTGTCTCTGCTGCTGTTCCACTGTTACTGTTTCCATAATATTAGGCTTAGGATCATTACACTCCTCTCTTCTCGTTTTCGATTCGCTCTGCCGCTTTCTCCACGTTACTGAACCTTCTTAATTTGTGATTTTAATCACGCCTTTTTTGAATGTTTCGCTTTTCTTAGTGAACGCTTCGCTTCGGCGGTACATGTACTAAATCCCTGGAACGATGTAGAGTAGATTAGTATGGTCCCTGCGCAAGGATGATACATAGAATCGTGAAACGTTCCACATTTTTACACTTACTTTCATAGTCTTTCTTCTCTTACCATTTTTTCTAGTTCGCTATTCTTTGCTGACAATATTCTAGTCCAATTCTTCTTCTGATGATCGGTATTTTGTGCTAGTGAGGAGCTTAACAACTCCCTCGCTGTTTTAGAAAATTCTTTATCCTCTCTTCATGTTTCCTATTTTCCGCGAGAAGTCTGCCTGTATAGTTTTTACATTTCGTCCTTTTAATCGTTCCTTGGTTAATCTGTTCATCTATTCCTTTACTCACTTCTTCTACCTCGGCGTTATTCTTAATAGTACTCTATCCTTTCGTGATCATATTAACTATCTCTGCACTTCTGCTCTCAAAAGACTCAATTTTTTGAAGACGTTTTCTCACCCCAAATGGGGTGATGATCCGTATATTCTACTCGTGCTTTATAGATCCATTATTCTTTTAAAATTTGACTATTGCTTTTTTCTTTATGCCAGTACTGCTGTATCTCTTCTGGTCAAACTTGATCGCATCCAAAACTCTTGTCTTCGCCTCTGTATTGGTGTCTTGAATTCTGTTCCAATTCCAGCTCTTCTAGTCGAAACTGGCTTCATTCCTCTCTGAATTCGAAGAATTCACCTCGGTGAAAAATTCATGATTATCTCTCCTTCCAAACTCACGAATTCTTATTAACATCTGAAGTTTCTCTCTTCGTAAAATTCCAATTCTTTCTTTCATCTCTTCTCGACTAGTTCCATTTTTTCACTTTGTCCTCTCCCAAAGTAAATCTTCATACTTTACCTATAACTTCTCCGAACTGTCTCATTCCCCTAAGCTATCATCTTTACCCTTCTAACATCAAGTCTCTTCCACGTCCTGCTAGGAATTTAACCACACTCTATGCTATTTCCAGTTCATATCACGATTTTTACGGACGGTTCAAAATCCGCTTCAGGGGTCGGTGCCGCTTTTATTCTTCCTGCCCTTAACTATTCCGAGTCATTTCAACTTCCCTCCTTTTCTTCTGTCTTCCTAGCCTCTCATCCTCCTATCTTAAATGTCACCCGGACGCAAACCACGTTATATTCTTCCTTTATTTCTTTTGAACGCACGATCTTTTATTCCAATTTACTTAACCTTAGCCTCCCTACTCCTTACAGTGCCCTCTACATTCTCTCCTTCTGTTGTTCCTTTGTTAGCCGCCTTCATTTCTTCTATCTCTAAACGTTTTTTGATATAACCTGTCACTGCATATGTCTTTCTATTCTTTTAATTTTTTGTGTTGGGTGATTGTCCTGTGCGGACTTGCTCATAAAATAAAATAAAAAAATAAAAAAACAAAAAAACGAAGGCTTTCTTTTATACGCTCATTTTTAGCTTTGCTACACTCCTAATAACACAACCCATATTCTTTCCCTCCTATGTATCATTCTTCTGTTGTTTCCTGCTACTTTTCTTTGTGCCTCCCATCTCTGACCGCGCCTAGCTATTTAGTTTTTTCCGATTTAGTTTATCATATTGTTGGATCAAGGCTGCTGACGCGTCCCAAAACAAAAAAAAAAAAATCAAAAAATCAAAGACACGTTGAAGAAGCTCAAGAAGAGCGAAATGTTAGATTAAATAATAAATACATTGTTTCTATTATTTATTAAGTGAAAGACATATGCACGCTTTTATAAAATAATAATAATAATAATAATAATATATTTAAAAAATAGCTTCATGATCGTAGTATATGTTACTAACGTTAATTTTAAAATGAAAATATAGATAATAAAAAATATATCGATTTTGAAAACGTGCAATTTTATAAATGAGATCAATTATTATTATTTTAAGGTATGTAAAAAAAAAAATGGTAAATTGATTATTAACCCTTCGTTGGTCGCGCAATGAGCGATTCCCCGCTTTTTTTCTTTATTTTGCAATATAAAAGAAAATAATTCTTTTTATTTTTCTTCAATTTAGGTATTCCTTCTTTGATCTTTTTAGCATTTAATACAAGTATTTCTGAAGTTATATTTATTACTGTTAATTAGAAATTGAATATTGAATCCGAAAGGAACTTGGAATTACGGCGTTTCCCAGTGAGTGCGATCAAACTAGGCTGTAAAATTTTATTCTCGACCGTTGCTATATATACAAAACCGAAATAAATAAATTCAATATGGCCGACGTCAGCTGAGTTACAATCGTACTGCGCATGATCCATAAGGGTAATATATGTACATATTGTCAGTGCAAGTGTTATCATAATATAAATAAGAAATTTTAATTCGTTTTTTTCTATTTTATTACAAATATTACTGCGATTGTTAAACGATTCATTATTGATGTGTATTTTTTTAATAGGCTATTTGAACATTATTATGTTTACAAGTATATAAAAGTCGCAATATTGATAAATATAATTATGTTACTAATAACCTAACTAATTAATTATTTTCTCGGTATATATTGAAATTGATTCAATAAAAATTTATTTTAGAAAAGTAATCAAAAAAATCTAACGACATGACAACTTGGAATCCAAATGATTTTTGGCTAGATGACGAAATTAATTTAATGCAGCTTGATGACAGGGACGGTAATGATTATTCTGAAGGTGAACCGGAGCCACTTGATGATACTGAGAGTGAAAATTTACACGATTCACAGAGTGGCGGTGAGGAACTTACCGATCAAGATAATAGTTTTTATTTAAATAAAAACAAAAAAACGTTAAATGGTTTAAAAGTCCCATCTTCGAAGACCGAGAAAAAAAATCTAGTCATTCATCTTCCCGGAGTGAAAAAAATTGCACGAGAATTGAAGTCTCCCTCTTCGACTGCTGGAATTTTTATTTTCCTGAAACTGTAATTGAAGATATTGTCAAGCGTACAAATTTAAAAATTAACAAACTATCGGAGAAATATACAAGAGATCGAGATTGTCTACCAGCAGATTTAGATAAGGTACGAACTGTAATCGGTTTATTATATCCAGTCGGTGCATTAAAAATGTCACATTTAAATGTTAGTACTCTTTGGGCTAATGACGGTACTGCGCCAATATACTTCCGAGCAACCACGTCCTACAAGCGTTTTTACTCCTACGCTTTTACTCGTTGTTCGATATATAGCAATTAAACGCAAGCAATTATTTTCGCACATACCTACATATATCTACGACCGCCGGATCCATACACTTGGCCAATTATTATTAACTTCCTGAATATCGTATCTAAATTTATTATTTACAAACACAGGTATTCCTCCGTTATATGCCACTGATTTCATGCCCGTTTGTTAGAATATTAATTATTTGAAATAATGTATTGTAATAAATAGCCTACCTGATAAACAGAAATATATTTTGTCTTCAGAAACGTTCCATCTTCAGCTGAAACAGTAGAAATTACAACACGAATACTGTGAAGATAAATATATTTCTTATTTATCAGGTGGTTTGCTGTTTGGTATATACATTGTTTCAAATGATTAGTATTGTAGCAAACAGGTATTCTTCTTCTTCTTCTTCTTTTGCCTGCGTTACATCATGTAGGCCTCCCTTAATTTACTCCATCGATGCCTATCTTGAACAGGTATTAAATTACATTATTACTTTCAAGTGTATGGTATAATTTCTATATCTCCTGTGCACTTTTTGTCTTTATGCATCTTATAATATCATTACGTCTATTTATATTAGCTTTAATGTTTTTATATTATAATTTTTTTTATGTATTTCGGCTTTTACCAATATTCTTTGGTTTTACCCTTTATTTTGTATACATGATGTATAACCCCACTCATTCTCGAATTTTTCTCAAACTTTTCTGTTAAAAATCTTACATAATCTCAAGTAATAATCTCCTTTTTTTTTTTCCTTTAGCTTCCCAAAGTATTTTTTTCAACCTTCACTTTCCAAATCCTTTCCTTAAGCAATAATTAAACAGGAATTCTATTTTTTATTTTTTTTTAATACTATCGAAACTAGATAGAAAAGCATCTGTGTCGAAAAAGGTTATTCGAAAATGATCTCTTTCGTAAGTTGCTAAAACAGTATTTAATGCTGATTCAAAACAGTCTGAGTTAAAAGAGCTGCTTAATAGATCAAAAGAATGTAACTCTACACGTACTGATCAAGATGTAACATACAAACAGTTAGTCAATATGTACGAGCCAAGACTACACCGCTGTTATTTATGAATTACAAAGTTCCTAATTATTAAAACTGAAATTACAATAAATAGTCCAACATACAGGAGACATTCAAATGAACAGTTTTATAAATGTAACCATTCGGAAAGTTAAATTAGTCGGAAAGGTGGGTTAAAGTTCCATCTTCATGAAAATGGACGTAGTTTTCACTTGAATCTTACCGATAAACCTCATATTGTATTTAAGTGATTCAAAGTATACCGGTGTGGTCATCCTGAAGGTAATGCTCACACAGCAGTTCTGCAGTTTTGTATTAAATCGAACATTAAAGCTGGGGAAGTGTAAAAAATTCAGGTTGCAACAGTAGCGGCTACAGTTAGTAATGTTTTAACAAATATTTCAGCGATCTAACCTCCTGGTAGACATAGCACCCACTAAAATCAGATTAATATCGTAGTTGGTGCTTAATAGTAAATATCAACATTGAGGATGAGTAAACATCTATTGTCAGCCCTGCAATGTACTCACATTCCGAATATAATATCCGATGTGAACATACTACTCGATCTAATTGACTTTTTTATTTTTAAAAATATATCTAGAAATTATAAAAATGGACTAATGATTTTTTATATATTAAAATAAGAAAGTTTAATTTTTTTAAAATAACTTCGGAAATCTATCGTAATAGTGATTTTTCAGTGTCGTTTTTTCACGGTGGATAAAAATGTTTAATATACATTTTATTTCCTTTCATCATATTTTTATTTTCATTTTCATCATATTTTTATTTCATGCTTAGAAACTACCCGTAATTATAATTAAAATTTTATCTCCTTCTTCCAATATTTTTTTAATTCAGCGCCTACGGTGTAAGTTATTTTATTACAAAGAAAATTTTATAAATAAACAAGAAATCGCACATTTACACAGAAAACTTCAAGCTAACGGGTCTAGTCGGATGTAAAAGTAATTTTTGAAGATATATAATAAATTTAAATATTACCTTAAATAATGATTAAATATGATTTATGTCAAATTTCTTTGGTGGAAAATGGGAAGTTCAAAATTAATCGTCATGTATATTCTTTTTTTTTGAAAATGTTTGCAAATAATCAAAGAATGTATTTACTTTAATGAGAAAGCATTTTAATCTGTATGAATATTGTATAATATTATCGCGCAACTTTGAGTAGAATTATTAAAATAAAAATTTCCGCTACTCCGCTTATGCTGAGATTCTTCAGGGTTATCATTATCAGCAATTATCAATATAAATTGTAAGCTGTCATATAGAATATATAGAAAATAAATAATTTTAAAGGGGCTATCTTTAAACGAAATTGAAATTATTGAAAGGATTTTTCCTATCAAAAAAGATAGGAGCTTTGGTCGATTTAATTTTTGTATATATTTTTTTTTGCAACGTACGGTACTCTTTAAATCTTCTAAGAAAAAACGGTTAATAGTCAAAATGTTTTCTTCTCTCCCTATCGAGAAAAACACTGTAATTTTTCAAGCTCTCTTTATCCTTATGTACTACGTAATGATTATAATAATTATTAGTTTACTCATCGTGCGTGATATTAATATAATTAGTAGTTACGTGTAAAAATCAAAATTATACTTTTTAGAAAATTTATACGGCCATTATCGTTTAATGACTACAGTACAGCTGGAAATAAAGCGGATACCCGTATCCATTGCACGCCGGATGCGCGACAGAGTGTAAAATACCAGCAACGGAAATTCTGTTAAAAATGATGGAATCTGTATCAGTTGTGTAATGATAGCTTCTCGTTACTTCGCGAACAAAATACATCTTTAATACTTTAATCGTACATAAAACTCTTAAAAAATACATCAAAATAATACTATTTTCATTGTATTTGCATAAGATTTTCAATTACAAATAATATATTTACAATCAGAAAAAAAGAAAAGAATTTATATACCTATATATGTATACATATACATATATATATATAAACTCGGTCATTTTGGCCTCGCAAGGGGCTGTACCATTTAACCCCTCTTGCTTTCATTTCTGTCTCTTTCTCTTCTATACTTTGTATAAAATGATCAAAATTTACAACGTAATTCTTACTGGCATCAACACACACAAAAAATAACATAACCACAAAAATCCTATTCTAACATTTAACTTCCGTTGTATAAAATTAAGACATTTTCTTTTCGTTACATTTTTCGTTACATATTTCATTACATAAAATTGTGACATTCTTTAAATAACAATAACCCAAAATCCTATAAAATATAACAAACGTTACATAAAATTGGGATATTTTTTTGGGACATTTTTTCGAATCGGAGTAGCCCAACCGAAATTTCGGGAGGAGTTACGAAAATATTTTTATAAATATATATATATATATATGTGTGTGTGTGTGTGTGTGTGTATTATCATAAAATATATTTATTTATAAATAGTACACTAAAGCCTTGTAGTCAATTATTGTATGTGCAATATTTGAACGTTACAATAAAAATAAATAAAAAACAGTCGTTTCCATAGAATTCATAAAAATTTCAATTTTCTTTTCTTTTGTCAAAAATTGAAAAAAAAAAAATTTTTATGAGTTTCGGTCCATTTAATTCAAGCAGTTATTATTTCACTGACTTTCGGGGGGAGCCCTGAAACCCCCCTTCAGATACGGCTCTGTATATACATATATATACTAATTACAATGTAATTCTTAGGCTACCCCCCATTCGAAAAAATGTCTCAGAAAAATGTCCCAATTTTATGTAACGTTTGTTACATTTTATAGGGTTTTTGTTATTGTTATTTAAAAAATGTCACAATTTTATGTAATGAAATATGTAACGAAAAATGTAACGAAAAAATGTCTTAATTTTATATAATGAAAATTAAATGTTAGAATAGGACTTTTGTGGTTATGTTATTTTTTTTTGTGTTGATGCCAGTAAGAATTACGTTGTAAATTTTGATCATTTTGTACAAAGTATAGAAGAGAAAGAGACAGAAATGAAGGTAAGAGGGGTCAAGGGGCACAGCCCCTTGCGAGGCCAAAATGGCCGAGTTTATATATATAGATATTAGAATGCCTTAATTTTTAGGGTTCCATACGAATATAATGCGTGGAATCCTAATAAGATGATTTAGAAGCGGTAAAAATATCGAATTAAAATACGCAGTAACCCAGAAACGGCTTGACTTATAAACTTCAAATTTGGTACATAAACCAAAATTAAAATGCCGTTTAAGGCAATGCATAACTTTAGGACAACCGAGATTACCTTGGGTGGCAAAATTGCAAAAAAACCGTTAATTATATTTTATATAATATGGAGTTTAAAATGGTCTAAAAAATTCACTTAAAAATTCATACACTAAATAATACGCTAAAAGTGTAATTTTAAATGCAAATCAAAAATTAAAAAACTTTTTTAATATACCAAAATTTTAACCCATATTCTGAAAAAAATGGTAAAAGAAATGGTTAAATCTCTCTCTTGATAGAAAAAAAATTTGATCCATCTAAATCTTTTATGAACTCATGTATTTAGCACAAATGTCAATCGCGCTCGAATAATGAACAATTTATTGAACGTTTTAAGTATTCCTTAAAGAACTTGTTTTAAAATGTTATGTTTTCAACAGAATTCCGAAAGTACTGACACATTTTTGTTTTAACCTTAAGATTTTCATGTAATATGCTTGATGCAATAAAATTTGAAAATTATTAGTTTCATTCGTTAGTTTGCACTTCACACTTGATGTAACAAAAAGCATGGTTAAAGAGAGTTAAGAATGATCAAAAAAAAACGAAGAGTGAAGAGAACAGACGTGGATTCAGGAGGACAAAAATGCAAAAGGTAAATATTAGGAAGACTACTTTCCGGTAACATTAGAGAGTTTTGAATATGAGAGTTAGCTAACGAGATATTGGGATCGGATGACTAAATGAGCACACATCGTCGGCAAAGAAAAAGCGAAGTAAAGCTGAGAGGCATAGAAGGGATTTTGACAAAATAAATATTAAAGAGCGCATAGAATCTTAAAGTAACCCCCGAAAGATTCGGAAGTTAGAAAGAAGAGGGTTACAGTTCTGCACCGAAAGAGAGTAATAATAAAAGAAGCACAGTGAGCATGAACGTTGAAAGAGCATTTTATGTCAAAGAGTGTGGAAAGGTGAGCGTTATCAAAGGCAATTAATATGCCGACAAAAGCAGTATGTAAGAATTTGTCTATTAATGACTTATAAACGTTGGTACAGTCTGGTGAATTAAAATCGAAGATATTGTTAAGTAACAAATTGCTGTGCGCGAGCCACCAATTCGGACGTTTGTTAATTTAACTTTCGAAAAGCTTCCTAATACATACGAAGCAGGAGAAACATAACGAAGTGAGGAAGAATAGTTTTTAGGATAGGAATAATAATGAAAAAAAAAAGAGGGCAACCGGAGCCAAGAAAAGGGTTGAAAATATTTAAAAGAATCCGGTGAGAAAAATCAAAAAAATTTCTCATAATTTCATCTAAGTCTGGAGAGGAATTAGAGGAATTGATTCAAGATGAATGGAGTTCTTGAGTGAAATTTTTAGTACGACTTGTGCTGCTCCATTATCGATCATCAGAATGAGAAGGGTCTAAAATTTCTTTTAAAATTTTTCCAAATGTTCCAAATGTAGAAAAGGACCCGTAATAATTATCGGATAGCGTTAAATTTTTTAAGAAAATCTTCAGTATTTAATAATCGTTTTAACAAATGATGACTTAGATCATAGGTCGTTTTAACATGTAAAAACAGATACAAAATCGGACTAGTACACTCTATTTAAACTTCGTCGATAACTAATTATAATGCGCGGAATAATCTGTTACAATGTATATAAAAATATAGTATATTCGCTGTTATCAATAGAAGTGACAGAGCTGTTTTATCAAAGTAATGGAATAGCTAAGTAAACCTGGTTTATTTTCTACTTTAATTGTTTTATTATTTGTGAATTTTTGCCTTTTTTCATATATAACGGGGGGAAGAAATGGTTAAAATCTATATATAATAATAATGAACTGTTATAATTTAATCAAAACGAACTTACACTTAAATTGTGGAATGATGGTGGATACATGACAACAATTAGTCGGCAAATTAAATATTTTCATCAAAGCGCGTTATTGTTAATTTCGAGAACAGCTACTTTATTGGCAGACTTTGATATTAGTAATAATTTAAAATCGCAACAAAGCATCAAAACAAACATATACCAAAAACCCTTCTAATAAGTGTATGACGATGATATTTTTACGAGAGTAAAAAAACATTTTACACTAATAAATACATATTTTTCAAATTCTAAACTTATAATATTGTATATAACCCCCCCCCCCCTCCCCCCCAAAAAAAACCAAAGCCTCTATGAAAAAATTTCTTATAACAGAGAAACTTAATTTATGCCATAAAAGATTTGCATATATTTTACCAATGGATTTTAATAATTAATATTTAATACTGTTTTCCAGTAAAACTATTAATGTTTCTTTTTTATTCTATTTTAAATGTCGTCGATCTTTTGCCATTTTTATTTTGAAATTTGAATTAAAAAATACTAATTCAATGAAGAATATGTATATATTTAAACTTGCTCATGAACAAAGAGAATTCGAATCGGATTACTAACGAAAATAAAAAAGAAGTAAAGTGTCTAATAAGAAATATACTATCTTTCTTACTATTTCTTAACTACCATATTTAAGGTATAATTTTATAATTTCGTTTTATTCTTTTCATAACTAAAAATAAAACAAAAGTTAAATTAAAAATTATAATAATTATGTATTTTTAAAACACATTTTTTAAACATTTCTAAAGAGGTCGCTATTTGATTTCCTTTATGAAACAAGGGGTGTTTCTCAAATCTACTACCTACCGTAGAAGATTTTAAGTAATTAAATAATCCCCCACCGAAATGTCCTTCTGGATCCGTCCCCTGATATATGAATGCAGCAGGCCAATTGTGAATAGTTTCTAAGAATTTTACTGGAGAACGAAAAACAATTCAAGTTCTGGAGGTCTTATACGGAGATTAAGTCACTATTTTCAGTCTAAACTGATGTAATTGTTGGGTCACTTCGTTGACCGGCGTGGCAGTAGTGACGGGATCAATCGTTTCCAGACTGCACGCGATGATCCCGAATTTATGGTAACGATGCTACTGGTTGCGCTGGTCGGTAGTGTTACAAATGGTTTTCAGACAGTGTAACATCCTGAACTCCTGGTAGTGTACGGGGCTATGTCCGGTTCACGTTGTCCAGGGTGGACACTGGTTTTTAGACCCACAACCGATGACCGGTGGCGAGAGATGAAAAGAATCCGCAGGTGCCGTGTTAACTCTGAGTACGTTTGGGAATTTAGCTGTCGCGACAGTACCGCACGAAGGTCTAGACTGAAACTGTGACAACCGGTGAGGTTCGAGGTTGAATGGTGTGAAAGGTATCATTTCTGAACACCATTTTGTCCCAACCTTAGAGAACTTTCTGCTTCGGCGCCTATCACTTTCGGGTGTGTGGTTGTTGTCTCCGAGTAGTCGAGGTTCTATGAAGCCTCAGGCATACGTAGAGTGAAAATTTAAGATTCTGCAGTTTCTGTCCTTGTTCCTTACATTTCAGTGGTGGTGGCTGAGCAACAAAACGATAATTTTTCAGACTTATGTGCTACATTCGGAAAGTAGAAAACTGTTCCAGAAAATATTGTCTTTGTTCCATCGCTATGTATTTTGTTTGAATATCACTCGAAAACGTTGTTTAATCCTACTTGAATATTTTAAGTACTCGGAGAGTTGCTCATTAACTTCAAAAGCTCGTTGATAATTTGAATTGGCGGTATTAACCATGGTGCAGGACGTACGAAGATGTAAAGAAGCGAACAGTATGCTTTCAAAGTATAGGAGATGTGGATGTTGTCCTCAAATTTTAACGGAATACGTTAATTGTTCTTTTGGGTAGTCTCGAACTTATTTCAATAATAGTTGTTAAATAAAAGATTTCTTGTCGGTATATGTGATGCAGCTGCAGCAGAAACCAGGTTATTATTATTATTATTCGTATGTCTTCGGGTATCTTTAACAGCACTTAGGTTAATTATTACATTAAAATTCAAATCAAAATTAAGTTAAAATTAAGATAGGGTATGTTACATCCGCTGTGTCTGTCTATACATCGACATCCAGTTTCTCTAGCCATTTCTTTGCGCGGCTTGATAGCTCTTTAATTTCGTTCCAACCGCCTTCCAGGGCCCGCATTTGGCATTTGTCCAAGATGTGGTCCATCGACTGTTCGTCTTTGCCGTAGTCACACACTGCCTCATTCGCGAGTCCCCACCTTTTCATCGTTTTTCCGCAACGTCCCTGTTCCGTGCGGAATCTGTTCAATCTAGTCCAGGTTTTCCTGGGGAGATCGAAACCCTTCGGTTTGATGTCCGGATCCTGGATGATTTCTCTTTTATCCGGGTTATTTTCCGCCCATTCCCGTCTCCATTCCTGATTCCCGTCAAACTTTCCAGTGATTAACTCTGCTGCGGTCCGGTAGGCCGGTTTCCTCGATTTTAACCTTTCTGTAACTGCCGTGTCTTTATGTATTGGTAGGGCAGTGTTTATTTTGCCCATTCCTTGGCGGCAGCTTATTTCCTTCGTAAGTTCGGGGGCATGATATTGCTTAGTACGGGTAGCCAGTCTGTTAGTGTGGATTTCACGGTTCCCGTTATTATTCTCATTACTGCGTTGAGTTCAGTGTCAATTTTCTTTGTGTGCGCGCTCCAGTTGATTTGCAGTTTGAATCAGTCGTCCATATCTGAGAGCACGTAGACTGTTCCGAGTGCACCTGTTGCTAATCTGATACATCTTGGTGTTGGATGACATGCAATTTCCTTCAGTTAGCATGGCTTACTGAATTATAGAGTTGAGCACTGTAGTCTAATTTTGTTCGGGCTAAACGATATAATTGTGGTAATGTTTTTCTGCTACATCCTGGATTAGAATGCCTGAGTAACTTTGAGGATTCCTAGAGGACGAATTCATTTAGAGTGTATGTATGTTATACGCCTTTCTGTGATCATTTTTTGTTTAACAGGATTTCTAAGAATTTGATTGTCTGTACTGCTGGGATCGGTTTATCACGAAATGTTAATTCTATATCTTGTTGTTTAGTTTTGTTTTTAGAGTAAACTGTATGATTTATTTTTTCAGTAAATGTTAGAAAACCGTAGTCGTGACTCCATGCGTTTGTTGTTTATCGTTTATCGTTGGTTGTACAGTTTGTTTAGCGATTTCAAGAGGCGACAAACATTCTAATGGAGATTGGATTCTCGACAACGGAAGTATTAACGGAAGTAGGAATAAAGTGTCACTCGGAGGTGATCCTTGAAGTACTCCATTGAAAAGTGTTCTTTTATCCGATACAATGTTGCCTATTCTAACACGAATCTGTCTGTTGGTTGGATTGTGGTTGTTAAAATACCATTTATTCCGACTTAATGTAAGTTTTTAAGCATTAGATAACGCCATACGCAGTCTCATAAGTCCTAGAAAGATCAAAGAACACCGCAATTGTAGAATTCGAATTTATAAATGACCATTTGATGCTTACGATATAATCATATAGCGCTAATTGTTTGACCGTTGTTGTCTAAATCAAAATTGAAGAATAGAGAGAGTGCATTGTTGGTTTCTGGGTGTCCATGAAAGTCTTTTGTTTATTATTCGTTCTAATACTTTGCCCAGTACGGTTGTTGTGGGGGCTTTTGTTCTGTACTTGCTGATAGAAAAGTTATTATTCGATTTTAATATTCTAGTGCAAATGTTTTACCACTATTGGGTGAATGTTGTCTGGGCTTGGAGTTGAATTATAAATGTGATTATTAATGTGTGACGCTAGTTCCTACCATGCCAATTATTCATTGTATGGGTTTTCATTTTTATCGTTGAATGAAATTGGAGTTGACTCTGCAGTATTTTTGATATTCAAGAACTGTTGGAAGTAATTGGGATCAGATGATACGGAAGCGAACGCGAAACTGTCTACTGCTCTTGGTTGAGGTTATCTAAACGAAATGCTTTTGGTATTCTAGGAAAATAAAAAGCTTTGAGATGGCTTTAGATGCGTCTCTTGTGAGGCGATAGTTTTTGGTTGTTTGAAAGCAACAAATTGTTTTAATTCTGTATAGTATAGAAATAACCCGTTAATATTCCACGTGTTACTCATTGTATAGTGAACTAGTGGTTTTTAAGATCTACACAAATTTATGAAGGTGTATCTTCTTCGGCTAGGTAATATTATTTATGTCTTGTTATAGAATTTGCATGATTCTTGTAAAACGGTTTTTTATACCTTCGTGTTCTAGAAGTGACTCCTTCATCATTTTCAATAGGCCTGCTAAATTGTCAGTAAAATCATTTTTAGCATTTTCTACTACCGATTTACTTCCATTTTACATGTCAATAAAGAGCATAAAATTTGTCAGTGATAACGGCCGGAGTTATTTTCGTTCGAGCATAAGGCGGAGGAAGTGTATCTTCCGATTCTGAAATTTTGGTGAGCTCTTCTTTTTATTTCTTCTTTAGTTTTTTATTTAAACTTATAGAAAATATGATTTCTCTGCTATATACATAAAATACATCAAATCAGTAGGGGAGACTTTTTTCGTTTTTTTATTTTTTTCTTTAACACAAAATTGCCATTGTTGTATTAAGTTAACAAAGTTTGACGAGAAAAATAAACAAAAAGCAATTGATGAAATGAATGAACAGAAACCCGTCTGCTAGGTGGCGTCTAAACGGTTTTTGGAACCGATCGCGCTTAAAAAAGTGGTAACGTAAGGAAACCGATGTTGCACACATACGTTAACTAACACCAGATTGATCAGATATTATGCAAAAATTCGGCTTACAAACTGATAACCCACGAAACGAATACCTAAGAATAAGTAATCAAAATATTACATTACATCGATTTTGGGAAATTAATAAAACCAAAAACAATCGAGATAAGGCACACTCGCTGATAATCGAATTAGCAGAAACAATGGAGCATACCTCGACAATTATTTTAACGAGCGGAGATAAAAGGAAAATAAAAACAATTCAACTCAATACTATTAAACAAATTGTCGTTAATAATAATTGCGATCCGCGATTAATCAGCAAATTGAACGATAAATGTTTTATAAGTATGAACCAAAAAAGAAAAAAATATAAACAATCTTAAACATAAACAAATTCCACTCTTTTTTTTTTTTTTTTTAATTTTATTTTACGGGTACGTCAGCACAGGAAGATTAGAAGAATACAAAAGCATATGGAGTGACAGGTTATATTAAAAAACGATTAGAAACAGAAGAAATGAAAGCGACTAACAAGGGAACAACAGAAGGATATGCAAAAGCGAGAATGTAGAGGGCACTGTAAGGAGCAGGGAGACCAAGGCTAAGCAAATTGGAATAAAAGATCGCGCGTTCTGAGGAAATGAAGGAACATTCGAAGAGTACGTCATTTGCGCCACAGATGACACTTTTAAGGGAGGAGGATGAAAGCGACGACACAAAGGAGATTGAACAAGAGCAAAGCGGAAACGAGAAGCCGGGAGCAGACTATGATTAAAACGAAGGCGAACTACTATGGAAGAAGTGACAGAACGGCTGGTACTGGGAAAATTGTTAAGGCAAGGAGAAGAGGATTTAGGCTGTAAGGCAAGGTAAAAGGAGTCAGTATTAGAGAAAAGAGACGGATAGAAATGAGTCCAAAAGTTACGGTGAGAACGAAAAGAGAGAGAGTAAAGATTTTGGGAAGGAAATCTATCTATGAAACGATCATTTACTGCGGCCGAGCATGCTAACGAGTCAGCAAGATCGTTAATACCACGGTGGCCAAAGATCCAAAGCAGGCCAATTTGGATAGAACGGGAAGTTAATAAATTGTAAATCAAGGAACGAATATAAAGAATAATAAAACAGGAAAAGGGTTCAGGGAAAGAAGACGCGATAGCTAATAAAACGCTTTTCGAGTCGGAGCATAGAAAGAAATTTACTAAATTAGAAGTTGAAGATATAAAAAAGATCACGAAATTCCATTCTACAATATGTGTTACCAGCTTATTCTAAAATAGAACGAAAATATCGTACCAAACTTACAATAAGACATTCATTAAATTAATACTAATACTCGTAAATACGGAACATTTAACAAGAACGAATCCGGATAATACCAAATAGTCTGTTAACAAAAAAGTGATAAAAAATGTATTCGGACCAAACGCGAAAAAGCTACATAAGTGAGATTATTTTATAAAACCAGGTCATTCGTCGCTAAAAATACTATTAAATATAACACATACGGCATGTATAATTATCATTATATATATGTATATATATAAACTCGGCCCAAGGGGCTGTGCCCCTTGACCCCTCTTGCTTTTATTTATGACTCTTTCTCTTCTATACTTTGTATAAAATGATCAAAATTTACAATGTAATTCTTACTGGCATCAACACAAAAAGGAAAACAAAACATAATCACAAAAATCCTATCCTAACATTTAACTTTCATTACATAAAATTGTGACATTTTTTAAATAACAATAACAAAAATCCTATAAAATATAACAAACGTAACATAAAATTGGGACATTTTTTCGAATGGGGGGTAGCCTAAGAATTACGTTGTAATTTTTATGTATATATATATATATATATGTACATATGTAGAATATACGACATTTAATTATTTTTCTTTGCGCGATTTCTAAAACTGCAATTGGACTTGTCAAAATTTCGATCCTAGTCAGTACGTAACAGCTGTTTGCAGGCACTACGGTTTTAGGATTTTGATGATTGTTTGTTTTTTATGCGCTTTCAGTTTTTTCACAATTCAGAATTATCCATCATCAAACGCATAGTACAACATAGGGACCTACGTAACCAATTTTAAGTGTGTATGCATTGTAATTCCCATGATTCCATGTTTTTTTTTTCTATCTTGATTTTTTCGCGATTTCTAACGCTACACTCGGGTTTGTCAAAATTTCATTCGTAGTAAGCACTTAACAGCTGAGGAGGACTTATGAATCAAATTTCACGTTTGTAAGCATTGTAATTTAAGAGTTTTGATGATTCGGTTTGCCTTACATCCATATATATATATATATATACATATATATGTGCAGGGTGCGGCTTCATAACTTCCTTTTTTTAAATGCGCCAATTTTTTTCTACTAAATTTTTTAAAGAAATAATAACAGAAAATCGAAATAAAACTGCAAGGGAAGAAGCATAGCCAATGGGATCTAGAGTATCCGTTATTTCGATTTTCTGTTATTATTTCTTTAAAAAATTTAGTAGAAGAAAAGTGGTGCATTTTAAAAAAGGAAGTTATGCTGCCGCACCCTATATATATATATATATATAAAATATATATAAATATAAAAATATATAAATATATATATATATATAAAAATATATAAATATATATATACACACACACACATGTATTTGACACTAATGCGCCTCCGAATGCTACATTATTAAGTAGAAATCGCTTCTGTTTTGACATGTTCGCCTCCTATGAGACGAAAACGTTTCTTATGCGAAATTTTGCCAAATAACTTAGAAGACCATGAATTGCTTTTTGGCCAAATTTTACTGGGAGGCAAAAGTGACCCCTCTGCACATACAAAGATGCACTTGAGTTCAAGGAAATTTCACCAGACTTCTCGTCGTGTAGAACATATATCTCCCTCCTATTTAAAAGCTCTTTAATTATTATGATACATGAATAGTTCGCTTCTGCTTCATTTTATTAGCAACAATGTCGGAGGCGATAACAACATGAATTCATGTATAATGCGTATAATTTCATCAACTGTTTTTCAGAACAAAGTAAACTTCACTGACATATTTTTAATTTTCAGAGTCAAAAGGGTACAAAAATATATGTATATATATATCAATTATATGCAGATATGTGCCTTTCTTGTTTCCTTATGTTTACAGACGTAATGTATCTAAATAGTATTGCGATAAAAATTGTTATTTAAAAATTGCGTTAAAATTAATTAAATTATCATTAACGAAGTAAAGACGTGAAATAAAGTATCAGTTATATCGAATCCTTTAATATTAGGAAAAAAATATTTGAAAAAATTATTTTTTACCGATTGCGGTGCCTTTATTATACTTAATAAAATTTTGAGAACAAAAAAAAGTCTACTAGGTGTATCACACGAAAAATATAAGAAGGGAACTTAACACAATAATTACAAATGAATGTTAAACCAGAACAATTTATGATAAAAGGAAGTGTACATCTTGAAATTAATAAGTTTTTTAGAATCTTCTATATATGTATATAAAAATGAATGTATGTTGTTCTGCTGTCGTTCTGTATGTCCTCTATGGACTCCGAAAGTATCCATCCGATTTTTATGAAATTTGGATAGTTTATTGCTAGGGTCAGGGGGAACATTGTAGGCTACTGAAAAGTCGAAAAAAAAACAACAAATAAATAAATTATGAAATAAGTAAAAATTAGCCAAAATACCCAATTACCAACATTCCCGACAGATAGCGCCATAGTAAATAAATTATTCGGGTATGCGTTATTTAGATCGCGGTCGTGAATTCTGTCGTTTGTCGGGTTTCGACGGGCTCCTTTAATAGTATATATATATATATATATATATATATATATATATATATATATATATATATACATAAAAATCAAATGCGCATGTATAAAAGATCATAACTTGAGAACGGCTCGACCGATTTGGCTGTTTTTTTTTGTTTTTTGTTGTGTTCGTAATTGCCATGAAAGAAAAATATTAGAAAAATCCATCGAAGAAGTAACATTAAAAAAAAATGGCAAAAATGGCGTCATGATGTGACGTTCAGTTTAGTTCTACTGTCACATGATTTCGTAACAACAACAAATTCCACATTGAATATTAATATTTTTTTGAGAAAAAAAATTAAATTGAAAGTGATAGTTCAGTGTGTTATCGGTGGGGTGATCATATTTTTAGTGCATTCAAAACCACAAAATTCATCGATTAAAATTTAAATAAAATGATTACTATGATAAATAATAAACTCTAAATAGCATGTTATCAATTTATGGCGAAAGTGTAATAAATACGTTGTGTTCCGTTACTGAAATCATTAAAACTCCATGACATGATCTAAACAAACAAGTCGCACTCCTAGCCTAATTACTGTACTCATCGCAGAAAGTTAAAAAAATAGAGGCTAATGTTTTCTATTTGTTTTTTACAGAGAAATAAAAAATGCTGCAATGGAATTTTTAATATTTGCCATTACCGGAGGAATAATTATTCATACTCAAATTCGAAATCCTTACGCAACTACAGTAATGCGATGGTGCGCTGCAACTGATGGAAACGGATCCGGTACTAATGGACATGATTAGAAAATGAAAAATAAATTTCTTTGCACATTTTATGAGAGGACCAACATTTCGCCTTCTGCAAACAATAATGACGGGAGCTTTAGAAGAGAAAAGAGGATGAGGAAGAAAGATTTTTTGGCTCCAAAATATTAAGACATGAACTGGAGTTGCAAAAGTAGGAGAATTATTGCAGGTCGCAAGAAGTCGAGATAAATTTCATCAAATGGTGGAGTCCATGAAAAGTTTGTTAAGCTACATCCGAATCGGGTTGCATGAAGAAGAAGACGAAATGTCTCTTTCCTTATACCGTCACCGTAAACAAACAGTTTTCTCTTATTTCATGAACCAGGATATTTCATTTTTCGATTTTTAATGCCTTCGAATAGTTTTCGTTGTTTCCCTATTCTTGCTATCACTGGCGCATTTGTTACATGTTCAACACCAGAGCTACTCTTCTTTTGTAATCTGCACTCATGGTCCACGTTTTTTTTTTTAATGAATTATGCCTGCCTGTCTGTCGTTCTGTATGTCCTCGATAGAGTTCTCGAAACTATCCATTCGATTTTTATGAAATTTGGACAATACATTTATGGGGTAACAAGGAACAATATAGACTATTTAAAAGTCAAAAAAAAAACAAAAAAACATGGCAAAATTCGTTTTCGCAGGTTGAAGGGGGTTTCACAAATTATAAAACTGAATGAGTATAGGGCAATACAGACGATAGCTCAGAAAACATAAACAACACCGGAAAAGATACACACATATATATATATATATATATATGTATTGGCATGGTTGTTTTTTTCTTTTCACAGTTCGGGTATTTGTAAAACATTTCATGTATGATTTTTTGTATGTTTTTCGCGTTCGGAATTATTCGGACCTTTTCGTATTTACTTTTCGATGAATGCAGTTTATTATGTTCACGATTTTGAATCGTTTAAAACCCAATTGTTTCTGTTAACAGTTATAAAGTATCTGATTGCAAAATCGCTGTTCTTTAATTTTCGACTTTCTTGGCTTTTTTTTATTCACTATTTGTATTATTTCCTGATAACCCATATTCGCATGTGCCACCCATTCGTTACTCGCGTATTGTCCGTTCGTAT
This sequence comes from Icerya purchasi, assembly GCA_039619475.1. Classification (NCBI taxonomy): domain Eukaryota; kingdom Metazoa; phylum Arthropoda; class Insecta; order Hemiptera; family Monophlebidae; genus Icerya; species Icerya purchasi. The sequence continues at coordinate 526,929,338 of CM077115.1, read as the reverse complement.
TCGTGGTTTAACGTGTGTTCGGTATTTTCGCAACGTTTGGTTATGTTCTCAAAAAAATATTCAACAGAGAAAAAAAAGGCGAATCGCATAATTTAATTTCCGAGGACAGCATGATTTTGTGAGTCGACCAACTGGCCACTACGGCATCGTTGGTAACGATCTTGCCGATTCGTCGGCATGTCTAGCTGCAGTAAATGGCCGTTTCATAGACAGATCCCCCCCCCAAATTTCTTTGTATTCTCTCTTATCGTTTTCACCATGACTTTTGGACTGATCTTTATCCGTCTCTTTTCTCCACTCTTAACTCCTTTTACCTTGCTATACAACCCTCTCCACCCACTTCTTCCTGGTTTAATAATTTTTCCTGCATCAGTCGTTCTGTTATTTCTTCCATAATTCGTTTTAATCACAGTCTGCTTCCTGCCTCCCTCCTTCGTTTTAATATTATTCAGTCTCCCTTGTGTTCCTTCTATCCTCCTATCGTAAATTTGACCTGTGATGTAAATCACCTTCTATTTGAATGCTCATCTATCTCCTCAGAACGCGCAGTTCTTTATTCTAATTTGCTTGGCCTTGGCCTCCCGACCCCTTCTATGCCCACTACATTCTTGCTCTTCCTTCTCCTTCTGTTGTTCCTGTATTGGCTACCTTCATTTCTTCTATTTCTAATCGCTTCCTGATATAACTTTCAAATCCCTACGTTGCATTATTTGTTATTCCTTTGTGTCGGGTAAATGTCTTGTGTTGACGCGCCCAAAGAAAAAAAAACAAAAAAAAAACTACTCGGTGCGCCGGGTACTTACAATTAAATAACACGATGCATGATGCGGTTAAGCAATGATGTTTCGGTCGATGGTTTTAATGCTGCTGCAGTTAACGGGAAAAATGCGCGCTAGATTAATGCCCCGATAGCTGACGAGTCCAAAAATAAATAAATCAATAAGTAAAAACAAAAGGTTACAGATAAAATTCGTTTGTTGCCTTAATTATTATTTTCGTATTTCTAACTAACGATGATCAGTTTATCATATTTAATTTAGCAAAAAAAGAAAAAAAAAAAACAGAAAGAAAACCTCCACCATACACCGGAAAAGAAAACAGGTATAGCGGTATGAGTAAAAGGTCGTTCTAACGTTTGTGAATTGTAGGGGACCACATTTACCGTCGTTAAATGGTCGCAACACTATGAAGAGGATGTCCATTGGAAGTCCCTAAGGGAGCCAAAGAATCAGCCACCTCATTGCCCTCAATTTCAGCATAGCTAGGAATCCACAGTAGATCTATTTGGATAGAACGAAACAAGAATAATTCGTGAATTAGATTACGAATGAGAAGAACGAAAGGTCTAAAAGAGGGCAATGATGAGTCAGAAGAAATCGCCTGTAAGACAATTTCAGAGTCAGCTATTAAAAGTTTATTCGAAAGGAAAGAAGAGAAAGAGATAAAAGGAATTTCATGAACGGTATGGCAGCAGATTCAGCAGTAAATATAGAACAGCAAAAAGGAAGTTTAAAGGATTCAGAGTAGTTATGAAAAGGAAAAAACAAAGGCGGCACCAACCTCATCAGCCCTCTTAGATCCCCACCAGTAAAAATAACGGCATGATTGGGATATAAAGAATTTAAAACCATGTGAAATTCAGATCTAACTATAGAGTGAGAAAGGAATTTAACAGAACTTGACATATGAAATACGTGAGGAGGATGTAAAAGACTGAAATAATTAAGAAAAAAGTGCGGAGATTTGTCGTAGGAGAAAATATAGGGAGAAAAATTAGTGCTGTGCGAAGACGTCCGCAACGTTGCGTGGATTACAGATTAAGAAGATTGGGGGATTGGATCGATTAAGGTCGTTCATTGATTTAATTTTCGCCCACGTCATTTGGTTAGATGTGGGCTATAGAGGCAATGAAATAATTCCAAGATTCTTGCCTTTTTTTTCTTAATTATGTAAAAGCTTTGGCACGTAACTTTTTGAATTCAACTAGGTCAATGAGTGATTTTGAAGATTTGTATTTCCTGAAGGCTCCCTTACACAGTTTCGTATTGCCAAGGCGACTTCACTGCATCACCATGTGGAACACGGTGTGGGTAGGACGAACGGGTAGATTTGGGGTTTCGCCGTCTTAGCTGCAGTAAACTTAGGTTCAAGGAGAATCCTGATATTTTCTACTGTCTCGAGTTGATGTGAGACAGAGATCCTGTCACGGAAAAATTTCCAGCTTACTTTAAGGAATAAGAAGCGAAGTGTGGTTGATGTAGAAATGTTTGGCAGAGGATTTGTGGTACGAATTATAATGGTGCAATGATCGCTGAAGCAAATGTCGGCCAGTCCTACCGACTCTAATTGAGGATATAAGATCGGAGGGAAGAGAAAGCTAAATCGATAGGGATTAAGCATAAATTATTTTCTAAAAGCAGTTTAGTAATGATTGCTCCATGTCTGTTTGTATGTCTTGATATTCAGACTGGTGAATGGGCGTTGAAATTACCTAATAACATTATCGGTTTAGGAAGTTGTGCTATAATGGATTCAAGTTCCTGGCAACTATTCACACTGTTTGGGGGACTATTAAATAGTGTAATTAGAGAGTTAGATAACAGAGGAACATGGATAGTTACGGCAACAACTTATAAGGAGGAAATTACACGAATTCAATAAACAATCGCAGTAAAGCTAGAGACAATTAATACATCCGATTTAGATCTATCTCTATACGGTTAATAATATTTTTCCTTTCATTAAATGGTTTGCATCGAATATTGGCAATGACCAAGTTCTTTGACTATTGTGATGTGTATGTTATGTTTGGTGTTTCTTGCGCTGCATTTGTATGATTTGTTTGACTGTACTTTAATTACTAAAATTATCATCCTATAGCCAAAATAGAGTGCCGATAAAATAATAAAAACAAAAATATTAAAGAGAAAATTTATTTTTTGACTGTTAAATTTAAAATTCTTTATAGTTACAAGAAATAGTTAACACCTAATTTTCGTTTTACCAAATTCCGTTACACGACTCAGATGTATATTTATTTATTTTTTTTCGAAATTCAACTCATCGACAATGTAATATAAATGAATTAACTAATTAACGCTACGCAGTATAATATTGCATTGAACTATATAATTAAATAATAACTTGTATATTGCAGCACTCCTGGCGGCCAGGAGAGAATTGACATTACACGGTAGAGAGATTCGGAAATTTATTATCGGGTTATACAAAATAATTCTTTGCGCCGTGTGCAAATTACATTCGAAGATGACTATTAGTGGATGTTGGCAATGGGAAAACGAGATTAAGCCCATGTTGCACAAAGAAGCAGGGAGACGGTTTACCCCCAGCCGTAGGCGACATAAGGTAACAATGTACGATCTGGTACTCATCGAAACAGTCGTAATGTAGTTGAACCAAGGAACGTTAGGAATATTAGGTTGAACTCTTTTGTACTGTTGCGCGTTGCCGATGTAGTTTCCCAATATTCTTTATGAGTATATCTAATGAGCTCGAATAAGTCTCTGTTTGGAAAGTATGGAACTAAACAACCATTCATCCATGTGTATCTTTGGCAGTCATGTCTGCCACTTCGTCACCATAGTTATCAGCATGTCCTGGTATCCAAACAAAGTTAACTACTACGCCAGATTCAACAAAGGAGGCTTCTGATTTTGTAGAGGTATGGATAGGATTTTGTGTTGAACGATACGACATTCAAAGCTGATAAGCAGCTCATAGAATCGGACATGATAATGATATTTTCAGAGAAGATATGTGTGAATTTAAAAAGGGCAAAGCCTTGCAAATTGCAACACATGCGACATTAAACACAGAGGTAAAACGAGGAAGAGAGAATTTTTTAGTTAAGTTAAGATATGGTATAAAAAAAGTAGCACCCGCGGAATTCGCAGATTTTATTGTTCTTTATTAAGCAGCAGCGATGCCAGAACTTCTTCTCTACACCTTCTTCGTTGCAGACAATTAAAAAGTCCATCGATCCATGGCAGCTTCCGATAGAGAAGAGAAATCGCTTACGACTGGAGAACGTCTATAACATTTCTTAACCGGTAGTATTGATCAACCCTCTTGTTCTCTGTGTAGAAGATATTCTTCCGGGATTACTTTCTTCAGTGCGATAAGTTACAGGAGACTTGAAATAAGCGAGGTATTTTTGGCTTAGATACGGCTCTATCGAACTTACTTGGGAAAGCGTATTTCATGATTTGAAAAGTGGTGTTATCGTCGGATCTGGAAGATACCACGGACTAGAAAAATAAAAGATGCGGAGGTATTACAATTGATGAAAACGGATCTGATATTAATGGACATAATTAGAAAATGAAAAATGAATTTCTTTGGACATTTCACGAGAGGATCAACATATCACCTTCTGCACACAATTATGATGGGAGCACGAGAAGGGAGGAGCGGACGAGGAAGAAGAAGGATTTCTTGGCTCCAAAATATTAAGCAACGGACTGGAGTTACAAAAGTAGAGGAGAATTGTTCCAGATTGCAAGAAATCGAGACGCATTTCGTCATACGGTTGAATCCATGAAGAAAGTGGTTAAGCTATACCCGAATCGGGTTGCACGAAGAAGAAGAAGACATAAACGTTAGCCTCCACGCAACCGTAATGACCGTAGATGTTAAAAGCGGCACATAAATTTAAGAAATAATAAAAAATAAAAACTGCCCCCCCCCCCGCCGCCGCCCCTCTAAAAATCTGAAAAACTCTAATTTTCTTAATAAAATACATTCTTATCATCGATATTAATACCAAAAGTGGCAAAATTCATCGAAAGTTCACTTTGGAATAAAAAGAAGAAGGGTATATAGTTGTCAAAAGATTTTCCGAAAAATCTAAGCCGGAATTTTGCAATGTACTTTTTCTTTTGATGCCGTGCACTATGCAGTCGGCTATTCCCAATAATTTCTCTGCCTTGTCGCCTTAAAGAGGAAGCCGATATGTCGTTGATATTACTCCGCTGCTTGATGTTTTTCATGCACCAGTGCTTTCTTCTACCAACTGGCGGTCTTTTACCATCAATTCTTTCTTGAAGTATTAGGCGCGGATTCCGTCACATACTTTTCTCCTCTCAGCATATGACCGAGATATGCCATTTTCCTTTTTTTAATATTTGTTATGAACATACATTTCGTAAATTAATAAATGAAGAATGAACTCGGATATGAACTTATTTCTTTTATTTCTGTAGAAATATTTAAAACCACTTTTCGAAGTCTTACGTATTTTTTTTCAAACTTACTTTGCACCTTTCTTACTCCACTAGAGTTATCTATTTAAGGGGCCAAAAAATCGAATTCTACCTGCTCTAAATAAAATTCTATTTGAGAATAATAACGATTAAAATAGGAATAATAATGTTAATAGTAAAATAAATACAAATAACAGTAAAAATAGTATTAATAATGTGATAGGAACATTATGTCGTGATAAAATAAAGATGTTAAAAAAAATAGATGTAGATGATAAATTATCAGTTATCGGCGTAGTCGCATGATAAAAAAAAAAAAAAAAAAAAAAAAAGCACTACGTCTGAATTCTATTACGAAGCAAGCAGAAGTCATGATAAAATGCTAAATGCACGGCATTTACTACACCTTTATACAAAAACACCTTAACAATCAGTATAATTGCTGGCTAGTAGATTTATTGAACATTTCAAGGAAAACGATAAATTTTATCGCCACCCGTTCGCCGATAACGTTGCCACTCGTAATTTGCTTTTCCCTTCATCATTCATAATAAACCGACCGAAACTATAAATGTGCGTACAGCTTAAATGTTTACGGAAATAACTTTTAAAGGTATTTTATATTATCACGCGCCACATTAAAACAAAAAAAGACAAACGGGAAAGCAAAAAAAATCAAAAAAAAAACCATACCTTTCTACGCACCACCTTACACAAATATTGGTGCACGATTTTTTTTACTCTAATGTCTGTGATATCGCATATTTTAAACTATCAAGGCCCCGTTAGGTTTTCTTCAAATCATCTTATCTATTTTGCGAATGAAAAATACGAAGAAAGAGCCCCCCTCCTCTTCCGTGGTCTCTGTCTTCAATCTTTCAGTGATAATTTTAGTGTGATGAAAAAAAAAAAAAAAAGGCTTTAGTTAAAAATAAAATAACATCGCTTTTATAAATGCTGAAAAACATTAGGGAAAAAAAGAAAAATGAAAAATATTAGAAATAAAACAAAAACAAACAAAACGTACACTACACTGAAGGGGGTATGTAGAGATCGGTGGAATGTTTCTTCCAAATTCAATAATTTTGTCCGTAGGTGAGCATTTTTCAGAGAGACTGAAAGTACAAATGGACAATGCAGTGAACCTTTAGATGATTTTCAAGCATTCAATGATGGCCATTACGAATGTGATTAACATAGTAACGTCTCCAATAATCGCACACTACCAGAATATAATACCTTAAATAATGTATATTCAGCCAATGTGTGCCAGTTTCACTGAGGAACAAGCGAATACGATCGGCCGCCAGAAATAGGTCGTGCTAGCAGAAATGAAAAGCCCTCATCGGAGCTGAAAATAATCGCTGTGCCCGCTAGCTCTGACTTTTTGGTGACTCTCTTCCTACCAAAGGGAGTGTTGACCATCATGGACTATCGACCGGTGAATATGTCCTAAGAAACGGGCGTGGTTAAAAATTATATGCCGAGATATTTATTCCTGGTTCTGTTAATAAAAATAAGTATTAACGTGATAGTAGCCGAATGGGGTTAGTCGCCAGGTCGAAAAAAAACTAAAAAAAACTAACCAAACTGCCATTTTCCAAATTGTAGCCACACAAATATAGTAAGAGTCTCCTTTTTAAATTAAAAGTGGTTTTTATAAAACAAGGTGCCCGAAAAATCACGCGTTTTTTAATCAGAAAGAAATGAAGCAAATCTACCGATATTCCCAGGTACGATTTTCCACCTAACACATAAAAAACTCAAACAATATCTTTTTCATTCCTTTTGTAAAAACTAATACAGCCTCTTCCTTCATTACGGTCTTGGTTTGCTGATTTTCCTGGCCTCAGTCGCTTCATTATTTCTCCATAACACACGTCTTCATTTTTAATCATATTCCTTCGTCTCTTTTTCGTTTTTGTCTATTGTTTCTTCTCCACAATGTATTTTTCATCCCTTGGATCCCGCGTTTCGGATCATATTCTCTATTTGAATGTTCTCTTCTTGAATGCTCTCTTCTTGTGCGGGAGTGCTCCCTTCTCTACACTAAGTTCTTACACCTTAAACTGCCTACCCCTTTTTGTGCCTTTTACATACTTTCCTTCACCAGATGTTGTTCTAGCTTTAGCAGAATTCATTTCTTCTATTTCTCTATGTATTAAAATTTAATCCTTGTTCGTAATTCTTAAATGATGGGTCATGCCTTTGGTTGGCGTTCTCAGAATAAATAAAAAAATAGAAAGAAGACCGAGTCGTGTACTTTGGATATTAATGTTATATATATGAGGTCCTCTTCAAAAAGGAAAGTTGTGCTGCAAATTGACTTGATAAAGTTTTTTTAGATCCATTTAGATTTAATATACTACGGAAAGCTTAACACAATTATTTTGCTTTACATAAACTTTTTTTTTACTTTTCTTCTTCTGTTTTTTTTTTTTTTTTGGTTCAGTCTTTGCTATTTAGCCAGCTTTTTTCTTTTACTTAACCCTCTATAGGAAGGTATTTTATAAAACTTTCTTATTTATTATTTCGATATTTCTATCTTGTGGTATTTTATAAATTTATAAATTCGACCTTGGATCTGCTACTCTATTTGAGTTACAGACACTGCGGAAAGGTATGCAGCTCTGATAGGATTTCTGTTCTAAGTTCGTCCCTACTCTGCTCGTAAACTGTACACTGTCAAATAAAGTGATCTATTGTACCCTCTGTTCCACAACTTCTGGATGCACCATTACTGGTAATATTAATTTTTGGCAAGTGGACGGGGGTTTTGTTGTGTCCTGTTCTGAATTTAATTATTGTTACTATAAAGTCTCTTCCAAAGTTGTTAGCTCCTTTAAGGGGGTATTCTAGTTTAGAGACATGAATTTAGGACGTTTTTTCATGCTCCATAAAAAAAAAAACAATAAATATTTTTAGTATCCATTTTTTACCATTTATTTATTCATGTTTTAAGAATACACAAAAAAATTATTAAAAAAAAAAAATTTTAAATTCATAGTTATATGAAGTGGAGGGGTAAACAAAAAGACGTCTCATGGTTGACACGATTCCAACCCTTCTAGTCCTCTGAAACAAAAAAAAACAAAAAACAGATTCTTAATTAGTAAGGATGTAGTTATAGCCCCTACCTCAGAGAAGAAACAGAAAAAATTCTGGTAAAATGGTGACTGTTTGAAAATAAAAGATTGATTCTTTACCTGTTTCTTGACTTTTCTAAATTTTTTAAAAATAGTAAAAATCAAAATTTTTAATTTATTCTGGTAGAGGCTATAGAGGGGGATATATAAAGAAGATCCATACCAAATTTCAAGTAAATCGGTTTATTAGAACTTGAGATGTCAACCGTGTTGAAAAAAGTAGTTTCGAGAAAAACGCGTTTCAAGTTTTGAAAGTTTCAAGTAAAGTTCTGAGGCAGTCTAATTCATAGAACGGTACACGTTATACTTACATTTTCTTGATCGGCGATTCCCCTGCTTCATATAACGGACCACCTTCTTCTACTTCAAATTGTACATTTTCTGAAGTTCTAAAACTAGATTTCACTACTGTATCGACAACTTTTTTGCTGTATTTACTTGAATCCTCTTATTTTTCAAGCACCATCTCCAGAAACTGTCAAATATGTTGGATAAACATCGAGATCAGAGGTTGATATTAATTTCTTTTCTTCTTCTACAGCTTTAGAAATAATTTGATTATAAACTGATGATGCGGTCAAATATAAATTTTTAAGGCAACTGTAGTAGGTATGTGCCGATTGTCAAACCTTGACAAATATCCATCATACTGCAGAATATATTTATTCCTTCTCTTCATATGCCTTATTAATGAATCGACATGAACCGTACATCTTCACAATCGCATTTCACTGAAATTTTGAACCCTAATCCATGAGCAGCGGTCCGAGAAAATTATAATTTTTTGGTTGTATGTAGCACATGGAACTAATAAGGAAAGTGATATAAAAACAGAGAAAAATTCTATAATGCAATAGCCGTAATTATCTTCAATAATAACCTCTTTGTCACCCGATGTTTTTAATTTTGCTGCTAATGCACCGGTAAAATTTGTTTCTTCTTCAACATTATCTTGATTTTCTCTAAATGTTCTTTATTTTTTGTCTATCTGGACGCACAGTACTTCCTTTGTTACTTTTTTTATCCATTTTACGGCACTTAATAAATAAAATATTCACTCAAAATTTTATATTTTTGGATTGTACACAAAGGACGCATATTTGCGTTGCTTGATGATTGAAACGATACTGACCTGAACTGAGCACTAAACAAGAAAAGATTTCAACAAAATACGTCAAAATGACCTTCAATTAATCGATTTTTAAATATATATATATAATGTATAAAAGAGTTTGATTTATCCTTAGCTAGTCGAAGAATGTCTACCGTTTATTGTTTGATCTGCTCCGACTGAGCCGATTTAGTTTCCGTGTCATGAAAATAGCTTCTTTTTTTTTTTCTTATTTTTTTTGGGCTCATCAACCGGGGACTATTACCCAGAAACAATTAGAATAGGAAGGAGATACGATATCAAATGTTGGTAGGGGGAAAGAAAGAAATAATGGGAACAATCTATGGAGAGGGAAAAAATAGGATATAAGAGGCTCAATATGGCGTAGGAAGACCAAGTCTCAATAAAATGGAATAGAAAGTAGAACACTCAAAAGAGAGATTAACACTTAATAAACACATGATCCGCATCACAAATACGCTCTTCGTTCGAGTGGAGAGGCCAATATAGAGAGGCAACCAACGAAAAACGAAAATGGGTGAAATATAATAGACACTATGGCTTAAGAACGCAGACGAATAACGGAGACAACAACAGAATGACGAAGTGAAGGAAACAAAGAAAACCTATGGGTTAACACAGTAAGACGCTAGGTTGAATAGACAGATGAAATTAATAATTATTAGAAAAAGAGGAAGCGTAAATATTCGATACCATAATCTAAGATGAAAACTTTTACACAACGAAAAGGAATTAGACGATGGGACTTTTTCTAAAGAAGAAGTGAGAAGGGGCAGCAACCCGAGTACCAAAGAATCCGATGCTTCATTACCGAAGATGCCCGAATGACTAGGAACCCACAACAGATCAATTTGAATGGAATGAGGGGAAGAAGGAACGTGGATAAGTGAGCGTATGCGGAGTATGTTAAAATCGCAGAAATGATTAAGTAGAGGAGAATAGATTGAAGGGCGCTCATATAATCAAGAATTTAGATAAAAGGTGATCGGAGGAAGTGAAAATAATGGAACGTAGGATAGCCATTAGATCGTTTATGGATATCGAACAGAAAGGATGTAGGCGAAAATATTCTGAAAAGCCGAAATCTGGGAAGATAAATGAGGCACCGATACCATCCGGCCTCTTCGAAACATCTGTAAACACGGTTGCGTGCGAAGGAAATTGAGAATTGATAAAACTGCGGAACTCCTGTCTGATTAGGGCGTATAGAAGAAACTTAGAGAGCGTAGGTATAATAAACATATTTGGAAGATGGCAGAGATCGACGAAATTAAAAAGTGAAATAAGGTATATTGACAAATTACGTAAGGACAAAACGAACTAAGCCGACGAAATAGCTATAACTCCGTAAATAATTTTAATTTTGAAAAATCCTTTTAGGGCCATATTCTTAAATATCTAAACTTTCAGAATATGCAAAAAAAAAAGAGTTTCGATTTTTTCATATTTCTAGACATACTTTTACGTTCTTGAATAGAGTCTTTCCCCTTTTTTGAATATTACTCTGTTGGTACTTGACGTTCCATTCCATCTTCTCTAATTACCGGTAAAGAATCCCAGCACGATTTAACTTTTGGCCAGTTATTCTACCTATTGCGGTTTTTGCAATTCTGTCCACAATTTCATTTCCGTTAATGGGCGCAGTACGACGGAATCCGCTTTAGTACTACTTCCGTTCCTGCCTGTTGTAAATTAAATACCTGTCTTCTTATAGGGCATTATCGAATATTTGACATTTTCTTGCCAATCTCCCGTTTGATGGTTTATGCAATACGGCTAGAGAGTCTGTTAGAATTAATATTTTTTGCCCGATAAACTTTTTAGAATACATTCTAGATTTTTTGATGTAGCAAATAATTCCAATTTTAAAAGAAGAACCGCCATACGTCAACCGAAAAAAGTTTAAAAAAAATTTCGTCTCGGATAATAAAATTCAGTTGTATATCTATTTTGCTTCAAATCAAACGACCCATTGGTATAGAAGGTTTTTGAAATCATTGAGCCGAAATTTTAATTTACATCGTTTATTATCAAATTGTCGAGGTTTGGAAATGGCTAGTGTTGACAAATTCTTTAGTATTTAATTCAATTTGCGAACTGCAAGACGATTCCTGAAAATACATCCAGCATGGCGCCGGTTTAATATTATTGTAAATCTATTAAAATCAGAGTAGTTGTTAAAACTGGTACGTGTACACGGAGGAATTGTAGTAAACTTCCAGTAATCCTGATTTTTTAAGCCCTGTAAGATAGGTATCTGTTTATGTATTGGATGAAAGCGATGCTCTTTATTTTTCATGTAAAATTATGGTATCTCTGAACATCGAGAAAAATTGTTAACCCCTCTCTGCCTCGTGATCTAACTTATTCCCTGTATAATACTTGTAATTGTCGCAGTAATTGAGCTCAGTATAAAAATCATTAAAAACTGGTGATAGTCGCTGTAAGCCACCACGCTGCCATCATATATACTCGCATATAGTGTGGTGTTGCCTATAATCCGCACACAGAATATTATGGCAAAGCACTACATTTGTACGAAAAAGTACGAGTGGAGTTCAAAACATGTATATTTTACATAGTTATTTACTCACAATCATATGCCAAACACGAAATTATAATAAGATTTAATATTAAAATTATATATTAAAAAAAGATTAAAAAACATCGACTGATTTCGACGAATTACCGTCATTATCAAGATGTTTGTAGATTCCACAGCATTTGAAATCGAGTAACATCAATAATGCTTTGTACTAATTAAACAGGTCTGCACTACAATTCCGGTAACATATGTAAAGAAGAAGTCGATTCTGAAATTATCAAATTTGTAGCATTCGGTGGAAATATTACGATAACTGAATTTATGAATGACCCTACAGCTTGTAACTGATTATTATTGAGACGACAATCATCTGGTAATTGTAAACAAAGTTTCAGAGATCTAGAAATTGAGCGGTTATTGAATTATTTTGTTTCTGAAGCAGGAACTTAATTAAAGAACGAGCTGTAAAAAATATTGGATAAATCTGGAAATTACGACATATAACATTAGTAATTCAGAATTCAAACGAAAACGGTGTATTAAACTTTTCAAAGTAATAAGCTTTTAGGCACTGACAGTCGTAAAATATATATGCCGTTGCATAATAACAGAGTTAATAAAACAATCCAATTAAGTTTTTGTCTTATCATCACAATCATCCAAATACGAATCTCCACAATTATAGCAAATCTATTTTCAAATAATCATTCATTATCGTCAGCTACAGCTTATTAAATAATATATATATATATATATATATATATATATATATATACTCGTATATATAATGTATTGTAACGATACTTATCCTTTCACATTAAGAAATTTTTATGTTTTTCATCGAATTCGCTATTTCTTTCAACTTTTATTTTAAAAATATAGGTTTTGACTCGTTGGATATAAATTTTATGTATAATTTTCTTCTTTGCCTTAAAGTTCTGTTATCGAACTTGTTCATTACTTTACTGTAATTTATGACAATCTAACGGTCTTTTACTTTCTCTAAATTTTTTAATATAAATCATATGACCTATTTACATATATACTTTACAATTACCTCTGACATTAACTTATATGCTAATTACATATCGTGATTATTGTCATATTTCGCGTAATCATTCCAAAAGTCCAAGTTTCCTAAGGTTTTTCATTCTTTAACTTCTTCTTTTTGTTTCTCTTGGTATTTAATATCTCGGAAATTTTTATACTGACTCCGATTTTCTGTTCCCGGCTAACCGTTTCTCATTCCTTAAATCATCTCCCCTATTCGTTCTTCCGTAATGACGCCTCGAATCTGTTGTTTCAATGATATATTATAAAATTTACTTTCATTTAATTTATTCTGCAACCTTTGTATCGGAAGCATCTTTTTGTTAGTTTGTTTCTGCTCCTTATGTGTACACTGGTTCGCTTTCGATTTTCCTCCGTACCGATTTCTTTTACCATTTCTCTTTCAACAAATTTTATGTTTTTCATTTTCTTTTTTAATTTTACTTTATGATTTAAGGTATTTTTCATTTTGGCGATACTATTTTTAATTTTATATTTTCAGTGACTCTATTTATCACTTCGTTAACGTCCTTTTCTTTAATCCATTTATCAGACTCAGGTAATTATGTACTTCGTCATTATTCGCGATGAATTTTTCGTCGATTTATAATTTAATGGCGTCACTCTCCTGACTTCTTTTAGGTCCTGCCCTTTTTTACATTTTCAAATTTTTCATCTTCGTCCGCTTCTTTCTTTCCAGTCGCGCTTTTCCACTCCGAGCGTAGCTTACCTTTGCTCTCTTTAATCTCTTTCTCAAGTTCCGTCAACTTCTTCCCATCCTCAGTATGCTCCCTTTTCCGAATCGTACTTTCCTTCTTATAATCCTCCTGTTCCTTCTCAACCTTCTTTGCCAAATGCTTCAATTCAACTCGGTTTGTCTTTCTCTCCCTCTCATTAATTTTCCTTTCCTATTCAATCTTCTCTTCTAGGTCGGTTACCATTTCCTCGATCAGATGAGTTGACTCAATTTGTAAATTTTCAAATTTATTATTAATTATCAATGTTTTTTTGTTTTTTTTTTCGAGTTTTGCGTCCTGTTCTTGTAATTTATTATGAAAATCAGATTTTTTTTTGTCAATTTTTCGTTTTTTAAACTGGGGTTATTAATCTCTTTAAATTGAGCCGTTAAAACGTCATCAAGTCAGTGTTTCCCGTTTTTTATTGTTTATTATTAATATTTTTATTTATAAATTTAGTTTAGTTGACATAAATTTATAAGTTCATCCCCGCCAGGGATACCAAATGTAACGGGGTACTTGCCGTTGTTAACCTAAAAATTTTGTTTTGTCCAGGGATGCCATCGCGGATTTGCTTCCGCAGAATTAAAATTTTTTATTTTATTATTTATTATTTTCCATCGGTAATGTACACATTACAATATATATTATTTATTATTTAATATTGATTATACGTTACTTTCGACTTTGAAGATTTTTTTGCTAAATTTTTTTCTACATTGCCAGAGTTTCGAATCACAAAAAGAGAAAAATTAATTTAAAATTATAACGCAAATGGCTTTTATACTAATTTTTTGTGATATGAACGTGTTTTTAAAAATTTTGATTTATCTAAAATATTTCAGAAAACGAAATTTAAAACAAGTGAAAAGTTGTAGTTTTAAATTTCTATCCTCCTGTACATTCATAAATCCTTATTTTTTATTTTATTTTTATTTCTTAATATATTATAATTATGTAGTTTGCTGTACTCGTAGCGTTGGCTTAGTTTTAAAATCAATTAATATTTTCGTGCAGCCCATTTATTTATTTATACATACATTTTTTTGAATATATCTATATTGTCATGATTCACTTTCGTAATAATAGTAACATAATAATAATAATAATAATAATAATAATAATAATAATAATAATAATAATAATAATAATAATAATAATAATAATAATAATAAGATCGAGCTTATCAAATAATGGTACCGTTACTGGCGAGATAAGAAGACAGATGGTGGTTATTTATTTTGCTGGCGGGGAATTAATTTGTGCTCTGTTCTTCTAGTTTTATCGTTAGATAGTCTGATTCTGGTCACTTAAACGAAATGTAAGACGACAAGCGTTGCAATGGATTGAATAATATTTTTTATATTAAGCCAAAAGTTAGTTGTTTATTTAAATTTAATCGAATTACTTTGTTTCCTGCTCGTAACGATTTTATTGGTACGTATATACTCAATTAGAGGCAGTATTCTCGATAACGGAAGATCATAAGCGCGTTTATTCATTGAAGCAATAAAATCCGTTTAAATCAACTTCGACATCAGACTCCTAGATAAAGATTCTGTTTTCAACGTCAACTGAATTGGAGACTATTTTCGAGTAGCTGCGGTAATTGAAGGAGCGAAATCCACGAAAAGTCTAATAAATAAAAAACTTATATTTATTAATAGATTATGTGTTTAAAATTAAATAAGTTTAATTTTTGTAAACACCGAGTGTATTATGTATGTGAATTTGTGTATTAATTTTCGTTTGTGACCTTTATTCATTTTTGAACAACCTAAAGTCAATGTGTTTTGTTTGTGTTTCGTTGCAATTAAGAAATAAGAAAAAGTCATGTTATAATTGTCAAATTAAAATTACACGGAAATTTTGTTTCAACGAAAGGCACAAAACAAAATAACATTCATAGATGGTTAAAATAAAAATTTTAGGGAATGCACTAATACAATGACGGATTCACGGAACTCTCCCCTGAAAGAACCAAAAACTCGATGAAAAATTTGTTTTATACCAGAAAAACGTGTAATTTATACTATAAAAGATTTGTATGAATGTTGCAACATATGAATTTAATCATAACTAATATTTAATACTGTTTTCCAGTAAAACTATTAATGTTTCTTTTTTATTCTATTTTAAATGTCGATCTTTTGCCATTTTTATTTATTTTTAATTTTTATTTTGCAGTTTTAATTAAAAATAGTAGTTCAATGAGAAATATATATATATTTAAACTTGCTTATGAACAAAGAGAATTCGGATCGGATTACTAACAAAAATAAAAAAGAAGTAAAGTGTCTAATAAGAAATATACTGTCTTTCTTACTATTTCTAAACTACCATATTTAAGGTATAATTTTATAATTTCGTTTTATTCTTTTCATAACAAAAAAATAAAACAAAAGTTAAATTAAAAATTATGATAATTATGTATTTTTAAAACACATTTTTTAAACATTTCTAAAGAGGTCGCTATTTACTTTATAAAATGAAGTATTTCTCAAATCTGCTGACTACTGTATAAGATATTACTTAAAATTATATAATTTCCCTCCCCAAAATGTTTCTCTGCATCCGCCCCTGAACAATATATATGTATAACTCGGCCATTTTGGCCTCGCAGGGGGCTGTGCTCCTTGACCCCTCTTGCTTTCATTTCTGTCTCTTTTCTTACATACTTTGTATAAAATGATCAAAACTTATAATTCTTACTGGCATCAACACACACAAAAAATAACATAACCACAAAAATCCTATTCTAACATTTAACGTCCGTTATATAAAATTAAGACATTTTTTCGTTTCATTTTTCGTTACATATTTCATTACATAAAATTGTGACATTTTTTAAATAGCAATAACAAAAATCCTATAAAATATAACAAACGTTACATAAAATTGGGACATTTTGCGTTACATAAAATTGAGATATTTTTTGGGACATTTTTTCTAATGGGGAGTAGCCTAAGAATTACGTTGTAATTAATATATATATATATATATATATATATATATATATATATATATATATGTGTTGGTAATCGTTTTGTAAAAAAGAATCTCTCTTCCACATACTTATGTTTCCTGTATTTTAGAACTATCAAAAGTAAATTTCATATTACGATTGAGTAAAAAAGCACAAGAAATAGAAATCAGAGTCACTCCGTAAAATTATTTAATAAGCAATGAAATTTGTTATATAGGATTAAGTTTTACGTACAAAAATAATTGCACACCATGTGTATAGAATGCAGTAAGCAACCCTGTTCTTGTGTTAACTAAGACTCCCTGGAAATCACTTTGAATTACATTGCACCTTTATAGTAATTAGTGTTTCAACTTTTTTTATTTTCTTTTGCTCGATGCCGTTAGTAATTTCCAGTTTTTAAAGGAGACGCTAGTATTTCTCGTTGAAATTAATAACTTTCTGTAGCTTCGCTTCGATCTTAAAAGGGCGTGTTGATTGGCTGTGAGCAGGACTAACTTAAATATAAACTGAAAGAAACTTCCTTCATATGTCGAAGTTAATTTTTTCTTTTTTCGTAATTTTAAAACATTTCTGTTCAATAGGTTCCTACAAACTTACCGAAACATTAGGTAATGTTATAGCAGACAAACGCTATCCTCAACACGTGCATTCACATTTGATAGAATGGCGTGCATATACATTATCGGTGAGTCATTTGACCATAATGACTAGCTTATTTCAACACCGAACCGGACTCTATTCAGAGAGCAAACGGTTTTGGAACAAATTCGTTTTCTATCTAGAATTTTCTTCTTTCATTATTACTATCGCCTTTCTGAATACGTGTACCATTGAAGAACTAATTTGTATCTACACTTGATACAAACTTCAATGAATTTGCTTTCACATTCACAGACTGCACATCGTACACATACAGTTCGATTTAGCAGATTTGAACTGTAAACGTGAACAATTGAATTTTTATCTTAACAACTAATCAACACATCTGTGTCCAATTCTCGAGATGGGAAATTAAACATAACGTTATTACATTCAAGTTTAAAAACAAAAAAAAAGAAAGAAAGAAATATGCAAGCACATTGATGGAGGTTTAAAACGGAGAGTACCGTGACCATCTTCCAAAATCTATTCTTTTTCAAAAATAAAAATATTATTTTCGCTCTACACAGTTAAACGTAATTTATATTAAAAAAAAAAAAAGAAGTTGATTGAAAATAAAAATAAACTTACCAAAAGCTGGAACAGAATAAAAATAATGTTTAGTTTTAAAAATTTTGCAAACAGATGAAAATTTTGCGCGTCATTATCAGCAGCAGCATACCATTACACTATACATATATGCATATTATACTGAATCAGACATACACATAAATTGCACCAACTGCACATTTGTTAGTGTGATTGTAGGTTTTGGTTCTTTAAACCCCTAAAAAAGTTTCTTAAAAATATACACGTTTAAATAAGCAGACTCAACACATGATAGAAAAGCATCTTTGGTAAAAAAAAAGGATACATTAAGCGTATCCTCTGTTGCAACTGAAACAATTGAATAATAGTACAGGCTTAGTAACTTAATTCGTTTTGGTTAAATACAGATCTCAAATATAAACCTAAAAGCACATTGCTAGAACAGACAACACAGTAGAGGTTAGCAAAATCGTTCACTGTAGTTACTTGTTCTTAAAGCATCTTAACAGAAGTATATAGCCGAGAACAGGAATAATATTGTTGCAATTTTGGTTAAATGAATGCTGAAAATCCTCCAATATCTACCGTTGAAACACAATTCCTTCTCATATACATTGCTACCACAGTCATAAATTACATGGGGCACTAAATTCTTCAAACAAAGGTGAAATGTACATCAATTAGTGTATAATCCAATTTGAATTAGATTGTATATCAAAGCAAATCTCAGAGGCATATTCATTCAAATAAACATGGGAAGTGTAGTAAGTATTAGCTTAGCATATTATTAATAAGTGCAGCAACAAAGCGCATTCTTAAGATCATACGCACAAAAATAAACGCTTTAGTGAGGTATGGAAAAGTATCTTAAAGTTGGTTAATCGTCAACAAATGTATTGCTAAAGTGCATGATGAATACATCAAACAACTATGCACAGGTTTGGAAATTATTATACTGGTCAGGCAATGGTAAATGCCTCATCGAAGCATATGCAAACATACAAGCATACCAAACAACTTAGTGCAGGTTAGAAAATTGTAAAATTAGTTAGTTAAAGCCTCCCCTCTAACCATTATTGTGTTCAAGTACTGTTACTAAATAAGAGCATTCATGTGTAAAGGCATCTATTTCTTCTTCTTTCTTTCCTCAACCTAATGGTTGGTGGGTACTACCTGTTCGTACATTTCAGCTGTACAGATATAGGCATAGTGTTCATAGCAATTGTTTATATGCAGTACGAATGTGTACACACGCAAGACTACATTCGGAACTGATTAGTAATCGTTTGATTTTTGGATATACAAGTGCAGAGTCCCGTGTGTGTCTGCTGTGTACTGACCTAGCGCGCATATGATGTTGTACGTGGTGGTTGCCATTGCCTTCCACCAGGTGATTATTAGCGATTATTTAATTTTAATTCTTGTAATAAGTTCGTCGTCGCTTGGGATCGAACCCGTGACCTCCGTAACGGAAGTCAAGCGCTCCAGCAACTAGGCTATCGCGACAACATTAAAGGCATCTACTGGGAATGTAAATTAGTTCGGTCCGTTTTTTGGTGGAAAATGTATTTATTTTAGAACAAAATGAAACGAAAAGATTAATCAAAATGAAACGAATAAATTAATCAAAGTATTGCTCATCACTGGCTACTACTTTTCCACACTTCTCAGGTAATTTTCGAATTCCATCTCGAAAAAATGTCTCATCTTTTGAGGCGATCCAAGTTAGGAGCCAATTTTCAATTTCCGCGAATGAAGTGAACCGCTTACCTGCTAAATCACACTTCATCTGTCGCAACAACCAGTAATCGGAAGGAGCAATGTCCGGCGAATACGGCGGGTGCGGTAAAATATCACACTTGAGCTTTTCCACATATTTTTTTACGACTTTTGCGACATGAAGCCGAGTGTTGTCATGCAAAAGAATAACTTTGTCATGTCTTTGCTCCTATTCCGGCCGCTTTTCTCGTAATGCACGGCTCAAACGAATCAATTGTAGCCTATACCGATAGCCCGTAATGGAATCGCCAGGTTGGAACTGGAATACAACGGAAAAACCGAAGTTCGAGAAAAATATGATTCGACTTCCGAGTTTCGCAGACGATGATAGCGAGGGAAGCCGCTTAAGATAAAAGCTTAATGAGGATAATGATTGGCAATCGGAAATTAATAAAGCTAAAAGAATAGAAGATAATTACTGCTAAAAAAATTAGAAGTACGACAACTAAATGATTTATCGATGAATGGGAAAAGCATTTGAGGATATTAGTAGAGGTCGATATATGAGAAATAATTGAATAAGTAGGAAAAAATAACCATCTCTGGCTAAAAAAAAAAAAACAAAAAAAAGATCATAGAAAATGAGAACTTAAAATTGTATCTTTTAAACAAGAAATTTAAAAAAAAAACATAAAAATTCTTTTTTTTTTTAATATGTACGCACATATAAGTTTTTTTCCCCTTGTTTTGTTTTTTTCTTGGGCTTTCCAATAATACGACGATTATCCATCAACACGTGTAAATAGTAGCAATTAGGGGGGTCACAAGGACCGGAATTTGACTAAGAACCCTATACCAAGAAGATGGAAAACAATGACAATGAACGTCGATAAATGCAAAACATATGCATCCTGAAAAGAGAAGGAATGACATTGCCGAAGGTAAGAGCAAAATGAGTTAGCTGTCCCATACACAAAGTAATCAGCCTACAAATAATTAAAGAAGAAGAAAAAACACGGCATGTTTGAAAATCAGTTAGAGCCATCAAGCAGTAGCTATATAGAACACATAGCGTGCTGTGAAGAGTGATTTGAAAGTTCAATAACTGTCTTTACCACTATAAAGCAAAGTTTATAATTCTTTAATTATGAAAAATAATTATGGCGACGACTGCAAAAACAGCGCATACTGTCAAAAGGAAACGAATAGAATTTACGCCCAACACACTATGGCCATACTGCAACAGCAGCGCCCACGGTGCCGGTTGACAAGGAGTTCATTATCTAACATTAGGGCCGCAAATGCGACAGCGGGCCCGCAATATTAATTGCGAGCTGTGCATGTTTGTAATTGCAACTACAACATCAGTGCGCGTACTCTTCGTTTAGAGGGAAGTTCATTAGAAGTAACTGGAGACGATAAGATAGGAATGCCGAAGTGAAAGAGAATTACTGAAGGGATAAGATGTTAATAAGATGAAGAATAGAAGATAGGAATTTTGCTACAATTGGGATGATCAATGTTGACTGTAGAGAGAGAATATATAATATGCAGTTGGAACATCATGTGAGAGCAGCTCCACTTATAGAGTTTCCCTTTCAGATGATAAAGAGGAACATATAAGTCAGAACTAGTTGGTCCGAATTCACTCGGAGTTCATCTTTGTGGCGGGATTTTATTTCTCGGGCGAAGATTGTACGACAGACTCGGCCATTTTCACTTGACATGACGGATAACAGAACCTGCTTAGCAGGAGATTTGTCGCTTAGGCGATGCTGATGATAGCGGTTTCTACGATTAACCGGATTTGATTGGAAAATTTTCGAATAGTCTTTTATGATAAGAAAAACTAATTTGTAGAACAGGTATATTACAATGACCGTTTAATGGAAGCACTTATTTGTGTACGCGTGAATGTGCTTCTTTTCGATTCTTTGTTTGTTTAACTCTTTATCCAATTTACTTCTGAACTGGTCCAATTTGTATTCGAGAAAATTTAAATCGGCTAAATCAACCTGTTCGATTTTAATGGGTTGCAACGTCCGAGAATTATATGCTACATCTTCTGTACAAAAATTGTCTAAATTTAAATCTATGAACGGAATTATGCGTCGAAACTCTCGATTGGAGGAGATTTCTGCGGTCAATATCGTTGTGGGTGTGTGTACGTCTTGCGGTCGCTTTGTATTTGCAATATCGCGACGCTGGGAAGTTGAATATTTGGAGATTCTTCCGTTTGCGGACAATGAATCAAAATAATGGCGTTTTTGGAGGTGGTGAATAACTCCATTTGTTATCCAAAAGTTTATTCCACAAAGTTGTCTGTAGGATCACCATAATTTTATTATAGTCACTGGAGATTTGCGCAGTATGATCATCAAAAGAAGTATTTTACACGGTGTAATAGCCATCCACGACATGCGTAATTTCTTCTGAAAATCTGATAACATTTGTTAATACTATCGGGAGACATAAAATTTGTGAAAGCTCTACTCTGTTATTGTTTCTCCATCCTTGGTATAGCATTCTTTGTTAGATTCTATTTCTTGTTACTCCTAATTGCTGCTATGTACACATGTTGATGGGTAATCGTCCGTTGCTGACAAGCCCAGGGAAAAACCCAAACAAGGGAAAAAAAAACATTAAATAGAATGATAGATATTCGAAAAAAATTTCGGGCATACAGGAAAAAGATTTAATCGGTATAGTTTTTTTGCAATTTTCTAAATTTTTGAAAAATAATCCGGTAATTTTCGACTTCAGTCACGTTGGGAATTTGTAGGTACGAAACATTTCCATTGTCATTAACGGTACACAGATCATCATCCTCTATGAAGCAAGCTTTCCACAGATCTATAAGGTACGTAGCGTGCGATTTTTCCTATTAACATTTCAACAGTATTATTATCGTTTATTTTCGTAATTCTGTACGGACCCTTGTAGTTGAGCCTTAGTTTCTTGGTTAGGTCTTTTTTTTTTTTTTTATTTTCTTTATTTAACAGATAAACCAACTATGGTCCTTTTTAAATGTTTGTTGGTTAATTGTTTTTTCCCGTAGTAATTTTTTGATCCCATTTTTGAAAATTTATTAAGTTTTCTCTATCGATTTTGTGTGTACATTATTCAGTCATGATTTTAATTGATCGTAATAGCGGTCGTAAGTAAATTTGAATACGGGTTCACGAGTTAGCGAACTTGAGAGCTTTTGATTAAAAGTTCGAACGGTGTTCTGTCCGCACTTTTATGTATTTTTATCAATTAGAGAAAAACATCGCGTGCGATATATATTCATCCTAGTCTGATTGTGTTCCCTTTTTATGAAATGTTTTAGATAATCTTCTAATATTAGTTAAGATCTCTCTAGACTAAAACCGCACGTATCTTGAATAATTTTGTCAATTGCGCTGTAATTTCCGATGTAAACTCAGTTCCCCCGCCCGATAAGATATTTGCAGGAATCACGAATAGGTTGAAAAATTTAATTAATCCTTCCGCAACGATGGTTGATTCGCTTCTGGCACGAGGTATAAGAATATTTTCGGTTAAATAGTCTTGCATTGCAAGTGTAAATTTATTTCTTTTTTCTGTCATGGTCAATGAATTTACTCTATCTATGGCCAGTCGTTAGAACGGGTAATAACTGGTAGTCGTAATTTCCGTTTGCCGGAGGTTTGAAACTGAATTTTCTTATATACGTTTTTATACTAAGCGAATAGTATTCTTTAATTCTGTTGTACATTGTAAAAAATTCGCTATGACCTTCAATAAAAGAACTGTGATATTCTTTAAAAATTTGATTGATTTCCTTTTTTTCCTCTACAATTTTTTTTTATTGCAACAGATTGTTGGTGTTACAAAAAATGAAAAATATCGTTCGGTTAAATTTTTCAAGGTCAAAAAATCATCTAATTTTTGTATAAAAATCGATTAGAAGTAATGTATCTGATGAGCTGGAATGCCTCTTTGGCGGCGACCAAAGGGTCGAGTTTTAGTATATATATATATATAAAAACTCGGCCTTCTATGCTTCGCAAGGGGCTCCGCCCCTGACCCGGCCTGAGGACGAACCGTACCGCCAGTATATCACTTACTTATTTCGTATAAAACGAGGAAAATTGACGTCATTTTTTCCGAAAATCTTTATTTAATGTCATTTTTTAGAACAAATTTTTATGACAGAAAAAGTAGTGGGGGTCGAGCTAAGAATGATGTAATTAATGTATATATATATATATATATATATATATATATATATCAGTGATGGGCATAATCGACTAATTAGCATTAGCAGTTTTTAATAAATCTGCTAATTAGCAGGTTTTCGAATGATTAGCATGTTTTTCTAGTGTTGCCAATTTAAAGATTACTTTTCCAAATTTACTGAAAAATTATTAAGAAAAGATCTATTTAATGAACAGTTTAATTACTTTATATTTTGATATATAATCAAATGTTATCCAAAAATATTTTCCAGTGAAAATCTTTAATAACTGAACTTTATCAGAAATTGCATTAGTTTCCGATAAAGTTCAGTTATTAAAAGTTCGTTCAAATCGAAACACCAGAAATAGAAATAATTATGAATTTCCATTAAATTTGGTGTTATAGTAATAAAATGTATAGTATGATTGGATTCTTTTTATAGTTATTAAATTAAAATAACTAATTAAATGCTTAACGCTGTTTTTAAATAATGATCATTTGAAATATTGCTATTTTTGTTATATTTTTCATAAGTTTGAACCATGAAAATAACTTCAATAAATCAGATTATTTTATAAACTTCTAAGGTAACTTAGGATTAATCATATTTAACTAATTTATAAGGAAAGAATTATGTCTCCGCACTAAATTTCTTTATATATCTTTTTCCACACATTTACATGAAAGTTGTGCTGGATTATTGTTAAATTAACCTTGTTGCGGAAGCATAGAATAAATTAGTCTATTTATTCAGCGAATCAGAAGCACATAGACAACAGTTTACTAATTCTCTTAATTGAAAAAGAGTTATAAATTAAAAACTTGTAAATAAGTAGAACTATTAAATATTACACATCATAAATAAAAAATATATAATTTTAAATGAATCAATAATAACCAAATTAATCAAGAACTAGTTTCCTTTCGATATTGTCAATTATTTTTATTCTTGACTTATTAAGTAGGTATTTAAAGTGAAATTGTGGTATCTACTTTACTTGATTATGGAAAATATTTTAAAATATAATATAAGAACAAATAAACTATGAGAACCTTAATTAAAACTAACGTTACTTTGTTTTACAATAAGATATAAAAAGAATAATAATGAAATTTTGTATTAAAATATCACTATTGTAAATCTTTCAAATTATGAAACAATAAATTTATAAATGTGTAATGTGTATTTTAGATTGTAAATAACTATTATAAAAGTATTTAAAAATAATGTAACCATTCTTACTATATCATCAATGATAATTTCTAATTATAGTTCATAAGTGATATACCTAAGCGTAGATAACATAAAATAAGAAGAATGCCCCTTTTCCTAAACTAAATCGTCTCCATACTCAAACGGAAAGATATCGAGTATAAAATATGAAATGTGAAGTGTAAATCTAAAATACAGAGTTCATACTATAACATTTACAATAAAATATCAACAGTTATTTCTAAACAGTTTAAATTATATTAAAAAATATTTAATAAATACTATAAATTACTATTTAAAAATAAAATTAAGTCTAACTAAATATAAATTCCCAAACCGATTACTCTTATATTATTAAAAACTTATTTAATTACCTTTAAATTGTAATATAAATCGTAAGTATAATAACAGCATAAATAATACAGGAGGGTAAAACATTATTTTTATGTCGAAATGTATATTAAAAACTTACATAACACATTTAAATTTAAATAAACTTTAAAGTATTCAGTAATTAAATTTTATAAAAAAAATAAAAATCTACAATAGTAAACAAAAACAAACTTCGATTGTAATAAAATCGGAAACATTAATTATTGGAAAAGTGACTTACAAAAAGCAGCTAATAAGTATCATTCAGTTTTATAATCGACTAATGTTAGTCGTTTTTAAAAGCAGTTTCTAAAAGCGACTATTAAAATTAGCAGTTTTTCGATTATTCAAATAATCGAATTATTCGTTTTGGAAACAAAAACCGAATTAGCAGTTAGTCGTTAGTCGATTATGCCCATCACTAAATATATATATATATATATATATATATATATATATATATATATATATGGAAGAGTAGGTTTCAATTAACCATGATATTCTTCGCAAAATAAGTTTTTTCTTCATTGTAATTAAAAAAGAATTCGAAAGTAATAAATTTAATTTACGGTTTACGTACATAGAAACGTCTGTCATTACTTCCATAATGCAAACAATGTAACGTTTTGGGACCAAAAAAGTTATGGGGATCGGGCTAAGAATGACGTCATTAATTTATATTATGTAGGTATTATTAGGTAACAAAGAAAATGATCCAGAAATATTTAAAATGATTAAAAATACGAAGATTAAATTTAGTCGAAATCACTTCGGTATTTGATATTCTAGCGGCGATGAAAGGTAACATAGAAGTCTGTCCGCGCAATGATTGACGTAGTGGTATGGCCTTGTGTAAGAGGGAAAAATGAGCGACCTGCGCGTTATCGGTGGTCGCAGTGTTGAAATAACGTGGCAAACTTCGGAATTGAGCGATGAACAGTTAGAACATTGGAAGCTGGTAAAAGAAAATTTAGCAACACTTACGTATAAC
Organism: Icerya purchasi; assembly: GCA_039619475.1. Classification (NCBI taxonomy): domain Eukaryota; kingdom Metazoa; phylum Arthropoda; class Insecta; order Hemiptera; family Monophlebidae; genus Icerya; species Icerya purchasi. The sequence goes on along the minus strand of CM077115.1, from coordinate 526,902,831 downwards.
TATTTTTAAATTTATTTATATATATATATATGTGTCCGGTGGCAACTGATTTCAGCCAATTTCTCGGATTATACGAAGAGGAGAAAACGTATTTACTAGAGACCGGAAAGAGTCTAACCAGAACCGAAATATCCCGATTTCAGTGACAAAAAAAAAACTGCGCCTACTCAGCGTTTAAAGTCAAGAAAATTTCCCTGGACTTGCAGCACAAATACAAAGATTTCAAAAGAAAACCTGGAAAAAATCATGGGAGCTGAACAGGAATAGTGTAAGAAATTCCTGATTAATAGAAAATCCACGGAATGAGCTCCCGGGGATAGACTTTTACCAAGAAGGGAATGGAAGATGTTAAATAGGATAAGAACAGGACATGGAAAATGCGATTATATGATATACAAGTGCGGCTTTAAAGAATCGCCTAGCTGCTGTTGCGGAAACCCTCGTCAGACGATGCAACACATTGTATCGAAGAATGCGCAGTCTTTTTTTTTCGGGTCAGTTGTGTTTAAAAGATACACATGACGTAAAAAACGACGCCTTAGATTGGCTGAAACGATTGCAAACTATAATGGTTTATATTATTTTTATTTTAATGTTAATTTTATCCGCCTCTCTATGTTTAACGATTATACGGAGAAGAAGAAGAAAAAGAAGAAGAAGTGGTTTCGACAAATTATTTTTCATCTCGATAATTAAAATTTTTGTAAATCCTTGAATACTATACTTTATTTGAACTTTATAACTTGTTAACAAGGCCGTGTCCACGGGGTGGGTTTTGGGGGTTAATCCCCCCCATGAGAACTGAAACAGTTATTATAAATACAAAAAAAAATCTGAAAAAAATCACAAATTTAAAATAAATTTTGATGATTTTTTAGGGTGTTTTTACCTACTTTTAAAAGAAAAAAGAGAAAATATGCTCCATATTTTTAGGTACTTCATTAATATTTTATGCAAAAAAATTTTTATTACGAATATAATTGATAACATATGTAATTTTATTGATGTTCATATACGGGGGGTAATTCATTTATGTAAATTATTAATACATATAAATCAAAATGATGGAAATTATTATTGATTAGTGAAAAATGTATTATAAAATAAATATGCAAAGAAAATTTTCAACCCCCCTCCTTTCCAAAATTCTGGGCACGGGCCTGCTTATTAGTTAATAATTTATATTTTCGTTATTCGAAAATTTCTTTTTATTTAATACCGGCTTATTTATATTAATTAGAGTACTTGTATTTTAATTTTACATTACATTAATATGTTAAAAAAAAAAAAAAAAAGAAAGATTAACGTGATTATGAATTTCAGAATTTAAGTAAATTTTGCAATTGTTTTCAAATGTGTTCGCGTTTTCAGCGCTTATTCGTTTTATCTGTAAAACCGGTAATGTCTTAAAACTCAATATTTTAAAATACCGAAGCCTGAAGAAACAGGAGGAAAAAGATATAATGATCGTAATTTTTTTTACCTATACCAAAGTGCTTGTTAGATTTCCTCACTTCGCCTTCGTCAATCGGCCAAGGTAATGACGCATAATAGAAGTAACAGTTTATTAGGGGCCTAGGGAACAATTCAATATTATTACCATCGTTGAGACTAAAAGAAATCTTTCTTTTCGTTATTTTTATTTTTGCGATATACATTCGATATACATTCGATATTTCGAACGAGTAAATCTCGAGATCATTCGTTAGGAATTCCGACGGAGAATAGGCAGGTTGGTGGCTAATACGTATGCACAGGTGATAAGAGTATTATAGTTCAGTGCCTTCGCAGTTGATTCGCTACGCATTATCCTCGATGATTAATCAGACTCTACTGACTAATACCGGTTGTTATTTATTATTTAGTCTGGTCAGCGTTCGTTCGTTCAGTTCGATTCATACGAACGAAACTTGAACAACTCGAACGAACCGCTTCGCTTGGTACCGATGAAATAGGTATAAGAGAACAGCGGGGTTACTATTATCTTGAGAAACAAAACCGATATTCCAAACGAGCAAGTCATTCACACCTAACTCAGACGCGTAAACTTGATAACCATCCGTTTTTAAATCTCATTCGTATCACAAAATATCGTCGCTAACGACCTGAAAGGCCATCAGCGCAACAGATTAAATAAAACCAAGAAGCATATTGCGATAATCAGTCTAATCGCCGCGAACGATTTTCTGCTAGAAGCATCTCGTCATATCTAGTTACGGTTCCGGACGGTTACGTTGACAATTTTTTCCCACTCTCTTAAAATTTGCTTCACCTTCTAATTCATATTAAAACCAATTTGGGTATCAAATTTGTTTCACGGTTTACTTTTTTGCACCCTAAATTTTTCACTGGCGATTTCTTATTGAGAATATTAAATGAAATATACCGAAAAAAAAGTTAAATTTATATGAAATTATACCAATAAATGTGTCATAAAAGTACATATGCATTTCCCCGCTCGCCAAATTTGATACGATATTTGATTAATAACTTAAAAGATGCTCTCAATATGTATTTACTATAATTTATTTTTAAAAAACTTAATTTTACATTACTCTTAATACTTTTTTTTTTTTTTTTTTTTTTTTTTGTGGGCGCGCCAGCGGTATTGACCCAACAACAAGAAAACTAAGCTAAGAAATGAAATAACTAAGCGGTCCGAAATGGACGCAACAAAGGACAGCAGTGCGGACATCACAGAAGATGAAGGAAAGGAGAGGATAAAGGAAGAGTTATAGGGAGTCGGAAGACCTAATGACAGGAGCTGACTGTATAAAAGGGAGCGTTCGTTACGAAGAGCAGGACACTCAAAAAGAAAGTGTGATCAGCATCACATATACGAGGGGAGGATCATAATCGTGAAGAGAACAATCAGGATAAGGCGATAGAGCAAATCGAAAGCGAGAGGAGGGGAGGAGAGAATGATTGATCCGGAGACGAATTATGGGGGTCACGTGAAAATAAGAAGGAGTTCGCGCCTCGTGGGGATTAGATGGTTCAAGAGTTTAAAAGACTACGAAGAAGTTACAAAGCAGCGATTCAATTTTATTTGTTTTTTTTTTGTTTTTTTTTTTGGCTCCGGCAACATAACTATGGGCTTTGTTTTAAGGTCAGTTATCTTTTTTTTTTAAGTAGGTTCGTCAACATGGACATTGGCCCAAGAACAGCGGAACAGAGAGAAAAGAGAGACTCAGATCCTTACACGATCAGAGATAGCTGACAGAAAGGAATCAAGAGCTAGAATAACCGAAGGAGAAGGAAGGGAGAGAATGAATGAAGCACAGAATGGAGCGGGAATACCGGTTTGTAAGAGAGAGGAATAAAAAGAAGTTTGTTCAGTTGATAATTACGAACAACCGAAAACATTATATGATCGGGATCAGAAATACCTTGATCGCCCCCGGGAAGGTCAGTTATCTTCCACGATAAAGTTATATAGTAATTTATATATTCTCAAATTGCGACTGGTAACCAGACTTGTAATATAGTGTGGCGGGGAACGTTACTCGAAGATTCATTGAAGCTGTATATTTTTTTTTTTTTACCCCCTTGGGTTTACTACTAAGGAGCATTCGAAAAAAACATGATCCGCGTCAGCAACCTTATTTACATCAGAAACATGTTGACAAAAGGGAGACGGCAAGTGAAAACAGGAGTCTATTGGGTTCTAGTTTTAAGCTACAAATAGAGATGATAAATTTACGAGAGATACTATCGCTGGAGTTTAAAAGTGCTTACCTCGGGGGTATATTTGTGATGTTTGATTGTATAGATTTATAATAAGATGCCAAGAGCGGAGGTGGCTTTCCAGTATTCCTTGTGAGCATACTTAATAAAATTTAAAAGGTCACCTAGGGGAAACTTGCAGACAAAAACTCCCTCTTGTCTTGCCGACTTAGCGGCCGCATCGACGACGCCATTACCGAGTATTCTTACATGGGAGAGGATTCACACAAATTGAGCCAAAAGACCCGAATAGTGGGCAGCATTAATATGTGTTTTAATTCATAAATAAAGATATGTAAACGATAATTGAATAGTAGTTTTTAAGAGTCTCAATTTCAGAATCGGTAGCGGGTAGATTCGATAATACAACGGTTAGGGCCTTAATGATAGCAATACATTCTGCGCTAAAAAAATCGAAAAAAATTTTGAACAATGTTGACATGTGGGATAACGGAAGCGGCTCCTACGGCGTTTTTGATCCGTCTATGAAAATGAAATTCTAGCCAGTAGTTGGATACAGAATCATTTTTGATGTTATTAACGTCTTGACCTGGATTTGATCTAGTGTGATGTATTAGAAATATTTACAGAGATTTGAGAGGGAAAATGGTTGAGGAATGAATCAAGGTGACCAGCAGAACGAGCCAAAGAATCGGCTGCATCATTGCCATGAATTCCAGAATGACTGGGGACCCATAAAAAAAATCAATAAGAATAGAACGGGATGACTGCAGAGTGGAGGTAAGAGAACGAATTGAGAGAACAATATTATCAGAGGAATGTGAAGGAGGAGAGGATAGGGCTTGGAGGACGCCCTTAGAGTCCGAAATAATGAGGAATTGGGAAAGATCGTTTAAAGAGGAAATATAAGAGATAGCCTGAAGGATGGCGATCGACTCGGCAGAAAAAATAGAGCAGAAGGAAGGAAGCCGGGAAGGACTCAGAATGTCGAAGCGACGGAGCAGTAAACGCGCCACCCATGCCGTCCTCGCTCTTGGAACCATCAGTAAAGATCAATACATGAGCAGGAAAAGAGGAATTCAACAAATGAAGAAATTCATTGTTGACTGCACCGTGTTACTCCTAGACCTCTACAAAGTTTAAGCGTTCCTACTTAAAATTTCTATTTCTTACCACGCTTATTATTTACAGCTATAGAGCATCGGCAACATTGTAAATCTATAATTAGCTAGCAAAATTAATTTAAGGATTAATAAAAAAGGCCCATTAAAAAATTGTGAAGATTACGATAAATTACTTGCGCTTCTACCAGCATGTGATGCTCCCAGAAAACCTGTTAAAATTATAATTTGCCAACTTGTCAATAAATGAAATAACGGCAAAAAAATCGAAATAACGTCTATTAAAAAATTTCCTAAAGGGGACCAGCCTAATGGCGGTACATATACAGATATATCCAACACAATAATTGTCCCGGTGAACACAAAATAAAAAGAAATCATTAAAAATTAAGAAGATTTGCTTCTCTGTAATAACATGAAAGAAATATAACCGCAAAAGTCAACCAGGACATGCGGATATCTACGGTAACGAAGTGGCAGACATGGCTGTCAGAGACACATGGATGAATAGTTGTTTAGTTCCATATTTTCCAAACAGAGACCTATTCGAGCTCATTAGATATGCTCATAAAGAATATTGGGAGGCTACATCGGCAACGCGCAACAGTACAAAAGAGTTCAACCTAATATTCCTAACGTTCCTTGGTTCAACCACATTACGACTGTTTCGATGAGTACCAGATCGTACATTGTTACCTTATGTCGCCTCCGGCTGGGGGTAAACCGTCTCCCCGTTTCTTTGTACAACATGGGTTTAATTTCTTCTCCCTATTGCCAACATCCACTAGACTCGAACAAAGTGGCGGATGCTGACCACCTCATCTTCGAATGCAATTTTTACATGACGCAAAGAATTATTTTGTATAACTCAATAATAAATTTCCAGATCCCTCTGCCATCTAATGTCAATTCTCTCCTGGCCACCGGGAGTGCTGCAGTATACAAGCTATTATATAATTATATAGTACAATGTAATATTAATGTATAGCGTTAATTAGTTAATTAATTATATTACATTGTCGATGGGTTAAATTTTCGACGCCCAAAAAAAAAAAAAAAAAAAAAAAAAAGTCAATTTTTCTTTCTTCTAGTTATAATTGCCTACAGGTTTGTCATATAAGCTAGGATACGGGGTTATACATATAGCTACTAAAATATTGCTGTAATCCGACTATTAAATATGTAAATTACAAAGCGGACAGCGTGCGTTTAATTCTAAAGATTATCATATAGTATATGAGGTAAATAATAGAATGAGCATTAATTGTAGTATCAGCGATAAGAATGGTTATTATTACTAACACGCGCAAACACACTCATCTAATAAAAATGTAATTAAGCTTAAAAAAAAAAATAACCTGTTTAGTCCCGTTTTTTTTTTGTTTTTTTTTTAATGGGTTCGTCGACATGGACATTGGCCTAAGAACAGTGGAATAGAGAGAAAAGAGAGACTCAGATCCTTACACGATCAGAGATAGCTGACAGAAAGGAATCAAGAGCTAGAATAACCGAAGGAGAAGGAAGGGAGAGAATGAATGAAGCACAGTATGGGGCGGGAATACCGTTTTGTAAGAGGAAGGAATAAAAAGAAGCCTGTTCAGTTGATAATTACGAACAAATGAAAACATTATATGATCGGGATCAGAAATACATTGATCGCCGGGAGAGTGCAATGGACAATAAGGAGAAGGCACGAGAGAACAACGGAATAATGAGGAAGGGAGCAAACTATGCCCTAAATGCAAGCGGCAAATCGCAGAGAGATTAGAACGGCGCATAGAAGGAAAGTTAATAAACCATGGAAAACGTGGAAGGGAAGGTTGAATAGACAAGAAAAGGGAGTTCGGGTTGGAGAATGAGGAGACGTAGGAGTAAGACCACAATTTGGAATGAGCAGCTGCAGACAGAAGGGTAAAATTGCAAGCTGACAAGGCAGGAAGAAACTTAGCAGAAGAGGAAGATAATCGAGCAAATGTGTGTCAACCAACTCATTTCCCTCGATTCCGGAATGACCAGGAATCCAAAGGAAATTCGTTTGGATAAAGTGGGAAAGGAAAAGATCGTGAATTAAGGAACGAATAAGGAGAATGATACAGTCGGTTGAGTGAGAAGGGAGAGGAGATGTGATAGTCTGCAGCACGCTTTGCGCGTCTGACAGGATAAGGAGATTGCGAGAAGCCGGAGAAGTTTTGATAAAAAGAAGGGCACGCAGAATAGCAGAATGGAGCCATCAGTGAAGATCAAAAAATGGTTGGGGAAAAAAGAGCGAAGATTCTGTTGGAATTCTGATCTAACAACGTGATGAAGAAGAGGTTTGGGAGGAACAGGTGAATAAAAGCAGTTAATAGGATGAAGCAGAGAGGAAAAATTGAAGGAGAAATAAGGGAGTTTATCGTAAGAGTAGATATACGGAGAAAACTGGATAAGACGGCCAGCGATAAGAGATAGAATAGGAGTCTTGTTAGCAGAAAAGCGCCAGGAACGCAATATGAAGGAATATGAAGGAATGAGAGAGCAAGAGGTTTAGTCCCGTTGAAAATATATCTCATCACTTTCACTATCAACAGAAATGTTTTTACGTAAGTGAATTATAGTTTTACGTTTGTGCATGGAACAGATATAAAGTTCTTGAATTGGAGTAATTTTTAATCGAAATCAATCATTCACATCACAGGTGTGCATTAAAGCCTAAGACTGATTGAAAATCCAAAGTAAAGATTCCAGCTACAAAAAAATATCATTTTCGTAATAAAAGATAAATTGCACTACTGTTGATTATAATGAAAATGAACGCTGACAATCAATTAAATAAAAACGATGCGTACAATGATTGGCAATTGATTGAACATTTGGTTCAATTGGTGAGTAAAATTTGGTCCGTCACTGTTGCTATGTGTGTTTACTTGTGTGTGCGTACGTGCTAATGTATTTATCAAAACGAACTCGAAGATGTCAGAGGCCGAATAATAAACTGTACCGAACATTATTAACGTCACATCAATTGAACAAAGTATACAACTATTATTAGAAACTATAATATCAACATTATTTACACTATATATTACCTGGAAATTATTAAAGTAGCTAAAAAAGTACCTTTGTGGTATATCGATCTCTAACCCCAGGCTGCCCAACTTTATGAATTCTCGAAGTAAATAGCCTATACTGAAAAATCATGCCTGCGGGAAATACTTGATTAATATGTCATTAAGAAATAATTCCGTACCTGAGGACCAAGCTACCGCAAATCATCATATTGCACTGGAAGACCATCGATAAATACATTAATTAGTTCTTTCAGTTCGACGGTACTAATAGCAATCACGTCCCAAAAAATGATCAATAACACAAGAAGTAAACAAAATATAAAAATTACACGCATAAAATGTTTCAGAAGCGGAATACGAAAAGTCATCTTTTAATAGGCTTTTATTTAACCCGGTTTGTCATTCTGTCTGTTTGGGGGGAATCTTAAGAACAATTTTTCACCTACTTCCCGATGAATTAAAAACGTGTCCTTTTGTAGAAATGCTTGTTATAGATGACGATACAATATTATGCAACATCCGGGTTTCAAACTTCAAAATTAGACCCTCGGGGCGCCGAACTGAGGGGAATTTTGGAAACGAGTTTTCACCTACTTCCAGATGAATTTAAAAAGTGTCCTTTTGCAGAAATGCTTGTTATAGATGACAATACAATATTATGCAACATCCGGGTTTCCAGCTTTAAAATTAGACCCTCAAGACGCCGAAAGCTCGAAATTTTGGAAAAAAATATGTTTTTTTTCTTTTTCGGGCATATGATATTATATTGTTGGAAAGATCGCTATTTGTCGAGAACAAAACCCGTATTTTATTTCTTTAATGAAACTTTCGAAGTTTACAAAAAGTTTCATTAAAGCGCGAGATATAATATGTAGCTCCCTCTTTGCAGCGCGAGTGTTATAGCTAAAAATTTTGAACAAGGTTAAAAATATGCACATGCACATATATTTCTTTGGTTTGGATCATCTAGGTTTCCAACTTTAAAATAAGTCCCTCGGGGCTTCGAAAGCTCGAACTTTTTGGGGGGGGGGGATTTTCTGGGCATACGATATATACTGTTGGAAAGAGCGCTATTTGTCGGGAGCAAACTCGTATTTCATTTTCTTAACGAAACGTTGGAAGTGTACTAAAAGTTTAAAAAAGCACAAAAAATCACGTATAGCCCCTGCGTGCGGTTTTATAGCTAAAAATTTTGAACAAGGTTACAAAAAATGCGCGTCCTTGTGTATTTCTTTACTTTGGAACATTTCGGTTTCCAACTTTAAAATCGGACCCTTGTAGCGCCGAAAGCTCGAAAGTTTCAAAAAATATATTTTTTTCCCGGTCATGTGATATATCTATAGAAAGATTGCTATTAGTCAAATAGTGTGTGTTTCATGTGCTGAGGATTCCGTATGTGTATCGTATGGAAAACAAAAGACACAATATAATTGAAAAAATGCGATCCGTTATTTAATAATAAAATGTAACACAAACTTCTGTAATGTCCTATAATCAAGATATTGAATAAAATCAAATTCTAAATTTATTGTTTTTTATTGAAATACACAGTAAAGAGTCCAGAGTAAAAAATAAAAGTAATTTCTAAAAATACATTTAAAAATGGCCTTTTATTTATGCACTAAAAAAAAGCACAAAATAAAACTTTATTAGTGTGCGACTCCCAGATACGCATCTCTTAACATTAAAATCTGAAACTACAAAATACTATTCTGAATAATAATTAAATATTAATATTATAATACATCCCCTAAGGCAAAACTACAATCACTATTTAATGTTGTTCCATTATTATGCATCACAATACCACACACACACACACACCGAAAAAGTTTTTGTAACTGCGGCCCCCGCCATTTTATTATTCAGAATAGTATTTTGTAGTTTCAGATTTTAATATTAAGACATGCCTATCTGGTAGTCGCACACTAATAACGTTTTATTTTCTGCTTCTTTTTAGTGCATAAATAAAAGGGGATATTTTTAAAAAGTTTTTTTTTTCCCCGTTAAATTACATTGTTCTCTTCGAAAGTACGCAGTCTCAACATGTTATGTGCTTAGTAGGAAATCAATATCATCGTATTCTTTTTTTTCGGTACTATTTAACAATAATACATAAATGTTGCTTATTAATTAATAATGTGCAGCTTTTCGTTTGCGAAGAGAAATAAGAAAACATCAATACTTGGAGCATCAGTCCTTTTGCCCGCTTCACCCCCCAAACGACCACTTTTACTGTGATGCTAACTATGTTTTTCTCGAGTGCTCCTCCTTATTACACAAATCTACTTAGAATTAATATTCCACCTCCCTACAGTGCTTCCTTTTTACTAACATTTCCTCATCCTTCGGTTATTCCAATAATTGCCTCTTTCTTGTCCGCAGTATCTAATCGTATTCGATTCTAACTTAAATAGATTAATTTATTATTTTGGAATGGGTTAATGCCTATATTAAGGGCGAGCTCAAAAGAAAAAACAAAAAAAAAAAAAAAACGATCAGTGAACTGTATTTGGAGCTTTTAATAACGAATGGGCTACAAGGCGTACGAAGGTCGATTGATTTTATTAAAAGGAAAATCACTTGTTCGCTAATCAAAAGAAGTAGGGAAAAAATTACAAGAAAAAAAGGAAATCGGAACGATAAAGGAACAACCAAAATACGAATATCACGAAAAGTTTCATCTCGTAACAAGTTGGTTAGATGCGAAACAGAAAAGAAATAAATAATAATAATGATACTGATAAAGAAAAGAATGAAACGGAAAAATGTAAAAAGAAAAAAGATGAAATGTAGGCTGAAACCGTTTAGTGTATAAAGAGACAAGCATTACCGCGGCGGTCGGCTACACAGATAAGATAAATAAGCCTCTCACAACTTAACGGTCTGACAAAAAGGTATCGTGTTGTTCCGATTCACTATGGCATCTAAATTGTTACTTCACACATCACTTATAATCTGAAGTGTAATAGTACACACCCCGTTTCATGTCAAGGTATTTACGGGATTCTTATGGAAAACTTTTATATGATCTACAAAAGAACACTTTGGACAAACACACGATTTTACCTTAATATATTAATAATATATTCTTAAAATTTTAGGATAAAAAAATATATATCTGTATACATATATACATACATACATATATATATATACATACATATATATATATATATATATATGTATGTATGTATGTATGTAAATTAATTTATTTGAACAAATCAAACATCGACAACGTGCATACACATAGGATTATTCTTATCTCTTTACGACTTTATCGGGGCTATTTACCGCTACAAAGAAATATAATTTACATTCTATTTTAACTTAAATCAGTTTAATTTTTTTTCTTTTTTTTTTGAACTTCTAATCCAGTTTCTTCTTTTTCTCATTTCTTCAAACCGGAGGTTAGTCAGCAACATGTCTAGAGACTTCCGTGCTAGTAGTTAATTTATATATCTTCATTATGCTGCAGAAGAATTCGAATTCAATTCCTTTCGAATAAAACGCTGCTGTCCATGGTAGATATTTAATTTTAATTTTTAAATGTGAAAAAATTAAAATTTTTATTACATTACATTTAAGGAGCTGCAATGTCTACAGAAATGTTCAATGTGCCACTGACATAACCATTTTCAGATAGTTTGCTGAAGTTTTTAAGAAGGGCCTAATGCAGTTGGTGTTCCCATCGCTTTTTATTGATTCATTCCATTCAAGTAAATTTCTTTTCAACATTTAATTCCAAAAGCGTTATTACAAACGACTTTTTCTTCTCTACTGTGTTGCCTTCTTCCGACCGCCTTTTTATTCTCTTCTTATTCGTAGTATCTATTTCATGATTTAACACTTTGTTCCGTTCAGATTGGTCTATTCCGATTTCCCGGTCACACTGAAATTGAGGGAAACGAAATGGCTGACTCTTTTTGTCTTACCTACTCAACAGTTATTTCCTCCGAAAATTTCTCGCTCGCAATATTGAAACATCACTTTAACTGTAGAATGATATTTATTCCTTCTTTTTCTTCAACTCTAATTCCTTTTCTTTTTCCCTATTTAATGTTTACCTTCTTTGGTTTTGCAATTCTTTTTTTTTTTATCATTTCTCGATCACACTGCTATCTTTCGTTTCGTACATAGGTTTCTCTCCCTACGTCATCGCTTTTCTCTCATATCATCTCCATCGTATCTTCTCCCTTACGACGAGTTCTTTTTAATCTATGTGATCCGTGTTTTCTTTGAATGTTCCTATTTTTCCTCCGAGCGCGCTTTCTCTCTACTCGTATTATTCCCAGCTTTTGGTTCTTAAGCTGCTTCATATGAAGCTTATGTTCCTTATTTTTTATTCGTTCCATACCGCACCATAATTGAATTTTAATCGTCGCGCTTATTTTGGTCTAATCTATATATGTACCTTGGTTGATCGAGTTATTGCTCTTAACATCACTCTGCCACAAAAAAAGTAACGTCAATAAATTGTATTTTCCTTCACATTAAGTAATAAATCAGCCATATAAAAAATAATAAAATAAATAAAGCCATGTCATACGAATAAGAAACAAGTGAAGCATGTGATCAGAAACAAATTCTAAATCACACGTATATTGTGTTCTTAGCTGATGATGGGTTATACCTGAAAACGTTTCTAAGTAAGCAATCATTTTATACTTCGAATTTGGTTTATTGTATTTTGATAGTTTTTATAACTGACTATATTCTATAATTAACAAACAGACTGGTAAAAGATTCTTTATGATATATTGTAGTCGGAAGATTATTTCATTGAATGTTTAAAAATGCTGATTTAAAACTTTAATAGTCACGTCACAAAGAAAAAGCGAAATCCTTTATTATTCTTTATATTTTTTTTTTTTTTCGAAAGTTTTGTTAAAAACAATCCCGTAGTTTCCTTACTTCTAAATAACAAGTATTCTATCGATATACTCTACACGTCTGAAATCCCTTTTTTCTCCTTCGAACTCAAAGTCACAATTGTCTTGAAGTCATAGTTCGATCATATTTTCTTCTAATAACCGGTGGTATTGACAAAAAAAAAAAAAAAAAGAAGTGCAATGTAAGCTGATATTATTACAGCTGAGTTTTGTTGACTATTGACACTGAAATGTGCTGGGTGGTGTCGGTGCCTCTTTTATCCTCCCACATTCTGATTTTTTAGAATGTTCCACATTCGTAAACGAATTAATGACTACCCTACGTTCCATTATTTTCATTTCCTCCGATCACCTCTAAATTCTTAATTATATCAGATTCCATGTTCGCCCTTCAATTTATTCTACCCTACCTGATCATTTGTGATTTTATTATTCTCCGTAGTATACGTTCACTTATCCACGTTCTTTCTTCCGTCCATTCCATTCAAATTGATTTGCTGTGGATTCCCAGCCATTCGGGCATTCTTGGTAATGAAGCGGCGGACTCCTTGGCTCGAGTTGCTGCTTCTTCCCGCCTCTATTTAAAAAAAAAAAATCCCATTTTCTAATCTTCTACCGCCGTGTAAAAGTGTTTTCATCTCAGATTTTGGTATCGGGTATATCAGGGGCGGATCCAGAACGAAATTTTGGGGGGATTATAAGAAGGACATTTTAGAGGGGGAAATTATATAATTACGTAAAATCTTTTATGGTAGGCAGTAGATTTGAGAAATACCCCCCTTGTTTCGTAAAGGCAATCAAATAGCGACCTCTATAGAAATGTTTAAAAAATGTGTTTTAAAAAAACATGATTATTATAATTTTTAATTTAACTTTTGTTTTATTTTTAATTATGAAAAAAATAAAACGAAATTATGATAATTTAGAAATAGTAAGAAAGATAGTATATTTCTTATTAGATACTTTACTTTTCTTTTTTATTTTTGTTAGTAATCCGATCCGAATTCTCTTCGTTCATGAGCAAGTTTATATGTAGTTCTCATTGAACTACTATTTTTAATTAAAATTGCAAAATAAATAGAAAAGTGTCAAAACATCGATGTTAATTACATTTAAGATAGAATAAAAACGTATAACATTAATGGTTTTACTAGAAAATAGTATTAAATATTAATGCATTAAATCCATAGTTGTAAAATTCATACAAAGCTTTTATAGCATAAATTAAATTTCTCTGTTATAACAATTTTTTTCATAGAAGCTTTGGTTCTTGTGAGGGGGTTGTCCCCTATGTGGATCCGCCAATGGGGTGTATACGTTTTCACGTTTTCTAACAATTGTTCTCTCTATCTGTCTGTTCAAGCCAGTGTTTTGCTGTTAACCCATGGTTCTCTCTGTTTCTTTCACTTTGTCGTTCTGTTGTTGTCTTCATTATTCGTCTGCGCTCTTAAGCCATACCATCTTCCTTTCGTTTTTATTTTTCGTTGGATTCTTCTTCTATATTGTATTCTCAAACGAAGAGCATGTTTGCGATGCTGATCATGTGCTAGTTAAGTGTTCATCTGTTCCAATCGGGCGTTCTAATTTCCATTCCAATTTGCTCTCTTACTCCGTATTACGTCTCTTATGTTCTATTTTTAATCCTTCTCTACATATCGTTCCCATTGTTTGTTCCTTCCTACTAGCAATGTCCGACCTATCAAAATATAACCGATTCATTTCCCGTTCTAATTGTTTTAAAGACACTTACGTGACGAGCTGAGCCGATTAAAAAAAAAAAATTAAAAATAGGTACCTGAACAGAAAGCGTAATTGATTGGAACAAATGTTATATACGTAGTTGGAACCGAAATTCTACACAGATCGAAAGTGTAGCAGTAACAGTAACAATAACGGAAAGTGTAACAGTAACGAAAAGTGTAACAGTAACAGAAATTGAAGCAATTTGCTGTAATAGTTAATAACAGGCAAATACATGTTACCGTTATTTAACAGACACAATCACTATAGGAAAGTAATAAAACAAAGCCACGGAAAAAGAGGAACTTTTTGGAAGACTATACGTTTCCTGGCCCAAATGAACATGTGATCTTAAATGTCTGTTAATTAGGTAATTATTGTGTACATTGGATAACATTTTATTTATAAATTTTTTTTAATACATTTTGAAGAATTTATGAAAATTCCGTAAATGTTATCAATGTAATGTGAAATCGTTGGATTTTTTCTTTTTCTTTTTTTTCTGCGCAGGAATAATAGAATAAAAAAGAAAATCGAATTAGGCACGCGCGTTGTTTTTCGCGACACTCCATTTAATATCAATTTCATTTTGTATTGTGTTTTTTCGGCGCGTGAGCAGGTCTGGATTTAGGGGAGAGCTAGGGGGGCTGTAGTCCCGAGCCTCGCCTTATAAAGGGGCTCCCACGTCCGACATGGATAGTTAAACGTGCAATAATAGATGTTTTTCCAAACATTTATATGGCATATAGAA
The DNA here is from genome assembly GCA_039619475.1 of Icerya purchasi. Lineage (NCBI taxonomy): Eukaryota > Metazoa > Arthropoda > Insecta > Hemiptera > Monophlebidae > Icerya > Icerya purchasi. The sequence continues at coordinate 526,887,593 of CM077115.1, read as the reverse complement.
TATAAACCGATTATTACAAATTGCAAGGCTGAAAGATCTCTTTTTTGATATTAAAAAGAATAAAAAACATGTACAGATGCATGATGCTAGATGATAGATTATCATCGGCATTATCAAGATTAACGATCGAAACAGATTTTCTCTGTTCAGTAGATTTTAACGATATTATACAAGAATTTGCAGGAAAAAAAAAAACAAGAAAATAATTCATTGTTTAAAATTATATATATATATATATATATTTTCTTTTTTTGGCATCGAAGGTTCTACCCATTGTCTATATGATATATTTAGTTTTGTTTACATTAATAATTATACGTTAATTCGTGAATTCGAAATAATATAATTAAATTAAAAGTAAATAATTCTATTAAAAAATGATAATTTTGTCACTTCCAAAAAGGGCGGCCCCTAATATTTCCGTAGCCCCGAGCCTTTTTTTTTTTTTTTTTTTTTTTTTTTTTGATATAAACCGCATATTAAGAAAATAAGTGTATAAAGGTGCAGAGGACTGTGTGTGTAATGTAACTATGAAATCAAACTAACAATCTTGAATTAATGAAAGGATGAAAACGAAAAATAAAAAGAAAGAAAAAAAAAAAAAAAAGAGTTGTGTGTGAGAGGAGTCCTTTGCAGAAGTTTACTTATAGATATATTGTGGGTATTAGTCAGGATGATACAGAACATAGTCCCAACTATTACCAAGAAAATTAGATCATTTAATTGCTATATAACATTCTAAATTAAAATTAACTGTAATAAAATAAGAAAGGTAAAATACAGTAGCCGTAATGTACGAAAATAAAAGTTGTTGGGATAACGTTTGATTTAGTGCATACGTGAAAATTGTAATTCTATAACTCTAATAAGCTACTAATATTAAATCAAAAAGAAATTAACGACTTGAAGGAAACAAATCTTAATGACTATCACTGAATTACAATTTATAAATAAATAAAATTAAATAAAATTACATTAAGTTAAATTAAGTTAGGATGAGTTGTGAAGAGGAGGCAGATAATCCTGAATAATAGGGTTTCGTAAATGTTTGAATTGAACAGAAATGATTTAATTACTTAGTTGAAACTTACGCCTCAAAGCCGCCTCAGCAAACTTCAATAAGGGGTAGTAGTGATTTGTGCTATTAATGTGGGAGGGGTTAGTTTTTATAATATTGAACTTGGAACGTAAGTAACTAAACATGGGGCAATCAAAGAGAAAATGATCAACGTCATCAATAATATTAAGAGAACAGCAGGTACAGCCTGGGCTGCTGACAAGTCGGAACCTGTGTATAGGTAGGCGGCACCAAACTTCCCATGCCCAGAAAGTACCTGAGCACTATAGAAATTGATATCAATTGAGTGAAAAAACTCACAATATTCGCTGCTTTTAAAAATCAAAATTCGCATTAAACCTTTTTTTGGTTTGAAAACCGATTCCACGAGTATTATTTCACGAGAAAGTTCTGCAAAGAAATGATCGTGCGTGATTTTTGTAAGAATAGAAAATTCTTTATCCACTTTTCAATGTGTAATTTTCAATTACTTCAAGTTTATTTCGTGGCTAGTTCTAGATTTTTTTCGATTTCCTTATCGTGTTCATTAGAAACATCTGTTTTGTTTTCGGTTTTATTCTTTTAGTTTAACAAAGCTCGAAATCTCTCCTCGTTTACCTGTTCGTTGTTCGGTCTAGTGTCGTACAAAATAATCGCTGGTTTAGAGTCTCGTGTTGAATACCTGAATAATAATTATTCATCGACTGCGGTGACAGAGAAATATACACATATTCTCAAATAGCGAGGTACGACTTTTTCAGGAAGGAAATAAAAATAAGTTCACGTGCATATACACATATATTCGCACGCAAATAAATAAGAATACATAAACGGAAGGAAAAAAAGAAAAAGCAGAAAAAAAAAGAAAGAAGAAAGGTAGGAAAATAACGAAATTGGGAGAGTAACGTGGATCGAGGTATTTCTATTTCGGCTTATCATTATTGTTTCGAAGAGACGGCTTAACGGCAGGTCAATAACCCTCCACAAGACGGACACAAGTAGTTCGCATTAAAAGAAGTGCCGTATGTAAAGAATTATTAGCGCAACTCGTGCATGTTTTTCCTTCTCTCCGTCGCATTCTGCTATCACATGGTCATCCGTCAGCGACGCCCTTCTTTATCTGCGTCTATCATTTGTTGGTCAGCGAAAATCGCCATTTAATACCGCAAAATCGCTCTGTGTCCGCCCTATTAATCAGTTTGACATGTTTTCGTAGAGTACTCCATCGCGGTTTTACGTTTTTCTCGTTATTTCTTTTATTTACTTCTTTATTAACTATTATTTCAATTATGTACTCGGAAGTATTACGAATCGTCGTCGGAAGACTGTTTACAGCGAAATAATAATAATAATAATAATTGTAATTCTTCAGCCCCCCCATCTATCTCTATCTCTATCTCTTTCTCTCTCTCATTAAAAAAAAAACGGACTTCATCGGGTTGCTCGAAAAATTAATTTAGGTAAATGTTTAATTGTAGAAGATTGACAGACGGCTAATAAAGAACGAACAGAGACCATACAGCCAGTTCGTATTTTTTCGTTTTTCGGCCTGTTTTTTGCACCCGCGCTGGTCTCCCATCACTCGTGTAACTGGCCTGTATGCCAAAATTGGTAGTAAAAAGATATTTTCGGATTTGAAAATTTGTTGGCCAAAAAATGATCATGTTTTACATCCTAAATTATTTTTTTGACATAATCACACCGGGGTAATATATTGCGTTATTTTTAGCACTAACAAAAAGTAGTGTAATAACTAATTTTTTTGGACATGTCGGTATACCGAAATATACTAGATTTTAGCACTTACGTGTGTATGTAACAAGTTGTGATGCCTGCGAGTGATTGCGTGAAATTATTACTTTTTTTTGGTTTTTTTCAACATCGATACTTGGCTGTGGAGAGAGAATGAGAAAGACATATCGACATCGTAAGCAAGCTTACACAGAATATTCGTAAGTTAGGAAAATATTTCCCCCTTATTTCCACATGCATTAGCCATAGCCATTCTTCTCTTCAATATATGTTTGCACCGCTGCGTCCTTGTTCTGTGGTGGACATTGTCGTTTGTCTTAGTCTGAGATTTTTTTTCAGCTATTTTACCTTCTAACGCTTTTACGAACATTTGCCCCCATGTTGCAGTGAGTACCGGCCGGTTTGGATTAGTCTTCGCTTTTTTTGTAATTTGAAAGAGTGAACGCTGTTCTATATTGAATTAAATACGATTTGATCGGTCACTCTGTCGGTCCATAAAACTTTGAGGAGGCGACGTCGAACGCCAGGTCTCTCCAAAGCCACTAATTTCTGCTCATCCTTTTGAGGCAGCATGTTTCAGCTCCTTTTTAGACCGCTGCTCAAACATACGCTTTTATTATGCGTTTCGGTACGCGTAGAGACATATCAATTTTCATGAATGCTGCTTTTACAATTTCGGCCACAATTTCTTTATGATACGGTAGTCTGTTGTCGTAAATATTTAAATACTTCCACCTATTCTTTTTCGTTCCAGTTTTACGTTAAAGTTAACTGGGTTTTTGCTAGTGCACATTTATTCGTTTTGCAATAATGTTCATTCTGTATTTCCTTCTTATGTATTAGTAGCTTTTTTAGCATCTTTTCCAAAAACCCTTTAATATCTCTAATTTTGAAATTTCGTCCACCAATCATAATGCTATATCATTACAGCCTTTTAGCGATTTAATACATTTACTTCAAGAGAAATTTGATTAAATGCCCAAGATTTAGGTAAGCGGTATATTTCGTTTGAGAAAAACTGCGTTCAAAGGGGCTGTACATTTAAAAATATCGAAAATTTTCATTGCCGTGTATGTTAATGTATAACTTTGACGAGTCCAAATGAACACGTTTAAACAAACCGTACACGTGACCTTCGCGGAGAAAAGGAACCTGCGGTGCAAAAATTACTTGAAAGCGCGTAGGATGCAATATGTAGTTTTTTTCGCAAATATTTATTTATTGTCTTAAAACGTACAGAACTAAAAAGAAGTGGAAAAACATTGAAAATGTAAAAAAATGCTCGCGTTCGCAGCAACATTGAATTTTTTATTTGCCGGGTCGATTAGCAGCTTCTTCAAAATCTTCATAGCAATCGACGTGAGCGATCAAATTCTAATTTAATTAAGCCAGGCGCAGAGAAAACTGTGTCTTAAATTTGACAACGATGCTGTATTGAGATTGCAACCCGTTACGGTACGTATATTATGGTAGTATTACTTTGCGCAAACTTTCAAAGGCGTTTTTCTCAAAAACTACCTTTCATACCGCAGGTCTCTTTTCTCGGCAAACGTCACATATAGGTATATACATATATGTGTGTGTATATCATGTTTTTTACTATTCACGTTTGTTGTTGTTTTTTTTCTCCCTTCTCTTTTTGAGCACATCAGCCAAGGACCTATACCTCGATACAAAAAGAAGGAAATTTTGTTCGGTCAGATACGGACAATATAAAAGAGAACTAATGGATAAAATAATGTATAACGAGGAAAAGAACAAAATAATATAAGATGCACAATAAGAAGTTGGTTGAGTTTCAGCGGAGAAGAATATAAAATACAACGTTAGACAGAAAAAAATAGACGTTCAAGAAAGATGCTTTTTTTTTTTTTGAAATAAACGTGAGTGTGAGGATTTTCATGCGCTGTGTTTAACTGCTAAAACTTGTAATACGCACATAAAGCCTACTTAGGAAGATCAAACATGATAACACAGACGGCTACTTCGCACGTGAGCTAATACGGCTGCAACTGTGGGGGAAGCATTTGAGACAGTATTTTAATAATGAACATTGTAGTAATATACAAGGATCGTGATGTCGCAAAAGAGGGGCATTCGATGATTAAGTGAGGAGTGGATGGGGCGCTTGATTGACTACAGAAGGAGCAGACCTTTGTGTCTGGCCCGTTAAGATATAACCGTGCATGAGGGCTAGGCGGTTCAAGACAGAAAAGTCTATGCGGGAAACTCTGTTTGTGAGCCAGCGAGGCTCGTTGATTCTACGTTTCGAAGGACGTGCTTGTGGATCTCCATTCCTGCTCCTATTCCTCTCCGGCTCGGTACATGAACAACTGGGTTAATGTAGGGAAAAGCGGGGGGTTACATGACATTAGGGATTGTCGTCTGAGCCGCTTGATTGACGCGCTCGTTACCTGAAACTTCAACGTGTGCCGGAACCCATAGGAAAGACATTTCGGAGTTTAAATTCGATAGCTTGTGTAATAGATAGTAGAGTTTGTTTATTGAGTTAATCTTTGAGATGAGTTAGAGGGAGTTTAGAGAGCCGGTTATGAGTAAGGCGTTTTGGGGGAATGGGCGTTATTGTCGTTGTAGGGTTCGATGCAAAAAACTATCATGCATATTTCAGCATCCAGTGCTGTACAGGAATCGTGCACAGCAAAATTGACTCTGCTACGCATGTGGCTTCAAAGGAGCATGTCGACGGTGACTGGTAACCTCTTGATTTCGCCCACCCCCCACCCGTCTATGTGAAGGCGTACATGACCTGTGTAGTTTGCTACGATATTTTCTGCAATTTCTGGTATATTTGGGGGGTATTGTGCTTTGTGGGATTTTGTGAGAGGCACATTTATGTTTAGGACTGAGTGGGGTTCCATGGTGGCATAGTGGCTAAGAAGTCTGCTGAAATTCTTGAGATCGGAGAGATTCGGAAAAAAAATCCATAACCGAAAAAAGTTTAGGCACCGGATCATTTCTAAACCTCTTAAGTAGGGAGGATATGGTGACTGGCTTGTGTGACAGGGTTTTCGTACTACTATCAAGAAAGGAGCACGATTCTTTGAAATTGTAATATTTTCTGTAAAAGGATAGTGGAGGGCAACCTGCCAATGCATACAGACTTGCAAGAGGAGAGAAGGGGTGTGCGGAGAGGATAGACTGGAGAACCGCGTGATGTACAGGATCCAAGGATCTTAGTACGCTCTGCATCCATAATCGATTCGCGAAAGGATAACTGATCTGTATATAGTTAGAAGTAGTTTTGGATTTATATTGTACTTGTTATTCGACAGATATTTCAAGATAGACGAGAATTTTAAAGTATATGAGTGCGCCATGAAAGTTTTTTTATCGATATTAGGCCTAGGAACTTGACTGACGAACAGGTTGAGATCTCTTCTTCCTGTCCTCAATCCGTAGATTGGTGGATAACCTTTTATGATGTTCGATTCTGTTAATTGAACTAAGCATTAGAATTCTTTTAATTCGGCCGTTCTTTTTAAATTTGTATAATTTATTGCTCCTGTATCTTTTATTATTTGCTCGATGAATGTTTTTCTGGGTCTTCCTCTGCATCGCTTGCCTTCCATTTTGCCGTCCAATATTTGTACTAACGTCTTATTACGCCGGAATAAATGTGTCCTATCCACTTGATCTTTTTAATGTATCCACTAGAGTTATTCGATTCGTGTACTTCTTCTAGTACCTTTTCATTTGTTATTTTCTCCATCCAGCTAATTTTTGCATCCTTCGCCAACACCACATTTCCAAGGCTTCGATTCGATTATACATTTGCTTGTTTATCGTTCATGTTTCTGACCCGTACAGCAATGTACTCCATACATATATGCTTTCACGAAACGTTTCTTAGTTTCCAAATTTATATTGACGACAGTAACGATTTCTTTTTATTGAACACTGTCTATAGGAGATCCATTTAGGTTGAGGAATACGCTGGAAAGTGTGTTTTAGCATGGAAATCGACGCATATTGTTTTTGTTGAGAAGAAAGTCAGGCCGTTATTATTGGACCGCTTTTGTAGATTATCTATGGAGTTTTGAAGGATGTTATAGTTGGATGACAAGGAAATATTTAGGTCATCAACGTAGAGCTGGCATGTTACTTGGGTCGTAAGGCAGTTAGTTATGTCGTTAAGGTAATGCATAAACAAGGTTGCGTTTAGTGCAGAGTCTTGTGGTCCGCCGTTTTCTAACAGCATCAGTTCAATCAGATGGATTTGTTGTCTACAAAAACTGTATAGGCATTTACCCATTCTTCCGATAATATCTGTCGTTCACTGCTTTTTAGTAGTAAGCCACAACGCTACAAGCGATCAAATGTTTTCTTTAAGTCGAAGAATATTGCGTAGAGATTCTGTTGGCGATGAAACGCCGATAAAATCGGCCTTTGCAGGCTAAGTAGCTGGCTGACTGCCGATCTTGCCTTTCGTCCGCCGGCTTGATTAGGGAGAGACTTTTCTGTTCTAGGAAAACCAAAAGGTGCCTATTAACCATCTTTTCCGGCATTTTGGAAATGACGTTTAGTAATGAGATAAGACGATAGTGTTCAAGAAGAGTAGGGGATCTTTGTGTTTGTTTTTTTTTAAATATCGGGATAATGTCAGCCGACTTCCATTGTGCCGGGATGTTTCCAGAAGTTCAGATTTGGTTGAATAATTGTTTGGCAGGAGTTGGGAGATATTTTAGAGTATAAGTTTGGATGCAGTCGGGGCCAGAAGCAGTGTTGGATGTATGATAATTGAGTTGTAGATCTAACTCTGAGATGGTAAGGTCACTATTATATGATTCGTTGTGGAGGAAGACGGGAGGATATTTTTCCGATGACGACGTTTCGGTGAAGTAGCTGGTAAGCGCCTTGGCGACGTCAGGCTCGTCGGTTATAAGATGACCGTTTATCTTGAGAAAGATACTTTTCGGGACACTGTTGATTCCACTGATGGATCTTATTTTATTCCATATGGTTCTGTTCGTCGTTGACGAGGAGATGGATGAGATGAACTGTTCCCAACATTCTTGTTTTTTGCTGCGGATAAGAGCGCAGGCGGGAGCACGGGATGAAGGTTATTAGGTCAGATAGTAATCGAGACGATTTATGTGCTCGTTTGTGCTGCTGGATGGCGGTGAGGATCTCTTTGCACCACCGTGGTCTTCTTTTAGCTCGGGAAATGTAGGAAGTAGGTATTGATGCGTAGGCGGCGTGGAGTATGGCGTTGACGAACACGCTCAAGTTTTTTTCTGGTAGGAACTCGGTAGGAGCTGGGATTTTAATTTCGGCCGCGTATGCCGCCCAGTCTGCCCTGTGAAACGGAAAAATCGTGGAGATCTCGGAGCTGGCGGTAGTGGACGATCCGAAAACTGTACAAGTACAGGGAAGTGATCGTTAGAGCAAAGATCGTCATAAACTGAAGACTTAAGATTCGGGTACGTAGTGGGGGAGATATTAATGCCAAGTTAATAGTTGAGAAAGTGTTATGGGAAAAGTTGATAGTGTGTAGCCAGGTGGGGGGGGGGGGGACTTAAAGAACCTGGGATCAGAAGAAAGATTAGGTTGTACAGATAGATAAAAGGATTGATCGTTATGAAAGGAGGAGGAGTAAATATCTGACCAAAGTTTAAGGTGAAACTTTTTACACAGGTGGGAATTCAGGTTATGAAATTTTTCTTAAGAGAAAAGGAACGAGAGGAAGCAGCAACCTGAGCCAAGCAATCCACCGTCTTATTACCTTTAATGTCCATGTGGCTGGGAACCCACGGCAAAGCAGTACAGATGAAAGAAAATGGATAAAACAGCGCATGCGAAGAATGATGAAATCGGAAGAAGAGTGATTAGGAAGAGGGGAGCTGATCGCTTGAAGAATCGGACGGATTTTGTTGTTACATGAATTCAGCTGCGCTAATTCATTTATGTCAGTACATGGATCTTCCACAAAAAATCCCTCGTCCATTAAACAATAATCTGTGGCACTAATTGAACTTTTTTTGACAAACTTTGTTCATTTAACAGAAATTGGGTTTTCCGCAATTAGATACTTATTAAAGTGTGTCCGCGTCCGTAATTGCGAAGGTCCGCTATTAGGAAATATTTTTATATTGTGTCTTATGGGAAAATGCCGGGGATTTTAAATATGTCCGCTATTAGGAAATCTCCGCTATTTAGAAGTGTCCGTTAGTAGAAGTTTCACTGGATATATTTATCACTATTTATGCATTTTCTCGTCAAGCTACAATATTATCGACGAGTTTTATTACATCTAAATATGTCTCTACACTATACTACACTTATATACTATACAATCTTATCGCCGCGCAAATATTTTATTACGTAAATTAATCCTATTTTTTCCCTCATTTTTAACTTAGCTATAAAACTAATATCTATTGTTTATCTTATTTTATTTTATTTTTTTTTTCCCGTCCTTTTTCCTTGTCTTATGTTTCCACTTTTGTTTATCACCGTTTTCCGTACCCTTTTCTCTTATTTGATGTTTATTATTCTTCCTACATTGCCCTCTTTCTGCAACCATTCTCCTTTATTTTCCTGTTTTCACCCCAATTTTTTCCTCCTCTATTATTTCTTTAGATATTTTATTTAACAACTCTGAGTTATGTTATAACGTATCTGTCTGTTTGCTCCTTCATCTTTGTTTTAGCTAACGGGATAGTATGTACAAATAGTTTTCCTTTAGCCCGTGTATTCTATTTTTCTTCTTTCCTATTTCCTTATCTGTCATTATGTATTCCCATATCTCTTTATGAATAAATACATTCCTCTAACGCTCAGAACGTTCTCTTTTTGAATTATTTCACTTTCGGTTTTGTATTTATGATCTGATATTAATTTCAAGCATTTTATTTGCAGTTTACTTATTTGCTATAACAATTATTCATCTTTTCAATAAAAACTTTAAAATGTTATCGATGTTATTAATAAGTGCACTGTACTTATTTTTATAATTCTATTATTATTATTATTATTATTGTTCCCAAGTCGTTGAAATATCAGAAGAGAATCCAACACTGGTGCTATTATATTAATTACAACGTATTTCTTAGGCTACCCATTCGAAAAAATGTCCCAAAAAATGTCCCAATTTTATGTAACGCTAAATGTCCCAATTTTATGTAACGCTAAATGTCCCAAAAAAATGTCCCAGAAAAATGACCCAATTTTATGTGACGTTTGTTATATTTTGTAGAATTTTTGTTATTGTTATTTAAAAAATGTCACAATTTTATGTAATGAAATATGTAACGAAAAATGTAACGAAAAAATGTCTTAATTTTATGTAACGGGAGTTAAATGTTAGAATAGGATTTTTGTGGTTATGTTATTTTTTGTGTGTGTTGATGCCAGTAAGAATTACGTTGTAAATTTTGATCATTTTATACAAAGTATAGAAGAGAAAGAGACAGAAATGAAAGCAAGAGGGGTTAAATGGTACAGCCCCTTGCGAGGCCAAAATGGCCGAGTTATATATATATATATATATATATATATATATGTACATATAACTTTCTTCCCCCGAAAACAAAGTACTTATTAAGTTACAAACAGCGTCGTAAATATTTGAAATCCTTGTTTAGTTATATATTGTTGGTCGCTTTGTTTCACCTATTTTACCAATGCAAGACTGTAATGTTTGCTGCTATTTAAGCACGACTGGGTAAATGGGTGCATGGATATTTGTAATTAATATATGAAAATGAATAGTTGAATTTACATGTAAGTAAGAGTGTTTTCGTAAATATTGTGTAACAGTGTATATTTCCATGAGTATTCCTTTATATATACATATAGTTTTTTAATTGTAATTATTTTTTTATATGAGCGGTGAGAATTCGTTAATTTATAATAAGCACTATTTCATTTGTACTGATTTTTACTTTTGTATTTATCAATTGAGGGTTTCGTTTTTTATTTCAATGTGTATCAAATTAAGTCCGAAATTTCTTATTCTGTGTATAATTGAGATAACCTTTAATTTTATTTTCATATTTTTTTGCTTATTATTGTATAGTTAACTGCAACTCGCGCAAGAATGCGCATTGTGGTCCTAAATGTTTAATAATAATTAATACACGATTTGATTTGATTTGATTACTACCGCCGCTACTGTTGTTTTAAGTGGTATCACTGTTAACATTGTTGTTATTATTGAGACCATTATTTATTCAATTTTTTTTACTATTGTCGCTATTAGTAGTGTTATTGCCCGAAAATTTATTATTAGTAGATATTTGCGGATTGTTTATGTTAGAGTCACGAAACGGGGAAGAATTGATAACGTGTCTCTATTCGCCGAGGCACTATCGCTAACTTGCATTTCAGAAATAATCGAACTAGCGTTATCATTGTCCATCTCTTTGTCTTGCTAATTATCGTTATCGGAGAGACGGCATTTTAATTTGTTCCATTTGAAATATCTTTCTTATTATTTCTGACCCTGGCTCATTTTTATTTCTTTTCCTTATCAATTCTACCATTTGATTAAAATTTGGGATTCCGTTTTTATTTTCTTTTCTGTTGTTCTATCGCTTCATCTTTTACACGGGTAATAATGTTTCGTCTATTTGTATTGTACTCAGTTAATTTTCTTATTAATATTTTTAATTTTATCTCCTTCATTGGCACTTGTTTTCGGTTTCCGATTTATCATTTATTTATTAATATTTTACGTTGCAAATTTACTTTGTTTTTATTTATTGTTTGATATAGTATTTCATTTACTATTTTTGTGGAAGTTCATTTTGATTTTAAATTCGCTATTACCTATCTCTTCCATACTAGTTAAACTTAAGGTGGTAGATAAATTTGTTATTTCATTATAATATCAATCAATCAGTGATTATTACTGGATGTTGTCTTTCACGTAAGGTATTTTTCTCCATCATGAACATTTGCTCGGTTTTAGCAGATTTTTTTGCTCGGCTCTGTACTTGCTTGTTCTTGCAACTTCTGATTCTGCAGAGAAATATTGTTATTTATCTTACTTCATTTCCTTTATTTCGCTACCATCTCCGCTTTGTGGGCAGTTGATAGAATTCTTTCGCTTTACAACATAGGACTACACCATCGCTATTCGGTTCAAAATATAAATTCTAAACGTATCATTTTCATAAGTGATCGTAATTATTACTTCTGTCTAAAACTTCTGATGCATTCCAATTATTCGACATTTATACCAGCTTTCATAAAAGTGATTATTGCACGAGGTATTTTTTAATTTGCATGACAATAGTTTTTATTGAATTTACTAATTTTCTCACTGTGCAGATGTAATCCTCGAATTTAATATTTTCCGCTGCATGTAAAATAATTGCTCGATCTCGGCTCGTAAAGCTTTTACTTTAAAAGTAATCGAACTACATGTTTGATTATCGTCGGACACAACAGTAGGTGCGTTATAAGAACCTGTTAACCAGTTATTTGCATCAACAACAGTACGTTATCGCATAGACACAATACTGTATTTCTAATCGTTATATAATAAATTTAAACAAACTTACCGGAATACACTGATAAGCCCTTTTAACACATAAATCACAATATGTCACCGTCAACATTGTAGTAGAAATGTCTGGAGTTGACGTGTTGAATTCTGAATGTTTTTGCCGATTTCCGATAATTCATTTCCTCCTTTCTAGGAAAATATCATACATCATATTGTATGTGGGTCAGTGGCGGGGTCGGGAATTTACTCATCGATTTTTTTTATTTTTATGCATGCTGTGACGTTGATTTTACAGGTAAAAAAAAACAAACAAACGGCATTTGATCTCGTTTTCTTTACTTTTGTTCGTATTGGAAAAAAAAAAAATCCCATTTTTAACATTGTTCTTAGTCTCTGGATAATTTTAGCCAGTGCTCCTGTTAAAAATGTTTATATATACATATATTAATACATTAAAAATTAATTTTCTGGTTATTGGGGAGCAGCCTCCTCCTAAACGCACATGCGCGCGCGCACACACACACACACACACATCAGTGTGCTCACTAATATTGTGGTCTACAATTCTCTCTTAATCGAAAACCGTGACCGTAAATTGCAGTCAGTCCATCGAATATTCGAAAATCTACTTGTGCAAATTACGATTAAAACCCAACTTATATCAGCGGTGCATTGATATAATGAAAAAATAAAAAAAAAAATAATAAAAAATATTTATATATTCTATTCTTTGGAGTTTACTATGGGCACACCCCTAAACCCACAGATGATAATCATCTCCCATAATGCTTGTAAAAAGGTCATTTTTAATCAGCTGCGTCATTTTTTAATTTACAGTTTGCGTAGTAATTTATAATTGCCACTTATTGACGATGTTTTAAGCCACATCCGCTGATTTCATTGATAACTTTCGCAAAACACTTCCGTTACTTTTAAGCGATGTAAAAATATTATATGATTTTTTACATTACCCTCGGCGTAAAATTGAGGTAGTCATTAATGTATTGTGTTCTGGAAGCTGGACAACGATTTTTAACTTTGTCATTCCACCATTTATATATTTCCGTTTGTTACCTTGTCATAAAGTAGATTTTAGCGGGAACAGCAATTACGCAATTTGAACGAGGGAAAAAAAATTAACATACAAAATGAAATTATCAGCAACTGTGATGATGTGCTTAAGGCAGATACAGGTGGCGAAAGTAAAAAAATACGGGGCATATTATTGGCCGACGAAACAGCTGATATTTACGGGAAAGAGCAATTATCAATTGGAATAGATTATTTCGATGACGAGCAGAGTCAAGTCCAACAGTTAACTATAGGATTATTTGTTGAGCCAAATTCCGCTGCGAAAGGCATTAATGATTTTTTTGGCAGCAGAAGGACCTAATCCAGATAAATACGTTGGATTGAGATTTGACGGCTGTTCGATAATGTCCGCGGTGGTGTAATCTTGCGCAAAAAATATACCAAAGATTTTTTTTTTTCATTATTCTTCACATGAACTTAATTTTGTAACAAATTATCTCATTGTTTTACCTGAAATTCACAATAGGAATAAGCAAAGAAATGATAAAATTTTTTCGGGAAAATCAGTTTTAAGAAGGAAGTCAATACGAAACATTTCTATCCTCGAAAAACACGAAACTATCAGAGTTTTTTTATGGATAATTTTTGCACTCTAATGATGATCTTAGAAACCCGTAACGAACGTGGGAAATAGCATGCGACCCGGAATGAAGCATTTCAGTTCCGAGCCGCCGCTTCCAGAGTTTCATTTATTGCGTGCCTTGTATTAATAAGCAAGTATCCGACTATGATAGAACCTGTGAATGTTCTCCAGCCTATAACATTGGATATTGTCAAGGTAGTGCGGTATTTTACAGACCTTGTTTTAGATTTGCTAAAAAGCCACAGTAAAAATCGCGCAAACTTAAAAAAGAAATTATTAGAAATGCCGTTGCTATTGCAGAAGAGCCCGGGCTCAAAATTATTCGAAGGAAAGGGTAGAAACGGTACTCAAACCATTAACTTTCGGGAGTTCTGAAAGAGATCTTCTTTGATTACAGCATGGACACTGAAGTATTACTTACCTGCTGAGGAAAATACTACATCACTAGCGTTGTCTAAATTACAACCGGTGCGAATGCAGGTCATGTCTATGGAAATCCTTAAGGTAACAACCTTCTGAAAATGTTTACGATAACATGAAAAACAAAATCGAACTTTGGCAAAAATTATGGCAGGACAAGACGAGCTGAACTAAAAGTTCAGTATTGTGTCGAAGTGATAAAAGAGACAAAACAGACCTCTTTCCTAAAACGGAAAAAGCATTGAGAATTGACTACAATTTGTGCACAAAACATGTACCGTAGAGAGATCATTCAGCAGCTTGAGACGGATTAAAACCTGGCTACGAAGTACAATTATAGAAAGTGTAGTCTTAATGGTCTTGCAATGATCGGGAGGTCCATTAAAAAATCATCTCCGAGGACCTAGAAGATTTCATCAACAAAGTAATTGAAAAAAATCTACGATGAATCCGATTGGAGATTATGTTTTAATTAAAATTTTCGAATTATTTAAAGTTATTTCTAAAATTATAATAAACTTTTAAAAGTCGCATTTATTTCACTTACAAAATTCACCTACAATTTATATTTTATTTAAATAAAGAACTTATTTTTCCAAAAAAAAAAAAAAAAAACAAAAAACAATGAGAACTTATTCGCACACGTAATATTACCCTGCGCTAACCGGCTGGCCCTGGTCCTAATGTTCGCGATATTCTCTAACGTTCCTATTAAGTCTATAATTCGTTTTACAACCGTGTAATAGTTCAAGCCCTATCCTTTCCTCCTTCACCACATTCCTCTGATAGTATTATTCTCTCAATTCGTTCTCTTACCTCAACTTTGCAGTCATCCCGCTCTATTCTTATTGATTTTTTATGGGTCCCTCTAGTGATTCCGGAATTGATGGCAGTGACGCCGCCGATTCTTATTCTGCTGGTCGCCTCGATTCATTCCTCAACCATTTCCCTTCTTCAGATAATATCCTTTCTTTATCCACCTCCAATCACGCCAGACTATTTATCATCCCTCCCTATTTTCTAATCGTCATTCGCATTACCGTTTTATTCAGCCGATTCCTCGTTCCCTGTCTTGGTTCCCATTCTATTCCTCTCGGTCGTCGCTCTTCTCTATTGTCTCTCCCTATTTCGTCTATCATTCTCTCCTCCTCTCCTCTGGCCTTTGATTTGCTCTATTGTCATCTTCCCTTATTGTGATCCTCCCAATCGTATATGTGATGCTGATCACATTTTCTTCTTCGAGTGTTCTACTCTTCTTAATGAACGTTCCACTTTAAAACGGCCAACTCTTGTCATTAGGTTTCCCTACTGCGCCCTATAACGCTTCCTCTCCTTTCCTTCATTTTCTGTGGTGCTTGCACTGTTGTCCTTTATTGCGTCCATTTCGGACCGCCTAGCTATTTTAGCTTTTCCTGTTATTAGGTCGACACCGCTGGCGTGCCCACCAAAAAAAAAAAAAAAAAAAAAAAAAAAAAATAGTTTGTACCCGGTTTAATCAATCTTCTCTGCTCTTTTTGCAGAACGTTATCGTTCTTGTTTCTCCTCGGCTTCCTTTCTAACGTTTTGCGTCACATCTAGAGATATCTGCAAAACTGACATTTCTTCACCATCGCTTTTTATTTATTTCTCTTCTGGCATACTTTTCCTTCATCGAATTAGATGTTTTAGCTTTTCGGTTTTAATTAGTTCCTCGATCAATTTTCAAGTCTGAGACTTAAACTATGAATGGGTAAACTTCATCACACAGGCGGACGACAGCGCAGTCATATCGACTTAAGAATAGAGCCGGTGTGACCGCAGTGCTAACACGTCACTCTATTGTTATAGAGAGACCATTTTGTGAAAGCTGATCATGGTAAACTAATAAATAAAGGCAATTATAATACGCGGAATTTATTGTATACTTACAGGCGACGACACTAATTCTATCATTTGAAATTGGACCTTTTTCTCTTTTATTTTTCTTTTAGGCATTCTGCTCTGTGTCGTAATTACCGTGCAATTGAGGTTAACATGTCTCGGTGGTATAAACAAACAGGAAAGGTGTAAAATAAAAAATACCGGAATGAAGAAAAAAAAGAAAAAAAAAAGGGAAAACATTAAAACAAAGCAGTTGGGTCAGCAGATTGAAGGGAAAATGTGTGACTCATTTTTCAGTTGATAAAACGACCTCATTCTCGTGGTGACGAACGACGACATCGTCCACGGTGGTCGTTAAATTTTTTTATGATGATTATTACTTTTATTATTATTTTTATTATCATTGTTACTTGCACTATTATTATTATTATTATTATTATTACTTTTATTGAGAAATTTTTTTTTTTTTGCACACAAGACATTCAGGTGAACAAATAGTATAAATTGAGGAAGCGGAAATTTAGGTCAAAAATTGTTATTACGTTGACCGAAATAACGAACCGTAATAAAGAATAATTAAAAACCGGTTGAAAAAAAACTATTTTATGGAATAATAGCTGCACGAATGTTCATCGCGTACTTGCAGGAAATTTTCGAGAACTTAACGGTGTGTAGAGTATTATTCAAAGTGGATAAGAAGAAGAGGATATTTAAATTTGTTCGGTTTAAGTCCCGATAAAATCGCTTTACGTTTAAAATAGAACTGACACACACGTCTTTCTTTCTAAATGACACAGAGAAACGGCTAGAGCTATTGACGTATTTAGTACAACTTTGCACGGAGATACGCAATTACTGCGCTAGTTCAGCCTAGCACGGACCCGCATGACCGTATCGCTCTTATTTTATCAAAGTTTCCCTTGTCAAACGTAGTATTTCGCGAACTAAAATTCGAGGTTGCTGCACCAAGGCGACGACTCGTTCAATTTTTGTTTTTCTCTTTCGAAAGTAGAGTTAGTTCGTAAAAATTCAGAAAAAGTGTATATTTAGTACCGGATGACCGAGCTTCGTTCAGATTTATTCCGAACTTGCATATCAAAGTAATCACGAGCGGTTTCATGGACATTTAAAAAATACAACCACACAATTCCTTATTCAAAACTGAACTTTGCATACGCGTTTCCTATCAGTAGAATCAGATTTATCTAATATATTTTTTTCGGAGAAGTTTCTTTTTGGTTTTCTTCTTCTTCTTCTTCTTCTTCTTCTTCTTCTTCTTCTTGAGCCGTCCTCGCTATCGAAGATTGGCGTCCACATCTTTCATCACTTTGATCCATGCTCGCCGGCCTCGTGCCAGATGAAAAAGTCTTTCTGTCTCGGCAACAGCCATGTCTATTTTTGGATGTTGGAAATGCCCTTCTGCCGTCAACACCACGAACACCTTCTACTGCACCACCCATCAGTATTTTGTTTGGAATAACTCGTACTTCGGCAAATGGATAATTAATTCTCCTTAATTTTATTAATCTGATTAGTATTCATCCGTTTCGTAACTTCTTTATTTGTAATTTTTGCTGTCCACGGTATTGTAAGTAATTGTCTATACAGCCATGTCTCTCTAATCGTTTTATTTGCTCTGCTTATTAAAGGTCCCCAAGTTTCACATCTGTGTATAATAGCGTGGAAAAAAGCATAGCACTTAACTATTCGCCATCGTAGTTCAAGTTTTGAATCATGACTTCGCAGAAAGTTGTTTAGCTTATGTTAATCGCGCCACTTCAATTCTAAATTTTATCTCTAATTCTGGAGAGCTCGTAATCCAGCAACCGAAATACTTAAATTTGTCCACTTATTCTAGTACTCTATGCTCAATTTTAATCTTTATGATGCGTGGGATGTGTTTTTTGTCCAACACCACCACCACCACCACCACCATCACTTTTCTTTTTATCACATTAATTGGCAGATTGTATTCTCTTTGCAGGACAGATTTATACGATACTAAGTAATTATTGCAAATCTTCTTGCCGATCTGTACCGTATCGTCGGCATAACGTAAGTTGTTTATTAAAACTTTTAGGGGTTTTAGCATTACTAAATATTATAACAGTCTCCTAATGTTCTGTTTTATATGGCTCTCTGCAACATTGGTTTGATCGAAAAGACAATGTCACAGATTTCGAGCCGTAAAATATTTTCTATCTTTTCTTTTATCCATAATTCTCGAAACTAGTGTGGACATGCTACTCTACACCTAGTTACTACTCGAATTTTCAGTTAAACAAATTATTTTAAAAACTGTTTATTATTAAGAAGAATTATTATTAAATAAATTTACGTGTCGTGAGCGACAACTATGGTTAGAGGCACGGGGGGAGAAGGAGGTTTAGAGATTAGCTAGTAGAGTCCGGACTTATGAAGGAAAAGAATTAAGTTGGACTGTGAAGCTTTAAGGGTGAGGAGGGGAAGAGAAGAAGGCTGGTTGAAGAATTTCTTTTCCAAGAAGTATGAAGGGTATTCGGCGAGGATATGGTGAGTGATGAGGATAACAATGCACACGAAGCACATTGAGGAGCTTCAGTTCCATTTAGTAAATATTCATGAGTGAGCCCCGTATGTGATCCAATAACCGGAGTCTGCTGATAACCATATCATCCCTTCGATTTAGAAGTGATATATTCTACGGTGATACTGACGACTTGATCGAGCGAAGCTTATTCGTTTATGATGTTTGCTGACATTTCCTCTGCCCCATAGAATCTTTAAACTACATTTTATATTGAAATCGCTTTGCTGGAACAGGATAGTTACAGCAGCCTCCTTTGCAGCCGTGTCTGCCAGTTCGTTCCCTCGAATACCACAGCGTGGGCAGGAATCCCCACATGAACGTTACTGTCCGAAACTGTTAAAACTACTGAAAAATTTAAAAATTTGTTACGTGTAAAATTTATTTGTTCATATAGTTAAATCCCTTTAATAAGCGTATCTACAACAAAACAAAAATAATGCTTTATTACATATATATATATATATATTAATTACAACGTAATTCTTAGGCTACTCCCCATTCGAAAAAATGTCCCAAAAAAATGTCCCAATTTTATGTAATGAAATATGTAACGAAAAAATGTCTTAATTTTATATAATGAAAGTTAAATGTTAGAATAGGATTTTTGTGGTTATGTTATTTTTTTTTTGTGTTGATGCCAGTAAGAATTACGTTGTAAATTTTGATCATTTTATACAAAGTATAGAAGAGAAAGAGACAGAAATGAAAGCAAGAGGGATCAAGGGGCAAAGCCCCATGGGAGGCCAAAATGACCGAGTTTATATATATATATATATATATATATATGTATGTAACCGTGCATGAAGAAATGTACCTAGTGACTAAAAATTCGATTTTGAGGTTTTCATTGTTTGTATAGCTTTAACCCTTCCTCTTTCAAATGCCGTTTACCGAAAATCATGAAAGTGATCTTGTTTTGCTGTACAGCGGTTTAAAGACAGGTGCTCTGGGTTAAAAAAGTCAAAAATTCAACAATTAATAATGATGGAATATTGGAATATCACCTTGAGGTTTTAGTCACTAGGTACGTTTCTTCGTGCACGGTCACATATATACATATATATATATATTAACGTAAATTTTTATATTCCCAGTTCAAGTGCCATCTAATAGAAACTCTTCATCTCCAATTCGGGTGCCATTTACTACTCGTCAATTCACATTTATTGATTGTTCTTTGTACAATGGAACTGAAGTTATACTTTGTTGCAAATTATGAATAAATAGATTATTGTAATTTATTTATATTTCCATTGTAAAATTAAGAAATAAAAATTTGATTTAATTTCACTGTTTTACACTTCATAAACTAACAGAAATCTTCAGAAATTTAATACTATTCATTTATTCAAAAGGTTCGTAATATGAAAAATGGCCATTTGTCCACGATTTATAACATTTTTTAAATAATAACGCAATTAAAATATATTAAAGCTCGTAATATTAACATTACACATATTTGTAATGTGCAAGAGCGCGTGCAATATTAATTCACTTATAACACACATTTGATTTCTGTTTAATTACGTTAAGTTGACGAAATCACATTAATCGTAATAAATCGTAATAAAAAGTAATAAAAGCGTAATAATTAAATTAGAATACGTCAAGTGCCTTAGGAACAAAAAAAAATATCAACCAGTAATAATAACTGAATACGCAGCGTCTAGAAAAAGCGTAAGCTAGAATTGAAATTATTTGATAATATACACAGCCTCTCACCTGACATATATGCAGCAGCCTGTGATCGTAAATGAGCCCGAATTATTTTGCCATCGATCAACACGATCCGCAGACTAATATGTACCATTACAATATTTACAAATATTTTCCATTTCTTCAAAAAGATGGAAGGTTTAAAATAAATTTTCGCTCAATATGGGTCAAGGAAATTTTAAATTTAATATTTACTTTTATTATATATGTATATATTTTTTTTTTTTTTTTTATTATTATTACTTTAATAAGGAAATATAACAAACTAGAGTAGCCTGCGAATTAGCTTATGGCTACCAGTAGCGATTATTTGTATATATGTTTAATTTTAAATAATTCAGAAATGAATACAGGAAATTGTTCTAGTAGAATAATTTCATTTAGTTGAAGTGCACAGTCAATCATATACAATTGTCGCAGGTGGTTATACTTGCTGCACGTGTATATTACATGCTGAACATTTTCTACTTCATTACTTTCACAATTACAACATTTACTGTCTGAAATAATATTTAATTTATTTAAAAAGTATCCAATGGAACCATGACCAGTGAGTATTTGAGTCATATAATAATTTACTGTAATGTTTTTATTTTTAAAGCGTTTTATTACGTTAGGAAAGAACTTATTTATTAATTTACCATTTGATAGAGTATCGTATCTTATTTTAAATTCATTAAAAATTTGTAAATCAACTTGCTTGAGAAGTTCTTTACTTATAATACCATTATTTTCTTTTTTAGCATTAAAAATTAGAGATCTCTTTTTTATGTAAAGATCGATAGGTAAGACCCGGTGCTATGGTCTGAATTGCAATATTTGAAGCAGTTACATATGAAGAAGTTAAATCAATTAGAAATTTCCGACAGTTGGAGTTTACGTTATGTATTTGTTGTTTAGTTAATCGGTTATAGTAGACACCAGCACAATATGAGTATAATGACTGCACTAAACCTTTATAGAGTATTATCTTAGATTTATAATTTAGTCCCCACAGCTTACCGCCAAGGGATTTAAAAATGTAATAATATTTATTAACCTTATTATTTATGTACTGTATATGCTTATTGTACTTTAATCTATCGTCTAAAATGAATCCTAAATATTTAATATGGTCAGTAGAACTAAACGTATGATTATTAATTTTAATATTATTGTAACAAATTTGGTCAAGGTTTTTGTCTCGACCAGGTATCACCATGATTTGAGATTTGGTGATCTCAAATTTGAGGTTTAAAGCATTTACTATTGTTTTAAGTTTACAAATAACTTCATTACAATTAGCAATGTGGGACGACAGAGTCGAGTTACTAGATAAATGTACGTTGTAGACCAAAAGTAAATCATCAGCATAGCTGTATAAACGTAGGCCTACGTATACATATATTACTTAATTTAGAATGGATATTAGAATATAAAATATTCCACAAGACCGGTCCAAGAACTGAACCTTGTGGAACGCCAAAATTATTTTTAACATCAACAATGTCGTTTTGATAGGCCCACTTTACTCTCCTGTTAGTTAAATAATCGTATATTAGGGTTATTACGTTAAAACTAAAACCATTTACAATTAATGTATCAATTATCACTTGACGATTACAATTATTAAATGCTCCCTCTATATCAAATGAAATAATAATAGACGGATTATTCCGTTGTTTGTTTTGTAATAAATTATCAGTTACATCTGCAATAGCAAGTTCTGTAGAAAAGAATTTTCTAAAACCGTATTGGTATGCATTAAGCACGGATGTGCTGCTAATTTCATTGTTTAAAAATTTAAGAATAATTTTTTCATAAACTTTACTTAAGGAATTTAATAAGCATATTGGCCTATAGCCATTTACTTTACTCAAATCCCTGTTTGGTTTGTTTAACATAATTAAAGTAGCACATTTCCAAGCGGACGGAAACATATTAAATTGTAATAGTTTATTGTGAAGTGTTAATAATAAATTTGGAAAGTAAAAAAATATAATTTTAATAACCTTGTTAGTTATACCATCCGAAGATGGTGCTTTTCTATTAGTAAGATTTTGTATAATTTGTTTTAGTTCAAAATATGTTACTTCAAACTGCTGTTGTTTATTTATATCTGTGATTTTATCTAATGAAATAGAACCAGTTTCTTTAAAATTAAAAAATGTATTCATTAGTAAACTCATTTTGTCTTTATTGCTAGTAATAGAGGAACAAGTGTCATTATTACCATTAATTTTTAAATCTGGAAATTTAAATGGTTCAGAATTCGTTAAAATTTTATAAGGTTTACCCCAGGCCCTGGACGAACTACAAAATGTTCTCCAGGCCTGTTGCTTGAAATATTTAATTTTGTTCCTATACAATTTTAAAGTTACTTTATATATGAGTTTATTTATAAAATTTTTGTGTTTAATATTATTGAGCTTTCTGACAAGTAATTTAAAATATTCTAAATCTCTGTTCCACCAGGATTTGTTCGTCTTAGGCTTTTTAACCTTGGACTTATTTACGTTATTTGTTAAATTATCATTAAATTGTTCAATAATATTATTTACTTGAAGTTCGGTACTTGCAAGTTTTAAGCTCGTTTCGAAATTTAACATTAAGTCGGCATTAAGATTACTAATAAATATATCTGTATCCAAGGTAAGAATATTATCATTATTAATAATATTTGTATCTAAAATTTCAATACTGATATTTTTATGATCACTTAAGTGAAAATCTTGAAGCATAACACTAGACAACTTATACTTAAAGTTAATGTTTACACTAGAACATAATCTATCAAGCTTTGTCCATTGTGGTTTTGAAACGTATGTATATTATAATCATTTTTAATTGTTAAGTTCCCTGAGTACACAAAATTTTCAAATTGTGCATTTCTGGGCGTGTGTGGGAAGTTTTTGCTTTCCATAAATTTTAATCTTGAATTAAAATCTCCCAGTATTATTACGTTATGTCTCCAGTTTTGTTTTATATGTTTAAGCAGTAGTGTAAATTGATAAATTAAGTCAGAATTAGGTGGAAAGTATATTCCAAAAATAACAATATCGTTTACGTTAACTTTAATAATGTAATCTGAAATTTTGGTACTACTAACGTTCTTAATATTACTACAGATAGCAACATACTTAGTATGCAATAAGAAGTTGTACTGTTTTTCATTACCATATAAATAAGGATCGCAAATGACACATAAGTAATTAGTGTTATGTTGATTATTTAAATTTAATACTGATTGCGCTTCCTTGCAGTGATTTACATTTTGCAAAATTAATTTAATATTAGTCATAATTTATATTATGTTTTACTTTATTTACGATTTTAATATACAATGGACAAGCATAAGAAAAAGTGTTGTGTGTAATATTATTAATAATATTTTTCTTAACTTCTAGAGAAATGTTACCTTTTTCTTTCACATGCTGTAAACAGGCATGCGAAAAACAATTATTACATTTTGCTTTAAGTTGATTTTCATCCAGAGTATATTTGCTACGAGTTGAATCAGTTTTACATTCATTTTTCATGTGGCCGAACCGGAAGCAATTAAAACATCGGATGATCGGAATATAATCATATACTTTGCATTTTGACCAGTTCACAACCATGTAACTAGCCTCTATTAATATATGGTAGGCATCAGGATCCAGGCGTACAATTCTGTAGTTGAGGAATGAACACCAACTACCGAAATCATTGGGTCCTTTTTTAATACAGTTTTGGTTTTTATATTTGTTATATTGTTTGAAACTTCTTGTTTTAAGGTTTCAAATTGGTTTTTTTTTCGATGTTTGTGATGTGCGGTTTAATTGATTCGCGTTCAGTTTAGCTGATAAGGATTTTAACTTGGTGAGTTCGTTTGATAATTTAAATCTATTGAAGCGGTTTACTTTTGTTTTTATCTAACTTATACATCGTGTATATGTATACATATCTCTAGTAGCGAATATGACTAGTGTCGAAAATACTTATTTTGACACTAGTATTAAATACATAGATGATATTAAGCAACTGCTTAATGAATCGCACAATATGAAAGTGAAACTAAAAGAAGGAATTTTTCAAAAAATTGGTAACCTGGTAACAACTTTAGACTTGTTAAAGACGCATGTAAATAAATTAAATAGTAACTTCAATGAGTTAAAGAAAAATACGGAAAAGAACATAACAAATATAGTTTCCGGGGTTATTTCAGATAAAAAACCATCGTATTCTTCCAAATTAAAAACTAAGTTGCTTACAAATAGTAATTTAATAACTAAAAATAAATACGAAACTTTAATCATCGAAGATACAAGTAATTCAGATGATAGGAATTGGAACAATGATTTAAACAAAATCAACACAAGTAAAATCGGAATTGATGTTGGATATATATGTATATATATATATATCGAATAAAAATCATGTAATTTTAATTTTACTTCAATATAAGGTGTTTTGATTTGATATCAAATAATAATACGATTCAACGCTATCTTTTAAGGGTCATCGAACGTGGACATTATCGTCAAAGGTTGCATTGTATACGATTTTCAATGCTCTTTACTAAAGTAGGTGTTTGGCCGCTAGGTTTGGAAGATATAGTATAAATTAGAAGATATGGAAAAAACTGAGATTTTCGTCGAGATCGGTATGTAATTAACAATAGGACGTACGAAATATTTACGGCCGAATTTGCTTGTTTCGCATTGCAGTCAATAGTCATTTACAGGCTAGTCATTAACGTCTACAGATAACGACTGCTCGGACACGAGCTCCTCCTTTTGATAATAAATATAACTTTAGTACAATTTATATTCTGAGAGTTTTTTTCAATAAATTTGAATAACACACGAACACAGAAATATAATTCAATTATAAATTCACAAATTAACCGACATAATTCGAAGTAACAAACATCATATGATCACGCTTAAATATCGATTACAGTTATTTCAAACGTATAAAATAATAAAACAGATCGAAAGCGGAAATAATTTCAAAAAATAATAAAATAACTTTAATTTTGAAAAAGAAACTTTAAACTTTATCAGAAAAATGTATTAAAATTATTTACACAAGCATCGACATGTTTCCGGTACCCATGATCATGGTATATTTGTAAAATTACTATAATTACGGGACTCGAGACATGCCGGTGGTAATTATACAAAAATCAATTTTAATATATTTTTCTGATAAAGTTTAAAATTTCTTTTTCAAATTCGAATCAACAGAAAAGTTAAAAGTTATGGATTATCAAGTGTCTAGAATTATTTCACTTTGATTATTATTTAACCATCACGATTATGATGGAGTTTGTTACCACGAAACAAGTCGATTAATTTGTGAATTTTTTGACTGAATACAGATGTTCGCGTGTCATTAATATTTATTAAAGAATCATCAGAAACGGTCGAAATTAACGATATTCTTAGAATTATCTTCATATTTTCACAAATGTGTAGTCGCGACGTCTTACAGTTTACTCCATTTAGTCTGCTTTTTTCTAACTGCCTTTGGAAGCTCATCATTAACAGATATATACAGTGTCTTTCGATAATTAATTGCTACATTAAAAATGATTATATGTAGATTTTTCAACTGTTCTCTACGTAATAAACCTATACATGCAACGCGCGCATTTTTCCAGTATTTAAGTTTTCACCGATACATTTTAGTCTATTTTCCTATACCTCGCAAAAATTGAAATTTTTCGCGGACTTTCTTGTTCTTGTACTTCTTAGAAAAATCATCCGAAGTAAATTCCCATTTAATGATGTAATTGATTTTAATATTGAGCTGAAACGTATAATTTATTTAAAAGAAGAAGAAGAAAAAAAAATGGAAAATGATCGATATGGAAGATATAAATAACGTCGAGCTGTTCGTGTAGAATTATTAATTAAAATGATATACGGTTTTTTTCAGAAATTTTGGCTAATGAAGTACATTAAATTGTCTCCCTCCTTTCAGCAGATCGATCGATCGGTGGTAAAAGCGTTAAAATCGAATTTCTGTTAAGGCTGCTAGTTAAGAACAAGTATTATCACGAGTCATTACGGAAGTTGTTGTGCGAAGTTACGTTTATGTACGTCAGTGCTTCTAGTCCGTGTGTGTGTTGCTGTGTTCCGTATACCGACCTACAAGCATATAAGGGTCGTAGTGCAAGGTAATGACTGAC
Source organism: Icerya purchasi (assembly GCA_039619475.1). Lineage (NCBI taxonomy): Eukaryota > Metazoa > Arthropoda > Insecta > Hemiptera > Monophlebidae > Icerya > Icerya purchasi. The sequence goes on along the minus strand of CM077115.1, from coordinate 526,860,915 downwards.
GTGTTTAGCATTAAATTATTGCCGGCGAAACAATTATTATTACTGTGCCATTGAACCAGTATTATGGACAAAATACAAAAAATAATATATAATTATATATTTATGAGATGATAGAACATAAAGATCAAAAACCCGCACCCATATTTAAGCGTATTATTTAGCCATTCTTTCATCATTCAGAGGTACTATTTGTGAGACCATCACTTATTACCATTATCATTACTATTATTATTATTATTATTATTATTATTATTATTATTATTATTATTATTATTATTATTATTATTATTATTGTTGTTGTTGTTATTATTATTATTATTCACTATTACAAAGCTGTAAAGGACGAAGATGCTAATTTTTAAATAAAATTACAATTTTATACGCCAGTGTTGATTTGTGTTGATTTTTTTAATTGCTAAGCACAGAGTTCATTGTAATTCATAAGTTCAACACTCTTATGAATTTGAAACACAGGGAATCACATATAATCAAAAAGCAAACAGCAGATAATGGTGGTTATTTTATTCTTCTTCCGTGAAATGGTAATGCATCAAATATGATATTTTGTAATAATATTAATATTATTAATAATAATAATAATAATAATAATAATAATAATAATAATAATAACGCGTAAACGTATAAAAATAGGGATTTCTTAAAAAGTGATTAAATTTTTAAAAAAATGTAAACTGTGAGTATTTATGCTGTCAATAATTTTGGAACATTAATCATTTTGTTTTTGTACGTTCATTAACAACTTCTTTAAAGTTTGTTCTTCTTTTCGATTTTTTCTGGCGCTTCTTCTCCGTATTTCCCTCTTGACTTTCTTCTTATACGTGATGTGCAAACCGTGCTTTCTTTGATTCTATTTTGTACTCTTAAATTTTGACTCTGCGTTTGTCTGCTCTTCAAATTCTTCATTCTCTTTCCATCTCCAGTCGTGCTTGTTTCCTATTTCCTAAATTTATGATCTAGTTTTTCGCGTTATTGGGTCAAGGTCGCTAATAAGACCGATAAAAATGAAACAAACTTTTTTTTTTTCATCTAAATTGCGATAATATCAATATATTTTGTTTTTCAAAACTACTTCAGTAAAATTATTACCAAGAGGTTGTGTGCATCTTAGAAGTTTTTGATACAGTTTTTTTCTATTACTAGTAATATTTCTTGGAAATTTTCAGTGGAAAATAAGGATTTATTTTAAAAAAAAGAAAAACTTGTTGTAGAGAAAAGTAATAATTAAATGCGCCTATTAAGGTAAAGATTTATGTTCTTCTCTTCGCAATAAACTTAATTTCAACTTTATAAACGTTTACCCTGCACAGAAACGATTTCTACGGTTTTATTAAAGATTAAAATTGAACGAATGAATTGAAGAAGATCAAAATTTTTCTAATACGAAAAAGATAGTTTTAGAGAGGAGAAGCCAAATTGAAATAAATAAAAGAGTAAATATTAAATTGTAAACTTATGCACGGACATATGTACACTTATCAAAAAGAAAGAGTAGGAAAAAAGTAAAAATTACATATAATATAAACAATAAATTATTCTCTGAATGGCGAGTTTAACAGAAAAGTATTTTTATAAAATTTCGTGTCTAGCTATTTAGTGATTTGGCTCATCATCATCATCATCGTCATCATCATCATCATCATAAAGGTGTAGCATCTCCCATTCGGGAGGTTGCACATGACGAACACCATGTATATACATCGGCATCTGGCTGATTCTATTAACTGGAAAAAAATATTAATTTCCATGTTTGTGTTAGTTAGTTCCATTCTTTTTCTCGATGTAAGCATGGGCGTCGCCAGCGGGGGGAAGGGGGGCATTTGCCCCCCCTGGAGCCTTGAAACTTTTTAATCACCGGCCATGATGAGTATTCATTGGCGCGTAATCATGAACAATTTGGAAGACTTTTATAATAAAGTAGTAGAACAATTTGCCAAAAACCCACGAAAATTATTATTTAAGATTTTATTCTTGTTTAATAAACTATTAAGCCTTTACAACTTATACATATTTTATTCGTTTCCTATGACTCATATCCTCTTTCTATCATCTTGCCCCCTCCTGGCTGATCAGCTGGCGACGCCCTTGCCTGTAAGTGCTTTTTTCCTTGAATTTTACCCTGTGCTGCCAAATTAAGAAGACTTTCTTCTCAAATTTTATACGCGATAAATTTAGTTTTCCTTCTTATTATTATGTCGTCCATTAATTGCAGATCGACTTTGCGTCTATTCAACACCTCTCGGTTGATTAATCCGTCCACAGAATTCTTGGCATGCGTGTCTGTATGCCCACATTTCCACTGGGTTTATTTCACAATCTGCATTTATTGTCCCCAGGTTTCCGTCGAGTAGACCAACCCGGACCAAACGTAACAGTATTCGTTTCCTTGTTTCATTGTTTTTCAGGACTTTTTCTAAGTTTCCAAATGCCTTACTATCATTATTATTCTGGCAACTATTTCTTTGTTGTCGCGTCTCCATCTTCTGTAATCGGAACTCCTAACGATTTATACTGTTTCACCAGGGATGAATCCAGTGGGGTTTTCTTTTGGGGGGAATGCATCCCCAGAACTTAAAAATTGCCCCTACCCCCATAACTTAATACAAGCTGTTTAGGAATGCGGCAATTTGATAGGAAATCAAATTCTTTTTATTCGCTTCGTTTACACTTAAGTCAAAAGTTGCTGCCAAAACATTTTCAAGTGGTTTAATTAGTCGTATATTTTTAAATTTCAAAATTACCAGATTTATTTTTGACACGGAAAAATGAAACTTCATAAAATAACAATAAAAAAAAATTATCTTTTAAAATCTGACTGTTTGCTGGTTGTTCTTTGAAAAAATTGATATGCTTTCATTGCAAATGTACGAAAGATGTAAAATACTCGCGAGCTGAAAAAATTATTCGCTGCAGTTGGTATTTTTTGTCAGCCTTAAAAGGGGAACTATTTCACGTCGATGATCCATTTATCATTAATATCAATAAATTGTTTTTTAATCGTTTCTCTTTTCGATTTTCATTAATTCTATAAAGCGACATGATCTCTATAGATAACATTTCACGGTGTTTCTGTAGCTTTTTTCTTGTTTTTTATTTCCAAAAAAAGTTCAAAATTTAAAATAGCTGTGAAACACCACGGCGTATTCGTTTATTATAAAAAGATAATGAACCCCCGTTGGAATGTTTTTACACAATATGATGTTCTTTAATGATACAATTAGAGAATTAATCATTTTAAAACCAATTGAGAAAACATTGTTGTTTATAATCGGGGTTATTTTACTTCAGAATTTATCGTTTAAACTTCATTTTTCATTATTTTAAATTACGTAATAAATCATGTTTTATATAATTTGGTTTTATTCAGGAATATCCCAAAAAAAATCTTCTCAGTAAAAATATTACATAAATCTCTACCCCCCCCCCCCAGAAATAGATTTCTGAATTCATCACTGCTGTTTCACGTTTTCAGTTTTTGCCCATCTATGCTCACTTTTATTTCACTAGTTTTGTGTCTACTGAATTTCATTACTTCTTTACAATATTGTAGGATCACAGACTTTTAATGAAAAGGATATTTCTAAATTTCTGTTCATTTCAGTTCATTTATGGTATACATTTCCTCCTAATGGTTTAACACACAGCGATCGCGAACTTTAATGTGCCCTTTTTGCAATGTCATCATTCAGCGCGGTGGATCGTGCTTTATCGTGGTTTATCGTGCTTTCGGCGTAACATCGACAGCGAAATGTGTTTTCGGCAAATCGTGCTTCGCGACGAAAGTTCGTTCCATTTCGGTTAATATAAATTTTCAGTTTATTGAGAATTATTTTCAAACACCTTTCACGATAGACGATTGTAAACAATGAAATATCGGAAATAATACTCGTTCGACTAGGTCGAAATAAGCTCCGCAATTTACTGATATCGCAATTGCTATCACGGACATCGTTCAAAGCCGGAAGATTCTTTTAAGCCAGCTCATTGATTGAGATATCGCTGAAAAATAATCTGCCGTTCGGTTGCTGTCATGTTCACGGCGTGCATGTCTAATCTTCCGCGCCATAGTCCAGTTTCAACGTTTTGTACACGTTCCAAATAAAACGCGAACCGAACATATTCCATTTGTTCCGTGAGTCAGTTCGCGATACGTGCGCTTCCACTTTATCGTAAATAAACATTCGCCTGACAAATGCGTCTCCAAACGCGACCTTATCACTTAAAAATAAAAGCACTGTCAGCATATAATAGTAATAATAAGGAAAACACTCATTGCCCGTACCATCTGCTCCGTAATAAGCAACAGAATAGAATAATTACGTATTTATAAACATATAGAACGCGAGGGTAGCTTGAAAATAATCTACGATAAGTCGAAAGAAGAAAATTTAGGTTACTCTAACGTATGCTATCGTTCAAACGTTCAAACGTTTAAACGTTCAAACGTTCAACGTTTTTTTTTCCCGCGATAAATTAGGAATTTTGTCTCTTTTTTTAAATTTTACAGAGTTGAATTTTATTTCTGTGTACTTTAATTTCTCAAAATTTAGTGTCGTCAACATTGACCTTTTTTTGTTTTTTTTTTTTGTTTTCTTGGGTTTGCTACCCCCAGAGAGCATATTAGCCCAGCAAAATGGAAGAGATGTATGAAACGGAGTAGAGACTATATTTTTATTTTATCAAGGAATATAATTCTAGAATAGGAACAAGTGAGAGAATAGTTAGAGAAAGAACATTGAAAAGAGCGGGAAGAGCAAGCTTTAAAAGTTAAGAATAAAGTAACTCGCGCTCGCGAAATAAACCAGAAAAAAACACGTGATTTGCGTCACAAACATAATAGGACGCTTCAGGATCCAATGGATAATTACGAGATGCAGTCAAGGAAAAGCGATTTAGAGAAGAAGGAAGGAGACTATGCGAGAAACAGGGGCGAGATAGTTTAATAATTATGGACCGATGCGCAAACCGGGGAAATAATAGAACCAAAGAGGAGAAGAAGGAGCAGGGTTAATCAAGAGAAAGAAGGAATTAGGATTAGCGAAAAGACAAACAAACAGAGTGCCTAAGATGGCGAGATTTAGTCGGAAGAAGAATATTGGGCGCTGACCCTAAAGTCATCTCTGCGAGATTTTTTTTTTTTTTTTGGGAAGAATTCGCGCCATTCTTATTGAGGAATTGAACTCGAATTGTGAAAACTTCCAACTTTAAAAGCACCTGAATTTCTAAATTTCCGACAAAATTAAAATAATTCGAATAGAATTAACAATATTAAAATAAAAATGCTCTCCTCTTCAAAGTATTGAAATAATTTAAAGCGCTGAAAACAAAATTAAATTTTTTTTTAACTTTACCGCTACAAGAAGTCATTATTACCTTTTTTCAGTAATTTTTCATAAAAAGTGCGGAGTGGTTATAAGTATTAAAAAGTAGAGTAATTTTATTCTCAACCTTAGTGGGGTTAATAAAGATTAAAAAACGACCATTAAATAATAATAATGGTATAATAAAAAATGTAAAAAGAAAAATTTAGAAAATATTTGAAAACTTTTTTCTCCTTCAACGGAGAGTGAATATGGGGCGGTTTTTGTTTTCCATTAAAAATCAGCTCGAGAATTACTTTATACTCGAAAAACATTTCGAAGCAATACTCAACTAATCAAATAGGCAAACAACCAAACCGTAGACTATTATAATTTAAACGTAAAAACGTTGACTGTCATTAAAAGAACCGATCCTGATTTTATAAAAAATAAAAAACGAATAACTTAATAACTCTGATGATTAAGTTTACGTATATAGTTGATATTACAGCGAAACGCGGAAATGAATAACATTTAAACGTAGTCAAGTTCATAATAACCTGGTTGATAACATTTATAAATATAAAATAAATACATTCCTTAATAAAAGACAATAAAGAAGTATAAATTTACACTTTAAAATGAATTTAATACCTTTGTTTAAAATAAGATATTTATTTTCTTTTATTAAAGCGTCAATTTATACTTATTTATCGTCTGTTATTAAACGATTTATTTTACATTAATAACGTTTACATATAAAGTCAAAAAACAAAAAAAAAAAAAAAATACGAACTTTTAAAAATGGTCCCACTGTCTTTTACGATCTCGTATGCACTTCATTTGCGCTCACCACTCATAATGCAGATACGGAACTAACTTCTAAAATAGTTGAAACAGGTACCGCAATATCAGGCAGTCGGTCAGCATCAGCAGAGATAATAACGCCGCTCATAAATTTGTCAACGATCTCATTTTTTATCCCAAGCTACGTCGGACGCTTGTCGTACCCGTCAATAATACAGATCGCTAATAAACAGTGGCGTGCCAAGCAGGGGGAGCTAGGGGCAGTCGAGGCGATGAAAAATATATATGTATTATACCAGTATATGTAACAGTCGTTTAATAAAAATCCAAGAAAATTAAACGAAAAATTAAATAAATGCGAAAAGAGATTGTTTGTATTAATAAATTCAATTTTTTAACTATTATATCGTCGTCACAAACAAATAAAACAAAATGGCCATCGAAGAACTGAGAAAACAAGAACCAGAAATTTCGAATACACTTGGAAAAAATAAAAATTCGATAAGAGAAAAACAGAATTAATGTGACCCAATAAACTTGATGGGGCGCATTCATTTTTGTTGTCATATACCTATATGTAATGAATCTTACGCCTCAGACATTATTTTCCTCTCCGCAAGTTTCCATACTAGACTATGGGTTGACATCTACCCTTCCTTTTTTGCCAATCGTTCCTCCTTCTATTTCCTCCTACAGCCTACTCCCATTTCACAGCCTTGGTACCAATTTCTTCCCTTTTCTCGGCGCTCGGCTATTGTTTCTTTAATCAGACTGAGACTTAGTCATTCCCTCCTTCCCTTTTCTCGTTTTTCTTTTTCTCTTTCACCTTCTCCTTTTTCCCCTCTCCACTCTACTGATCCTCCCTTTATATGCGACCCCAACCATATCCTTTTTGAATGCCCTGCTCTTTTTCCTGAGTGCTCTCATCTATACGCCGAACTTTTGGATCTTCCTAGCCCTTTCAATGCTTCCTTTATCCTTTCCTTCCCATCTCCAGCCGTTCTCCTTTTTTCCTTTATACTTTCTATCTCCGATCGCCTCAGAACCTGAGTAGGTGATCTAAGTCCATGTAGCTGGGTCAGAGTTAACACCGAGCCCATTTAAAAAAAAAATAAAATAAAAAAAAGAATCTTACGAAATATATTTATCTCATTGGTAGTATCCGAAGTGAGCCCCCCCCCAAAGAAAAAAAAATCATTTAGAGTAAAAAAGACAAGCGTTTTTATTACATTTCACTTCATAATTAAAGCCTCTTTTTATTTATATAAAATATTATCAGTAGCGACAAAAAAAAGCTACATTCTTTTTTTACATATTAGTCTATACAGGTCTCTCTATGTGTAGGGGTGTGATTTGTTTTTGTCCTCTCGTGGTTGTGATTTGCGTTTTTACTTCCCTCCTGGTTGTGATTTGTGTTTTTACTTCCCTCCTGGTTGTAAAACGTCGGCACCCCGCTGCTAATAGACTAGGTAAAAAATAATTGTTACAAAAAATTGAAGGACTGTAAGAAAACATTAAAAAATGAGATGAGTTTCGCCGCCGACCCAATGCGAACGTCACTCTTAGACGTGTACGCTCCAATTTGCAATTCAATCTCTAATATAGTCCAATTGTCCTGGGAGAGCTGCCCCTGGTTGGCCAAACCCAAAAAATAAAATAAAAAAAAAAAAAATTGCTCTTCCCCCCATGCCGTCATTAGACAGGGTTGTTTACTTGTTTAATTTCCGATATAGTTATTTATTCATTACCGCAACCGTCCGCAGTTACAATTGTGGTTCACTGCAATATTCCATTTTACAATATTTCTATTTGTTTACAGAACTATTAATGTAAAAATACTAATTTTAACCATTGCATTTATAGTATTATATAACTTTATTGATTAGTATAACTGCAAATAAATTAAATTCCACGGTGTGCAGATTATTAAATATTTCATTTCTCTATATGGTTATACGATTACTATATGATCGAAATCTTTGAATTATTATATAATTTACTGTTTTCAGTATCTAAAATTTTAAATCTACACAAAAACACTTTATGTATGTTAAAAAAATTAGTTACAATTTTTTTATTACTTTTTTTTTTTTTCATGCTCCGTTACCCAGCGGCAGCATAAGCATTAGTCGATCGGAAAAACTGATTACTATAATTTGGAGTTCATTCCTTTCACATCCGAGATGTTAGTGGCGGAGTTATCTTCTGCCTCTGATATCTAATACTGTTTACTATAGCGCTGGATTTTGTTCGTTCGACGGCTGAGGTATTAACGACGATGTTATCTATCGCATCTGACACCTAGGGCGTCACCGGCCCATGTTCTTTTGAGCCTCCTTGGCTGATCCCAGCGACTGATGTTCGATACCTCTGGATTTTGATTGAGTTGAAGAGCCTCATAAAAGTGTTTGTATTGTTTTAAGTATAAATCGTTTACGTATGGAACATCTAAGTCTGTATGTAGAGTGTGATTCGATACATAGTACAGTGCGTCTACCAATTGCCTCAACGTTTTCGATTGGAACTGTTGAACCCTATTTAGGTTACTCTTCGCAGTGGCTCCATATACTTCTAATCCGTATCTCCAGACTGACGCTATGACTGAAAGATAAACTAGCCTCTTGCATTTCAAGCTCACTGGTGACCTTTTGCCTATTATGCTGTTGAGAGCCTTAAACTACATTACTAAATTTTTTTGATATATTCTTTCGCTAGAGCGCTATAATTATTGACATATACATTTCGATATTTATATCTACTTCATCCAACATTACTCTAAATTATTTTAATTTTATCGTTTTTGTATTTTTATTCATTTTTGGTTATTTTCCTTCGTTTAATTTATAATATATTTCGCAATACGTACATAATCGTACAGTTCTGTTCGTTTCGATAATTCCCGTTTTTGGTTAATTTTATTAATACGTATTTTTTTTTTTTTTTTGTTTTAAAAGCGGATCTTTTCCAAAGCTACTTTTACGGCAATTTTTGGAATTTTGTCTTTTATGAAAAATATAGGTTAATTCAGGGATGAATTCAGCGGTGGTTGAGGGGGGGGGGAATGCCCTTCTAGAGCCCCAAAATTGTCCCCTTCCCAAAACTTGATACAAGCTGTTTAAGAAAATTATTTTTATTCGCTTTGTTTACAGTCACGTCACAAAAGTTGCTACCAAAATATTTTGAAATGGTTCAATTAGTCTCGTATATTTTTAAATTTCAAAATTACGAGATTTATTTTTGACACGGAAAAATGAAACTTCATAAAATAACAATAAAAAAAAAAAAAAAAATGATCTTTTAAAATTTGACTTTGACGTTTGCTTGTTATTCTATGAAAAAACCTGATACGCTATTACTGCAAACGTGCGAAAGATGTACAATATTCGCTAGCTGAAAAAAATATTAGCTGTAGTTAGTATTTTTTGTCAGCCTTAAAAGGGGAACACTATCAATTCTGATAATCACGGTATCAATTTCGAAGTACATTGTGTACTTTTACACTTTTCAAATTTTTCTCCATGTGACATTTAGACGATTCTTCTAGAGGGGGCGATGAATTTTCAAAGGTGGGCACTGCCTACCCTTTCCCACTTCTAGCTACGCTCATGACCACGGCGTATTTGTTTATTATAAAAAGATAATGAATCCCCGTTGGAATGTTTTTACACAATATGATGTTCTTTAATGCTACAATTAGAATTAATAATTTTAAAACTAATTGAAAAAACATTCGTTGTTTATAATCGGGGTTATTTTACTTCAGAATTTATCGTTCACACTCGCTTTTTTATTATTTTAAATTACGTAATAAATCGTGTTTTACATATTTGGTTTTATTCAGGAATATCCCCCCAAAAAAAATATTCTCAGTAAAAATATTAAAAAAATCTCTGCCCCCCCTCAAGAACATAAATTGCCCCCTCCGCCGGAAACAGATCCCTGAATTCATCCCTGGGCTAATTTCTCTATAACTTTAATTGTCTTATGGAGTACTTCTTTATTAATTGTAAAATTTTATATATAAAATAAATACCTGGATAGCAAACAAAATGTAAAATAATTTACTTTAATAAATGAAAATGGATACCTAAATTTAAAGAAACGTTTTCGAGCATAGTTCCTCGGTTTCTAAAATAAGGTATTTATTTTAATATAAGTTATTTTATATTTTGTCTGTTATCGAGGTATTTATTTATTTTATATTTACGAGTATTATTAACAAACAGGTATGGATTTAATTACATTTAATTGTAAAATTTTTTACTCTTCATTGTAAACGTAAAAGGTAAATGTTCTGATTGCGTTGCTGGTCTATTTTACGTATAGATAGTGTAAAGTATATGCAAAGTGTCAGAAGTTAAAGTGGAAGAAATTATGAGAAAATTGGTTACGAAGTGCAAGAGCGTATTTCGGGGTGCGGTGCAGCAAGGATCGCTTTTCTTTTGATTTTCACACCGTACACATATTTTAGAGCATTTCTGTGACAATTTACCTGATTAATCGAAGGAGGGATTGGAGAAACTGTTATCGAAAAGCCGGAAGTCAATTAACGTCATAAATTTAATTAATAATTTATTGTAACGTTTGCAACATTCTGCGTGATTTTTATTATGTTTAAACAAAATCATGATACCGCACATAATGAACAAGGGAATGAATCAACGTAATCTATGTCTGTTGACCTTGAAGAGGATAGAAAGAACTGAGGGGAATGATAGATTTAAAGAAGCTCTTGTACTTTTCCTAATTTCACATAGGCAAAGTAACGATGTAGCCGCTTTTATAGAAAATAAGATTCAAGGGCGTCGCCAGCCGATGAGCCAGGGGGTGGGCAATACGATAGAAAGAGGATATGAGTTATAGGAAAAATAAAATTTATAAATTCTAAAGGCTTAATATTTTATTAAACAAGAATAAAATCTTAATTAAAACAGAATTTTCGTGGGTTTCTGCCAAATTGTCCATGATTACGCGCCTATGAATACTCATTATGGCCAGTTGATTAAAAAGTTTCAAGGCTCCAGGGGGGCTGACCCCCCTGCCACCCGCTGGCGACGCCCATGATAAGATTGTTTTATTAAATTTTATTCATTAGTAATTCGTACTGCGTCGTTAATGGTAATGTTGTTAACACGAAGAATCTAGACCTTATTTTTTGTCGTCCTTCGCACGAACAGGCCGACACTAAAATTGTTTATAGCATGCGTCTAAAATAAATTCAGATTCAACTGTTGTAGTAAAGCGCTCTGACACAGATATCGCTGTTATTACGCGTTGAGTAATTTGCATAAAATAACAGCAAAAGTTGATATTGCATGCGGCGTTTCAAAAAGTCGACTTACTATAGATGTGTGTAAATGCGCTTCATGAACTTTCAGGATTAGATCTGTGCAAAGCATTTCCGGGATTGCATTTACCGGTTGCGATTATAATCCTGCATTTTTTAAGAAAGGTAAACAGCGCTCATTTCAAGTACTTGCAAAAACACGGAGTTTCATTCAGCAAGGCTAGTTTAGGAGATATACAGGCGATGGTATTTTTACAAAAATAGAGGCATTTGTTTGCAGTATGTACGGATATGGGACACAAAAAAGAAAATAAATCAATAACGTCAGATAACGAAGGTTCCTCCTCCGAAATTATAAAGTTAAAAATACTGACGAAGCCTTTTTTTAAAAAAGCAAATTTGAAAAACTTTGACGCTTCCTGCCATCTTGTTACATCGAGCTTCTACAGCAAATGAGAAGGGCACAGTCACACCTGTGGAGTAAGCCAAGATTACCGGATCTAATTCAGTTTGAGCCCGAACACCGCGATGGGCTTTAACCGATGGCAAATACGACTTGAAGGCTCACAGTTGCCTCCATCAGTAAAAAATGGCATTTTAGATAATCAGGATGCGGAAGGTAATTTTCGATATACGACTCTTAATGGTATATATGATTTATTTAGTTCATTTAAATATTTATTATTTTCAGTTGATGACGAGGAGTCCGACACTATGATAACTATGAAGATCCAGAAATTGAAGAAAATGTACAACATACAAAACATGAAACCGACACTGATTATTTTATAATTTGCCACGAATAAAATTTATTTTTTTCCTTACAAAAATTAACATCTTTTGAGTTGACTTCTGACTTTTTGATAATAATAATTTCTGCAGCCCCCGTTTGATTAATCAGGTAAATTGTCACAGAAATGCTCTAAAATATGTATGATGTGAAAATCAAAAGAAAAGCGATCAGTGCTGCGCCGCGCGCCGAAATACGCTCTTGCACTTCGTATTTGACTTTCTCGTAATCTCTTCCCCTTTAACTTTTGATACTTTATACATACTTTACTCTATAGGTAAACAGTGTAATATAATAAATTAATAATAACTGTGATATAATAAACAATTATGTATAACAAACAATATAAGAACAAAATAAATTTCTTACTTAGTAACGTTTTCGGGCATAACCCATCAGCAGCTAAAACACAATTCACTCTATATGTGATCAGAGACAAAATCTAAATCCACATATATTGTGAATTGTGTTTAGCTGATGATGGGTTATGCCTGAAAACGTTACTAAGTAAGAAAGTTATATTATTCTTATATTGTTTGTTATAATTGCTATAACGGCGCTCGTATTGCTGTATGTTCTGCTGTCGGAAAAATAATGAACTTCATGTTTCACACGTTTTCGGGCCCGGCTAGATAACGTCCATACTCCGTACGGAGAGTAGTTGCGTAGTTGTTTTGACCCACCCTTTGTAATTCTACGATAAAAAATACTAGTGCGAAAAACGAACCGGTTCTATTTTCAAGAAAATATAAAAAAGGTAAAATTTAATACTGAAAATAGGCTCGAACTTGGTAAAACTTAAGAAAGGCAAAAAAAAAAAAAACACCTACAAAAGAGAATCTCGATTTCAGCAAAAACATAAACTACAAAAATTAAGAAGTGTTACATAAAATCTAAAAAATCACCGTTCTATTTCATTAATTAGTACTATACATATTAGTACAATTGCTACAAAAATTATACTCGATAAAATTAAAAATTGTACAGATATCCGTGATACCTTATTAAACTAACAATCCGGTTTTAGAAATCAACTTTTTTTTAGAGTCACGCAAGTTACTTTCTAATAAAACTGAATTTCCTTAATTACATCATTCGCGTATTCCGGTTAGCTATTTAAGTGATAGAAATTTTACTGTGTTCGAAGAAATAAAGATAATTCTATATCTCTGGAGCTTCTGAAGTTTCTCAAGTAAGCCTATTTCTTTTATTTATTAACGATAATTCAGAAATCGAAAATCTGGGAATGGCTTTGTATGCAGACAACACAGCTATTTACTGTAAATCATTTCAAACTGATACCAGTACAGAAGAGATTAACTGATGGTTTTAATAAATTAAACTCGTATTTTAATAAATGGAAAATTAAAAAGATCATGTTTTTCGACACGTCTATAATCGTTAACAATAATTCCACCCACTGGGGTAAATGGTATGAAGTATTTGTGAGCTATACTTGATGATAAACTTACCCCTTCAAATGTATGTATGAAGTCGTCGCGTTCGGCCTAGTGGCTAGAACGCTTGACTTCTGATCTTGGAGGTCTCGAGTTCGATACCGGACTATGACAAAAATATGCGGCCCTAGTTTAGTATACAGCAGTATAGGCGCAGTTGGACTGCAACTGTAGCGCGATAACAAGCGACTATAGTCAGTTCCAATTGTATTCGTGCGAGTGCGCTAGCGTCGCATTGAAATATTCAGCCGGCGAACAATCGCATCAACGTGAGTAGAGACCAGTCATCTTAGTTATCCTACTTTATTGAGATAACCTTTCTCACGTTGTCGGCAACACGGAAGCTAGGTTGCGCTCTTGCTTACGTGATTCTCAGTTGCACGGCTATCTATCCTCTAATTCTCCTCCGAATTAGAAGATAATCTCATACTCGAAATCGAGTGAGAATAGACGACGATATGTATATAATAGAAATTTGAGAGACGTGGTGCGAGAGGGAATGCGAGAGTGCTTGAAATCCTGCCCAATACTCGCTGGGTTAAGGTGCGGAATAAATCCTCTACTAGCACAATTAGGTCGTTTGTCGGTCAGGGGGAGGATACACGATCACGCGATTCGTCCGGAGAAAGGCTCACCCCCGATAAATGATGGTGATTGGTCACAAGGAGAACAAGAGAAAGTAACAAATCGGCGAGGACATCGAAACCGAAAAGAAACAAGATGAGTCGCAGCAGAGATCGATCAATGGTAATTGCTCCGTTAGCAAGTGTCTGCTTAGAAAGCTTGTAAATTACCTGGAGAAGAGAAATGGATAGTTTTTTTTTGTAAACCTGCCGCGCGAAAAGGTCATTAGTATTAAGACCATTTTCGCAATCGAAATCGAAATAAAAAGTTATTCGGAAGTCCGGGTTGTATCGGTATTAAATTAACAAATTAAGTCGTCTCTCAACTATTCCATAACCCGTAACCCGTGACCAAGCGTATACCTGTAATCATCCTGAATCATCGCCGACAAATAGGATACGTACAATTTATATTATTATTAATTTCGTTATTATCCTGCGTCATATTCATATATATTATAATTGTGTCTTTTTTATTAGCGGTCGACCGTCAAAGAAATATCAGTGTAGGGCATTCTAATATATCTCCATTTATAATTTCGAACAAATTATTTTAAAATTATAATCCAGAAAAAAGTATAATAAAAAATATATATTTTTTTTTTCGAATTGGCCATCTTAGGACCACGATATTTCAACTGTTTGAACTTTTGGCTTTCTTTTGTAACCAATATTGCCGCATTCGCTGTCGATGTTGCTCTTTTCTTTCTTCGGTCCACTGTTTTCCCCTTTCTGATTTCAGTTTAACCTTAAAGCTGACATATTCGGCTAACTTCTTTCTCAATGGGTTGCAGGTTTCAATATCACTTGATTCTATCCCAATTTCGTTTAAATCGCTTTCCACTTCCTTAAATCAATTCCATTTATTCTTTAGACTTTGAATGTACGTAAATATTTGGCTAATTAGCCTAGTAGTATATATATATATATATATATATATATATATATATATATATAAATAAAAAGATAAAATATATGTCCTTGGAAGTTAATTCTGCGGTGGCATCCCTGAGGGCATAGATAAAACAGTAATAACATTACAATATACAACTTACAAAGCTCTAAAATAAATGCTGCAAATTAATGCCTCCATTATAGACCATATGCACAAAACACTTAATCTACCTTATCTAAACGATTACAGCGAAAAATTTTTTGACTTTTGCAAACTTAATTTGGATCCAATCGTCAATAACATAGGCGACAGGCGTACTAGTCTGCGATTAAAATGCAATACAGACATAAACGTATCAAGCACATACTGCTGTAATGTGTCGCTGGTGTTTCAATGAAAATAAAATTAAATCAAATGAATTTATTTCTTAAATTTATAATAAAATGTTATTAGAATAAATTAAAATATTGTTTATCCGCACACGCGCTTGAGTAGTGCGAGTAGCAGAACTATGTATAATTATACATGAGCTATCAGCATTCAGATAGCTCATGTTTACAAAATAAAATAAAACTTGTGTTCTTATATCATACATATATTGCATCATGAGCTATCTGCATGTGCATGTATATCAGATAGCTGATGTTTACAAAATAAAATAAAATGTGTTCTTATATTATATATATATATATATTGCAAAAATAATTTTTAAGTCTATATTAACACTGTAGCTGTAAATAATTAAGTAATAAATGTTGTTATATACAGGCTTTAGTAGATAGAAAACGTTACTTCTACGAGATTAGCCAATCAGAATGCTTGTTTGTGTGTGTATAATTTAATGTACATTTCATATATGTTTGAACCATCTGCAGTGTTTATACGATTTAAAAGACGCATTGATGTATATCTGACTGAAATAATTGTGATAATAGCGTATACGAGGGGATATGTCTCTGCTTATACATTTTTTGGTATGTATTCACATCTGTCCAACCAAAAATAACCACAGTACTAACCGTTCTTGGTGTTTTATTCATATTCTAGCATACTTTTCTAGTGTGATGCTTTGCATATGAGTAACCAGACTGAATGATTGATAAAAACTCATTAGACTATTAACATGTAGTAATATACAACCATTTTAATTGCTATAAAGGATGCACTCAATGTACACTTTTTTTATGAGTTGTTTTTGGTATGTATTGAGTCTGCCATTTAATTATGCACGGCTCTATTAATTTATCACTGTATGGAGAACCAAACTCTTACGATACAGTAACATGTGTGCAGTTAATATGCTTTATGCAAGTTGATATAGTATACATGTGTGTTATAGCATGATGGTATGCATATAATAATGTAACAATGCCAATGATGTTGACACACGAACCTGTGTGGCCAATGTATTTGCATGTGTACACTTTCTAATGCAGTGAAGCAATATCTATCCCCAAAATTACCAATCTTAACATATCTGATACAATCCAGGTAACATACACCAGTTTAGTATAGATTGAAATTAGAAAATCAAACTGATTGTAGGTATTCAAATGTTGAAGAGCTATTCGTGTATTCTAGTCAAATGCTTAAAGTCTAACAACAATATATAAGAACTAATTTTGGCTGATCACATTATAACTACTTTGCAATGAGACAATGATTGATTGAATTAGCGAGTAGCACTCACCACGTTTGATGGAGCACACATTCTGCCTCTCACCTCCCAATTTTTATTATTTTGTCAGCGTAATCACTTTCCTGGGAATTCGATAATACGCATCTTCCCAACCAAACAACACCACCATCCCTGTAACTAACCTAAGCTGCTACATCACCACTTGCTTACAAATACCAGATCAAAAAAGCATAATAATTTTTCTGCAACATGATTTAAGATAGGCGGATGGAAGGGACACAAGGGAGACTGAACAATATTAAAACGAAAGAGTGAGGCAGGAAGCGGACTGTGATTAAAGCGGAAGCGAATTATGGAAGAAATAACAGAACGACTGATGCAGGGAAAATTATTAAATCAGGAAGAAGTCGGTGGAGAGGGTTGTATAGTAAGGTAAAAGGAGTTAGGATTAGAGAAAAGAGACGGATAAAAATCAGTCCAAAGTCATGGTGAAAACGAGGCAAAGACATTGAGAGGGGAATCTATCTGTTTGATTGACCAACATTTCATTCTAGGTTTCTAAACAGAGAATGAACTTTTCTATGATGTAAATAATTTATTAATAATTAACGCGATGCAAACGAACTTAGATGTAAAAGCGGTCTTTTAAAAATCGCAATGAGTAAATCGATAAATATGAATAATGCTGCCCATCCCAAATTAGATAAACGCTCTTGCGGACTATCAATGAAAAAAGAAATACATAACTAGCTTACCAATGACAAGTGACATACGGTATCATTTTAAAAAGTTTTGAGTGTCTGCATTTCTTTAAATTGTACATCAAAGAAATAGTAAGGAAACCTTGGTGAATTTTCTTTTAAAAAAATGCTATACAAGACTTGTGGCGATATTGTGACCGGCCGCCATAACCTTTACTCTTACTGGGAGTGGAGCTACCTTATTAGTACTAAATGTAGGCGAGAATCAAGTAGATATGGTTTTAGGAAGAAAACGGAAGTTAAAATGGAATCCACGAAATGGTTTCTGTTTTAACGGTGTGCAAGACAACGTGAATACGCTATATATTTCGCAGGGGAAAAAAATGCAGCAAAGTAATAACGCACACATTAAAAGCTATGTGTCATCACACTGAATTCCTAATTAACTGATGTGAAATATGTGACCAAGCTTGTAAATATGGCCAACCGGCAACATAGACCGAGTAGATGACGAAGAATCCACCAAAAGAAAGAAGACAGGAAAGAACAAGTCTGAATTGTGGAATGTGAGAACACTTCTTAAAACGGGAAAACTAGAAGTTAAAAAGTTAATAAAAGGTGCGAGACTAAAATATGTGAAACAAAGTGGAACGAAAATGGAGATTTCAATTCGGAAAACCGCATAATTGTATATATATAGTGGTAAGAAAAAGTATGGGGATGAAGAAATAGCACTAATGATGGGAGACAAGTGAAAAAAACCCCATTATAAACACATTATTACATAAATAGTAGACTGATTATGGTTCGAATAAAAGCAATACCGGAATAATATATACAAGTATATCTTTGCAACAGTAATGTAAAGATGAATAAGTAAAAAATAAGTGGATTTTTGTAGGCAAGGAGGTGAAGTAGGTACACGGTTGTAGAAAAGTTGATATCTTACATGAAACATAATTTTTTCCCCAATATATCAATATACGATAGTTTAAATCTTTGCAGATGACCTAGCTATCTTCATCTCCTGTTCGGACCTGTCCCTCGAAACATCAATACTACAGAAAACAGTTGACAGATTACAAGCTTGATCAGTTCACAACGGCTTCAATTTTTTCAACACGAAAATTACCGCTATACATTTCTGCAGAGTTCGTCGCTGTAGTCATGAAATTTCAGTCCAACTAAACAATGTAACCATTCTATCATCAGATACCGTAAAATATTTAGGAATCATTTTGGATGAGAAACGTACATGGAAACTCCATATTATATCAACCAACTAAAAACAGGCTGCACCAAAAAACTAAATTTAATTCGTAAACTGGCTAGCACATTGTATGGCTCAGATCGTTCTTTCTTATTGAGAATCTACCAAGCACTGATTAAATCGAGGCTCAACTATGGCGCTGTAGTCTACTCTTCGGCTAATCAAAATATCATCAACTCACTCAATACAATACATCATAGTGCTGCGAGATTCGCTATTTTTCCTACTTCTCCATCTGTTAGCATTCCTTTTGTGAAGCTGGTATTCCTCCTCTCAATATTTACAGAGACCGGAGCATTTTAAACACGTGGATTCGTCTTAAGTCGTCGATCAACTTTCCTTCGCTGAACTCGCTTCGACCATCACCTCATACATCGGTGCTCATTCTCTATAAGCATTAGATTCAATGCAATTCACTTTGCCGCCGACATTTCAACTAACTATAGCACCAACACCTCTATGGGTAAACCTAAATCTCGGCATAGATCTTCAGCTCCAGCAATTCTCAAAAAGAAAAACATGTTCCAGCGTTTTACGTTCCGCATATTACTGCATGATCAGCGAATATGACCGTTGCGAAATAGTTTTTACTGACAGTCCTAAAACACCTTAAGAGGAACAAGTTGTGGAATAACATCTGACAAAAAAATTATTCTCCGCTACTCTCTTCCGGCAGAATTATTTGTTATAAAATTTTTGAGAGAAAATGTAATAATTTCTGATCCTCACTCCTCACACCTCATATGTGCAGACTGATTAAACGCGATCACATCAATTCAAAAATACAATTTTCCTCGCCAACACCCAATAGCGAAGGAAATTATTCGCACTCTTTGTAGTACAAGTATCCGTGTTTCGTTCGCATGGATCTCATCACACGTTTGAATCCAGTGAAATTCATTCGCGGATACTGTGGCAAAAGAAGACTCGTTGTTCTTTCCGGTATCGAATATTGATGCGCTCAATTCGAGATACTATTCGACCATGGAAAACCATTCACC
This sequence comes from Icerya purchasi, assembly GCA_039619475.1. Lineage (NCBI taxonomy): Eukaryota > Metazoa > Arthropoda > Insecta > Hemiptera > Monophlebidae > Icerya > Icerya purchasi. The sequence continues at coordinate 526,841,127 of CM077115.1, read as the reverse complement.
AATCGAAGGAATGAAATCATTATCACAAGACTCCGCCTAGGTCACTCCAAAATCACTCATAGTCACCTCTTGTCCAGACAACCTATCCCCCACTGTGTTTCGATTCCAATTCTCCTGTCACAATCCAACATTTACTCGTCAACTGTCCCACCTATAATTCATACCGAACATGAATTCTCCAGTCGTCCAACCTTTTCTAAATCCTGTCTGATCGTCATGATAAAGTTGAACGCCTCTTACGTTTCCTCAAGATCACTAAACTATTCCACTCCATCTAACCCTTATCTTATCCGTGCCTCTGGCCTATGCGGCAGTACACGGCATGTTAATCAAAGAAGAAGAAGAAGAAATCGTATACTACGATATTTATTGTTTTTTTAATTTTTAAAAATAAAATAAATGGAAAAAATTAACTAACCTAAACTGCTTACAGTTCAAAATGAGCTGAACAGAGAGACTCCTATAGTTCAAAGTAAACTAAAATGAGCCTCTCATAGCTCATTTTGGGAAAATGAACCAGATTAAACTTTGCTGGAAGTGGTACAGGCTCCCTACTACATACATAATGAAAACAAATTCCTCTGTGGAGGAGACTATAAGTTCACCACTAGACGTTGTTTTGAAAGAACTATTTTCGAATTATTTGTGGCAATTGCCTAAGAAGTCAAATCTTTTCGTTCAATTACAGCCAATTCAGATTTATAATAGAACAAGAGGCAGAGTATATTAGACAAAATAAGAAAAAAAGCAATAACAAGTTTAATTCACATCCGTAAGTATTTGAAGGAACATATACTCTCAATAGCAATTTATGTATCTATTTTTTTTTTTTTTTTTTTTTGTGGGCGTCCAAAATTCAACCCATCGGCAGTATGTATCTATTTGATTCAATACACTGATAAATATTTGCTGGTAAAAAGATCAATACGCAGTAAGGGAGACTGCGCTTACATCAAAGTAAATATGTATCTCTGTTTGGCTAATAAAATAAATATATAAAAAATACTTCAATTACAAATCAGAGAATGAAAAGAATGCAAATTTTTGTAAAGCAAAACAAGTTTCTCACAAGAAAGGACAAGAAAGGTTTATTTAGCCAGAATCTACATTATCACCAATTTTAGGAAAATAGAAAAAAATTTTTATTTACAGTTTAGTGACATATATGTAGTGTACATATTATCTGTGCTTATATTAAGTGTGTGCTTACCAAGGCACATGTTAGCTGCAAAATACTGCCTATTACTATAACCCTACGTCCTTCACATATAGCCTATATAAGACGAGGTAAAACTATTAGCCCACTCTGTTACACTCTTGATGTAGGTCAACAAAATTTCTTTCCCTTTCCTTGTGACCTCATAGTTCTCTCTTTCACCCGTAAACCCTCTTGTTTGTCAATCTTCCTATTTTCCCTCCTTGTTTTTCATCATGTTTAGTTGCCAGCAGCAGATGTGTAAAAAATATTCTTTAATTCGCCTCCATTCGATGGAAAATAAAAAAAAAAAAATGATATCCGCAAAACTGGAATTATCAATCTGGAATGTAACAAAATGAAAAGAAAAATTCCTATTCGTTAAACTGTTGAAGCGAGAAAACATGTCTTGAGCTGTCACGGTACAGAGGACACAAAGATAAAATTACAATGACCGGCTTGCTAGATTGCTAGATGCAGAACACGTGAAGTGGATAGGAGACCGAAGCAGTACAAGTTCCATTTTTGAATAGTTCATATTATAAAACAGTGCACGTGCAATTACGTCAATTCGAATAAACGCTATTAATTCATTTTGGCTCTGTTTGTATATTTCATACGGCTTCTGAGCCGTCAAGAAGATAAGCTAATAACAACAGAGCGACGCTTGCATGCTCAAACAAGTTCTCGCCGTAGCATAATGTTCGCAAGAACACATTAGACACAAATTGGCAAAATTGCAAACTTAACCGGAATACGGTAGTACAAAATGCGTTCAAGCTTCAGCGAATTATTATTTTATTAAAAAACCGGTTCTTGTCGAAATATATAAATTTCCCTATATATCGAATATCGGCAATTATCATCGACACAAACGAACCGCATAAATAAATCATCTGTAAAATTTAATCAAAAACCCGTTTACATTCTACAATTAATCCTTTTGTTCTCTCTGAGAATTTTATTTTTTGTTTTTATGCATTATATTTCGAGCCAGTCAACTTTGAACATTAAAAGCCAACGCAAAAATTAATTTTTGGTATTTTTAATGATGCAATTTCCCTTGAACATTATAATACGCTACGATATTCAGCATCAGCTTAACCCCATACTTTTCTTATCTTCCATTCTATTACTATTTCTTTAATAGTATATTTTATTGATCTGTTTTCAACTCAGATGTGATAAATCAAAAACTGGAAAAGTAACACGGGAAATAGTTCCAAACTTAGAAGAAAGACTACAAATGAAACATTTTTATACCGATTATAACTTCACTCAATTTTTAACCGGACATACGGGAATAATAATGGGGTGTCTATATGAAACGATTTAAAATTGCTGAAACAGACATCTGTATAGACTGTAAAGAGGAAACAGACGATTGCTTTCATTCGATTTTCGAATGCAATAAGTTTAAAAACGAAAGAGAAAAACGGAAAATAATAAAAAAAAAACAATAACCGAAATACGTAAAAAAAACCTTTTTTAATTTGATCAGCTTTATCAACCATGTAATGAATAACAAAACAAAACACATCAACAACAAATAATAACAGTAACAATCAGAAACTCTGGCTGAAAAACCGCAAGGTACAGCGGAGTAAATAAATAAATAAATAAATAAATAAATAAATAAAAAAAAAAAAATAGTATATTTTATAAATATGTATAAGCAGTGGCGGATCCACAAGGGGAGGAGGGGATATGGGACATGCCCCCAAAGAACCAAACCCTCTATGAAAAAATTTGTTATAACAGAGAAACTTAATTTATGCTATAAAAGATTTGTATGAATTTTACGCCTAGGGATTTTAATAATTAATATTTAATACTATTTTCTAGTAAAACCATTAATGTTATACGTTTTTATTCTATCTTAAATGTAATTATCATCAATCTTTTGCCATTTTTATTTATTTTTAATTTTTATTTTGTAATTTTAATTAAAAATAGTTCAATGAGAAATACATATATATATATTTGAACAAAGAGAATTCGGATCGGATTACTAACGAAAATAAAAAAGAAGTAAAGTGTCTAATAAAAATACTATCTTTCTTACTATTTCTAAACTACCATATTTAAGGTATAATTTTATAATTTCGTTTTATTTTTTTCATAACTAAAAATAAAACAAAAGTTAAATTAAAAATTATAATAATTATGTGTTTTTAAAACATTTTTTAAACATTTCTATAGAGGTCGCTATTTGATTTCCTTTATGAAACAAGGGGTATTTCTCAAATCTACTGCCTACCGTAGAAGATTTTAGGTAATTATATAATCCCCCTTCTTAGAATGTTCTTCTGGATCCGCCCCTGATATAAATATGTATACATAGTACCTGGGGTGACCAAGCGGATTTATTCTGGACTTGCAAATCAATTAAGGATTCACGAGCCCCACAAACATCTAAAAATATAAGAATAATACACATGTAATATGAAAGTAAAAATTGCGTACGTTACTCTATTTTTAAACGTTTTAATTGTGTTTGTATTTTTGTATTCTTGCATTTTTGCAAATCTTGGAACGCTAGGATTTCTAAAATGGCAAGGCCAATTTTTATGAAAATTGATACTCAAATAAATTTTTGGGCGAGGCAATCGGGACCACCAATAAGGAAGCAAAACAGTGACGTTACGTGATATTTTTCCTGCACCAAATGACGTCACATAGTTCGTTCTTCTCATAGTCGATGAGCGAACACTACGTATTTTGTTCTGTTTGTTTACTTTGCGGTTGTGTTTTGTTTTTTCTTAAAGATAGTTTTTCTTTGCAATTCTTGAGAAAAAACTTTTACTAAATTATTTAATTTAAATAGGCATATTAATTCTGTTCATTTAAACTATAAAGATAATATATCATTTTTTTTTTTTTTTTTTTTTTTTTTTTTTTTTGTTCCAATGTGCACCTGTAATGTATTAACAATTAGCACATGTGCGGGAGCCTATTAACAGGAATTAATAAGTTATTCAGCAGTAGCTCCTTTGAGCAGTCAGCTGTGTGCTAAGTTGTTCAGGTTACTGATATACTGAGGATATCACGGCACAACCTCCTTCCTAGCCTTCTGCGCGGTCTGTCCGGTAGCGTTGTTGTGAACATTCTTCGAATTAACGGGTTTTCATGCATCTGTAACGCCTGATAAAAGTTTTGATAATTTTGTTGATAAATTTCTGCTACTGTTTTCACGTTCAAGTCATGATGTATTTGTTCATTGCTTACGTAATATGGAGCATTACACATTGACCTCAATGTTTTCGACTGGAATTGTTGAATACGTTTACAGTTAGTTTTTGCGGAAGTACCCCACAGTTCGATTCCGTATTTCCACTTTGAGGCCAGAATTGTATTATATATTAGGACTTTGTTTTCCAAAGATAAGTTAGATTTTCTTCCAATTAAGTAGTATAAGGCTCTTGTACATGCATCGAGGTTTTTACGTAAATGCAATATATGCGGTAGCCAAGTGAGCTTTCTGTCTAAGATTATGCCCAAGTATTTAATTGAATTTAACTGTGGAATTGGTTCAAGTTCATATAGAACTGGTGGACACACTCCTTTGCGTAGAGAGAAAGTTATACTGGCTGATTTTGTTGAATTAATTTTTATTTTCCACTTTGTGCACCATCTTCCTAATACCTTAAGGTGCTGTTGTATTAACTGGGCAGCAATTTCCGGTCTCCTATCCGCAGCCATAAGAAGCATGTCGTCCGCATATGTGAAGACTGATGAATACGCTGTTGTTGGAATATCCGCAGTGAAGATGGAGTACAATACTGGACCAAGCACACTGCCCTGTGGTACAGAGGCTAATATCGGGTACCAATCAGAGTATTCGGATTTGTGACGTATTCGGAAAGTCCTAGCTTCAAGGTATGAAGCTAAGAGAGTGAAAATTTTCGCTGGAAACGATTTTTTAATCTTGAATAGTAGTCCTTGATGCCAGACCTTATCGAAGGCCTGACTCACGTCAAGGAAAACAGCTGCACAGTAACGACCAGTTTGAAAGCAAGAAGAAATCGCATCAACCACCCGATGACACTGGTGGATAGTGGAGTGACGCTTCCTGAATCCGAATTGATGAGTAGGAATTAATTTTGATTCTTGTATCGTTATCTGCATTCTCCGCAAAATAAGTGATTCTAAATATATCATTTATAAATGCGATGTAATGTAAAATATACCAAAAATTTCAATCTAAAATGCTATATGGAGAATAAACATACGACTGTATCGTGTAAAATAAAACATGGTAGCCATTCAAATATAGGTTGTTTTAAATTCCCGGTTTTCCCGATCCAAATCCTTTCGATTTCCTAGTTAATAGAATTGTTCATGAGTTTATGCAAATGTACTTTCGCCTGTATAATAAAAAACTCAACAAATTGAAGCGAAGCCAAATAAAATATTCGAGTTGGAAGTTGTTTTATTCATATTTTAAATATTCTACCGCCATAATGACCACACTTAAGTAATATACGCTTACTTTATTATTACAAAAGTTAATATTGAAATTTATAACAGGCTGATTTACCTCTTTCCCATTTAAATAATAGTTCTGTCTTTAAGATTTATTTGACGTCTGATATTTTGACTTCAAGAAGTTTACAGAGATCAAGCCTCCGCCAAAAGTTTTACTGAAAATGTTCTCAACCCTGTTTATAAATTGAAATACATAATTAAAAGGATTTTTTTTTGTTATTACTGATAATGTTTAGCCGCCGCAGTATATTTTATACAAATAAAAAAGAAATTCGTACTTAATTATTTTTCGCTTCAAATGTTTTTTTTTCATTGGCCATTTTTACTTTTTCTCCCGATTTCATAACCAAAATTTCCAGCTTATTCTGATTTTTTTCCCGGTATGCAACATTCTCGGCTTATTCCCGGTTTTCTCGGTTAGGTGGTCACCCTGTAAAATGTTTTGAATGTAACGTACACTTTAAAACAGCAGAAAATTTTATTGCACACGAATTGGATCATCACATAAAAATTAACCAGAGGAAACTGTCATTTCCGAATATGAGTGGTTAGTAAGACAATCATATATTGTATTATTTGATAAAATATAATTGAGAATATACAATGATGGTGTGCAAGAGGAAAAGTTAAAAATAAAAATTTAATAGTGGAAAGTATGCAAATTACCTATGTAAATATACGATCCATAAGGATAACGTAGGAAGAGATATAGACTAAAAGCAATTAATTCAATAACAATGAAAATTATTGAGAAGTACCTATATACAGTGGCGGATCCACGGGAGGGGGGGCAGAGCCTCTATGAAAAAATTTGTTATAACAGAAACTTAATTTATGCTATAAAAGATTTGAAAGAAAGAAAGAAAGAAAGAATTTATTAACCACGTTTGTTACAATTGTTAATACTTATTATAGAACGATTGTGTATCGGCCCGTTAGCCTCGCCCCAGACAGTAGTATAGACGCATCCAAAAAATCAACGTTACGGATAAATGTTAATCAATTGCAGGAAAAACTTACAAAAAAAACCGGCGTCATAATATAACATATGTTAATATTCACATCTTACCAGCTTATTATTAGCCCACTTATAAAATATTCTTTTACACACACACACACACATACACGCACTAAGCTCCGCCTACAGAATATACACTTTATATTTGCAACTCACTGCCTTACTTCAAAAGATTATGCTTAAGCCTACAGTGTTTATATTTTCTATACATATATTTTAGTCGCTTGGAATCGTAATTTCCGATTGGCCTAATTAGTTCATTACTGTGGACTTTACAATCTTTGCAGAATTTATATGTTATACCAAGGATGAAATCTTTTAAAAAAGTGATTCCTGTGTAATCATGCATATCCGTTACCTTTGCATACCTATTTTCTCGCAGTACGTACCTCAGGCACCTATTTTGTAGCACCTGAAGTTTCATATATGTGCTATTTGAAACAGATGACCACACAGGACGCGCATAGGTAATGACAGGCCTTATTAGTATTTTATAGATGATTAGTTTATTAATGCTGCTAAGGTATGATTTATACTTTAATAACGGATATAAAGCTGATATAGTTTTGTTATAAAAGATTTGTATAAATGTTACAACTAGGGATTTGATTATAACTTTATTTTAAACCCAACTGTCATTGATCTTTTGCCTTTCTTATTTAATTTTTATTTTTATTTTGTAATGTAAATTAAAATAGTTCAATGAGATATATATATATATATTTAAAATTGCTTACGAATGAAGAATTCGGATTGGATTACTAACAAAAATAAAATAAAAACAATAAAAAAAACATTTTTAAAAATAGCTTTTTATTTATGCACTAAAAAGAAGTATAAAATTACTTTATTAGTGTGCGACTACCAGATACGTATCTTAACATTAAAATCTGAAACTACAAAATATTCTGAAAAATAAAAACAGGGGCCGCAGATTAATAATTAAATATTAATATTATAATACATCCTAAGCCAAAACTACAATCACTATTTAATGTTATTCTATTGCTGTAATGCACAGCAATAGAACAACATTAAATAGTGATTGTAGTTTTGGCTTAGGATGTATTATAATATTAATATTTAATTATTAATCTGCGGCCCCTGTTTTTATTTTTCAGAATATTTTGTAGTTTCAGATTTTAATGTTAAGATACGTATCTGGTAGTCGCACACTAATAAAGTTATTTTGTACTTTTTACCGCATAAATAAAAGCCTACTTTTAAAAATGTTTTTTTATTTTTTAGTCTGGACATTTTACCATATATTTCAATAAAATACAATAAATTTAGAATTGTATTTTATTTTGCCTTATTTTATTCAATATCTTCATTATAGGACATTTACAGAAATTTGTATTACAATAATGGATTGCATTCTTTCAATTATATTGTCTTTTGTTTTTCATACAATAAATACGGAATCCTTAGCACATGAAATACAATGTTTGACTTATAGCGATCTTTCCAATGATATATCATATGACAGAAAAAACGTTTTCTTTTTGAAACTTTCGAGCTTTTGGCGCCCCAAGGGTCCGATTTTAAAGTTGGAAACCCAAATGTTCCAAAGTAAAGAAATACACAAGGATGCGAATTTTTTTTAACCTTGTTCAAAATTTTTAGCTATAAAGCTGAGTCACAAGCGGGGGCTACACGTAATTTTTTATGCTTCTTTAAACTTTTAGTAAACTTCCAATGCTTCGTTAAGAAAATGAAATACGAGTTTGCTCCGAACAGATAGCGCTCTTTCCTGTTGTATACCATATGCCCGGAAAAAAAATATTTTTTTCCAAAAATTGGCGCTTTTGAAGCCCTGAGGAGATAATTTTAAAGTTGGAAACTTAGATATTCCGAACCAAAGAAATATACGTGCATGTGCATATTTTCAACCTTGTTCAAAATTTTTAGCTATAATATTCGCGCTGTAAAGAGGGAGCTACATATTGGATTTCGCGCTTTTTGGAACTTTTCGTAAACTTTGAAAGTTTCATTAAAGAAATAAAATACGGTTTCGTTCTCGACAAATAGCGATCTTTCCAACAATATAATATCATATGCCCGAAAAAATATATATTTTTCCCAAAATTTCGAGCTTTCGGCGCCCCGAGGGTCTAATTTTGAAGCTGGAAATCCAGATGTTGCATAATATTGTATTGTCATCCATAACAAGCATTTCTGCAAAAGAACACTTTTTTAATTCATCCGGAAGTAGGTGAAAAATCGTTCGTAAGATTTCCCCCAGACAGACAGAATGACAGACAGACGGATAAAGCGAGTTAAACAGAAGCCTATAAAAAGAAGTAAAGTCTAATAAAAATACTATCTTACTATTTCTAAACTACCATATTTAAGGTATAATTTTATAATTTCGTTTTATTTTTCACCCCTAAAAATAAAATAAAATTTAAATTTAATTGTAATAATTATGTATTTTTAAAACATTTTTAAATTTCTAAAGAGGTCGCTATTTGATTTTCTTTATGAAACAAGGGGTATTTCTCAAATCTACTGCCTACCGTAGAAGATTTTAGGTAATTATATAATTTCCCTTCAAAATGTCCTTCTGAATCCGCCCCTGCTATCAAGGGCGTCGGCAGCTGATGCGCCAGGGGGGGGGGGGCAAGATGATAGAAAAAGGATATGAGTTATAGAAAAAATAAAATTTATATGTTGTAAAGGCTTAATATTTTATTAAACAAGAATAAAATCTTAATTAAAACATGCTTTTCGTGAGTTTCTGGCAAATTGTTCTACTACTTTGTTATAAAAGTCTTCTAAATTGTCTATGATTACGCGCCTATGAATACTCATCATGGCCTGTTGCTTAAAAAGTTTCAAGGCTCCAGAGGGGGGGGGGCTTATCCTGCCCCCCTTTGACGACGCCCATGCCTGCTATGTATATAACTATTTAACTTTTTATTTAAAACAAAATAATATCATTAACAATGAACAATACGGTTTTAAAAGCGATAAATATTTGACTTGTTGAAAACGTAAAAAATAATATAGAAACTGGAATTAAAATACTTGTGACTTTCGTTGATTTAACACATGCTTTTGATACAGTAATTCATAATGAATTAATAAACAGATTAAGTGAAATAAAAAAGTTGTATATTAAAATAGTTTATAAATTATTTGCAAAATAGAATAGCAGTATTGAGTATAAAGAATTTACAAGGAAGGGAAATATATATATATATAGATGTAGAAACATGGTCATCGCCAGGGGGGCAAGGGAGGGCCGTTTCCCCTCCTGAAGCTTTGAAACTTTTTAATCAACAGGTCATGATGAGCAGGGGCGGATCTACTCAAGAGCTTTTTTGGGCTGCAGCTCAGGGCCCTGTGGATACAAAGGGCCCCCAGCCCCCATTGAAAACAATAGATGATCGATATTGTGAAGGACAAAAAATAATATCTAAAATTAAAATTCAGAGATATATTTAACTTTAATTTTTCAAAATTATTTTTACCTAATATATATCATCCTTTTTCAGAGTCTACTTTAAAGGGTTGACATTTAACCTAACTGTGAGAAAATACTTTTCAAAATCAATATAGTACATATTACATATATATGTATACTAGGTAAATAAAAATAATTATAAATCATGACTTTTTTGTTTTTATTTTATTTTTCAATACGAAATGAACTCTATAATCGTTTTTTTTTTTTTTTTATTTTCGGAAAACTATCAAGTTCTTTGTTTATTTTCAGAAAAATATCAAAATCTTATTTTACAATATGTCTGCTAGAAAATATAAAAGTGGAGCTGAAAAATGACAATTACAGTTAGATCGAGAAAAGAAAGAAATAAATATGCAAAAATTGAAACTTTTTAAAAATTAGAACATAAAAACGAGAATGAAATAGCTACAAATCCACTAGCAAGCGAAAAGCAAAGGATCTTATCCGAAGAGAATCTAATCGAAAGGAGCAGAAAATCGCAAAACCAGGAACAAAATATAAGTGATGAAAATGTGCGAGATCTTAATCACCAGCAACCCTTTGTGAACGATATTGGTGCTCAGCAAGAGGACGACGGTAATACTGAGGCGGAAAGAAATTTAGAAAATATTAAGTTTGAGTTTGAGAAACATGTTGACGTGGGCTTGTGACCAATATTGCTAAATAATGATTTTATTAATGACATCCTCTCGCATGAAATGAATGACTTTCAAAATAAAGATCCGAAAAATAAATAAAAATACAAAGAACAAAACAGATCATTTTCAAATAGTTATTTCATTAAGAAAATGAAAAATGGCCAATTACTGGAAAAATCTTGGTTATATTATTCAACCAGGGTTGGTACTGTTTTTTGTTTGACTTGCAAACATTTTTCTAAAACCCCTTTTCAATACACGACCGGATTTTCCGACTGGAAACACAGGAACTTGTTTTGAAAATCACGAAAATTCTAATGAACACATAAAAATTCAATGTTAGTGTGGTTGACACGAAAAGGAAATAAGTCTGTTTTAGACAAGCAGCTTCAGGAGAAATTAAGGAAAGAAACAGAATATTATCACAATGTTCTAAAACGGATTATTGCAGTGGCAAAAGTTTTAAGTATAAGGGGCTTAGCATTTAGAGGTTCCGAGGAAATATTTGGTTCTTCACATAATGGTAATTTTATGGGTGCTCTGGAGCTATTGCCAAAGTTTTCGATCCATTCATTCGTGAACATATTGAACAATGAGAGTTGCGACCAAAACCGATAATATCGTACTTATCAAAAACAGTGTATGAGGAAGTAATTGAGATTATGGGCAAACAGATAATTAAACAAATTATAACTCAAATAAATAATGACGACACAAAGTATTGTTCAATTGTGATGGATTCAACCCCAGATCTGTTCTACAATGACCAACTTGCTCTATTGTATTGCGATACTATTTTCGGGGAAAAGCGTATGAAAGATTTGTATCGTTACAATTAGTAGTCATACTATAGCTTACATTTATTTAGTATTCTACACAACTTTCGAGAAACAAATGGACTATTACCGGATAGTTATAGGGGGCAGTCTTATGACAATGCTGATAATATGGAAAGTTAACTACAATGGTGTAGAAGCACTGCTAAAACAAAAAAATAAATCCGCGGATTATGTGCCGTGTGCTGCGCATTCCCTTAACCTAGTTGGCGAAGAATCTGTTAAGGTTGCAACTGAAATTGTGATACTTTTTGGAGTAGTGCAAAAAATATACCTTTTTGTTTTCTGCTTCGACCCATAGGTGGGAACTGTTAAATCGTGAAACAAAACTAAAATTTACATTAAAAAAAAGTTTAAGTCAGACCAGATGGTCTTGTCACTATGATGCTGCCAAAGCTTTAAAAAATAATTATGATGACATTATGAAAATTTTCAAAAGTTTCAGCGAAAATGAGGATGAGAAAGTTGATTCGCGAAATTTATTTAATACTGGCGAAACTCGATACTGCGATTTTGATTATTTTTTGGGAAGAAATTTTGGAGAGATTTAATTTAGTTAATAAAAAAATACAGAGCCCTGGTTTAGATATTTGTGTAGGCAACAAGTTAATTGTGTCATTAAAAGAGTTTGTAAACAACATAGGGGACCAATCAGATCAGAATCTAAAAGAATACGGAAAGAAAGCTAAAAAAATAAGTACTAGTGTGGGAACAGACTACAGTGACATACACAAGAGACGCATTACTTCAAAATTTTCAGATAATTCTACAAATAAAGTCTCAGTATACGGGTAGAAAAATTTAAAAGAGCCGCGCTAAACATCGCGTGGGATAAGCTGATTATGAATTTAAATAAAAGAAGCCAACAGTTCTATGAGACGAATAGTAAAAAATTCAAATTTTTGATGGATTTGTAAGACAAAAATATGGAAAACATAGATCTGGAAAGTGTACGTAATGTTACTGATTATTATCCAGATGACGTAGACAAACATTTGGCGAATGAGTGCATTCAGTTAAAATCGTATTTACTACAGCCTAAGCCAGAGTCTTACACCTCTTGCAGTGAAATATTTATGCTAATTTATAAAAAGAAACATGTTGATGTTTTCCGAAATTGCTATACCATCTTAAAGATTTTTTTAACGTTGCCAATCACTAATTGTGAAGTGTAACACTCTTTCTCCAGGATGTCGTATATAGAAAACAAATATAGGAAAACAATATCGAACTTTTCCATAAATTGTGATTTAACAAAGGACTTAGAACGTGATGAGAAAATAAAGAAATTTACAGCGTAAAAATGCAGAAAGGTTGCTTTATAATTTATCTAAACATAACTACACATAACCTGTCAATTTCTTTTGCAATAATGTCGTGCAGTTGCTGTTTGTATACACAAACACTAAGTCGTATTAAATAAATAAAATATTTTATTGTCCTACTTTTTTCCTATACCGTATACCTTCATCACTATAGAAAACGGTTTTTTGATAGAATGGAAATTAGTTGAGTAATTAGGTAGGCTCCTAAATGGCATTAGCCCAGGGCCCCACAAATTCACGATCCGTCCCTGATGATGAGTATTCATAGGCGCGTAATCACGGACAATTCGGAAGACTTATAATAAAGTGGTAGAACAATTTTTGCCGGAAACCCACGAAAATTATGTTTTAATTAAGATTTTATTCTTGTTTAATAATATATTAAGCCTTTACAACTTATACATATTTTATTTTTCCTATCACTCATATCCTCTTTCTATCATCTTGCCCCCCTCCTGGCTCATCGGCTGGCGACGTCCTTGTGTAGGAATATTTTAGAAAGGAAATGCATCAGCTTTGCTATTTATCATTGTTGGCATCGAAAAGAGCGAGCTATGTGACGTCATTTGGTGTAGGAAAAATATTACATAAACGTCACTGCTTTGCTTCCTCGTCCTGATTTCCTCATAGATTTGGACCTGTAGAAGGTTTACCAAAAAAAAAAAAAAAAAATACTACGTCATTTGAGTAAGTATTATTTAAGTAGGCCATCACCCAGAAGATTTTTTTTTCTGTGTGATGTCAATCATGTCTTCTTCGAATGTTCCTTACTTTCTTCAGAACGTTCTCTCTTCTATTCTCAGCTTTTGGATCTTGGTCTTCCTACTTCATACTCTCTCATTTCCTTCCTTGTCAGTTGTTCCTATTCTAGCTTCTTTCATTCAATCAATCTCGTACCAGATTAAAATGTAATATGTTATTCTCCTTTTGAGCTATTGCTTAGATTGCTTGGTTGGTTGGGCTGTTGCTCTTCCTTACGTACCCATAAAAAAAAAAAAAAAAAGAAAGTAGGATTGTGACATTGAATGAAAATAATTGATTAATTATTAATCGATTTTTCTCTTTTCAATATAAATCGATCTGCAAAAGACCGATTTTAGAAAAAGTAATCAATTTTTGTGGAAAATTCGATTTTTTCTATCATTTGAAAAACTGCATACTTTTCTATATAATAATAAAACTAAGAGATTAACAATTCGTTAGAATAAAAATAAAATAAAACGATAAGTATAAAAAATAAACAAAACGGCAATCTTCTGGTCTCAAAACTAAAAAAAAAAAAAAACAAAAAAAAAACAAGCAAATCTCTCTTTAAATTTTGACTTTAAACAATAAGAAAACTAAAAAGAATTATTGCCATAAATTTTCAGTTTTGGAATTTAAAAACAATAATTTTGGTAATTTCTTCCCTAAAATACAGTTTCATGTTTTCTTGACAATATTCCCCGCTTTGGAAAATATAATCTTTCAGCTAGCGCAGAAGTGGCCATTACAGAGAGCTGTTTTAGCGCCAACTCGGTTAGCTTAGGAAAAGTTCCTTCAGAGCTCCTCCATATATCGAGAGGATCTACCTTGAGATTTGATAACGGTGCCACAATTTATAGGTCCAATTCTGTACTTTTGGCCCTCAGTAATTAAGTATGGAACTATAAAAAAGAATGATTTTTGACAAAAAGGTTCCATGGATTCATACCTCATGTATAAGAAAAATGCAGCAGAGACTCACGAACTACTGAAGACAACGAAGAGCTGACTTGGAAGAAATTTTTGTGGTAAATTCAGTATAAACACACCCTTAAAAGAACTATCGACATTAACGAAACGTTTCAGAGGTAAATACCGATGTAGCAATAACATGACTGATGACAGGTGGTTTAGAGAATTTATCTACAGTACAGCTGCAGCATACGCTCCTAATATAAGTGAAACGGCAGAAGTAGACCAACCATCAAATAATACTGAAGTACATTGTTTTCTACAGTCTATTTCGTACGTAGAACTTCATTTTGTATTGCATAAGAAGAGTGATTCTTCTCCAGGATTAGATGGTTCCGTAATTAAAAATTTTAGCGAAAATTCAAAAAAGATCCTAGTAGACATTTATAACTAGCTATTACATTCATGTGCAATCCAAACAGATTGGAGAGAGTTTCTAGTTATTCCCATTCAAAAACTAGTACAACTGATCACAGAGAAACTTTCATTTAGACCAATTTCTTTTGTTTCCTGCAACAAGAAAACATTCGAATTTATAGTTAAGAATGGTTTGCTATGGTGGATAGAGAATGGGGATATTCTCCTCTCTCCTATATGTTTGGATTCCGTTACGGAAGAGGAACTTTGGATTGTTTAGCTTCATTCCTTACCAACGTTTATTTATCATACATAGACAAGGAATTTCTCGTGGCTTCTTTCCTGGATATAAAGGGAACGTTCGACAAAATTTCTTTACCTATTCTATTTGACCAGCTATGTACTATTAATATTCCTGTTGTTACGGCAAAATATCTGTGAAACTTATTCTTAAATAGACGTCTTTATTTTTTAAACCATGCTACTAAAAAGATAGAGAAACGTACTTCGTATAGAAGACTTGTGCAAGGATATCCTGTATTTTTTAATATCTATATAACTCGAATTTTTGACAAACAGCTGGCTCCTCAGTCGCGTATGTTTCTTATGCTGACGACTTTATTGTATATACATACAGAAAATATTTTTTTAAACAACCAAGTCTCAGTCAATATATGTACAGATGCGTTTGAAAATATGGGACTCGATGTATCGCCTTTTAAATCGTCAGTAGCTATTTTTACCCTACGGCCATTTAATAGGCAAGATATCTAAATTAAAATTCAAAATCAATCGATAGAGTCTACTAATTGTAAGTGTGTGAAGTATTTAGGTTTACAGATCGACTCCCCAGGTTAACCTGGACCTTCTATATCAGCACACTAGTTGAGCAGATCATTAAAATTTATTCTCCATTAAAAGCAATCAGTAATTCATTGTAGGGAGGAGACTCGCACACGGTAGGTTTGCTTCAGAAAGTAATTATTAGATCTAGGTTGGATTATAGTTCGATTTTCTATGCAGCTACCTCCAACATACAACTTGAGAAGCTGGATTCCTTACAGAATATATGTTTGAGATTTATCATCGGTAATGTTAGATCATGCCCTACTGTAGGTGTTAAAATAGAATACAAAATTCCACCATTTTACATCCGAAGAACAGCTCTAATAAATTTCTAATTAAATACTATAATTACATTAACGATCCACTTATTTTTAAATTAATGCACTTACACGGCAACTAGCGGTTTGCTAATAATAAAATGTCCTCTTATATCAGAAGAATTAATAAATACTCTAAAAGTTAATTTCGGTACTTCTTCTTAAGGTGCCGTACGCTACATAGCGCGTTGGCTCAACCTATTCGTACACTTTTAGCTATACCGATATAGATTGTGTACCAGGCAATTATTATATGCAACGCAGGTGTACACACGCAAGACTACATTCGGAACTGATTGTAGCCGCTTATTATCGCGCTACAAGTGCAGTCCCCGTCCGGTGTGGGTCTGCTGTGTACTGACCTAGCGCGCATATGATGTTGTACGTGGTAGTTTGCCATTGCCTTCCACGTGATTATTAGCGATTATTTATTTATTTAATTCTTGTAATAAGTTCGTCGTCGCTCGGGATCGAACCCGTGACCGCCATATCGGAAGTCAAGCGCTCTAGCAACTAGGCTATCGCGAATTTCGGTACTAATTTCTGTTTTTCCTTCCAGATATTTCAGCATAACTTATCAATTGGTTAAATTAGATATTGATATATCCTCTTTTATAGATCTGAATAAACAGTTAATGCAATTAATTCATGCTTTTCAGTTGTAATGGAATTCCACAAGTTTTCACCAATAGAGCTAAATTCTATGATTCCAAAAGAGATGTGGCAACATTTATTACGCGTGACATCACAGCAGAAAAATTTAGGCTTCTATCTAAGGCGTCTATATTCACCATAGAGCTATTGACTATTGATCGTTCCCTGTCTTGGTTTCATTCTATTCCTTTCAGTCGTCGCGCTTCTATTGTCTCCCTAATTCGTCTCCGGATCAATCATTCTCTCCTCTCCTCCTCTCGCTTTCGATTTGCTCTATCGCCTTCTCCTGATTGTTCTCTTCACGATTGTGATCCTCCTCGTACATGTGATGCTGATCACATTTTCTTTGAGTGTCCTGCTCTTCTTAACGAACGCTCCCTTTTATACAGTCAGCTCCTGTCATTAGGTCTCCCTACTATGCCCTATAACTCTTCCTTTATCCTCTCCTTTCCTTCATCTTCTGTGGTGTCCGCACTGCTGTTCTTTGTTGCGTCTATTCATTTCTTAGCTTAGTTTTCTTGTTGTTGAGTCAATGCCGCTGGCGCGCTCACACAAAAAAAAAAAAAAAAATACTATTGATAAAGCTTACAAATACATTCTTCATGTTCTAAATTGCACGGAGAGCTTTGCTGTATGTTCTGACAGTCGCGGTACACTCCTAGCTCTCCGACATAGACATTTTAATTATAAAAGTCACCCTTTTATTTACGATAACAAGATTAAATGTGTTCAGGTAATGCAACATAAATGCGTAATTAAGTTTTGCTGAAAATTAAAAGTCATTGTAGCATAGGGCTTAACGATCAGGCCGATTATGAATTTCCACTTATACCATCAGTCGATCTGATCGATACGGTTAGGAAGGATAATACGTCTGATTGGATACAGGCTATACAAAATTGCCCAACGGTAGGCAAAGTTTATCTTTTCAGACTTCACTCCCGAAATTTCCTTGGTTTTACCAAAATTATTCATCAATACCGGCTAGTTCAGTTTGTAAGTTTATCAAAATTATTTGTCGGTTACGCATGGGACACTCCAGGGTGTCGTTAAATATCAAACCAACACAATAATTATGCGTCTGCCAATTTCAAAGAGGGCATTAACCATTTATTATGTAACTGTGAATTATTTGAAGTTAGAAAATCAGTTCTTGTTAATGATTTAATGATAGAACATATCTCCCCACCATACTGTACACATCATATACTTTGTCGCGATACGGGACTTCCTACATTGTTCAAATTAATTTATAACAATCAAATTTTAGGTTTAAGTTGAAGTAATTCCTCCTCTACATTGACTAATGCTTATCATATACCTATAAAATATATATATGAAAAAAAGAAATAAAGCATATAAAAAAAAAAAAAAACGTTTTATTTTGGATACAAGTCGGCTAGGGTATGTGATCGATTCCGGTCATAAACCCAAGAATATGTAACGAATGTTACTGTATTAAAGTATTGAGCATTATTATTTATACTGTTAATGTGCATTCCATATTTCTGCTGCTCAGTCGAGTTCGAGAACATAATTCATCTCGGGCTTGGTTTGGTTGGTTTCCTGCTCCTAGTTATTCTATAATGGCATTCGTGGTTTATGGCAAGACATTTACGGCCATGTCTGCTTGATATTTTTTTATTTTGTAAGGAGTAATATTAATTTTATTTGAATAGCTTGCATGAATGGTGAAGCAGATAGATCCTGCTCATGCGTCTTCATTAATCCTTACTATTCCAATAATAATAAAAGAAATCAATCTTTAGTTTTGTGTTTCTATTAATTTGATAATGGCCAAATGGTTTACTTCCAGGACAAAAAAAAGTATAATACGTGACATTAATAAAATATAAAGTCGTTAAGACAAGAATGTTAGTTATCTGAGTTATACAGTTGAATTGTTTTTAGAATAAAGGTGCACTGTAACCAGTCACCAAATAAAGCAACTCAGCTTTAGCGAGAACCATGTTGCTCTCCCCAGTTGTTTTCTGTATGTTCACAGTCTTAAAATTCAAATACAGTTGTTTTTTTGTTTTTTTTATTTTAAAAGTAAGTTATGGGTCTCACAGGGCAAATATGCCCGTTGTGTGAGTGCCCAACGCTCTTATCAACGTTTATTAAAATAGATCTTTAGTACAAAAATTAAAACTAACTTAACTTATTCCATAAATAACAATAATAACAAAACTGGCATTATATTAAAGTAATAGTATATATACGTAAGCCAATAAATAACGTACCGTGTAATACGCATCTGTACACCAATACTTGCGGACAGCTTAATATTTAAGATCGAAAAAAACATGATCTGTGAGAGCTTAAAATCCAGGAGGAACACGACAACGTCAAAAACCAATAAACCGTAAACAAAAAAGCACCATTAAAATGTAGCGAGATAAAGGACGTAACTTGATCTTCAGTCTCTGTACCACTCCTTCAACCATTTTTTCACCTTCTTTTTCCACACACAATTTTTTTTTCCCCTCTAGTATATGATTTGGGATTGTACTAATTAATTTGATTAGCATTGAGTCATCAGTGTTATCAATTCGTAGATTTACGCGGGAATAGATGTAATATGTATTACTTTGGTTTCTTGTTAACCGGATTTTTTCCCTGGATGGTAATTTTATGTTATTGACATTAAATTCTAGTAATCTACAATAGAAATAGTACATTTTAAGGCTCATTTCATCATTTTCCTTCCATACATAATTGATCTAAAGTCGATTTGCTTCCAGTGGGGGAGTATAAGTTTCAAACACCTCTTCTGTATTTTACTTATTTTATTTATTTCTGTTTTCTTAGCCTCGCCCCATATTTATATTCCAGACATTATTATTGAATTATATTATATACGCAGAGTTCGATAATACCTGCTTTATTTTATATAAAGCTGGAATTGTCTGTTTTATTTTCGAGTTTAAACTTTGGATATGTTTTTTCTAGTTCCAAAATACAATCTCGCGAAAGAGTACCTATATTTGTTCAAGCGTGATCCATCAAGACAATGTAATAAAAGCATCAATAACATAATATCACGTTTATCCATCCGACACACTACTACATATATTTAGATGTATTTCAACCACACGTGCTACAAGTAGCATTTGCACTGAAAAATTTTTAAACAATTTGTATTATATATTTTCAAATATATTAAATTAATTTACTTTTGACATTAATTTCACTAATCTTCTTCTTCTTCTCGTGCCACCCAATTCGGGTATTGCTTAATCATGGTGTATGGATTGGATTATCTGCTGAAATTGATTACGATCTTTTGCTATCCTGACTAGATCTTCTGTTCTCTTAATTCCGGCCCATTTTTTAATATTATCTATCCAAGCGGTCTTTCTTCTTCCTTTTAGCATGCCCATTATTATTGTCTGCAGTAACTTGTATTTTTCACCTCTCATGAAGTGTCCAAAAAATGTTATCTTCCTTCTTTTTACTATTGTCATTAATATTCGGTTAGTTCGCATTAGCTCCAGTACTTTCTCATTTTTTAACCTTTTCGTCCACGGTATTTTCCACATTCTTCTGTAGCACCACATCTCGAATGATGATATACGTTTCCTCATATTTTTCTTTATGGTCCATGTCTCGCTTCCATACAGTAGCACTGACCACACGTAACATTGCAATATCTTGTTCTTGATCCTTAGGCTTAACTTCCTATCGCAAAGGGTGTTTTTTAATTTCATAAATGTGTTTCTGGCCATCTCTATACGAGTACGTATTTCCCTAATAATGGTACCTAAATAATAAATATAAATAAAAACAATGGATTTCATTCTTTTAAAGTCTAATCTAGAATGTTCACGTGCGAATTAGAACACATAAACGAGTCGCCACTGAAAAAAAGCTTTACTAATATCGTTCCGAGTCACACGACATTTGGAAGAAGCTGCAAATAAATATTCTCATTAATTTTTAGGATTCCGTACACTTATAATGTACAGGGTATCCTAATAAGATGATTCAAAAACGAAAAAAATATCAAACAGAATTCAATAACTCAGGAACGATTTGACTTGTAAACTTCAAAATTGGATTATAAATCATAATTATAATTTTCTTTAAAACAACTTGTCCTGGACAGCAAAAACCCCAAAAAAGAATCGTTAAAAATATATAATATGGAATTTTCGAAAGACCTCAAAAATCACTTAAAAATTTATAACTCGTCATCAGATAACTCATTAAAAGTGTAATTAAAAATTCAAAACAATGCAAAAGCTCATTCATAAAACAAAAAAGTGATCTATAAAAAATTATTTAACCCCCGCCTTTTTTGGGAAAAACAGCAAAAAAAAAAAAAAAAAAGTATGTTCATATAAGTAATAGCCCGAGTGAAAAAATTGAGAAAACCAAAATGCATCTCAAACAAATTTCATAATTAGGCCCCCGAAATTTTGGAAAAAAATACCTTTTTTTCCCCCAAGCGTGTGGTATAGAAGTGGAAAGATCGCTATATGATAGAAACTAAACTACATTACATTATTCGTTAATTTTTTTTTTTTTAATATTCGTTAATGTACTTACATTGAAACATAAATATAAAACATGCAATTGATAAAAATAGTCTGTCGGTAATGTTTTTTTTTTGTTTTTTTTATTTATTTTTGTAGGAGCGAAAATCGAAATAAGACTATAGCCTGAATTAATATAAATAAATAATAAAATCTAAAGGAATAGATGAATGTTGGAAAGCAAACACGAATGTAATGTGAACGTAAATGAATAGAGACGGAAAAAGGTTGTAATAAACTGTTGTAAATAAAACAGAGACCTGTTTTACATTATCGCTCGATATTCTTTTGAAATACGACTTCAGTGTGAAAGATAAATAAACTTTTACGACATATATTTAAGAGTTCTATTAGCAGAAAGAAACTGATCAAGATAATTAGTATTGCTAATCAGTTAAATTCTTTATAGCCTTATGTAAAATATTATAAACTAATAGCTCTCTGCCATTAAAACGTAACATAAGTGAACTGACTTTGGTTCCAATACACACTCGATATTTTATCTTTCTTTTTCATTTATATTTAGCAAGTTTATTTGGTGATATATTCTTTGAAGTTTCTTTTATTACCTAGTTTTGATTAATTTGGTGTTTGCATATATACATATATACATATATATATATATTATTTTTTTGGTCAAAAAAAGTTAAACTCATCATGTATACAGTATCGAGTTTAATATTTTTTTATAATTAAGCTTTCTAAGTTCAAAAAAATTTCGAAAAAGAGCAATAAAGTCATAAAAAATTTTTAAACATATAAAAATACACATTTACAAGAATGCTGGGTGAAAAATATATACGATATTACAGATTTAAAGTTTAATACCTTTATTTTGAATTTAGTATTATGTAAATGTAAATTATGGTTATCTTTAACTTAACATACAGAATCGTCAGCGCATGAATCATCATGTTTGACTGACCTTGTTAAATAACTGCCTCAGCTTTCTCATATTAGTTTTAAATTAATTAACACTTTCTTTTTCAATTCATAGTCTATGTTTATTTTTTTTTTGGCCTTAAATCAACTAACAAAGCAAAAAGTGTAAACATATCGAGAAACAACAAAATTATTGTATGCGTGATTATACAAAAAGAAGAATAGTCCGGTGGGAACCTGTAGAGACTGTCAGTTTATCTGGCTGTTTGATCTTCCAACACACTATCAGTCTAAACTAGTAGATCAGCCAGAAAATGTGTAGAAGTTTTAATAATTAAGTAAAGTAGATCCAATACTCTCGGAAAAGCGCAAAAGACTGTGAAATTAAGCTATTGCAATGTACTTAAGGATCTAATGGCACTGATGAGAATAAAGAAGGCCAATTCCTTTGTTCTTGGGGTCCACCTTTACTTTTTCAAATTTTGCTGGCATCAAATATTAAATTTCAGAATACATATACATCGCTGGTACAGCGACTTACGTCTGAAACAAAATAAATCTGAAACCAGAATAACCTATGGTTTAGTAGTCGAGCATCTTTACTAGTAAGCTACCGCGCTACCTGAACTCTTAATAGGAGCAATGAGCTTTTTCTTTTTAAAAGAAAAATGTAAAAAAAAAAAAAAAAAAACGAATTCCCAAAATGCTAAGAATTTAAATAATATCTGGTTAAATAGTGACGAAGATGAATTTGGGTACCCTGTCCAGACGGAAGAAGAAATAGCGACTGTCGTAAATGAACGTTTAGTTGAGGATATGCAGCAAGATTCTTCTGATAATGAGGTTCCAAGACAACTGCGAAGAAATCCAAGAGAAGAGGCTGTAAAACTAACTGATGCTAAAAATCACGTTGATTCATTATTAAGGTTGTGTAATACAAACAGTGAAATTAATAAATATTTCTTCATGTTAAATGAAATCAAGCAGCACATTGCGTCAAAAGAAATTCAAAAACGATACACTCAAAAAAAATTTCAGACGTTTTCAAATTAAAAGGTATCCCGTAAATAATATACGTACGTAAATAGTGTATGTAATACAGTACTGTATTTAGTGTTTTCAAAGAATATGTAATTTGTATAGTAAATTAGTACATGTAGTATACATTTTGTAATCAATTTCTATTAAAATTAAACATAGAGTAATTAAAATTTTTCGTTTTTATACTTCTTATTTATTACACCGACTTAAATTATTACCTACACCTACGGTTTGAGATTTATCTAAATTAAGTACACGATGTTCGTAAAAGTTCGGAATACATGTGATTTTAGAAGTGTTCGATAATTCGGAATTTCCGTTAATTTGCGCCGACTGTGGTCCGGATTAGGTGGAATTAGTGGGGTTTTATTGTATATATACGTACACACACTTTTTTTAGTAAATTTGTTTTTTATATTCTTCTCAAATGAATATGGTAATTTTTAGTTTAAACACGCGAAAATATTTAATAGAAAATTATATCACGTTAACTTACTGTTTGTTAATAGGTAAATTTTAATAAATGAAATCGATAAAAACTTACTTAATGGCAATCCACAGAGACTCGCGCTTATCTAAAAACATTTTTGGGAAAATTTCATCATCAACTAAATGGAAAGTAATGACATCAATAGTTAAACGGGTATTTGTATTGAAAATTTTAAATATCAACATAATTAACTATCGGATTTAAATACATCAGCAGCCGTACATTTTAATAAACCTTACAAACAAATTAACATAAAGTTTATACCGGAATATTAATTTAAAAAACTCAATGAATTAATTACATACTTTTTATGAATTTTAAACGCGTACGTTCTGCAACTTAAAATTTTTGTAATTATCCTTGTATTTAAAAACGAAAACCCACTGGAAGTTGTAAAGAGCTTACTGCTCCGGTTACATTTTAGTAAAATTGTTAAACAGTCTTGCACCCAAAAACCTCAATCAAAATTGTACGAAATATTACTTTTAATCTACAATCCAATTGACTCTGAAATAGTTTAGAAAAGTGTTTTATGAATTTAAAACACTTGCAATATAAAAAAAAAAAAAAACGAAGTCCCTCACGATAAATTAGCAAGATTATTATAACGGATGTGAGGACATATATGATTTAAAATGAATAATTTTTTGATCTAATTTAAACATATTTACTGCTCCGCTATAATTGATCTAATTCTTAAAAGGAAAAAAGAATTGGTGAACTAGATAAAATAAAAAACGTTTAATTAATATTACGAATTTTTATAGCGCGAAAGTATAATTTTTAAATGACTAATTAATAATAAAAATATCACAATTTTCAAATTCGTAAATGTAAGCATATATAGTGTACTTTTTAGATTTAATGATACGTAACTTAACGAAAAACTATACAAAAATGTATAAAAAAGAAGAAAAAAAAATCGTCAGGTAAAAAGCAATTTAATTATTCTTTTATAATATATTCGATTTTAAAATATTTACAGTGTGTTTAATGGATTGGACGGTGACTTCAACCACTCTTTTCTCAATAATTGCTTTACTTGGGAAAGTCGTAATGTAGGATTCTCAGATATTAACCTAGGTAAATTTTCTTCTTCAAATTTTGCAAATGCAGCCTTTATGCGTTTCTCAGGATGTTTGTCAATTTCCAGTTCCTTAGAGCTGTAACACAAATAACATTTAACGGCATTTCTTTAATTAGATACATCACATTATCAACTTAATCACGTTCTAAACACCGTATAAGATATATATATATATATTAAAATATTAAAATATTATATGATCTCAAGAAATTATCAATTTTTCTTAAATGAATTTTTAAATCTAATTTATTTTAAATGAAATAGTTAATCATTCCTAGTCGTAGTACAATGAATTTTCGAACAATCTATAACCAATTGCTAATGAAAAGAAATTTTATATTTTCAAAATGGTTGCATTTGATCAGCTCCCTACTAAAGTATTTCATCATTTTCAGGATTTTTTTTTTTTTTTTTTTTTGTAAAACAGCCCCTTAACGGAACTGTGTATAGTTATTACAATCTTAGAACTATTTCGGAATAAGTAACATCGAAAAAACAGGACTCTTTTAACATACATCGGAAAATAAAAGAAATAACAGGTCTACTCAAAAAGAAAATCCCAACAAAATTAAATAAGGATGACGGTACATTAGCATATGATGTAAAAGATAAATTACAAGTCTGGGCAAGATATATAGAGAATATGTTCAAAGATACAAGAAATATAAAATTAACGCAAACACCCAAAGACGCAAAATTGGAGATTTTACAATCAGAAGCTGAATATGCTATAAAGTTAATAAAAACTAGGAAAGCGACAGGCCCGGACAACGTACCAGCCGACGTTATCAAAGTGCTAGACAATACAAACATCTCAAGATTAACGAAAATTTTTAATAATATATACAGCACAGGCGAAATACCCAGGGAATGGTTAGAGTCAGTGATTATAAGCTTACCTAAGAAATCACAGGCTAATACATGTAATGACTACAGAATGATCAGCCTGATGAGCCATATGCTGAAAATCTTCTTACGTATAATACACATGAGAATACGCAATAAATGCGAACAAAATTTAGATGAATGCCAGTTCGGTTTCCGACAAGGTTTTGGAACCAGAGAAGCTTTAGTCGCAGTCAATGTACTATTACAGAAATGTTGGGACCAGAGACGGGATGTGTTCATATGTTTCTTAGACTATGAAAAAGCTTTCGATAGTGTTATGACAAATTAATACAGTTATTAAAACAAAAAGACATAAACGAATATGATCTGAGGATAATACAAAACCTATATTGGGAGCAAAATGCTAAAATTCGTATAGATGATATGGAGTCAGAAATAATAAACATTTGCAGAGGGGTTAGACAGGGGTGTATTTTGTCACCTCTATTATTCAACCTATATGCTGATGCGATTTATAAAGAGGCATTTCAGAACAAAAAGTTTGGAATTAAAATAAATGGAAAACGTATTAACAATATCCGATATGCAGATGATACCATACTGTTAGCGAATTCCTGCAAAGAATTACAACAACAAGTGGAAAGAATCGACTTCATAGGAAAACAATATGGGCTCACTATAAATGAAATAAAACGAAGTTTATGATAATAAGCCATAACAGGAACCGCAATGCAAATATCACAATCAATGGAAAAAATATATAGAAGAAGTTGTAGAATTTAAATACTTCGGTAGCTACATCACAAACACCCTTGATCCATCTGTTGAAGTGAAACGAAGATGTGGCTATGCTAAAACAGCTTTCGGAAGAATGCGAAAACTACTCACGGACTCATCTTTAAGCCTGCACATAAGGCAAGATTTTATAAAATACTACATATATCCCATTTTAGTAGCAACATACACGAGTAAAACATTAAAATATTTAGAAGCGTGTGAAATGTGGCTACACAGGAGAACAATGAAAATATCATGGAGGTAGAAACTGACGAACGATGAAGTATTACAAAAAGCAAAAGCTAACAGACAAATATCGGACATAATTAAGAAAAGGAAGTCGAGATATTTGGGCCATGTTATTAGAGGCAGGAAATACGAAATATTGCGAATAATTATAGAAGGGAAAATTAATGGAAAAAGAGCACGAGGAAGAATGAAAACATCGTGGTCCAAGAATATAAAACAGTGGACCGGAAAAACCACAATAAAAAGCCTAATTGAAGCAGCGAGCAACCGGGAAATCTAGTCAATTAGTGATCGTCTACGCGCAGATGCCTGCGTATGACACCAGAAGAAGAAGAAGAGAAGAAGAACATAACTAAAAGTAAATTAACATGTTGCAAAAAAGTATAGTTCACTACAACTATTCTTTGCTATTTATATACGCGTACATACAATAAAACAATAAAAATTTAAAACACGACTAGGTCACTCGATTTAAAACGTTTAAGCTGTCTTGCATCTTCTGTAATAAGCAAAAGGTCCAATGCTTCCGGGTTCGGATGGATATAGAGTTTTTCTTCGTGACGATGGGCAAAGTCTTTAATGACTTCGTCCACCCGTTTAAAAATATTACGCTTAATTTTAGAAAATTCAAAAAAAAGAAAAAAAACCCGAAGAAAACAGCATTTTATAGACTATTATTATTTCATATTATGTATCAAAATATACAGTATTGTATTCAACCGAGAAAATCCAGTGAGATTTGATTTTTTATTAACTACAAGGGACGTTTAAAAAGTAAGTTTCACTATTTTTTATTTTCGAAACTAATAAAACTAGAAAAAAAAACGGACACCGGCATTGAATTCAGCATACATTTACTTTTCCACATATTCATCTTTTAAAGCATTTGTGTCGAGTCGAGAAATTACCTTATAGAGATATACCTTCCTCGTAGAAACTTGCCGCCAAATTTTGTAACCAGGTAAGAACAAAATTTTTCAACTCCTCCGCGGGTTTCGAATTTTTTTATACGGTACCACCTCGTGACACACTCGGAAACTGGTTAAGAAGATCGAAAATGGTTTGGTGGCGATCGGATCGCAGAGTTTTTTCAATTTTTCGCACCAGTTCGTCTGAGATTACAGATGATGGTCTGCCACTCCGTTGCTCGTCATCTAAATTCGTACTACCTCCTCGGAATTCACGGCGCCAATTACGAACATGTTGAACACTCGTCAGAGGGGACCATAAACTTCCACTGTTTATTGATCGATGAATTTCAACTGATGCAATTTTTTTATATGGTTTAAAAAACAAGGATAACTGAGTGCACCTCGTAGCTGGCGGCAACTTTCAGAATTTCACTCACGATTAATTCACGTAACTCGAAAACGAAAAAACATATATAGTATTACGGTCTGGACTAAACTTGAATGTTGTAGCTACAAAATAAAACCACGGACATTCCCGCAAGTTTATTCTAACCGGTTTTACAGGGGTAGGAAACTTACTTTTTGAACGTCCCTCGTATGTACATCAGTAAACGTACATATACTAGAATTTTGCAATATTTCTGAATCTTCTTCAAATTCTCTGATCTTTCCCGGTTTTTCAGAAAGTGGTCAATCCGGCTCTTCAAATCGCATAACAAAAAAAAAAAAAAGGAAAAAAGAGAGCAGCATTCTCCAGAGAAAATGCATGTAGTAGGCTCGTTTAAAAATTCAGTTGTTATCATTGCGTCAGATGAATATTTATATTTTTAAACAATCACAGGAATTATGATTATGATTTCAATAAAAACTGTATTGAGCGTAAAAATATAGCTCGAGTTTCTCTGTTTTTTTTTTGACATACCTTAAAATCTGAATGGCTTCATCTACAGTTCGAGCTTCTTCGCCGTCTATAATAAGACGATTTGTATTTTCCACTAACAAATCTTCCTGCTCTGCAACATTCTTATTTGGAGTTTTCGATTTTTGTCGGTTTTGAGTTTCCAACTATAAATAATCAATGTAATTATTTTATATATAATGTCATTAAGATATTTAAATTACGAAAATAGTACAATGTATTGCTTTACAATTTTTTTTTTTTTTAACATCTAAAACTGATTAATAATCTTATTATTCACAAACGTAGAATGTCAAATATTATTAAACCGGCAAAAAAAGTATTAGAATTTTCAAATCTCAGTTTTTCGTTATTATAATTTTGAATTTATCTTACAAGTAGTTGGTATTTTTAATAATTATTATTTTAATAAATGGTTTGAAATTTAATACAGAAATAGCCAGGTTGAAACGTACTTCTTCACGGCACTTTTTCCAAATTCAGTCCTTTCTATACCCGTGTTCTTCGATAAAAGTTTCCGGTACATTTAAAAATTTTGCTGCCGACAAATGGTCAACCTCAATGAATTCCTTAAAGATTTAATCAAAACATAATTAAAAAGTTTCAAGCCATCTTTGCTAACCTGAAATAGTATGTTTCATTGCAGTCATCCTGACACCGTGCTGTAGTACCTTCAACCTATTTTAAAGTTTATTATCCGTTTTATTACAAATTAAGCATCATTCGGATAGATGTCCCTGTAATTCACAAGCTCCATATTTTCTCTATTTTTTACCTGATTACCGCGCGAACTTTTGATATTTTTGTTGACGACCTCGAAAAACATTGCGCATTCTTTTTCTAGTTTCGAACTTTTTATTTTTAATTGAATATAATGTAAATTCTCGAAACACGAAGCACATTCTCTGTACTAGAGTTTATATTCGAAACTTTCTTTACTTTGTTCAGACTAGAATTACAGATTAACATTTCAAATTAACAAAAACAAAAATTAATTGAACTGAACTATTGTTCGGAATACTAATTAGACTATCAATTTTTTTCATGATTGACGTTACAAAAAATTCAAGACGACGAGATTAAACTATATTTTTAACAATAGGTAAACTGAGTTGTAAGCTGGCGCCGGTTTAATAATTATTCTGGTTGAATTTTAAATAAAAATTATTGAATGCCGTTTGCATTTTACTGCGATCTAAGTAATATTCAGAATTTTATATTTTGTGAATGTTAAGAGTCCACTACATGTGTTTGTGTGTGCGCATGTGTGTATGTGTACACTACGACTTTGCTTATTTCGACTCGGAACTAAATTCGCAGGGTTTGGACACTACACATCGTTTAGCAATGAGAACATTTTATGAAGATAACTTAATCGCCTCCTGCGTCTATTTTCTTTTTCCTCTATATACGCGAAGAAGGAATCGATTTTTCATAAAGACAGATTATATTACCTACAGCGCGTTTTATACCATAACCGTGACTAAATATATATATTTAATCAACTGAATTAAAAGCCTCCGTTTTATTATTGGTGGTCGAGCCGCTGTCTTGGAATTACGAAATTGTCGTTTTCCAAAACTACCTGACACACATGTAGTGAACAGACGACCACACTAGTCGCGGATAAAACTCGCTGCCCGCATTCAACTTCGCACACAAAAATATACCATCCAATTGTAATATGGGAGTTCACAGTTTCAAGATGGTGGTTCAATTACCGATAATTAAGAAAAGCTTTTAATTCAATTGATTTTATTTATATATCTTAGTCACTGTTCTACATCGTAGAAAACCATCGGTAAAAAGCGCTGTAGCTAATCTAGTCCGTGTTCGTGAAAAATCGATTCTTTCTCCGCGCATATATTTTTGTTCATTTATTTTTAATAATTTACAAATTTTTATTATCGTTGCCTTAGTTTAAAATCATATAAATCTTTTTTTTGGTATTCTTGTTATCTGATCATAAAAAATGATAAAATTTTTCTTTAAATCGACATCGCGAGAAAGACACTGTTACAATGGAAGAAAATAAATACGAAAGTCGATTACGTAAAATTTTCGTATCGCAAGCAGTGAACGGCATCTGAACTGTAATTTAGTTCCCATAAAATAAGTAAAATCTTTACATGAAATATACGATAATTATTTTAATATAAAACTGACATGTTTTTAGTCATTTTGTTTTGTTTTTTTCAAAACACTAATTATTTTTCTTCATTTAACCATGATTAGGTTGATATTACTTTTTAGTTTAAACTTTAATAATGAAAATATCAGACTTTTTAAATTGTCACAATGCCTTTCGATTTAGGTAGATACTTCTTACATTTTACACATTTAAAATCATTCATATAGATTACATACCGTTATCTGAGCCTGTGTCATTTTTTGTGATGTGTGCGCTGCGTCTTTAATAGAACTCATTTCGTTTTCCAAAAGCAATTTATTTGTCTGCTTTTTCTCCAGTTGTTCTAATTTCTTTTTTTCTTTTTCATCCTAGAAATTAATTTCAAAATAGAAAAAAATGCAATAAAAAGTGATGGGAAAACAAATTTGTTTTTTTATCTGACAAATTCAATGAAATGATCATTTTAAAAAGAACATTTAAATTATTTAAGTACTCTAAATACTTTTCTTTGAACGAAATTATGTGCAGTTCTCTCGAAAATTGAATTATGAACTTTGATTTTATAATAAGACGCGTGACGAAAAATATTGTAAAATTCACACGAACTTTTACTAAACTTGAAATAAACACATTTATTTCGAGGGTTTATTTCAAGCATAACAGTGTTCGAAAAACTGATAAGTACGCTAACAAGCTAATTTGTATTAAAAAGCTTTTATCGTGTAGCCTACGTATCTCGATCAATTTTAATCTGCCATTATATTCAATATCATTTTAGTGAACAAATTTTTATCATCTTTACCTTTCTCTGTTGTTTTTTAAGGACATATTTATCATCATCTCGCCAATATTCATCTTCTTTTTCTTTTTCCCTCTTTTTTCTTTCTTCTTCTTTCACTAATGCTTTCCGAGCTCTTGCAGTAGTCGCTTTTGAATTTTCCGTTGTAAATTTCTTAGGCATTATTATTTCCTACTCTTAATTCAAAATGCACGATAAATAACTTATTTTAGAGAAAACAACTCATATTTTTACTGATTATGTTAAAATAATTTTCATTATGAATTCATAACCGAAGAATTAGTAGAATATTAACTATCAAACTATAAGCATAAAACTAAATTTAAATAACACCATAAACAATTCTTAAATTTAATACTTCATATTAAAAAACTGATTTTTCAAATATTTTTATAGATTTTATGGGCTTTCGGTAAGTTATTTCTTCGAAATTTACGGATGTCTGTTGCTTAAAAGATTCACAGGGCACTCTTGGATCCTTGACGTCACAAAATCATTACGTTATTTTGTAGTAAGTTTAACTTCGTAATTTCTATGCGTTATTTAATTTTTGTTGTGCTATATTTCTCCCCATTTTTTACTGGTAAAAAACATTGAATAATTCAATAATGACAATAATTTTTTTCTTTTTTTTTCTTCAATTATCTTTTGTAACAGTGGCAGAGAAAATATGAAATAAATTGATAATTCTAATAATATATTGAGGAGCAGTGTTGAATATTTATTTTAAATAATACTGTGTTAACAAATAAAATGCACTTAGATAACATAAATAAATGTGTAAATATAAGTGATGACGTTATTGCTTATTTTTACAATTACACAACCATATATTTCTTATTCAGTATAAATTGCGGGTATTTTAATTTTTAATGTTGTATTTCTTGTTGATTTATACATCCATCTACGCTGGAGTTTTATATTAAAATTAGATTTAAATTAAATCAAATTTAATATAATATATTTTTAAACTGCCAAGAAAAAAAAATTTGGATTGTTAAACAGAAAATCAAGTGGTTGGTTCTAAGAGAAAGGAAATAATAACAATAAAAGAAGAATAATTAAAAAAAGGGAGTTTATAAATCCGCGGAAGTTGTGGAAATTGTGAAACAGCTAAAACCACTGGAGTTTGAGAAGTGAGAATATTTAAATCTTATCAATTTTTATAATCAAGTTATTAATATTTCTTATGATATTGTAAAACGACGACATGTGTTTAAAAGTTGAATACAAATACGAAATTTTGAAATTACATGCAGTAATTTTTTAGAGCATAAATTTCTTTTGTAAATGGCCAGAAATGTTAACAGTTTGCTACAATCAAACGAATATCTTTTACAAACTTAAATATACAATTTAAGGTCTGATTTACACGGTGCGACTTACTGTCCTCGTCACAAACTCGCCTCATATATAGGGCGAGTTATTGTTGTTTACAAGATGACAATAACTGTTATATCACTTCAGTACATGTGTTATGCCCAGGACTTGAAAGCTGAATAATAATACGGCTAATGTCCTTGAAGAATACAGCTTAAGCTTTCGGCTTTTGGCTGTTTGAATTTGAAATATGGCTTATGCTTTTGGCTGTGTAAATTTGAAATACGGATTAAGCTTTCAGCTTTCGGAATGAATTTCAATAGAAGTTAATTAAAATCATCTATTAATTACTGTGCTACACACTATTTAGCATTACTATCATAACTTCAACTTTTTCCTTTACACACAAAAATAAAAGTTTTTAAAAGCAATTTCTTACGCGATTAATTGTCAAAAATACAAAATCAAGAAATTTAAAAAAAAACAGCTTAAGCCGAATATAAAGCTTAATTTAGCTTTTTTAGAAATACAGCTTAAGCTTTCGTCTGTTTAAATTTTGAATATAGCTTAAGCTTTAGGCTTTTAGCTTATGGAAATTTAAATATGGCTTTTGGATTATGCTTATGACATCTAAAAATGATTGGCTTTCAGCTTTTGGCTGGCTTTCAAGCCCTGGTTATGCCTAACATGTCGGAACAGCAAAAAATTGAAGCTTATAAAGTAGTACGGTCGTTTTCATTAATTTTACTTCGAGAATTAAATCGAATAATGAAAAAAAAAAAGAAACGGATTTGGATCAGAAAATGGTTGTCAAAAAAAAGTTCCTTCTAAATACTTGGCTGAATTTTTAAAGGCCACAGATTTATTACCTATTCTTATTAACAGATATGACCATATGGCCTTCCCGATCACTATTAGCCCTTGCGTTTTCTCGGTGTTAATCTGAATGTGAAGCTTGTTTAATATTGATGTTAATTTATTTAGTGCCTCCACTATTTACCATTTTCAGAGAACCTGCCGATGAGTATTTCGTCAGGTCATCTGCATACTGAACAAAAGTTCATGCTTTTCTGCGTTTTGTCATGTAAATATTTCAAATCTGAAAAATCTATTTCTAAACCAAGCTCTTTCAGATGTAGTATTAGAACGAAATAAATTACTTCGTCACGATTTAAGAAAATTTATTATCGAGATATTTGAATTAAAATGATTATAATGAGTATCCCATGTCAATTTTAATTCGGGGTCAGTCTGTCTATTTTTATTTTAATTTTTTCAGATAACGGCAGCAAATGTGATCTTTTTTTTAAATGTTAATAATTTGTTTTATCGGCCATAATATTTACACACAAGAGAGCAGATAAGCATAAACTCTCGAAAACTGACACGAACTGTTCTACTAAATTAGCATTACTAGGCTCATCAGAAAATATTAAAATTGAAT
The DNA here is from genome assembly GCA_039619475.1 of Icerya purchasi. Classification (NCBI taxonomy): domain Eukaryota; kingdom Metazoa; phylum Arthropoda; class Insecta; order Hemiptera; family Monophlebidae; genus Icerya; species Icerya purchasi. Next base: position 526,806,828 of record CM077115.1, on the reverse strand, counting down.
CCAAAAGGAAAAAATATAATTAAAATAATGAGCAGGTTTTATTTCATGGTATTTGAAGAATGTATTTGTTGTCGTCATATTTTTTTGTTCCCTTCTTGTTCCGACTTAGCCCACTTCCTTGGAGCTGTTCTTTTATTCTTTTAATACCTTTTCTTATTTTCTTATGCTGTCGTCAATTTTTTTGTTGATTTTATGTGCTATGTATTTCAGCTTTCGCGGTGCTTGATATTTTCAACTATCGTTCTGTTTCCTTCATTCACTTTTGCTAAGACTGATACGTTTGTTGCAAAATCAGTCCAAGGTGTATGTTTAATAATCTTCGATAGCACCACATTTCGAAGGCGCGTTCAGTCTTCTTTCAGTATCCGCATTCATTGTCCAGGTTTCACACAAATATTTTAGTACTGTCCACACATAGCGTCTCATTATTCTCTTCCACAGGCCTATGCTCAAGGTTCGGTTTTTTAAAACGTTGCTAAGTTCTATTAAAGGCCTTCTTTGCCATACCGATTCTACTTTTGATTTCTTTTAAGTCTCTTCCGTTCTCACTTATGAGAGCACCGAAGTATCTAAACTCGGTGGCATTCTCGATTTTTTCATTGTCTATCATGATTTCCGCTTTTTTGTCATTGGTTTTCGAGAATTTCATGACTTTTGTTTTTTTCGCGTTGATTTACATTCCAAATTTCAGTCCCACACGATTTATTCTTTCAACCATTTTCTGCATTTGAGCTTCCGCTTTAGTTATAACTATCGTCCGCGTAGCTTATTTAATTGATTCTTTGTCCATTGATCTTCAGATCCATTCCTTCGATTTGTGCCTCTTTTGTTATTTCGTCTGCGTAGATGTTGAATAACTGTCTTGTCTTACTCCCCTTTTTATAATGCATTTCCTATTAGAATGTTCTGCGCCCATCTTGATATTTGCGCACTGTTCCCAATATAAATTCTTTATTACCTGCAAATCTTTGTCATCAATATTGTATTTCTTCAGTATCTTGATCAATTATTTCATAGTCAATGAAACACACGACGACGATATCTTTGTTTACATTCAGGGCTCTATTTTTTTCATTATGTAAAATTAATTTTTTATTTTTAAAACTAACGATCTGAATAGATCGGTAAAATATCAACATGTAACAAAAAACAGATTGATAAAACGTATAGGAGGGGGTTAATTTATTAGCTAAACTAACGATATTATTATTAATAATGACTCGGCCCTCTCGGATTAAAGCAATTTTTCCGTGACATATAATCCATTCATGTATTTTTACTTTAATATTAAATTATCAACTTACAGATTTTTTGAAATATACGTCGCCATCGATAAAGCATTTTTTGGTATTACGGAAGACCACATAACATATACGGTAATATGTGTGTGTGTGTAGACATGTCAGACATGATGGGGTATAACCCCGATCGGTTTTCAAAAATCACTACATCCAGGGTGTAGAACGATTAATAAAATTTAGTGTAAATGGGAGGGATTATAAAGACTTCATTATTAGTGACTATAGGTTGCCAATAAAAGCAGTGCAGCTGAATATGAAAATTTTTAAAATCTTTTAAATACGTCGATTACGGTGAATTACACAGCGTACAAATAAATTGTACTCTATTTATTTAAAATTTGCATACGTGATAATCAGAGTTATGGTACAGGTAATACGGTTCGCAATTTATTTTGCGGCAACGCTGATGTAGGACATTTTATCGTTTCGGATTTTCGTTTTTTCACATGCTTATGTTCGGCCAGCCTTACACAGCTCCGATTTAGACGATCCCATCTACAATAATATCGAGAAAAATACTAATAAAAAAGTACGCGAAACGAAGGAAACTAGCTAAGAGAAAATCAGGTAAAAGATGAAAAATAGAATCTATTTTTAAAATCGGCCATTAATTTTATAACATGATGTTATGGAAAATTCAGACGATATAAAAAAACAAAAGTAAAATTATTTTATTCGCGGTAAAACTAATTTTTTTCACTGCTTAACAAATTACTAACTTTTTTTTGATTTACAAATAATTCGTAAATTTTTAAAAACGTTTTTCAAAAAATAATATTTGCCACATTAATTAATAAGATGCACTAAAATATAGTTTACTTTTTTAAAGTTTGGTTGTTAATGCGTAAATAAAAAGCAGCGAGGAGTCTTGTTTTTAACAATTGGATGGCTTTTTGCTGGTTTATATTTATTGTACAAATATTCGAAAAATAAATAATTTATTCGTCCGCTAAAGGAGTTCGAGTCTGTATTAACTGAAATTCTATTATTCTTTCGACTTGTAGCGCGATACTAAATATTCTCTTCGTTCACCGAGAGGACTATTTTTTTTTTTTTCTACCCTGGGCGCGCCAGCGGCTTTGACCCAACAACATGAAAAATTAAGAGATAGAACTAAATAGCCAGGCGGTCAGAAATGGAAAAGACAAAGGACAGCAGCAACGGAATAACTGAAGGCAATAGGAAGGAACGGATATAGGCAGCGTTAACGGGAGTAGGAAGACCCAAAAATAAAAGTTGGGCATAAAGAAAGGAGCGTTCGTTAGACTGCAGAACATTAGGATATGATTTGAATTACAAATACAAGAAGGCTCAGAAGCGTGAAAAGAGCAGAAAGGAGAAGGGGACAAAGAGAATCGAAAGCGAGAAGAGGGGAGTAGAGCATAATGATTGATTCTAAGCCTAATTAAGCAAACAACAGTGGAACGACGATAGATAGGAATAGATTTAAACCAAGGCAGGAAACTAAGAACCGGTTGAATAAGACGGTACAGTGAAAAGCGATTTGAGAATAAAAATATAGATACATGTCAGACCAAAGTCTGGAATGATTAGAGCGTGATAGAGAAAGAATGTCTGAGGAAGGGAAAGAGTCGAAGAAAGGACCAATGCGGGAGGCTGAGCGAGCTAAAGAGTCAGCTGAGTCATTGCCCTCAATATTGGAATGAGTAGGGACCCACACAAAGTCTAAAGAGGACTCGTATTACGATCGCACTATTTGTTGAATACAAAAAGTTATTGCTTTAAAATTCCCCTTCGTTTATCGAGAAAAAACATTTGTCGCCGACTTTTCGATAAAAAAAATTACGGCTTCTTGATTTTTCCATATTGCCCGCATCACTTTTATTAATCAGGATGGCCGCATCGACAATGTTTGTCAAAAACTGGTTCCACGATCATAAAGTAATAACTATGATTGTGGAACCAGTTTTCAAGATAATTTTTGATTTTAATTAAATTACATATTCTTATTAATGATTTATTTGTCTCGTAATTAAAATATATTAATAATTCCCGTTCATATTGATACTTATTTCTATGCCATTTTATTCCGTTTACTTATTTACTTATCTCTTTTTGAAATTTTGCTAATTATTAATTTAATACGTTGGGATTTAGAATTCAGCACGTATTGTAATAGCAAATAGAAGTTATAAAATGGCGTAGACTTTTAATTGTTATTACAAATCATCAAGCACACACACACAAAAAAAACCAAAAAAAACCCAAAAACAAATAAATAAATAAAAAAATAAAAAAAACAACATGTACTTCTTTGTTCTATAGGAATACTTGCATAATACCTCGAGGTGTACTAAACTAGTTTTTAATATTAGAAATGGTTGTCTTTTAATCATAAGCATAACTCCGAAGAGAAGAAGGAGTAAACAAAGTAAAAGATATATAACTGTAAATGCGCATTGAAAGTTGTTTCGGCATCTGGTGTATTTCCTGCGGGGTGCCAATGTAAATCTGAACCGGACGAATTAATACACCTTTTGTACAATGCACCTCGATAATGTTTGCGCGGTACTTTTTAAGGGAAACCCTGTTGAACAAAAATAAAAAAGAATATAGGATTATCTTCAATATAACAACTGGCGGTAGTAGAAACAAAACAAAAAAAAAACAAAAAAAACAAGATTATCTTTGCGAAATAATAAACATAAACTTCTTCCGCGAAAAACGTGTCAGAACATCGAGAAGACAGCATAAGCAAAAACAAACCACCGGAGAAATTAAATGGAAATACTCGGGGGGGGGGGGGCAGGTTCGCGCAGTCGGCAGAGTAATACAGTTGTCTCTAGTGTCACATCCCCTTCGTCGTCTTAATTGTCCAAATCTGCGCGCTGCTCATCGAAATCGGACATTTCGTTATCGTCGAAAGCGAACTGCAGGTAATTGATAGCATCCGGATCTACGTAATCGTCGGCGAAATTCGGAACCGGAACATCGTCGATATTTACACCTTGAAATAATTTATTGTGACAGAGCGATCGAGTGTCCTCGAAGTGAGAATACGGATTGTTTCTCTTGAGAACCGCGTCGCACAGCCAACAGAACGGCGTGCCACATTTCGCGCATATCACTTTATTGCAACCGGTGAACTTCTCAATGGCCGCTTTACAGTTCGGGCACGGTTTTCCCTTATCGCGAATCCACTGCTCGCTCAGTTCTTCGTTCACCCACCGGTCCAGCTGCTTCTTGGAATATCGTTTCTCCAATTCCTGTCTGATCTCGTTGTCTCCCTGCCTGTATCGCTCGATGATCCGTTTTCTTTCCTGGCAACCGATGTTGCACGATTCTCGACCGTGGTAGGCTTTTCGGCAGAGTACGCAAAAATAATAGTAACACTGACGACAGTGCCCCATCACGTCTCCGGCCACGTTTACGACAAAGGCAACGTTCTGACAAACTTCGCGCGGACAGTACAGCAAGTCTCGATGGTTGTCTAGCGTAAATCGCAGCTTAAGCTCTTTGTAGCGGTCGTACAAATGTCGATCGATTACATTCTCTAACTGACGGTCGTTGATGATTAGATCGCAATCGGTCATCGGGCACGTTAGATTATCGACTCGATAATCGGAAATCGATGTCTGCACGTATTCGCCGATACAGTCTTTGCAGAAAATATGACAACAAGGAAGCAACAAAAGACAGGCCGATCCGCGTTTGTCGGAGTAGCAGATTTCGCAACAGTGGACAGCCTTGTCGAACTGCGACAAATTGAACTCCTTCAACGAACGTAATTTATCCTCCTGTCGCAGATATCGTTGATGCACGAAGTGACTGTTGGTGCAGTCGACGGCGCCGTTGATTAGTTTCAGACGGCTACGGAAATTCAGCCAACCGTAGATGAAATACTCGTTTCGTTTTATCGAATTAGTCTCATTCGATCGCGGATCCGGACTGTTTGTCGATAAGTCTGATTTCTCCCCATCCGGCGCATATTCTTCGAATTGGCCGTCTACGTCGTGAACACTGCTCGACCTGAGGACGTACTTTTGAGCGCCTAAGTCGGCGAACAACGCGCTGTCCATCTTTTTTCGCGTTTCACTCTCCGTCTCGTATTTATATCGTTCGTTAGCGGGCCTTCCGGTTCTGCTGCTGCTATTGCTATAAACAAACTTCATTTTATTATTCAGCTGTACATATTCGAGCGATGCGAGCAACGGTTGTCGTTTCGATCGACCGCGTTTAGTTGCATTTCTTTCACGAACTGCTACACTATTTTTCGTATTATCGTCGTCGTCGCCAGCACCTAGTGGTAGTAACGGTACCTGTCCATTATTCTTTTCATCATTGATAACATTGTCGCCAGTACTATTATTATTACTATCGTCGTAAACGATTTTTTCTTTCAAATATTTCTTATACAGAACCGGATTACTTTCGAAACATACAACGTCCATCGTCGCTGTATCGTTTGACTTCTCTTCCCGGCTAATTATAGCGGAATCGTTTTCATCTGTTACGGTCGTCGCTAATACGGATGACTGTCGCCGCGGGCATTCCGATTCCGTTATAACGATTTCGTTCTCCAACTGCAGAAAATCGTATAAATCTTGCGTAAAAAATGAAACCCACGTGAACAGTATTTCGCCCGGATTATTTCGCCATATTTCCGTCAGTTTAGCGCATACGCGCGCCAACAACTCGTCCGATAACCAAAAGCAACGTAGCCAGTAACACGGTTCCGATTCCGAGGGATACTGGCTCGGCAAGAAAAAAAATAACTCTATAAAGAGGTATTTCACGACGCAAAAATCGCTACGCAACAATGTACCGGAAGAAGATGCGATTTCTCGGAAGTAGACGGCGAAGCGATCGTTTTTCGGTGTAACAGGTATTTTCAAAAAGCCGATAAACGGAGGCTCGTTACTCTTTAAACTGATTTCTTCTTCGTTATATATACTTTGCAGCACGAACACTTCATCTGATTGCCGTTGAGTGTTCTCGTTTTTGGAAAACCATTCTCTTTTACCTATAACACAATGATGATAACGTGAAACTTTTTAATGATCCTATTACTCTATTATTCGTCATTATATTATAATATAGTTGTGATCGCATTTCAAAACACGATTATAATTTCCCCGGGAAGCTAATTCAACTCAACACTAGGGAACAACGCAAATGATTTACTTATAATGTTAAAACTCATTTATTAACTAAATCGTTAAAAAAATAAAAGGCTTTTTTACAAAAAATAAATACCGATACTTGAAGGTTTATTATAAAAATTTAAAAATGCACTAAAAAGCAAAAAATAATTACTCCCGATAAGAAAATATATATGTATCAGAGTGATATAACACATAAGTGGTGATATTACAATATCTAGGGACAATTTAATGAACATTTAATGCAGTTTTTAATTATTAATTTAATATGAATTTGATGCCAACTCCAAAAAGTTAATGTTGTATAAGAATTTCGTTATCACTTTTAAGATCACTCTGATATATATTTTTTATCGGGAGTAATTATTTTTTGCTTTTTGGTGCATTTTTCAATTTTTATAATTAACCTTCAAGTATCGGTATGTATTTTTTGTAACAAAGCATTTTATTTTTTACTTTTTAGTGCATTTTTATTCAATTAAATTAAAAAACATTTTAATAAGAACAGATATTTCCACGACGGTATGAAAATATCAAAAGCTACATTTCCATGGTAATTTGGCAAATTTATAGTATTTTAAGTCAATAAATCTAACTGGACGGTGAAAACAATCATGAATGAAAATCATCCAACAAGCTTCAATCTCCCGCATTATTAAGGATAACTCAAAAACTACCACCGGTCAGATCTTGATCAAATTTAAATGGGACCACATGAGAAACACCACCTTTCAAATAAAAGAAGAATCATCAAAATCGGTTCATCTAGAAGAAAGTTCTTTGGTAACACACATAAAAAAATAAATAAAAATAAAAATACAGTCAAATTGAATACCTCCTTTTTTGAAGTCGGTTAAAAACAGGCGGATGGGGGGAGAAAATAATTAAATAAACAAAAAAATATATAACATTAGCGCTGAGATGTTTTTATCGTATTAACATTTAATTTTTAATAAAAACGTTCTTACAGTAGGTCATATTAACAGACCACAGAAACGGAAATAATAAAGTATTTTTTTTTTTTTTTTTTAAAAAAAATAGGCTTTTATTTATGCACTAAAAAGAAGCACAAAATAAAACTTTATATTAGTGTACGACTACCAGAGAGATACGCATAAGCATTAAAATCTGAAACTATGAAATAGTCTGAAAAATAAAAGCGGCGGCCGCAGATTAACAATTAAATGTTAATTTTATAATACATCCTAAGCCAAAACTACAATCACTATTTAATATTGTTCCATTGTTATTGCGCATCACAATATCACGGATACCGATTATTTTTGTAACTGCGGCACCCGCTTTTATTTTTCAAAATAGTATTTTGTAGTTTCAGATTTTAATGTTAAGAGATACGCATCTCTACACTAATATAAAGTTATTTTGTACTTATTTTTGGTGCATAAATAAAAGCGTATTTTTAAAAAGTTTTTATTTTCTTTTTTTTTTTAGTCTGGACTTTTTTAACTATGTATTTCAACAAAAAAAAAAAAAACAATAAATTTAGAATTGTATTTTATTTTGCTTTATTTTATTCAATATCTTGATGATTATAGGGCATTTACAGACATTTAACATAGTTTGCCTTCTTTTTAATCACAGTCTACTTTCAGCTCGCTTCTCCGATTTCATCATGTTCAGTCACCAGAGTGACCTTGCCGACTCAAATTTATTTGTGATACAGATTCTATTTTATCACCGCAGAACAACGTGGTGCGATCTTTTACTTTAGTTTTCTCCTTTTTTACAGTTCTTACTTTTCTGTTAGCTGCTTTCGATTCTTTAATCTTTAATTGTGTTTGACTAATCTTTCCATTGATATATCACATAAGCGGAGAAAAAAGGTTTTTTTTTTTTTTTTTTTTGAAGCTTTCGAGTTTTCGATGCTCCAAGGGGCCAATTTTAAAGTTGTAAACCCAGATGTTCCAAAGTAAAGAAATACACGGGGGGATGCGCATTTTTTTAACCTTGTTCAAAATCTTTAGCTATGGTACCTGAGCCACAAGCGGAAGCTGCACGCCATTTGAACTTTTAGTAAACTTTCAATGTTTCGTTAAGAAAATGAAATACGAGTTTGCTCCCGACAAATAGCGCTCTTTCCAACACAGTATATCTCATATGCCCGGGAAAAAGAAATATTTTTTTCCAAAAGTTCGAGCTTTCGAAGCCCCCCCTCTGAGGGGCTAATTTTAAATTTGGAAACCTAGATGTTCCAAACCAAATAAATATACGTAGACGTGCATATTTTTGCAACCTTGTTCAAAATTTTCAGCTTTAATACTCGCGTTGTAAAGATATTAGATCTCGCGCTTTTTTGAACTTTCGAAAGTTTCGTTAAAGAAATAAAATATAGTTTTGTTCTCGACAAATAGAGCGCCATCTTGCCAACAATATAATATCATATGCCGGGGAGAAAATTTTTTTTCTCCAAAATTTTAAACTTTCGGCGTCTCGAAGGTCTAATTTTAAAGTTGGAAACCCGGATGTTGCATAATATTGCATTGCCATCTATAACAAGCATTTCTGCAAAAGGGCACTTTTTTAATTCATCAGGAAGTAGGTGAAAAATCGTTCGCAAAATTCCGCCCAGACAGACAGACAGAATGACAAAACGAGTTAAATAAAAGCCTATAAAAATGACGAAGTAACTCTGAAGAAACTTTTATCGCGTTATTTAAATGTTGACAATTCAAAATATGATCGAAAAATCTTATTTCAGGACCACTGTAATAATTGTTACTCATTTTCTTTTAAACTCTATAGGAAGTGGGCGAATTTCACGCTCTTTAGGTTCATCTGCAGATTCAACTAAGCGAGAGCACAAGAGTCGTATGTAATACTGAATCGAATAAATTAATCACGACTATGTCATATCAGTTGGTAAAGAAAAAAAATAATAATTTTGAAGTACAACTTTGTTCGAATGCAAAATTTGATTTGAATTTTATTAAAAATGTGATTTTTCTTCATAATTTTTAGGTTAAATTTTTACGAAATTCCATCGTGTAGGTAATTCACGATTTCATCATTATCTTCCACTCATTCGATATTAAAGTTATATACCTTTAATTTTAAAAAAAAAACATTAATTCCGAATCTTGCTCATAACTCTTTTTTGGTAATATCGATTGTCTTTTGCTTCGGTATAAGACTAAAAATTCACGTACCCTTCCTTTGAACGGTTCTTTGCAACGGTTCCGCGAATGCTAATCGTCGAGCTCCACATCTTCTTCACGGCTTTCACTAAAAACCATTTGCATCGAGTGAAAAAAAAACAAAAAAAACTCGTCATAGCACACTTTTAATAAACTTCGTTCAACAACATTTGGAAAGTTTCTATTCCAAGGTTTTATCGAATCGAAGAAGAAATTTCAGATTAATATATTGTAGTAATTCTTTTACGATTCCGGTGTAAACATTTAATGCGAAATCACACATGATAAATGTTAAATCGAAATGTGCTGTACATCGATTTATTCGCATATCATGATCGCACTTGTTTTCTTCAGTTGACTGATCTTACCCCTGTGCCTCGTCAGCAGCGCGTTGTCAATAGACGCTACATCTCGCAGACGTACGATTCTCATTTATAATTAATTATGCAAAAAAATTGACACGGCGTTTAGGGAAAATTTTATTTCAGTCGATAATGTAAAAAAAAAAAAAAATAAAAAAACGTATCGTACGGCAAAAAATATAACTGAAATTCTCAATGTCATAATTAAAGAGTTCGATGTACACTATAAGGCTAATTAACTCAAGCTGAACCCCAAACGAAAACTCAGACGTGATGCTTCCACCTCCGGAATTAGGAAGCTAAACGCCAGCTACAGATCACGTGAAATGGTAAAAAGCTTGAACATGTTGATCATACCGAATAGTTGGAAGTTGCACTAGATAGATCGTTAACATTCTAAATAACAAAAATGAAGATAACGGCGAGAAATAATTTTATCCGGAGACTGACAAACACTAAATGAGGAGCTAAAGGACATATTTTGCGTAAATCATCACTGGCACTCTGCTATTCAGCAGGCGAATATGCATGCCCAGTTTGAAGCCGCTCTGCGCACATGTAAAAAAGATAGACATTGCCCTAAGTGAAATGTGCAGAATTACTACTGGTTGTCTCAAAGCTGCGACCCTAAGTGAGCCGTGTGCACTTATTGTACCGCCGGACATTAGACGTAACGTAGCAGCCAAGAAAGAAAGATGGAAAAATGGCTAATGACGACCGTTATCCGTTTCACTACTATGAAGGACTGACTGAGAAGAGACTGGCATAGCCTACTCCGAACAGTTGAAGAACTGAAAAACTCTGTCAAGTCTGCAAGACTGGAGAACTAGAACTAAAAATGGTACAAATGTAAATGAATCTCTTCCAACCGGCTACCATTTAGTCTACATTCTGTAGCGAAACACTGCATGGTCACATAAATATAGAGGCCATTCAACTACTTAACACCAATAATGATATGAGGCGCCTCAAGCGCACATATCCTCTAGATTTAGTGATGTCATTATTTGTAAATCGCCTAATTAATAGTAATATTTTTGTTAAATATTAGTGAGAACTAGTCACTGGACTAGTTGCACAACATGTTATATATTTATAGTTTATAAGTATTGATTATTTAAGTGGAAACTTAAGATTTCAATAGCTTAGGTAATTCCCTTAAGGAGTGGTCTATAAAAAACAAATTTAAGTAATTATAATATATTTGAAACATTGTTTTGTAATATTCTGAAACTCATAAACTTATACATATACAATGAAAACATTCAACTGATAGAACATTTTCATTACATATTTACTAATCAGTAATTTTATAAATATTTTTAATACTTTTCATTTTTAGTAGATAACAGAGTAAATCATTAAAAAAAATAATATTTCATTCATTTTAAAGTTGAAATAAATTTCGAAATAAGTAAATATAAGTATATATATTTTTATTGTTAACTAAACGTGACATATATGCACTTAGTTTAAAGTTCGATTTTTAATTAATTTTAACTGCATTTTTTTTTCTTAAATAAAAATTAATATTAAAGCAAAGAAGTGATACAAACTTTGCGTAGAAGTTGTCAGTTATTATGTATTTGATATGTTCATAAATTATTCTTGAGGTTCTAAAAAATACTGCTTCAAAATAATAATAAAAAAAAAGAGGGGAATAAAGAATATGAGGTATGAATTAAAATATATCGGTAATAGTGTACTTCAGTGAAGTTCTGTTTGTCTTTTTAATTCATACTAATAGGCAGAACATTGTCACTGTTTAGTTCATTTCTAATTTAATCGCTGTATGAATTACCAGTAAATTTATTTTATATCTTACTAAAAATTAAATAAAAATACAAATTTATACTTTTTGTGTTTTAAATTATGAAACAGCAAATATAACAAATAAAAAAATACAGTCGAATTGAGAATATGCTCCTTTTTTTGAAGTCGATTAAAAACTTACGAGAAAGAAAATAATTTTCATGTAAACGATACGAAAAAAATATACAGATCGAAATAACTTTGAAACGAACGCGGATAATACAGAAAAGAATTTATTGGTATAATAAATCCATCGGAGGCGAATCATCCAAACAGTACGGGTAGCGGAAACGATTTAAGGACAGCATCGTCCAGACCGGTGAAGATCCTGGAGGCGACGGACTAAACAGGCCAGATTTTGTATTTTATTTAATGTTGTGAATATTTCGGTGTAGATGTGTATACGTATGTTTTGATTTATGTGTGAATAGTAATTCTTGTTATTTATTTCGTGAGTTTGTATTATCTATTTATTTGTCTTTTGGTGCAGCTGCATTTCCTTTCCGATATTGTGCGGCGATTTTATAATAATAAAATAAATAATAACAATCACGAAATAAGTTTATTGTATGGGCGTGGGTGTGAGATGTTCTCGGTCGACTAGGCAATCCCATTAAATTTAAGTTTAAAAAAACAATTAATAAATAAATAAAATAAAATAAATAACAAAAAGAAACGAGATTAACTGGTAAAAAAAAAATTTATCGTAGTTTTATTGGGACAGTTCCGACGGAGCTGCGATACTATATAAACTGTTCGACAGAAATATTTCTGTTTCCTCCTAATAATTGGCTATTTTAATTTTAAACAGTTGCAGTTTTTAAACCACTTTAATCCGAAACCAAGCTAAATATGTAAAGCACACTTCTTTCTGGATGTTGCGTGATATTAAGTTTTCCTAAAAATAGGTTATAAATAATAAAAAAAAAAAAGCTTCACTCTTAAAATTCCGAAGATATAAAAAAAATTGGAACAATCTTCGTAAACATCATAATATGATAAACCTATTTATTATGAAGATGTAACACTTTAGTTATTTTTTAAAAACAGTTTTTAACCACTTTTCAGCTCACAAAGTACAATTTTTCAAAAAATCTTTCTCATTTGATATTTTCGGTATACGATACACTGTTCAAAAGGATTTTCTGATAACCAGTGCAAATGGTTTCGGTGGAGATGTAATCATTACTTTATGCCCAAAATGGGGTGACGCATTTGATACAAACTTTAGGGTACTTAAAACAAATCGTGTACACTTTTGGTATGCCATATAAAGAATATTGAGACAAAATTATAATTTGATACCTAATTTTTACTGAAAATATAACGGTTTATGTATGTTTTGTAAAATGGTTTTTTATCTCTTTCTACGTTATTAAGTTCAAATTTTCAAAAAAGCGTTCTTACTCGACATCATCAGTATTATACACATTGTATTCACATGTAATTATAAATGATAATCACGATTCGTTTGAATTGCAGCGTGATTTTTGGTTTTTTCAAAAACAGGATTCTGTCCTTTATTCCCCTTAAAATTTTGGTGATAGAAAACAATTTTGCACACTTTTAGTACACTATCAGGCGAAATTACAATTCGGTAAACCCATTTGCTATAACAGTATGTGTATTTTTTTAGAAACGGGGTTTAACCCCATTCCACCTCTTAAAGTTCGAATTTTCAAAAAATCGTTCTTATTCGACATCTTCAGTATATACATTATATTTACATGAAATAACACGCGATAATCATTATTCGTTTGGACTGTAGCGTGATTTGTGGTTTTCTCAAAGACGGGGTTTTGTCTTTACCCTTCTAACCTTTTTGGGGGTTTGCAAAAAAATTTGCACACTTTTAGTATATCATATGAGGTGTCTTCGTGCGGAATTACAATCTGATGAACCCATTTGTACCAAAAATATTGCAGTTTGTGTTTTTTGGAAAAGTTTTCAACCCCTTTTCACCCCTTAAAGTTCGAATTTTTAAAAAAGCGTTCCTATTGTTCACCGTCAGTGCATAAGTAATGCTCATGTAAAATTTCAATTATCTGGTGTAAATGGTTTCGACGGTAGCATGATTATTTTTTAAAAAGCAATTTTCTTTTACCCCTTTTTTCACTTTTCAAAAATTTGAATTTTTTAATGAATTTTTAGATGGCATCAGTACATAGTGTCTTGTATTACGTTCCAATTTTCAGTGTCGTAAACCTAGTAGTTGCAACGATATGTCAATAATCGCTGTGCCATTTAAATATTTTCGCATTCTCTCTTATACTATATACATGTATATATAGATTAACCGCAATTATTATCTGTAAAAATTTAATATAAAAACCATAATATTAAAAAAAAAAAAATTTTCCCGTATAACATAGCAAATATATTATACCAGAGATGAATCCAGTGGGGGATTTGAGTGACAATGCCCCCTCCCCTTCAGAACTCTAAAATTGCCCTCCCCCAAAACTTAATATAAGCTGTTTAAGAATGCAGCAATTTAATAGGAAATAAAATTATTTTTATTCGGTTTGTTTACAGTTATGTCACAAACGTTGCTGCCAGAACATTTTGAAATGGTTCAATTAATCTCGTATATTTTTAAATTTCAAAATTACGAGATTTATTTTTGACGAAAAAATGAAACTTCATAAAATAACAATAAAAAAAAAAAAAATGATCTTTCTAAATTTGACTTTTATCTTTGCTTGTTATTCTATAAAAAAACTGATATGCTTTTATTGCAAATGTGCGAAAGATGTAAAATACTGACGAGCTGAAAAAATGATCAACTGCAGTTAGTATTTTTTGTCAGTGTAAACGGGAACTCTCACATTTCACGTCGATTCATTTATCATTATAATGAATAAATTGTTTTTAAAGGTTTCTTTTCGGTTTTCATTTCTTTCTTTGTAAAGCAACACGATCTATAAAAACTTCATTTCGGTCTCTGTTGCTTTTTTCTTGTTTTTTATTTTCAAGAAAAGTCCCCATTTATAAAATAGCTTAAACCACGACGTATTCGTTTATTGTAAAAAGATAATGAACCTGTTAGAATGTTTTTACACAATATGATGTTCTTTAATGATATAATTAGAATTAATCATTTTAAAACCAATTGAGAAAACATTGTTGTTTATAATCGGGGTTATTTTACTTCAGAATTTATTGTTCACACTTGCTTTTTCATTATTTTAAATTACATAATATATCACTTTTTACATATTCGGTTTTATTCAGGAATATCCCAAAAAAAATTTCTCAGTAAAAATATTTAAAAAAATCTCTGCCCCCCCTCGCCCAAGATCATAAATTGTCCCCCTAGAAACAGATTCCTGTATTCATCCCTGATATTATACGGAAGGATTATCCAAAAATGTTTATGGTTATTATTAAAAATAATTATGCATAAAATTACCACATCATTAAAATATTACGATATAATAAGAAGTAACATCTAGAAATGATTATCTGACCTTACGGTGTATTAATCAAAATAAAGAGAAAAATCTGAAACAGTACTTCTGCTAATTCTATGAATACAATTTTAATCATTCTACCGAAAGAAATGTGTTTTTTTACCTTTCATTAACCTTTTGCATAAAGCAGTATGGCATCTGGGACAATATACATCACCTTGACGATTTCTGCACACAGTTATAATCTTTGGACATTCTGAAAAAATAAAACAAATAAAAAACGAATTTTTTTAACATAAATACAACTTTGATTGCTTTCTTCGTAATTTATCGAAGGTAGATTATAAACGAATATTTTCTTACTTGGACATTTAATATCCGTAAAATATGGATCATAATGCCATCTGTATGGTTTCACACCACGTCCTCTTTGTTCTGATAACTAAAAATTTACAAAGTGAACAGATTAATAAAATTTCCAAATAAAGTCGGCAAATTTAAGTTAAAATACGCTATAAGAGTAGCAATAAAATATATACATGTAATTATTCAATAGTTAAAAACATCCGTAAATATTACAGTAGTAAAGATAACATACCGGCATCGTTTAATTTTTCAGTTGATACATTTAGGCCAAAAATCGTAAACTTTACTCCCCATGTTGAAGCTTAACCGAATATAGCCCGATTCTGAGTATAAGTTTACAGGGTTAGTAATCGGACGCAATTTAACTACAGCACACATAAAGAAATTTTCCATTTTTCAAAACTTTTATTTAAGCAAAGCAACAATATAAAATAAATTTTTTCAACGCTAATTTATAACTGCTGTTGACATATCACATTTCACTTAACTTTTTTTTTTTTTTTTGTGCAAAGAACTATATTCCTGGGCTTAAAGTACTTTTAGGAATTAAATCGAAAAACAAATTATTTTTCAATATAATATAATAAACAAATAAAAAAAATCAAAGATTACACTCTGTAAAACAATAGTTTTAACAAAAAAATTTCTGTTATAAATTGCTTTGTATTTCAATAATGCGTGGACATTGTTATTTTAAGCAGTATTATAAATATACGATTCATGTGTAATATTTTCAGAATATTGCTTTTCATAATATGATTTTTTATCGGTATAATAAAGAAATCATTAAATTGTCAACTGATGGCGCTGTAATTGCACAGTTGAAATTTTTCTGTTCGATTACCAATGTTGTAAACTTATACTCAAAATCGGACTACATTCGGTTAAGCATGATCGAGTGCTTATAAACAAACCTTATCAATAAATATAATATCACGTTTTAAATTTAACGACATGTGTTTACAGCAACACATACAATATAGAATTCTTTAATTTTCAATAATAATTATCGCTTTTAATTTACAAATTAATTTAATATAATTATTTATAATGTTTTATATTGAGATAAAAAAAAAACCGGTTCATTGCATTAAAATTAACTCTTCACCGGAATTAAATTCTTTTGAAAACTTAAAAAATTATGATTTTTTTATAGTAAATTACAGATCTTTATAGTAAAAAATAAAAAATTAAACGTTTCACAAACATGGAAAAAACGCGCAATATTAAGATATATCTACACTTATATTCTTTTATTTTCTACTTTCAATTTAACATTCATTTCAACGCTTTGGGAAAAAATAAACAATGAAACAAAAACACAAGAAATTATTTCCAGTTTAAATGAAAATTAAAAAAGACATGGGAATCAAATGTATAATTAATAATAGATTACAATGTAAAACATTTACTATATTAAACCAGTTAAATAACTAAATATCAGCAATAATGACGCAAACTAAAATTAAGCTTTTATAATTAAAAAATTTCAATGTTACAATTTTTTTCCCCCTTTCTTTTTCTCTTTACAATCTGCAAATATATAGCAGTCAGTAGAAGTGATCTATACAAAATAGCATGAAGCAAATAACTTAATACGACTAATCAATCCAATGACCTGTTTCCTTGCTGTATTAGATCTAAATAAATTCATATACCTATTCAAAATATCACACGGCCACAGCCTTTTTAATTGACAAGTTGAGGGATCAGGTATATTTTGATCTGTGAGGTTAGTAACTAATACGTTTGTATTAGCCACTAGCCTGTCAAAAAAGGCCCGGTATCTTGATTTTACTACTTCAGTAACAGAAGGAATCTAGAGATCTCTTCTTATCGATGTATTCAATACAAAACTATGGTGCACCGATTATCTTACACAAGATCTTAGACACAACTGATTAAAGATGACATTATGTGATTTTTGAGTAGTTCCCCACATTTTGACACCATATGTCCAGATTGGCTTAATTGAGCTATTGTATATTAGTGTTTCATTATCCAATGATAATTTGGATTGAGTATCTAATAACTGCAAGAGCAGTTCATATCGCTTTCCTATTTTGTCAATTTTGATGCAAGTATCTTACATTACTTACCCGCGGAATAAGATTCCCATTTAGATAAACTGGAGGCGCGATGCCTCTCTGTAATGTAAGGGTAATATGGTTGATTTCCCCTTCGTTGACCCCTATCACTAGTCTGTCAACCATGATTCTAAATGGGTAAGTTGTTGCTGCAAGTAATTTGTTGCTTTAGTCACACAAGAATCAGAACCAATTAGGCATGTATCATCAGTTAAGGTGCACAGCGTTGTGCTAGGGGTACCGGGCATATCAGATATGAATGGTGTAAACAACAATGGCCCAAGAATACTTACCTAGGGAATCCTGGACAAGACGGGATAAATAAAGGAGTAAGCATTACCTTCTTTAGCACTGAAAAACCTCTCGGCAAGACATGGGCGCCGCCAGCGGGGGGCCGGGGCCAGATGCCCCAGCCCCCCTGGAGCCTTGAAATTTTTTAATCAACTAGCCATGATGAATATTCATAGGCGTGTAATCATGAACAATTTGCCAGAAACCCATAGAAATTATGTTTTAATTAAGATTTTATACTTGTTTAATAAAATATTAAGCCTTTACAACTTATAAATTTTATTTTTCCCATAACTCATATCTTCTTTTTATCATCTTGCCCCCCCCCAGCTCATCAACTGGCAACGCCCTTGCGGCAAGATATGATTTAATAATATGGAAATATTATGATAGTACGACATCTTTAAACTAATATAAAATGTCCGGGTGCCACGCCCGATTAAATGCCTGAGACACATCCAAGATTACTGTAGAGCAATACATTTTACTCTTAATTGCAGTAGTTATATTGTCAACAACCCTATGAAATTGATGCACAGGGGAGCGCATTTTCCTGAAACCAAACTGGTGAGTTGGTATCATCCCACTTCCCTCTGAGATAGGATATATACAGTTGAATAATATTTTTTTAAAAACTTTACCCATCAGCGGGAGAAGACTAACAGGTCTAAAAGATGTGTACGAGTGAGAGGTTTTATAAGATTTGGGGGCCTTTTTTGTTATGGAGTAAGTCCACTGAATTGGAAAGTAGGTTAACAGGAGCAGGGCTGTATCTGAGGAGGGTGTTTCAGGCCCCCCCCCAATTGTCTGCGAAATAATAACTACCTGAATTAAATGGACTGAAATTCAGAATAAATTTGTTTCTTTTCAATTTTTGACAAAAGAAAAGAAAATTAAAATTTTTATGAATTCTATGAAAACGACTATTTTTTATTTGTTTTTGTTGTAGTGTTAAAATATTGCATATAATAATAATTGTAAAAAAAAATAACTACAAGGCTTAGTGTACTATTTATAAATAAATATGTTTCATGACAATACACACACATACATATATATATATATATATATGGTATATATATTTATAAAAATATTTTCGTAACCCCTCCTGAAATTTTGGTCCAGATACGACTTTGAACCGGAGCATAGAGTTTATAGCAGAATTCTTTTTTTAGGGAGAAAATGCAACACTGAGTCCTAAATGAGGTCATATTCTGGGGCCTTCTTGATTGATACGTTCATAATTGTGTTTTTGACTTCAGACGGAGATATAAATTTACGAATGTGAGGTAATGAGAGAGAACTATTGAAATCGTGAAGTATCTTGCATATATGATCTTGATTAATAATGTTTGGATGAGGTTGGAACGTTTTATATAGATAAAATGAGTACAGCTCAGCTTTTTGTGGCTCAGTTTTAGCCCAATCGCTATTGTCATTAAGAAGAAGTAAGTTTGAATTTCTATGCGATAACATCTTTCTAGTTGTTTGCCAGAGAGGGTTATCAGTAGTTGATAATCATTGTGCATATGTATGAAATACACTGACACTTAGGTCTCTTATAGTGTTATTTAATGTTCTATTAAGCTGATTCCAACTGTGTTTATCTGATGGATATTTAGTTCTTTTCCAGGTAGCCCTTGCCCTTATTTTTTTAGTAATTAAATCTCTAATATATAATGGTATAAATTTTGGATTTCGAGGATAAGAGTGACATAATGTAGAAGCAGTCCACATTGCTTTCTGAATGTTGCAAGTAAAAGCATTTACAGCTATGTCAATTTGCTCTGCAGTTTTTAATGAAATTTTTAGATCAGTTTTAAGAAATGTTAAAACAATTTGAAAGAATAAATGTTTATTATAGGTATTTATGAGCAGTATCCCATAAATAACTACAGCAAGAAATTTACACAAAGTAGATGTAGTGTAAGTATGTACACAGTTGCAGGAGCAGTAATCAAGGGTTGAAAGCCAAATAATAATACAGCTTAAACGTTTAACCGAATATACCCTAATTTTGAATATAAGTTTATAGGGTTAGTAATCGAACGCAATTTAATTACAGCACACGCAAAGAAATTTTTCATTTTTCAAAACTTTTATTCAAGTAAAACAATAATATAAAATAAATTTTTTCAGTGCCAATTTATAACCGTTGCTGACATATCAAATTTCACTTAATTTTTTTATTACTTTCATGTGCGAAGAACTATATTCTTGGGCTTAAAATACTTTGAGGAATTAAATCGAATGACAAATTATTTTTCAATACAATATAATAAACAAATAAAAAAAAATCAAAGATTACAATTCTGTAAAACATTAGTTTTAACAGAAAATCTTTTATTTCAAATTGTTTTATGTTTCAATAATGCGTGGCTAGGGCGCTACCAAGAAGGGGGCAGGGGTGAGCAACTGCTCCTCCCTGGAAACTAATAGTGCTCTCACATATTGGGAATGAAGAAGATGCGCAAAGTGAAGTCTCGTTATTTATTTGCCGCACCTTGTATTTTCCTTAGAGCTATGAATGAGTGAAGCATAATACAGAGGTTATGTTTTCTTGTTTTATTTATTAGTTAGCTTTATTTTAATTGTTATACCAATGCTAAAATACATATTTTTTTGATTGGTTTCTAAATTCACTAATTAAAACCTTCTGTGCTGATTGGGGATGTGTCTCAGCTACCACCTGTCTCGGAAACGCAGAATCAAAATGATTATGTGGGTAATGTGACGAGACCGACATCGTCCAACTATTTTAATGAAAATCGTGATTCAACAATGAATGACTGCAATGGAAATAACAGTTGGCTCTTTGTTAATCCAGTGTCGATGTTATCGACCGAATAGAAGAAAGAATTATTTGAAAAGTGTTGGACGTCTCCCAAGACAAATGGCTTTGCCCGGAACGCAAAGCATCTGGAGGGAAAATTTAATTATTCATAATTGGAGACGTATTCATCGTGATGGTACCTCATTTCCCCCAAATCCAAGTTCCGCTAAAAGGGTATTAGGATCATTTATAATGAATCCTTTTTGCGATAATCGAATGTAGCCCGATTTTGAGTATAAGTTTAGAGGGTTAGTAATCGAACGCAATTCAGCTACAGCACACATAAAAAAATTTTCCATTTTTCAACACTTTTATTTAAGCAAAACAACAATATACAATAAAACATGAGTAATGCAAAAAGCATATGGAAACACAATTGCATAAGGTGGTATTGGAAGCTGCTAGATTATTTCTTGAAAGTTTGCCAATGGATGTACTAATCAATAAATCCTAGCAGAGCGTTATTGAGGAAAACAGAAAAGTTAATAAGTCGAATATATCTTGCATTATATTTTGTGGTTTCTATGACCTAGTGCTACGAGGTAAAATTTCTTCCTACGAGTTGACGCGGGTGATGTATTGAGGAAACACTAAACGTGGGAAAAAAATCAAGCTATTGATCTGTTGGTATACAAAATGAAATTATCAGAAATTGTAGTAATGTACTTAAAGCAGATATTGTGACGAAAGTAAAAAAAATCAGGAGCATATAACGTATTGGCCGACAAAACAGCTGACATTTTCAGAAAAGAGCAATTATTAATTGGAATATGTTGTTTCGATGACGAGAAGAGCGAAGTCCAAGAAGTATTTATAGGATTTGTTGAGCTAACAGGATTGGGTGCAAATTCTATTGTGAGAGTCATTGATGATTTTTTGGCAGCAGAAGAATCTAATCCAAATAAATGTTTTAGATTGGGATTCGACGGCTGTTTGACAATATATGGAATGAGAGGTACTGAACAAGCAATCTTGTACAACAAATATACCAAAGCTCTATTCTTTCAGAGTTCTTCACATTAACTGAATTTGGTAATAAATGATCTCAATATTCTACCTGAAATTCACAATAGGAAAAACCAAAGAAATAATATTTTTTCAGGAATGAGTTTTGATAAGGAAGTTAACACCAAACATTTCCAATCTCTGAGAAGCAAGATGGAGCAAAAAACATAAAACTATCAGAGTTTTTATGGATAATTTTTGCACTCTAATGGAGGGCTTATGAATGAGGGAAGCCGCACAAATCGGAATAAAGCATTCCAGTTTCACGTCGCCGCTTCTAGAACTTCATTTATTTTGTGCATTGTATTAATAAGCAAGTATTCGGTTATGATAAAATCTGTGGCTAAACAGCCACCGTAAAAATCCCGCAAACGTTATGGATAAAATTATTAGAGATGCCACTGCTATTGCAAAAGAGTTTGGGCTCAAAATTGTACGAAGGAAACGGTAGAAACGGTACACAAATGCCAGCAGGAAGCCTTCAGGAGTTCTGAAAGTGGTCCTTGATTAAACAATTCTTAAACTCAATTATTACTTCCCTTCAGGAACGGTTTTCTGAGGAAAACATTACATCACTCGCGTTGTCTAAATTACAACCGGTCCAAATACAGGACTTGTCTATGGAAAACCTTAAGAAAGTTTTTGTAATCATCTCAAATTTTTCCCCCCTCTTCTTCTTCTTCTCATCACCCCAGTCCTAGGACCACAATTGTCGCTGATGTTTAGTTACCTAAATCTTGTCTTATTCTACGCCAAGTTAATACTTCCTCATGCCCTTTCTCATTAAAACAAGACATGATTTTTAACTACTACCCTAATAACTTTATTTTAACAAAATCAAATATATAAAAATATTAATCATAGTAAAAAAAAAAAAAAAAACAACTTTCACAAATTAAACATGTTTTATTGCATTGTTCAACTCAGATTAGGTTTGAGCGAGTGATATTAATTTCTGTGGAATGTTGTAATTTGCTCAGAGTTATCCAGGTAATGTAACACCAGTATCTCTTAAGTCTTCTCCACAGATTCCCAGGGAGAGACAAAGAGAACATGCTGGACGCTTCGATATTTTCACTAAGTAATAGTTTACTAAAGAGCGTCCCATATCGAAGTTTGTGATGGTCTTGCATGAATAGGACCTTTAAATCGCGATGGAGTGTTCTGTTGGACACGAAATAAGGGGCGTTGACGATTTGCCTGAGTATTTTAGACTGAAGCTGTTGAATTCTGTTGATGTTGCTCTTGGGCGTTGCATCATATACTTCGATGCCATATCTCCATACTGGTGCCATATGAATAGGTAGATTAGCAGTTTGCAAGATATGCTCTCAGCAGACTTCCTTCTCATAAGGCAATTTAAGATTTTAAGTCTTGAGCAAATTTTTTGCCCTGTGTGCGCGACGTGAGTCCTCCATGTTAGACGTCGATCCATAATTAATCCTAGCTATTTAGAGCTGTTGCTTTGCGGAAGAACGTTATTATTTATTTCTACCTGGGGACTTGATTTAATGTAAAAGTTACCTGTAAGCTTTTTGAATGATTTATTTTAATCTTCCATTTCTCTGCCTATGCTACAATCTTGTTCAAGTGCTCTTGGAGCAGTAGTGAAGCACGCAAAAGATCGCTATTAGCCGCTAAAATGCAGCGAAGGTCGCTATTGTTGCAGTTTTTAATACTGGAAAATCCGCATAGTACAAAGAATACAATAATGGCGTAGGTATACTTCCCTGTGGGACGGATACATTTATACTGTATTTTCCCGACGTTGATGAATTTACCTTTACTACAAAACTCCTTCTTGACGAAAAGGATTGTATTACCAGGTAAATGACATTAGGCAGAATGCTCTTCAGTTTATAAAGAAGGAATTGATGCCCCACCCGATAGAATGTATGCTCGACATCAAGAAAGACCGCGCTACAATATTGCCTCCTTTCCAGTGCCCAAGCTATTTTATGGGTAATACGATGAATTTGTTGTACGGCCGAATGCTTTACACGAAACCCAAACTGGTGAACGGGCAAGATCTTGTTTTTTGAAATTACTTTTATAATTCGATCCCGTATTAACACCTCAAAAATCTTTGACAATACACTAAGTAAACTAATTGGCCTATATGATGAAGGAACTGATAAGTCCTTATGAGGTTTTGGTGTAACTTGGATAATTGATTATTTCCATGTTTGAGGGAAATATCCTGTTTTTTAAATTAGCATTGTAAATGTACATCAATAGTACTAAACTTTTATTTGGTAGATTTTTGACTATTTCAGCAGTTATAAGATCTTTGCCAGGAGCTTTTTTGTTTTTTAAGCTTTTAATTTTATTTTGTTCCGCTTTCTGCAATATGTATTTAGTGGGCCATGCTAATTACAAAGGTGCCAAAAGATATTCTTCAACTAATATTTTGTGTAGTAGCTGACCTTTGCTTTCAAACGATTTATTGAGTTAGGTTTTCTAATGAAGTGGGGTTTGGGAAGCTTGTTGAGAAAGGACTTTGTAGATTTCCATATTGATCCCTCCTCCGGATTTAGTTGTGAAAAGAACTGTGAATATCTGAAATTTTTATACTAGCCTGTTGTAGGATCTTTTAAGTGATGGAGGTCTGTTTTTCTGCCATTGAACTCTTGCGTTTCTTGTTAATTGAATTAGTTCCGTTATTTCAAACAGACTATAAAATAAATGAGTTTCATAAAATCTATCCTTTTTGGGATATGAAGTACTTAATTTACATGCCTCATGGATATTGCCTACCTTTACGATTTGCCGAATATGAAAAACGAAATCGAACTTTGGCAAAAATTATGGCAAGACGAGATGAATCAAACTAAGTTCAGTATTGCTGAAGTCATAAGAGAGACAAAAGACTTTTTTCCTGAAATCAGCCTAAGGTGGATTAAAACCTGGCCAAGAAGTATAATTATAGGAAGTATCCTCAATGGTCTGCAATGATGAGTGTCCATCAAAAGACCATCTCCATGTAATTGAAAAATCTACAACGTTGCCCCCCTTCTCGGAGCTTCGAAACTTTTTAAACTGATCATGATAAGTATTCGTAGGCGCGTAATCACAGATAATTTGGAAGACTTTTATAATAAAGTAGTAGAACAATTTGCCAGAAATCCACGAAAATTATGTTTTAACTAAGATTTTAGTCACGTTTAATAAAATATTAAGCTTTTACAAATTATAAATTTTACTATTCCTATAACTCATATCCTCTGTTTATCATCTTGCCCCCCTCTCCCGGCTCATCGGCTGGCAACGCCCTTATATGTAGTACAAATGTGGTACATCACTCATTTTATGATGTATTAGTACATTGAAATTCAAGCTTCTACTGTTACAGCAAAACCCGCTAACTGTTAATTATTAACAGTTTTAAGACACCGGCTTACAGCTAACATCTGCTGGTGCAGATATGAAAAGAAATAAAAAAAGTAGTATGATCGTGTTGCATCGCAAATGGCCAGTTTTAGAATTACGATTCATGTCTAGCTGGCAAAATAGCATCAGCAGTAGTGATGTCATTGTTTAGAGGAGCCGGTCTTGTCTTTAGAGGTAAGTACTAAATTCGGATAGCTTCAGCAATCGTGACGTCACACATCATTTATTAAGATAAATACATTACATCGAATCAGAATGTTACATCGAGGTTTAAAATTGTAAATGAAGAAAACAAAAAATGAACGTTTATTTCTTGGTAAACTTGACATATAATATTCGTATTTTAAAAAGATAACGTCAAATTCGCAAGACTAAATCTATCACATGCATTAGACTTTAATTTTGTAAAATATAGCATTGCTAATTTCAATGTAGAATTATTTTACCATTGCATTTAAAAAGTTATATATTTTTATAATAAAATATTTCACTGTTTTGTGTGAATCAAATAAATAAATGTAAACCCATTATCAAAGTAAAAAAGTATTTGTATATACGATTAGAAGAAAAAACTTTATTATAGCTGATTTTTAGTTTATAGGATTATAATTTTTCTTTTTAATTTTACTTCTACATGTTAAACTTAAAAGTAATTGTTTTTTGTTTATTTAAAAACTTTAATGTTTCAGAAGCAAAATTATTACTTCCAGCTCGTAATCAATGGAAAAAATGAAGTGAAGTTTGATATGTAAAAAAATATCATAAATTCATATGAATAGTTTGGAAGAATATGTACACATTGGAATAAATCGAAATCATTATGTGGTGCTTTAAATATTATTCTAGAAAAATTTTTACCAAAATCACATCAAAAATACTACTAAAAAAACAACAAAATGGAAAAAAATCGATTCTCATATACCTGCTTTTTTACATTTACCAAAGGTATACACATCTGCTCAAAATGTATATACTACTGACAAAATCAAAAAAAGGGAAGATAATAATATTTTTTACGTTAAAAGTGAAGAAAATCCAAAACTACATTATGTAGTTAATTTTAATGCTCCATCTTGCAACTGTTATGACTTTGAAAAATTTTGCTTAGTTTGTAAACATTTTTGTGCGGTATTTTTATATAATCCGGACTATGGTTATGAAAGATTACCTGAAAAATATCTGAATAACCCGTTTATTTCCATGAATGCGTCTAAAAATGTTTCCACTTTTGAACCATAAAGATCTGAAAATTATGAAAACATTTCTATTGAAAATTTTGAATCTTTACATTCAAACGCAAATGGGAAGCATGGATCTGAGTTAAGCAATGTCAATTCGGTTAGGATGAATAAGAGATTCAAAACTGAAATTCGAGAACTTTGTAAGGAATTGTCAGATTCCACTTATTCTTGGAAACACATTTCAGAAGATGAAGGTAAACTTCATTGTTGACTTCAAAAAGTTTAAAGAACAATGGGTAAATTTTACAGAAAAAGACAATGGATTAGTTTTATTAACCCTCAAGCGGGTGCGCTGCGGTATGCATTCCTCAAACATCATTCAACTAGTGACATCTACGAAACGAATGAATGAAACATTACGAACTGCTGGGTATGCTATGTCTAGAGTGTATCTCGCAAGTTATCGTGCAATAAGTTTATAGTTATGACATCGCGAAATGAGTCAAGTCAGGTTTACAGCACCAGTACGGCTACGCGACCATGAATGTAAGTAAGTTTTGTTCAGTATATGCTAAAGAAACCTGTCAAGTATGGTCTAAAATTATACGCTCTGTGTGATAGTAGAACTTTTTATACTTTCAATTTTGTAATTTACTATGGTAAACAACATACAGGGTAATACCAGACATGCAACAAACCTTTTGATATTGTCAAGCGATTGGTAAAACCAATAGAGTATCCAAACAGAAACTTGATTACAGATAACTATTATACAAGTTATTCTCACAATGAATATCTGATTGGAAAAGGAATAATCATGTTAGGGACATTAAAAAAAAATTAAAACAGAAATTCCGAAACAATTCATAATAACTAAGAACCGTGAGATAGGCTCATGCTTTTTTGGGTTTCAAAATGATTATGCATTAGTATCTTATGTCGCCAAGAAAAACAGGATCGTGCTACTACTAAGTGGCATTTGATACAGTTGATCAGAAGTGTTCATTGTTTCCAACGAATAAAAGAACCAATAGATGGCCAATTACACTGTTTTTCCGAATTTTAGACATCTCTGGAATGACCACGTTATTTTTGTTGCAAATAATTTACAAACGCAAATATCTCGCCAAAATTTCTTAAATAAAATACCATTTTCTTGGTCATTTATTTAGTATATATTCTGCATTATGCGATTTTTTTATTATCTTTGTTGTCGCATAACCTCTGTTGACTCCAAAAACAAAAGTACACGGCAAAAGAAATTTATTTCATAAAAGTGCGGACGAAGCGACATCGAATCGAATAGACCGTCGTTAAAACATGCGATGCCGAACCATATCATTATCTAGACCCATATTGGCCCGGACGAGTTGACACAGGATCACGGCTCGTCCGAGACCTGTTGGGGGGGGGAGAGGATTTTGATCAGTGTGACCAGGAAGGAGTTTGTGGTTCCCACATTGTTACCAATAATATTTATAAATGTTCAAAATATGTAGTTATATTTTCAAAATTTTTAATAATTATTCGTCATACCTATTTTTAAATTTACTAAAATAATTCCTTTTATTTTTCCCCTTCATTTATTATAAGTAGCTATACTTTTTAAACACAGTCTTATTTTTTCTTTATATGAGTATTATTCTTATCATCACCTTTAATAATAATAATGTTTATAAGTGTTCAATGGATGTATTCCCTTTATTTTAAAAACATATGTCCCATATTATTTAAGAAAACTCCATGAAATAAGCAATTTTAGGAATATGGTATCCACCCGCTTAAGGGTTAAAAAGACAATAATTGAAGGCGTAATAGCAAAACAGTTTAATTAGATTACTTTTCATTCATTACATACTATTTGTATTATATTGTTGCGTTAAATAGATTTACCTTTTTTCTATGTATTAAAA
The DNA here is from genome assembly GCA_039619475.1 of Icerya purchasi. Lineage (NCBI taxonomy): Eukaryota > Metazoa > Arthropoda > Insecta > Hemiptera > Monophlebidae > Icerya > Icerya purchasi. Next base: position 526,778,596 of record CM077115.1, on the reverse strand, counting down.
TTTACATTGTTTGCGTATATTAATTAAATTTACAAGATTTTTCTTTTGTATAAAGTACAAATAAGAGACTATGGTTCAATTTATTTTATACTTTATTTTGCACTGTTACTATTTGCTTCTATTATATATTTTCTTTATTTACAATTTGAAAAACTTGGATATTAATTTCTGATTCGATGTATTTAATGCGATAAACGGTGTGTGACGTCAAGGTTGCTGAAGCTATCTGTATTTAGCGCTTACCGGTTTTCGATGATACTAAACCCTATAGTATACGGTAATCTTTTGAAATATTTTAGGAGTTTATTAGTGTGCTCATTCGTTTTTGATATCAATATAAAAAAGATTATTTTACTTAAGCGAAATTCAATAACGATTATAACTACAGTTGTACTAATGAAAAACTGTTAATCTGATGTGAATTTCTATCATTTTGGATGTATTCGATTTTTAGAATTAGTTTACACTTGAACTTTTTCTGGTTAGTTTTGCAGATTTTTTCGTTATCAATAATAAATCGCAATTCAAATTAAAATACGAATTTGAGGTTACGTTAGTTATTTAAAATGCAATAAATTACACTATTTTGTTACCATAAAGATTGTATCCGTGTATATATGTAGATAGTGATAATTTTTCATTTAGTTTCATTTATATTCGCTAATATTTTTGTAGCAATAGTAATTTTACGAATTAATATTAATGTCTAATAATGTGGTAGGTCAAAGATGGTTTTTTAAATTTTGTTTTACTGAATTTGTTATATTTAACTAATCCGAGAATAAAATATTCCATTTTATACGGTTATACAGGGTGCGGCAGCATAGCTTACTTTTTTAAAATGCGCCACTTTTTTTCTACTAAATTTTGTTAAAGAAAAATAATAACAGAAAATCGAAATAACATACTCTAGATCCCCCATTGGGGCAATATGTATGCTTCTTCCCTTCTCGCAGTTTTATTTCGATTTTCTGTTATTATTTCTCTTTAACAAAATTTACTAGAAAAAAAGTGGTGCATTTTATAAAAGGAAATTATGCTGCCGCAACCTGTATATATTTTTAAATAACTTATTTGTTATGAATCGATAAATACAATTTTTACCATCCTTATAGCTATTTAATTTAAAGTTAATGGCAACGGAAGAATGTATTATAAGGTTTTTTGAAACATGAACTTTACTAAAATAATTGATCAACATTAAGTGAAATAATATTGTGTAAGATTATCGATCTGTATTGTTATATAAACCACTGTAATTGTGTAAATTTTTGTTTTATGAATATTTCGGAAATAAAGAAATAAAGTTGTTTTATTCGCTCGTCATTCTAATTCTAATTTATTTATGTTTTTAGGTTTCCTATGCAAATGAAAAGTTATAACAACTAATAATGGCCGATGATAAACGAATTATTGTTGTCAGTCCGCTGACACTACTGGTATATTATAGTTTGGCTATGTTTACTGTTCCATTTTTTATGTTCTTTGCATCTCAGTACGTTCTATTTAATATGTTGCATACCGATATCATTACAAGCTATGTGATTTCGGTGGTAGTAACGGTGATAACTGTAAATGTAATTATATTCGCCTATATACGGCAAGCTTTCAAGGAAATGAGTGCAGAAAAAGCAAAGAAAGCTTCTTAAGGATAACTTTCTACATTCCTCCTAGTCTATAATATACAGTTGTTTATGAATTCAGTAATCGTTCTTCCGAATAAAAGTTCCTCCTGTTTTTGATACATCATTAGGAATGAGATGCAAGAAAATAATTCTTCCAAAATATATCGTTAATCCACGGATAATAATGAGTATGTATTATTGTAGCTTTAAGATGCGTGATATAATGTTCGTTTTACATAATATATTTATGGTCAGTGGTTCGAAAACATCAAATCAATGTGGAAGTAAAAATATTGATACTCGTGGAAACTTTTATTTGATATATTATTTTTGAAATGCATGATGTATTCATTTCGCAAAAGAAGACAATTATACGTGTGCCAGGACGCAAGACAGAAGTAAAACTTCTATGTTGTAACAATTTTTGACAGATTTGTTGGCTACAACCAGACAGATTAATATGGCGCGCATGTGTTTTAATTTAAATTTTGACGTGAATGATAGGTTTATCAAAAAATGAATACTGAATTAAGTATTGAGGATATAATTACGTCTATTTATAACGAACAGTGTAAAATATAAATCAGGTTTTAAAATTCTACCCCGTTCATTCTTGTCTCGCCTTGGCGATGTCAGTAGACATTTATAATTACGAAAATATTAAAAGAAATATTAAATACCTAGGAATGATCAATTGGATTTTTATTTATATTATTTTTTATTTCTCTGTTAAACAATTTTTTCTGGTGGTTGATGTTCTTAAATTATTAATTTTTCCTTTACTAGGTAATACGGAGCATGAAAAATGTATTAATTTACTCGCTAAACAATAGTAAAAAAAAGTTTCACTTCAAAAAAAGTTAAAATTTACACATTGGTTAGATACTTTCGTTGATGGAGATCACGTTAAAACACATTAAGAAAATCCAGTAACAAAAAGAACTTCTTGTAGGGATGTAGTAGCAGACCATTATATTTTTTCAAAATTGGATAATTCTTGATGTTAGACTGATGTTTTCATTGAGTTACAAAATGTGTTATTAAAAAAAAAATCGTTTTGAAGTATTTTTATTTTATTTAATAGATAATTTAAAATAAAGGGTACAAAAGTATTTTATTTTTGTTTTACTTACTACGATATTTCAAGGTAGCCACCCAACGGGGAATTTTGTCGTAAAACCGGGGAAAAAAGTGAAAATAGCCAAAAACGATATTTTTAATAAGAAATAATCATTTGAAACGTTAAAAGTGAATACATTTTTTACTGTACTTCACACTCAAGAATAAAATACGAAGTTCTGTTTTATTCATATAAAATATGCCGCGGTGATTAAATATTCTCAATAGTAACAAAAAAAATTCCATTCTTCTTTTTATACAATTCTAGTAATCAGAAAATCGGGAAGATTTGGACCAGGAATACCTGGAATAAACCGAGAATTTAAAAATTATATTTGAATGGCCGCCATGTATTTTGCACCCTGTTCGTTTCACTCGTCAATCTTTGCGCTCCGATTGATTCGCTTGCACGCCGCTCGCACACCCTTGAATATTGCTTATTTAAAAATTATATAATAAAGAGAAATAATAATTTGAATAATTCCATTATTACAAGAAAATTAAATATGTTATATACATGCGAAAGAGCTGTATTATAAATTTAAACAAAAACTTCGAAATCGAAAAGAGACATGTAATAGAAGAATTAAGATCGTTAATTTTATGGCGTTTAATTATTTTAATCTCCATTTTAAATGAATTGATGTCTGTTATTTGGATCTTTATCCAAAGACCGTTGTTGCCTTATGCACGATTGCCCAAGTAGCCTATCGATGCATTCTTCACTTAAATTTAACGACGTATCATTTTTAATTTTTCAATGTACATATATGTGTACGTGTAGTCCCACGTTGTCGAAATTATTTACGGAGCAACAGGGATTTTTCTGATGTTAGGTCAAAAATTTTGGGATTTTTAGCGTTTCTGATAGAGTGAATTCCAATGCCGCAACGTGATCCGACCTCGCGTTCGCGTTCTACGGCCAAAAATCTGAATGCGCCTCGCCTGTCGCCTGGTTGCTATGGAACCGCGCTCCTTTCCGTTCCCGGCGTTATCATCGTTTCTCTGTTACTCATTTACGCGTTGTTTTCGTTGCTTTTGAAGAAATGTACGTTCGGATTATTTTTTAGTCGAAATATTTTCATGAAAATGAAGTGTTTCCTTCGATGAAACGTGTCGTATTTTTGTATAATTACAATTCGACAACGTAAAGCTGAGAACGACCGTGATGTATTTAAATAGAAGTTATGATTTAGAAAAAAAAGTGTAACGTTTTTGAAGAAAGTAAAAAAAAACATCTGAAATTTCGTTATTCTGTTGCGAACTTGAGATTTCTTGAAAAGGTTCTACTTTGTCGATAACCACTTATGTCCAGGTTCCACCAGCGCGATATACTAGAAAACATTTCTGATCGAATAAGACTTCCCGGAGTCTTCTAAGTGCAAAACTTTTTGAGATATTTGCATTCACGGTTGAAAATCTTAACCAAAATTTTAAACTCGTTTTTCTCAAAAGTATGTTTTTTCAAATTTCAACTTGCAAATATCTCGGCGAGTTTTTTACTTTGAAAGCTCCGTAAGGTCTCAATCAATCAGAAATTTTGTCTAGTACACCGTACTGGGCTTAACTCCATACTGACAAAGTGAGACCTAGTTAGATGCATGTATACATATATCTTTATATAACTTTTTTAGAGATGTTCTTGCGTTATATGAAATAAAACAAAATTGAAAATTGGTAAGATAGAAATCTTTCTATTATAAAAAAAACAACTGAATTTAAAAATAAAATCGTTTTACGAAAAATTTAAATAAACTTTTATATAATAGAGCGATAATTTTTGTACATCGCTTATTATAAGTAACATTGTACATACTTTTGAGCGTTCGGTTAAAACACTGATCGCAGGTCTATTTTTGTTGTTATTCATAGTTTATGCTTGTACATTATAAACAGTTTTGAATTTTAGATAATTTTAAATTGTTTTACACATAAATTTACTAAAAAGAACCTAATCAAAAACTTCTTGCTTCGAAATTTTAACTCAGCCGTACTTGCAAGTAATTTTAAATTATAATAAACTTAAAATTTGAAATAATTTAAAATCGCGAATAACTTTAAATAGATGTAAATTATTTACCCGTTCTTTTAATTTTAGCGATGGTTATTCATACATTGAAGTAGAAATGAACTAAAGAGTTATGATGTACGTATTAATATGATCTATAATAGCGAAAAGAACTAGTCAGTGTTCTAGGATGTAATTTTCTTTTTATTATATATTCTGTTAAATAAGTACGTGGAATATTGTTCGTTTAAAAACCCGTGTAAAATATTATTTAATATTTCTGTTTGCTGGAAGATGGTGGAGCATTGTACCGGGTTATGGAGTTCAGTTCTGACGCGATCAGTCAACTGACATGTTTATGGTTGCAGTCATTATTAGTCGATTTCATGTGTGTCTTGCGGTTTTTATGATGAATAAAAATATTAGGCAAAGAGTTTGTCTGAAATTTTATGTTGCCAATGGAATTTCGTGTGGGAATTGTTGGAAATGTTGAAAAAGACCTATGGTGAAACAGTTTTATCCAAAACGCAATCGTACCGGTAGTATAAGGCATTTAAAAAAGGCCGATACTGTATGAACATTTGTCTAATTCTGATCGTCTTTGACTGTCTTCGATTGATAAAATTACTAATAAAATGAAAATCATTGCGAAAAATCACCTTGCAAGCTTGAGAGAGAGGTAACTTTGGGTCCAGTGGCGTCTCGCAGATTTCATAAATGCAGAATGTAAAATAGTTATTGTTGCAAAAAACCCATCACACTATCCTAAAATACATTTGAATCTAATTATTAATAATTACTTTTTACTAATAAATTGTATAATAACTTTTATAGTTCAGGTTTACCTTTACTTAGTTTATTTATACTTCAGTACAATCCTACTATCTCTTTTTTGGTTGCCATAAAATATCTATGACAGAGTTATAAAAGTTTGGAGATTTCTACGCCCTATCTGAACAACTCTTTTCCGATAGATATTGATGTTAAGTTACAAAGACTATCTTTCGAGGTTGTATTTCTATTACATTATTTAATACGTTTCAGAACTGAAAATTTTCTTTCTGTTAATGCAACTGCTGCTTGAATGGTAAAGAATAAATTCAAGTTAACATTTCACTTAAGTTACTTAAAACCAAAAAATATTTTTAACTAAATTTAGAAAGAGAAAAAACAACAACTAGAAAACCGATCTTTCATATGTACAGTGAAATTTTCAAAAATTCATCATTACAACTTTTTCTTGTTTTTTTTTCATTTTTATCTGTAGGAAAATTATGCAGAGTTTTTGAAACTTGGAATCTTTTTGTTGCAAAACGTAATATCGCATGTTTCACTTTGTGAAATTTTGAATAACACTTTAGCTGTTGGAAGTACTAAATAAAGTAGTTCTAGAATAAAATTAAATTCAAAATCAAAAATATTTTGACAAAAACCTTTAGCAATGACGTGATCTCACATCAAATGCTGTATTATTTTTCAAAATACTTTCAATCGTAAACCATTTCAACACGGCGATTATTGTATAGCCATCTGGTATAGTTTTATCGAGAACATGTTATTAAAAAAAAATAATAATACTTTAATATTTCTTACCGAATTCTGTGAAACCGAATTCAATTTATGCGCATAGCGTACTGTAAATAATGCTTTCGGACATTTCGATTTAATTTTAACAGCAAGTCCATTGCGGTTTTGTCCTGCATTAACGGAAAGTTTGGACTATTAGCTTATTTCTACCGTGTAATTCATCTAAACTATCAAAAATATGAATTGGAATTCAATCAGTCGTTTGATCATCACTACTTCTAAGTACCTAATAAGCTTTTCTAAATATCACCATTTGCATTGTTAAAGATATAGAAAGCTGCAGTTCTTGATAAATGTCCGTTGATTCAATAATAACAATAAACTTTTTCTTTTTTAATAATTCGTATTAGGTGTGTTTGACTTGGATGAAATCATTTTGAATTGCTGCAAATTTACCATAAAAAGCAGTGTAATTTTTTAAATGAAATTGTAATTGTCCATCACTTTTGCAAATAAATTCAATTATTTCCTATAATTTCCTCCGTTCGTTAAATTTTGAGATTTACTACAACCACGAAATGAAAATTTTTGGAGCGCTTCACTTTTTTTTTTATTGTTTTTCTATATTTTTTTTCACACTTTGCTTATGAAAAATTCTATTCTGTTTTCATTTCCAGTTAGTGTAAACTGTTTATAGGTAATAAAAGCAGATAAACGGTCTTCCGAAAATACTCATATTGTTTATGTAATACATTTTCCAAATTATTTAAATTGGTTACTATCTTTACTCGATATATTTTTATAAGTTGAAAATAATAAATATTGTCAATAAAGCAGTTTTGACTAGTTCTTAGATTCGCACAGCTAAGAAATTTCATGAAGTTTTATTACTTTATCGTAAATTTTCCATTCTTAAACTAAATTAGGTAATGGAGGAATAGGTCTTATCTTTGCAATTATTTTTATCAATAATACTTAACGAATTAAATGGATATTTAAGCAGTTGTTCAATTGCACAGTTACATTGATTATCTACGTTAAAATTGTTTCCTTCATTCTAACAAACAATAAGCGATATTATTAAATTACATACAAAATATGAACAACATATAAAACTCGGGTGTGCACAGGATAGGATTTGCGCTTAAATCCTCAGATTAAGAGAAAGAAAACAAGTAGAGACACTGCACGTGTATCATCAACGATTTTGTAGCATTGTACAGATTAGGTAGAATGAAGTTCCAGATTTTAAGCGGTGTTTTTATTAGCGCAGGAACATGTTTGAAAAGAGGCGTGAATTGTGATTAGCCGTGAATACGGCTCGTGTAAGCACACAGCCGCGGGTGAGCAGGCATGAACATATGCTTTGTGCTCACTTACGCATATGAGTATTTGCTTTTTTTACCTGGACCACGCGTATAGGAGGCGTGAGTGATATTTGCGATTTAATATGATATAGCTTGGTTGTATTTTGTTGTTTGCAAATTGTTTTCATAGTTTCAAAGGTAATAAATAAACTGTTCCTGAAATTATTTGAAAATAGTATGGTACGGTTAATTCAACTATATCAGAGCGAACCTTATCTGTGTGTAATTAATTCTGGTCGATGGGTTGAATTTTCAATGCCCAAAAAAAAAAAAAAAAAAAAATCTGATAATTGTAGAAATCGTGATCTCCGAGCGGCAGCATTAAACCCAGTTTTGCTGCATTGTCAATAGATGATTTTAGTTCCAAAGAGATTGCACTGAAATTCAAGGATTTACGAAACTCTAATTCGTAAAAACTGAAAAAAATCGAAAATAGTAAAAGTCTGAAATGGAAATTGGTGACGTGTATGTTTTAAAAGTGAATTGGGTCGTTTTGATGGATTCATTTTTCCACCCACATGCGCTTTCAAAAAGCAATTTAGTAAGCAAATGTTTTTAAAATTTCGTTTTTAAAAAAAAAATTACCTTTTTGTATAATTATTTACAAATTTGATAATATATTTCATGGTTCTAACTTTTTTTATTGTAGCATTATACGATTGGTCTTTAGTGTAACGCAGGAATTCGTTAATTTAAGGTTAGATTTTTAAAAGAAATAAATTTCCAAAAATACAGTACGGATTTAGGAAAACTTTCAGGAACTAGAGAAACATTAACTAAATTTACAATAGATACTTCTGATACGTAATCAAAAAATTAATATAAAATGGCCATTTTTATAGATATTAAGTGTGTTTACGATAATGTAGATTTATTAGTGTTAGTGAAACAGTTACAAAAATTAGGAATTTCTTAAGTAGTATCACGGTCAATATATAATTATTATAACGGTAGAAAGTTAATTGCTCGATATAATCAGAAAATATATAATACGGCCTTTTCAGGAAAAAGGTTACTGCAGGGCAGTATCTTAAGTCCTCATGCCGTTTACAATATATACAAATGAGCTGGGATGGATACAGAGTAGGTATGTTAGACTGGTGCAATATGCCGATGATTTGGTGGTGTATGCCTTTGCGGCAATATTAAACTAAGCTATAAAAAAAACTCAAAAAGCAATCTTGGAAATGCAAAAAATATTAAGTGATCTACTACTTGAACCTAATGTAATCAAAACCCAGAAATTAATTTTTACCAGGAAAAGACTAGTAAGTTTCCTCTTGATAAGGATTAATAATAATTCTATTCAATTTAAATCTTCGTGTAAATATTTAGGAGTACTATTCGATGGTAAATTGAATTGGACAAATGAAATTAGATATATACAGCAGAAGTGTGAGAGAAGTATTAATTTACTTCGCGCGTTAGCGGGCATAAAATGGGGGAGGCCCACCCTACTAGTATGTTAATTATTTATAGAGCTCTAATTGGAAAAACGCTCACATAATCCCGTTATTAAAACCAGGAAAAGATTCCCTTTCTCCTTCTAGCTACCGTCCAATCTCGCTTACCAACATGTTACATAAAGTCATGGAGAAAATAATAAACACCAGATTAAAATGAACTCTTGAACAAAAGAAACTATTGGATCCAATGCAATATGGTTTCCGCTCTCGAAGAAGCGCCATAGATCATCTAGCAAAGTTACAACAGCATATTTGTGACGGTTTTGTAACGAGTTAATACATCATGCTCATAAGTTTTGACCTTGAAAAATCCTTCGATAGAATATGGAGGCATAAAATCATTAAAACGCGCATGGAATGGAATATAAACGGAAATATGCTTGAATACATAAAAGACTTTCTGTCAAATAGGACTTTCCAGGTTCGTATTCAAGATGTCTTATCCCTCCCAAAAATACAAGAAAATGGCACACTGCAGGGCTATAATTAGCCCAACTTTGTTCATAATTGGTATATCAGATATATCTAAAATCATAGATCCTCCAGTCAAATACGAACTGTTTGCTGACGACTTAGTCATTTATATGACTTCTTCAAGCTTAGATAATCTAAATAGCACTTTACAATCTACAACGAACAAATTGCTTAATTGGGCTTCATCAAATGGACTATCCTTCTCAATGAATAAAACAAAAGCAATCACATTCAGTAAAAAACGAATTAAACCTCCAGATTGTAATGTCCACCTAAATAATATACTAATTCAAAGTTTCGATAACATAAAAATTTTAGGACTAGAAATAGATCGAAAATTATCTTTTGGAAAACACATAGAAGACTTAAAAACAAACTGTCATAAATCTCTTAGTGTGATAAAAATGGTTTCTCATACCAAATGGGGTGCAGATAGAAAATCTCTAAAAAACCTTTACTCGGCGCTGACTCTTTCCAAGTTGGACTACGGCTCCGTGATTTACAGTAGTGTCAAAGAAAATGTTCTGAAAAAACTGGACTACGTTCAAAATTCAGCTCTCATTACAGGAGCATTTTACACCAGCCCAATTGCTAGCCTTCACCTAGAATCAAACATTTTTCCATTGCAACATAGAAGAATCGTCTCATCCCTGAAATACTATACAAAAATGACTTCAAATTTAGCCAATTCTACTTCCGAAAAAACTATTTCGCTAAACTTTATTCAACTATACGAGAAATATCCAAAAACTCCGAAGCCATTGGGAATACAATGCCTAAATACAATTAAAAACATCAACTTTGGCACACCAGACATCGTAAAGGACATAAGAGAACTACCACCATGGCACACAACCTTTCAAGAAACCATAGCAGACTTAAACCGACGTGAAAAAATGGACTCGTCCTTAACTAAACATATCAGAAAGGTGACTCGCTCAACTTGGCAAAAACAGTGGAATCGAATCTCTCCGATCAAAAACAAACTACGCCGCATCAAAAACGAAATTGCCGACTGGGAAACCAACTATTGGCCAAAAAGACAAGACGAAACAGTTATTTCGAGACTAAGAATAGGGCACTGCTCATTTAGCCACAAGTACAGCCTCGACAAAGAGCCGGCGCCCATTTGTGAAATCTGCGCAGAGACTTTCTCGATAGACCACCTCTTCACATGCAAAAAGTGGGAAACACAGCGAGCAGCCTGCGACATGGTAGGAAAACATGTACCAGAACTCCTTTACAACGACAGATCAAATTGTGAAAATGTACTAACATACCTAAAACATGTAAATATGTATAATAGTATCTAAATAAGTTAACTGTTAAGATGTAATATATTCGTCGCAAATGGCTCCATTGTCGAGTGACAATAAATAAATACATATATTGAAGAAAAAAAAAAGGTCGAACGTAGATTATATATGCCCATTTGTGTTAGTCCTAGCAGGAATAAATTTAAAAAAAATTGAAACAATACAAAGTAAAGCGGTGAGGATACGTTTAGAAGCGATAAATTCTGTCCCAACACACTGTATACTGATAGAAATGACGGAGATTCCGATAGGTCTTCAAATGAAATATATATCAGATAAATTCTTTATAAAAATTAAGGAATTATCTGATTATAGAAAAAATACACTGTAATAATAGGCCGATCATCCCTCTTGATAACAGTTATAGGGAATTGCAGCATTTAAACATACTATGTAATCCAAAATTTTTAGTGTATGGTAAGGAATGGGAAGAAACTTGGGCCACCTTGAAGGTTGACATAGGGAGAGATATTGAAAGGGTGGATAATGGAAGCAATAGTGCCTAGTTTAACAATAAGGTATATGAGAACTAGAGGAACTATGAGATAATTTTTACTGATGGGTCAGTGGACAAGGAAGTAGGACGGTTTTGATCTATAACTTCATAAAAAGAAGAATGTATTGATCAGTGAACACATCCTACTTTGCATACGCATGTGATACAATTAAAAATTGTGTTTATCTATTTATTTATCAAAATTTATACAACTTCATTGTGAAACTTTTTTTTTTTGTTTTTGAAATGTAGGATGATCTTTGCACTCCATATGGAGGAATCAACACTGTCTAGATCTTAATGTTTCGCATGAAACTGTTCATGATAATTTGGCCATGAACGCGTCACCGCTTGGCTTGTTCCAAAAGAGCTCAATTTTTTCCAAAAACAACACTGGAAGCAATTTGCTACACGAAACAAATTATTATGGATGATGAGGCATAGGTTTACCAGCTTGAAATGCAAACAAGTGAACAGGCTTTGAATGAAGAGGGAAAACGAGCGAAAACCAAAAAACCCTGCCAAAGATACTCCAAAACCAAGGTAATGTTAACTGTTTTTTTTTTTGTTTTTTTTTTTTTGATTTCCGTGGTATTATGCACTCAAAATTCCCACTAAAGAGACAAACACCCAACAAAGAATATTACTTGAGCAGTATGAAGTGTCTGAATGAAAATATCCGTTGCAAAAGAGCCAAATTATGAAGAACATTTCATGGATTAACATATTTAAGTATACTATACCAAACACAGAAATATATTTTAATCAATAAAATTAAGAAGTACTAACATGTTTTGTAGCTTCATATTACAACACATATTAATAGTTTTTAATTTTATTTATTAAAATATATGTCTGTGTTTGGCATAAATATGTATATATATATATTATGTTAAGAGAAATAGGTGGTTATATTAACTTTTATAACTTCAAGTGTTTCATATACAAATTCATGGATTCTTTACCATGATAAAGAAATATCACACAAGAGGTTGGTGAAAAATTCAATACATATACCTAATCAAGCTTTGTATTTACTACTCGTATATGTGGCTCCAGCTATGTTTTCCCTGTTTCTAAAACTTAAATTACTGCTTAATGGAAGGCGGTTGATCCAATTGAATCCATAAAGTGACATTTGCAGGAGAAGCTAATAGCTATTACAGAAAATGTCTACAAAAAATGTATTGATGACTGGGTTAATCATTATACTGCTTTAAATAGAGCTTATTTTGAAGGAAACAAAAGAATTTCAGTAATTAAATGTTTTATATTTTATTGATAAATTTCGGGTATCTGCTTGATAGAGTATATATCATCATCAAATCCATTGTCCTATGTAATGACTTGGTGGTATCATGTTCCTTTTACCGTTTCCTTCCATTTATTTCAATCCATTGCTGTATGGAATGCTTCTGATAACTTGTACCCAGTTAGTATATTTACTTGATTAGCCCATTGTAGTGGGCATCTTCCTCTGGGACGTTTTCCTTGCCCCTTACCCTGTATAATGTTTCTTTCCATGGAATTCATGTTCCTAGCTATATGCGCGAAGTATTTGATCATATTCCAATTTATTTCCTGCAAGAGCCTAGTTTCTATCTACAGCTCCTCTAGAATTGATTTGTTGGTTTGGTGTGCCGTCCATGCTATCTGCAGCATTTTCCTGTACACTCCCATCTCGAAGGCAGTTATCCGAATTGCATCTGTTTTTTCAATAGTCCAAGATTCTGATGCATATTTCGCAGTTGGGAAGATCAATGTGTTCACTAATTTTAAGTTGATATTCATCATTATATACAATAGTTATACTGGTGAGTTTATATATGATTTAATTTAAATCACATTTAATATATTTTGAATTCCTTCTTCAAACAAGACTGTTTCATAGGTTAAGTTTTCATTATATTATATTCAGTTAACAAATAATAGAAGAATTTATATCTTTTTGGAATGTCTCCAATGTGAAAAATATTTAACAAAATAATAATTTGAGTGCATATATTTTTAATTGAAAATATAATTCATTTCTTAATTTCGATATAGGACATAGAAACTTACAAAATTTGAATATATATTTTTTAGATGATTTTTAATTTGTTTTCTAGTTAGAATTTTTATTTTGTTTCAAACCAGTTTTAAATGAATTTTAGATTAAAAACGATTCTTATTTTATACAATTAGCAATGGTATCCAATATAAATGAACTGAAAAATGTAAAGCAATATTAAAGGCACAAAAATAAATCAAAAACTTATACTACAAAAAAGAAGAAAAAAATAGTATTTTGAGAAATTGTTTAAAGAAAAAATGCAATCTATTTTAATTTTAAAAAGTCTTGAGGAAATATTTCTTTATCATTATATTTTCTTATATTTGCTGTGTAAATGTTATTATTAACGTTATATGAGAAATGTGTTTTTTTTTTCTTTTTCTTCTTTGCATTTTACCTTTCTATGTTAGATCAGTTTATCTACATCTTGTTTTTTTTTCTCCTGCTTTGCCACATTAAATTGAACATTATATATTCGATAGTTAATTTAATATTAATTATTTATTTGAAATTATTAACCATTGTATAATTTCAAAGAGAATAGATTATTTAAAAAGTACATTTTTGATTTAATTTTATTTTGGCTAATTAAGAAATTATTTATAAAAAGTTACAATTAATGATATATCGGCATTATTTGAAATAAAATGTAATCTATATAGAATAATGCAGAATGGAAATTTTGAAACGAGTGTAAACAAAAGACCTCTAAAAAATTAAAAGTGGTTAAATTCATTGTATATAAAATTGAACTGTTTTGTGTGTGTGAGAGAGAGAGTGTGAAGATGTTTTTGTTCACGCTGGGATTCATGGTAATGAGAAGGCTGACTACCTTGCTCGTTCGGCTTTGGCTTCCGGGCGTCTTGTCCGACGATTTCCCTCCTCCGAATTGCTAAGTATAGCAAAAAAAATTCAATTTGAAAATTGTAAATCTTTGTATGGTCCTTCCTTTACAAATCCGCAGTCCTTATATTTGTCTGTTCAATCCTTTCCACCCTCACACCCTTGGTTCCTGGACTTCCCACACCTTCGTCGTTCTACTATATCCTCTCTTTGTCGCCTTCGCTTTGGTCACAGCTGTCTTCCTGCTTCTCTTTATCGGTTTTCTATTACTTCCCTTCCCCTCTGTCCATTATGTGTAGATAACACACTCAATTGTGACGCTGATCACATTTTCTTTGAGTGTGCATCTTTGTCTTCCAAAAGATTGGTACTATACTCAGATCTACTATCCCTTAATATCCCCACGCCGTACTGTGCTTCCTTTATCCTCGCCTTTCCTTCACTGTCTGTTGTCCCTGCTATTGCTAAATTCTTGTCTTTAATCCGCGACCGTATAAACATTTAAGCAAATCCCTCATCCTTTTCTTATCTTAAGATTTTGGTTCCCCCGCCGCCTTCACATGGTGCATTGTGGGCCTCTTTGCTCGGATGGTGGCCATAGTGGAACTGGGTCAAGGTGGTGCGGATTTTCTGGAGTTAGTATGAACGCTACTTTATTTGGCGATCATGCTGCCCTCTTCCGATGTGGAGTCACTTTCCTGTTTATCCTTACATCGTAAGCTCGTCGTCCGCAGATGCCGTTTGAATAATGGATAATCAATTATTTTGCTTTTCTGGATGGGAATTACGAGCACTGCTTTGCAGTCGCAACCGTAGGCAAATAGCGATGTCTTGTCTCTTGCCTCATCGGGCACTGTGGGCACTGCATTGCAGTTGCGGCCATATTGTTGATGATGATCTTTTTGTGGGCGCAGCCCAACAATCGCAGACATAGATAAAAATACTTTTCTTTTTATGCTGGTCACACGTTTAAATATAGATAATATATGATAATGAGGTATAACGGCTAACAAGACATGAGAGCTTTCCTTTCCTTTAAGATATCCTGTATAATTTTTTGTTTACACATTTATTTCCCTTCGGACTGCTAATTGCACGAGTTGTGACTCCCTTGCTATCTCTCCATAGTAGTTCTGGCCGTTTCCACCTTCCCCAAATAACTTTCTTAGTGTCCTCAACTTCCTTTTGTCCTACGTTCTTCCTTCTTGATGGGTAATCGTCCGTAGCTGACAAGCCCAATAAAAAAGTTAAAAAAAAAAAAAAAAAATGTTTTTGTCCTTAAATGGATATGATCATTGATCAAGTTTAACTACATACAAAAAGATCTTTATCAAGTCATACTTATTATTATGTGAATATTATTTTGTATTATATAGAAATTTACTGATTGTTTACACTGAAATATGAAACGTGTAGTAATTATTTTAAAATTTACATTGTTTTATTAAGCGTGCTGTGGTATTTTAATAAACAGCTATTGCTAATTAAAGATTTATTTAATCTGTTTTAATTGAACAGTGATATTTAACCTAATGCATATGAATATATTTAAATTTAGTTGTATTATTAAACAGTGATATGCACTGTATGGATGTAGTAAATGTGGTGAATATCTTATTATACTTATTAGAATGGAGTAACTAAATAAAAAATGAAAGTTTGAACTAAAAATGTGTTTAAAATTTTTTTGGTTTAACATACTAATTTAAAATCTATATTCTCCAAAAATGAAATATATCCTATTAATATGTTTTCATTTATTTATTCTAGAAATACTAATTTGAACAATGCTACCTATTTTGATAAATTGTAGAAATATTATCTGTATTTGGGGATGTGTTAAATTCACACAGGTTCTGCACATTTGATATCACTAGTAGTGAACAAAATATTTTAGTATACAATTAAAAATTATATATCCTTTCATTATACTTGTAGGTTACATATTTCCACTACATATTTAATTGTTAGTGATAATGTTCTGATTATAATGTGTTTAAAATTTTAGTTACACAAAGTATCAATGCATTATATAAAATTATGAACTTTAACTTTTTTCAATAATATATCTGAAGAAAATGTATTGGTTATCATGCATTGCTTAAAACTGTTTGGTATTAAACTTATTATTGAATAATGGAATATGGATAAGCTTATTTTTAATAACATTTCTGAATATTATCTAGTAAATTAGTTTGTAAAGTAATGAGAAAAAAAAGACTGTTAATGAAATTTAATAAATGATGAGTGAAATTAAAATTGATGTAATATGTAAAAAACTAATCAATTTGATTGTAACAGTCAATTTTTATACTGTTAAATTTGATTATATTTTTTAAGTTTTTGTCTTTATCAGATAAACAGCATATAATCTGACCACTATTACTGACAATTAAGTAGTGAAAAAATGTAGTCTACAACTACATTGAAATGATATATGATTTTTGCTTGTACAAAGAAGCATCTATTAATATATATATATATATATATATATATATTTAAAATGCTCAAAGTAATACAGTAGGGTTTATGTTTTATGTAGCAAATACACAATATGTAATAAATATAATTTTTTGATCCAAGTGTCAATAGTCAAAATAAACAATAATTTTGAAAGCAGTATTTACAGTTCAGATCTTATAAAAATAGCAATATGAATTAAAATTCAGCATTTAAAATGAATAAAATTATATATGTTAAATATATAATGTAAAATAAAGAAATTATATATATTTTTTCAATTTGTTTATGTATTTTATATAATTTACTTTGATTTTTTGCTACAATTAATGCTAGCTTAAATCAATGTTTGATTAAATTTATTTTAATTTGATTCCAACAATTAAAGTTCATCAAAACACATTTATTTGGATTGTAATTAGTGTAAAAAATCTTTTCAACTCGTATTGTAATTAATGAAATATATTATACCTTTTGTATGTTGGTAATCAACTTTATAAATGTAGATTCCTAGGAATATGAGTGTTACTATGTGATTTAGGAATAGTTTGAGAAAGGCATAAACATATTTATCTCAAACATGAAAACAAACATATTGTACATTAAAATATAGTTAAATAAGTATAAAAATAGTAAAGAAGTTATGAGTTCAAACAATGTTTACAGGTTGTAGTAGTTATTTATAGTGAGTCAAAAATTTCTGTTCACTTGTTTTTAAATATTTTATACCATTTACTTGACCAGAAATAACTTGCATATGTTCTACATTCACTATTGTATCAGATAGAGTAGAAGATAAGAATGAGGAGAGAATGAAAAACAAAGACTTGTATTTTATTCAGTTGTAAGAACACTATGAGTTAGAAGCAAAAATATAATCTCTATCACTTATATAGTGCCTACTAATGAACAATTAAGTAAAGTTAAGATTCTGTTAATGAATTTTAATTGTAGTTTGAATGTTTTAAGTGTGTCAAAAATTTAATATACAAAATGAGGAAAGAAATTTTTATACTTAAATATATAATTACTAAAAAAAAGTGCACACTTCCTTCTTTTAATGCCATTGAATGATTTCAGTAAATAAAGGTTAATAATTTTGAAAGCTATTCTCCTACAACATCATTATTTCTGAAAAGGTGCAATTGTCATTGTTTTTCTGTGATTCTTAGAATTTTTTCATTGAAGCTGGCCACATGTATACTTTGTCAATATACTCATGCGAATTTCATATAATGTCTAAGTACTTCACAAATTTGTTAAGGAGATATATGAATTTGAAAAAAACAAAATTGTATATTGATTAAAAAATAAAAAATGAGTACATAGTTTAGGTATTTTATAAAATCCTTGGATTTCAAATGTTTCTATCATTATTATTCATATGAACAAATATTTAATTGCTATGTATAACACAAATTAACCAGTTAATCTCTGTATGTCAGGTCTGATTTTTATATAAATTGTTTGTTATACAAGTTATTGAGTCATTATTAGAATTATGCAGATTATAATTATAAATTTCTATTTCATGCTTTTCTGTAATATGATTTCTAAATGTCTCTTAAATTAATGAAGTAAATTTGTAACTAGAAATAGAGCATATTGAAAAACATCTTTTTCCTTTTCAATGATTTAATTTAATATGCCTAATAATTTCAAATTTATGATTGAATGTATCATTGCAAATGCCATATTCATTATCTTTTTATCTTGCATGAAAAGTTCATAATGCTTTAATGATTTTTTTTTTTTTTTTTGAAAATATGTATATTTATCATCATTTACATATTGTCCCATTAAGCTAAACACTTGTTGATGAGTTTCCTTATATCTTTTAATTTCTATACTATACTGCTTATATTTTTTATATATATATATATATTTATTTATCCCCGCACAAATATTTTTTTACAACTTATCCTATTTTTTACTTATTTCTAACTTAACTATAATTAATTTATTATTTATTTAAATTTTATTCTCTCCCTTTTCTATCCCTTTTGTTTTCGTTTTTGTTTGTCACTGTTTTCCAAACCCTTTTCTCTTGTTTGATGCTTATTATTATTCCTATATTTTCCTTTTTTTTACCCCAACTTTTTCCTCCTCTCTTATTTCTTTTGGCATTTTATTTAACAACTGTGTTACAATGTGTTTGTCAGTTTGCTCCCCCATCATTGTTTTAGCTAACGGCAGTTTGTACAAATATTTTTCCCTCTGCTTGTATACCATTTCCCTTCTTTTCTCCAGTTCTATTTCCTTTCTTGACATTATGAATTCCCATATCTTTATATATAAGTACATTCGTCTAACGCTTAACACATCTTCTTATTGAATTATTTCACTTTCAGTCACACCTTTATGCTCTGATATTAATTTCAAGTATTTTATTTGCAGCTTATTTATTTTCCCCATGTATGAATTCCATATCTAATTCTCAATTCCGCTAGCACAGTGGTCGGCAAAGTGCGGCTCCAGAGCCGCATGTGGCTCTTTGGCTCCTTAAGTGCGGCTCTGGCACAAATATCCACGGGAGGCGCAATAATATTTTCATTTAAAAAAAACTTGGCAAGAAAAAAATTACATCTTATTTTGATAAATTAAAATTCTTCTATAAATCGAGAACATGTATAATTTTTTGTTTAAGTTAAAAGATAGGTAGGTAATTAAAATTTTATATTATTGTAAAAATATGTAACGAACATCGAGTTTAATTTTATTAGTTTTCGTAAATGTAAACACAAACCATGTACAAGCTACCGGCTGAAATTCTTTTTCTAAAGTAGTGGGGGTACAAATTGGCATCACAGACCAACAGTTGCAGTGTGAACAGTTTTGTCTTATCTACCGTGTCTGCCGTTGTCCTGTCTTATTAAAAAGTTGTTGTATTTTTCAATCTAGCTGCATATCTTACAGGCATTTTTATACGATTTTATTACACCTGCTACATATGTTTGGGGTTCTGGTACAAAATTTGTAATCGATTTTTCGATAACTTCTGTTTGTCCAAATGTTGGAGGTTTTCTTCCATTTTTGGTCATATTAAAAGTTTTGTTATTCTGATGATGGAAAAAATTATTATTTTTTTTTTTTTAGCGCAGTTACATATATTAATAAAATTGTATTTTTTAAAAGATTTTTTTTAAATTTTTATTTTCATCAATTTAATAATGATAATAATTTTGTACTGGTGGCTTTAGAAAAAGATATATTTTTGGAATATTTTTATAGGCACCCCAATTAACATAACTACCGAAAAAAAGCAAAGAAAAACGGAAGATGAAAACTGCGAATTTAAAGTTGAGTGGACCGAGAATTTTGCATTTATTCAAAAATTGAATGGACTTCCGACATGTCTTATTTGTAAGGAGAAATTCGCGCATAACAAGAAGTCAAATTTAGAGAGACACTTTACAAGAAAGCACGCGTCATTTAGCACTAAATATCCTACTGGTGATGCAAGGAAGAAAGCAGTTGAGGAACTTCAGAAGAGTCAAGAGTCGTCAACTTCTGTGTTTAATAACTGGATGTAATCTTCCAGCAATATTAATATGGCAAGTTTTGTTTTTAGCCAAGAGATTGCTAAGAGAGAGAAACCATACACAGACGGCGAATACATAAAAAATCGTTTTATAAATGCATCCGAAGAGCTATTTCGGCATTATAAGAACAAAGCAGATATTCTGAAAAGAATTAAAGAGTTACCATTGTCTGCCAAAACCATTAAAGATGGAACAATTAAAATGTGTTCGAATATAACCACCCAGCATATCGAAGATCTGAAATTGGTTTCGGCTTTACCAATAGCAGTTGACGAGTCTTATGGCATAAATGATGCAGCGAAAGTTTCACTTTTTGTAAGATTTATGTCTCATTCAGGTCCTAAAGAAGAACTTTTAGGATTATTGTCATTCAAAGGTCAGGCGCGTGGAAAAGATATCGCAAATGCTGTAATTGAGTGTATGGATAAACATGATATTCCCCTCGATAAAATTGTGTCGATTTCAACAGATGGGGCCAAAAGTATGATCGGCGTAAGAAAAGGGTTTGTTGCTATTTTGAAAGAAAAAATTAATCACGAGATACTTGTTTACCATTGTATCATTCACCAAGAAGTGCTTTAGGCGCAAACATTTCCGGATGAAATTTGTAAAATTATAGAATTAGTGATTACCATTATCAACTCCATTTTAGCTAAAGTTCTTAATCATCGCCAATTCAAAGAATTTTTATTTAAAATGGAGAGTAAATACGCTGATCTTCTGCTTCATAACAAGGTACGTTGGTGTTATCAAGAGGGAACGTTTTAAAACGTTTCGCGTCCCTTTTTCCGGAAATTAAAGCATTTCTCCTTGAGAAGGGCATTCACTATTCAGAACTAACAGACGATCAGTGGATCCAAAACTTTTATTTCATGGTAGACGTTACGTCTCATCTAAATCAGCTTAATCGTAAACTACGAGAGAAAGGAAACTTAATTTTTTCGATGTTAGAAGAAGTGATAACATTTGAAAACAAATTATCCATTTTTGCTTGGGATTTTGAAAGGGAAACATTGTTTCACTTTCCGAGCCTGCTGAAGCATCGCCAAGAAAATAATTCCTCTATTGATGAACACCATTTTAAAACAATAATTTTAAATATAAGGGAAGCATTTCTCAGCAGGTTTCAGGAATTTAAAAACAGTAGAGCAACTTTAGCATTTGTCAAAAATCCTCTTAATGCTACGATAACCGAGTTGAAATTTTCTCCTTTTGAAATTGACATTGGTAGCTTTGAAATAATTCGAACGTCTTTGTGTTGAATTGGAAATATTGGAGAAGAAAAAATGTGATCTTAGTTCACAACACAAGTGGTCTGCTTTGAATGACCTGGAGAAGGAAGACATGATCATTTTCAACGCTTGGAATAGTATTCCTGACTCTTACGATCAGCTGAAAAAGCTCGCGTTTGCTGTTCTTTCCCTTTTCGGTTCTACATATATATGCGAACAATCTTTTTCAAGCATGAATATTATCAAGAGTAAATTGAGAAGTCGTCTTATTGATGAGAACTTGGAATCATGCCTAGAATTAAAAACAACAACATACAAACCTGACTTACTCAAACTTTCCAAGGAGATGCAAGCACATTGTTCGCATTAATAAATATTTATTAAGTATGAAATTTAGTTTTATTTAGTGTACTACTTATTTAGTGTAATACATTTTTACTAAACAAGCAGATTTGGCTCCCAATTTTTTTAAAAATTGTTGTAATGTTCATATTTGGCTCTTTGGCTAATAAGTTTGCCGACCACTGCACTAGCATATGATAACCATTTTTGTTTTATTTGTTGCATATATTTCAATGTTTATAATGGTGGTAATGTTGTTCTAATTTTCTTTGCAATGTATTCTGCATTTATGTCCCACCTTAAGTGTTGATCCATCATTAATCCCAAATATTTATATTGGGTCACTGTTTTTATCTCCCGGCAATTAGTCTTTTCACATTCATTTCTTTCATCCAACTCATGTACACATTTGTTTAAGTGCATTATTAAATATGGACAGTAGACATCATACCTCTCCTTCTCATTTGTAGTACCATTGCTTTAGTTTTTGATACACTAATTTTTAGATTTTCATCTCTATAAAAATTATCATTGTAACAATGCATTAAAATTGTAATATATAAACCAAATTACTGTGCACTACATCAGAAACAATTTCAATAAACGTTGATAAAACTATACATTACACACTAATAAACGTTTATGACAAATGACAACTGTGACATTGTGGTTCCAAAATGGTATTTCTTACATAAAATTTTGTGGCATTTTACAGATTGATGATGCTGAAATAAATCATAGTTTTTTAGATGAATACCATTTACAATTTTTATGAAATAAATATGGTTTTGAGAATTTAAAAAATTAAACAAATTCTGAAAAATATAATAAAAATCCATGTAGAATTGAATTAGATTTCAACAAATAATATAAATTAATACTTAAAATCTTAATAATAAATATATAAATTTAAAATTAATAGACTATATATTTTTTATAAAATCAAGAACCAATATTAAAAGGTCTTAATGAGTTTTTTTGAACTTTGTAAAAGAAAAAATTATATTAAATTCCCTCTTCTCTCTTTCTTATTCATTTATCTAACAATACCATACATTTTCTTGAATGCAATATCTTGGATACTGAAAATTTATAATTCCAAATCTAGTTACCCAAATTTCTTTTTCCGCACAACGAAATCAAAAAATGTAAGATGTTTTATTGTTCAATTTTAAATGTATAAATTTATGTACAATATATTTCATAAAAATTCTGCCTAATTTCTTTTATATGCATATAGTTGATACTGTTTCTGCCTTGTGGTTGTTTTCAGTCATTGTTGTAATTCAGTCCATTTCCGTCCTAACAGCACAGCCTTGTTTACTTGTAATTGTGGCTTTATGATAGAAATCGGAATGGCATAGTTCATTGATGAACACAACCCTGTTTTTCAGTAGCATATGTTATCTCAATGAAATCGATTACTTTGGATTAACTCTTCCCATAGTTCAGCTTGTGTTTGTTCAAAAGCTCAAACTACATCTTCCACAGGAACAAAGGTAAGCGTGAGAATGATATGTACCTGTTTCTTCAAATAACAGTCTTCAAGATTTTATACTTTTTATACTTTGTGGTAATAGCGACAGTTCCAAATGGAAGAAATAATAGCTTACTTTGAGAGTTAAAATTTATTATTGCTAGTTAGAAGTCTGCTATAATTTGTAATGGTGCATAAAATCTGACTCTACATTATATGCCATTTTTTACTGTTGCAGAACTTTCATGTACTATTTAATATTTTTAGACATCAGGAAAACATATACAAATGGAAGTGTAACACCATTTTCTCTATAATTGTGATTGCTACTGCCAGCTTGATAATTTGAGTGGACAATAAATATTTGTATAAATATGGTAGATTCGATTAGAAGATTTTATTAAGAAATCAGAATTGTCTGGGGGCTGGTCATAGACGGGATTTAGTGAATAAATATAATTTAATCTGATTTACGCTGAATAGAATTCAACTTCCATTCTTGTATGGGAATAATATATGAAATTCTAATTTTTATAATAGTAATATTGTTCTTATATTTATTAGCCGCTTCTATTTTGTCGATGTCATTTTAAAATAGATCGTCAAAACTTCCAATTTTCAATTAAGAATATAATTTTTCGACTTATATTAATTAAAGTTTCGCGATACTTATAAACTATATGTGAATAGCAATATGATTAATAATGTAATTTAAAATTAGAAAAATGATTTACTGTAGACACCAATAATGATGTACACAGTACGGAGCGGGGGGGGGGGGGAGATGAAATGAAATGCAAAAATTGAAACAAATAACACATTTTTTTATTTTAAGTGGACACATAAAATAATTATGTATAACACTAGTCCTCTGAAAACAGAAGTATGTTACAGACAAAGAATCAACAGATGTATCAGTATAAGAATAAAAATATATACTAATGCTTATAGCAGCGATATGTATTAATGGCTTCTAAGCAAAAATATTTCACTTGCACTGAGAAGTATCCACATAGCTAGATTTAAATCGTAACGGTAAAACTAAGAATTAGTAACGCGACACGATCGCACTTTTTGTATGTACAATACTATATTATAGTATTTTAGATTTAATTGCCGAAGGGAAATAGTGGTCTAATGGGTATGAGTTAATGCAGCATCTATCGACGCACGTGAATTGTAGGTAAAAGGTGACATATGTTACATATTTTATATTAGAAAAATTTTCTTAATTTTATAATAAATTACCTATATAGATAGTAGTCAAATTGTAAAAATAAAACTAGTTTATTATAATTATGTGAAAATAGCAAAGGTTCTAAAAGAGATGTGAAGTGGAGGGAAAAGCAAAGCCTATAAAATTTCAACTGAAGTGAACATAAATTTAATAATTATTTTCGGAAGAAAATGATTTTAAAAAATTGTATTTACATAAACAATTTCCACAGAGATTAGCCATTGGAACTCACATAACATTTTGTTAAAATCGTTAATGCTTTGCGAATTTTTATTTACTTGTTTATTCCTTTTATAAGAAACACATTTTCCTTGTTATAATTGCACATCAACTTATATTTGCATCATTCTGTTCTTAAATTTTGTGTATTTGAATGTGTATTTAATGATAATGGTTAAATAGATAACTTTTAACTGAATTTAATTGTTAGAATTATGTAAAGATCGTTTACCATAAGATGTTTTTGAAGCACCTTAATTACTTCAAAAATTCTGTATATTTCAGTTCATATTGCATTTTTTGATGTACTATATAAAATAAGTGCACAAATAATGGACAAAATTTTTTCTACGTTCCAGAGTGTAATTATAGTTTCTGAGATTGTTATTAGTTGAATAATTTGTTGTGTCGCCATAAGATTTTTTCTGAACTTTATTTCCCTTTAATTCTTTATTTCATTTATTACCATTATTTCTGTTCATCATTATTATTACAAAATGCCTCTTCAAAAAATTCCTAACCATATTACGGGTATATATAAATAATAACTGTCATGTTTTAACTACTCATTTATGTATCGATAACTTCTTTTTTAATATTCAAACCCCTATGATGTTGGAACCATGATTTGAAAAACATTACATACTGCATATAGTAGAAGATAATTTCTCAAATTTTCATTTTTAGTCACTTTTATAATTTTTTGTAAATATAATCTTTCCCTCAATGCATAATGTTGCGTAACATTCGAGCCGGGATAAAGTCTTTAAATTTTTATACTGATTGCAATACAAAGGGTAGTGTAGTAGAATATATGGAACAATATTCATAGTTGTGCTTGGGATGCAATTAATATAATTATGTAGCATAAGTATGATACATCATACATTTTATGATGTATTAGTACAGTGAAATTCAAACTTTCTAAATAATTACAGCAAAACCCGCTAAATGTTAATTGTTTACAGTTATAAGACAGCGGCGTGCAGCTAACATCTGCTGGCGCAATCTACTGGCGCGGATATGGAAAGAAGCAAAAAAAGTGGTATGATCGTGTCACGTTGTAAATTCTTGGTTTTAACACTGCGATTTAAATATAGCATCCACACAGTAGCATCCGATAAGAAAATGGTGTGAGTTCAAGGTCATATTTATAACATAAATGATGATGGAATAAGGATTTTAACTGATTTCCGTTTATTTCGAATTGTAGTTGTGTTTTATTTTTGTCATTTATTGTGTTTTTGGTCGATTAATTTTATCAGTCAAATTTGACATTTTTCATTAATAATAATAAGTACATAAGTTTACCCTTTTATTTCAGTTTAATAGTTAGGCCAAAAACATAAGAGACTACACAAGGCATTCTTTGCCTTGTCGAAGCAGAAGCGGTACCGCTTGTAAATATGCAGATTTCGTTCTATTTCACCTAATAGAACATTTCGTTTAAAAACGAAACAGCAGAAAAAAAATGTGGAATCTTTGAACATATGGGTTTGTTGTCAAAAAATTTAAAAGAAATGAAAGCGGCCCATTCCCCTCATCAGCTGATGAATCATTATTACACCTTCTTTAGAACTCACACCGGGGCAACTATTTCCAGATAACGATACTACACTTTCCTCAGATGTTCCTTCAAAATTGGACATAGGGAAGTATGCGATTGAACAACTACAGACAGACAAATTAAAATTTGAAATTTTAACAAACTGTTGGAACCAAATCAGTCATATAATTTTCGTAAAGATTTTCGACAATCGAGTCGCTGTTTTATTTTTACATGATTAACATAGTACTCGCTTTGGTTAGCCTATTCGCAGTGCCTAAAAGGACCACTATGTCGTTTACTCGGAAAATTGAACGAGGTTTACAAGGATCATTTATAGTAAAACCCTGCAATAATTACAAAAAATTCCGTGAGTATGTTCAATATCATATAAAAAATTTTTGGCATAAAAATGCTTCAAGGAATGCAATTAATTTTTTTGAGGTTATTAAGGGAAAGAAATTATAATAGATACACATGCAAAGCAAACAATAGAAGAGAATCGAAACAAATTATTACCCATTCTTTTTGAGATTGCTTTCTGTGGTACACATGATATTGGTCTTTGTGGAAAATCGTTAGAAACCGTTAATTTTATAGATTTGATTCATTTCAGAGCTGACGATGGATATATATATATACCATTAAGAGATGATTTAAATAATTTTACCTAGAATGCTACATTCCCCAAACTTCAAATTGTCTTAATAGATGTTTGTGGAAGTATTTTACAAAAAAAAATTATCACTGAAATCAAAGAATCGGTTTATTGGTCGATTTTAGCTGATGAAGCAGTTGATATTTCAGGTATGGAACAACTTTCTCTAGGTGCTCGATATTTCTGCTGTAAATCACAAATGTTAAAAGAAGAATTTTTAGGCTTTGTTCAGCTGAGTGATTAGAGTGCAGAAAATTTTTTTACATTCGATTGTAACGAATTGTGAGGAATTTGGTTTGGACATGAATTCACTTATTGGACAAGGCTATGATGAATGCTCAATTATAGTTGGCAAAGAAGGAGGAGTTCAACAGATTATTAGTAATATGTATCCGAAAGCTTTATTCATGCACTGTGCATCTCATAAATTAAATGTTGTTGTCAATGATTTAAATAAATGAGTTAAAGTCAGTGGGAACAATTAAATCAGTTATTAAATTCTTCAGAAAAAGTTCAGTGCGAAGAAGTTTGGTGCCAAATATTCCTTTACTGTGTGAAATAAAATGGAACTGAAAAGTTCGTCTGCAGTCATTCCGGTACTTGAGTATTTTTTATCCTTCGTATGCGATCACATAAACATCTGATTCCGCCTCTTATCCTTTTCCCTCTTCTGGGGCCTATAAATTCGTTCAGAAACTCATCTCTTCTTTGCCTATGTATATTTATTAAAGCGAGACCGTCAATGTCTATTTTGATGAACTTAACATTGTATTAAAAAAAAAAAAAAAATTATCGAGAAATGTCATAAGTGGATCAGTAATAATGCGGTAGTAATATTTAAACGTAATCGTGAAAACGCGCAATCCGAATTTGAAAAATATTATGAACAAATAAAAGAAATATGCAATTCACTTGATGTTAATTTAGGAACACCACGTATTGTTTTGCGGCAACAAAATCGTCCTAATTATCCGGCTTCGACAACAGAAGAATACTTTCGATGTAATATTTTCATTCCATATTTGGATTCGTTAATAGATTCTATAGATCGCAGATTTTCACAAAATAATGCAACAATTACTGCAATTTTTAAAATTCATCCAAAAAATTTTATATCAAAGAATCAGTTTATAACCGATATGAAAGTAATAAATGAAATACATGGAATTGAAATTTTCCTTTATGAAGCAGGAAACTAGTATAATTCTTTAACGATTACTTCACTGATATCTATTGTAAATATTGAGGAATTGACATTAACTAATTTACTTGAGTATGCATCGATTAAAATAGTCACACAAGTTGCAAAAACAGTTCCTGTTACAAAGTATACTATTGATCGTTCTTTTTTTACACTATGAAAGATAAAAACGTGGCTTAGATTAATTACAACTGAAAACCGATTGAACGATCTCGGTTTAAGATAAGCAGTTTCTGAACGAAGCTACAGACGTGTTTGCTCAAAAACCAAGGCGTCTACAAATTGTTCTTAAATAAATTTAAGCATCTATAGACACATTTATTACTTTTATTCTGTATTTTTCACATATCTTTAAATTACACATCGCAATATTAATTAACATTTAAGTATTATAAATTGATGCTTTTATCGCCAATAAGTTCAAAAATTCAGTATGTACATGCACTTCTATGTGTAGATTAGTAAGTAAATTAATATTTATGTTTATATCCTAAAAAGTACACAACCTTTATAGATATTGTTATTAAATACACCAAATTAGAGTACACAAAATTTACATGTGTGTTTGTATGATTGTATAAAAGAACTTATAAAAAAATTAAAATTTCTGGGTACGCCCATGGACACCATGTTATACAAATATTCTTTTATTTATAACGTTCAACGTTTCGGACAGTATACACCATAGGCGTACCCAGGGGGGGGGGGGGATTTGGGGGTTCAAACCCCTCCCGAAATGGATTTTTATTATCGCTTTAGGGTCGTAAGATGTCTTGGTACCAGGCATTCTGACAGTACAACTAACTATTTATTAGTGTAAATTATTCTCAAAATGAAAACGAACAGAAGTCTTACGCATTTAGAACTATTGTACAAGAGATTATTAATAAAATATAATTACTAAGTAAAATCCTTTTATCTGCCAAGTGTTTTTTTTAAAATGGATATAACAGACTTAAAAATAAGAGTAATGCAACAAGAAATGAATTAGAAAAACACAAGAAAAAGTCCTGAAATAATAAATCAACACCGCCAGAAAGGAAACTTTCCCAAGGGGAAAACAAAAACACCAACTGCCGAAACTTCAATAAAAATTTTTTGAAAATTCATTAGAAATTCACCTTGGAAAAAAACACAAAGCACAAAAGACGCAAAAGCAACAAAGATCCAAGAAAGAAAGAGAAAATTGCTACGGCACGAGAACGAAATAGGCGGGAACCCGAGGAACCTGAAAATTAACTGGAAAAGTCACTGGAAAATTTAACTGAAACAAAAAATAAACATAACAAACAACCCATAAACGATGCAAAACAACGAAAATCCAAAAGGAAGAGAAAACTGCAAAGACCATAGGACGAAGAAAACCGAAACCCAGGAAACCTAAAACACGAAAAAAGGACACATCCATAAACAATTGAAACAAATTACATGTTATTCTTAACTAACGAAATGATAGGCGTCTAAGTGGGCGAAATGTGAAAACCATCTTCACGGTTATTATTTGACTATTTTTCTATCTCAATTACTTCCTTAATCAGCCTTTTTCTGTCATGATTCTCCATAATTAAAACTTCACTCTTATCAAACAGGATACTATGTTTTGTTTTTTCCCCTAGTGTTTTGCTAATGCTGATTTCTCAACTCGAGATTGTATTTGCAATCAGCTGTAAGTTCCTTAATTCGAACATCAACCATTCAACCAGTCAGCCCACTGTAACCTAGACCACATGAACACAGCATCCTATACACACCTGAGGTGTGAAACGGGAGAATCTTATCCTTGTTGTTACCTAGTATGTTCCTAATCTTTCCACGGGTAGTGAATATCAGTCGGATGCTATTTTTTCTTAGAATACAACCTATTTTTTCAGTAACTCCTTTAACAAATGGGAGGGTAGTGTTCGTCAACCATGTTTCTTTTCCCTTTTCCAACTTCATTCCTTCAATAAACCTTTTAAAACACATATCAGCTTCAGGCCTATTATAGCCATTTTTCACCATAACTCCTTTCAGATGTGTCAACTCTTTATCAAAGTTAGCTGCACTACAATTCTTTTTAGCCCTGACCATGAGAGCCTTGAATATATATATACCCAATCTCTGACTAGGATAATGATGAGAATCTTTATGCAGGTATCTCTGTTTGTGTTTTTCGAAACACTGGGTACTTAACTCCCAACATTATTCCTGTGTACTAAAACATCTAAAAATGCTAGCATACTGTTAATTTCTTCTTCCTTAGTGAACTGAACGATGTTCCTGTGATAGGAGTTTAAGAACACAAAAAACTTATTCAGTTCAATCCTCCCATATTGTCACACTACAAAAGTATCATCTACATATCTGTACCAACACTTTGGTTTCCATTTCTCTAATACCAGTTCATTTCCTCATAAAGATGTTAGCAAAAATCGGAGCCAGACTGGAATACATCGCCATCCCATCATTCTGCTTAAAAAAGTTCCCGTTGAAGCTGAACACATTCGATTCAGTAACCGCCTCAACAAACCTGATGGTTTCATCAGAAGTACCATGATTTTTAATAATTTGAATTGCGCCAACCACTGGTACATTAGTGAACAACGATACCATATCGAAACTAAGCAAAGCATCATCCACATCTAATCTCAACTCCTTAATCCTTCTTAATAAAATGTTCTGTGTTACGAATGTGTGCTGGTATGATTAACGGTTTTAATTGCTTGGCTATAAAACCTTTTTGTTACATCACTCTTATTTTGAAGTCTGTTGTTATTTTTTATATTTATATAATAGTTTCAATTTTTATATTTCCTTTCTTTAACCCATTGTTCGTTTGTATTTTCCTCTATCGCCGTCGTTTAGGAATTTTCGGCGGTTATTGTTTTCTGTTTGGCCCCTTGAGGGAATTTTTTTTTCTGGCGGTGTTTATTTACTTTTTCAGGTGTTTTTTCTCAGGTTTTTCTAATTTATTTTGTGTTATATTACTCTTATTGTTTATGTCTGTTGTTTTTTATTGTTTTTATTATTATTTTTTTCATGTTTAATATTTCCATTCTTTAACCTGTTGTTCGTTCGTATTTTCCTCTTTCGTCTTCATTTAGGAGTTTTCAGCGGTTATCGATATTTTGTCGCCAGTTTTTGAAGTTTTTGGGTTCTTTATATTTATTTCTATTTGGGGTTTTCCCTTGCATATTTTTTTTTGTTGGTGTTTTTTTGTTTTTAGGTATGATTATCGGCTTGGATTTTCCGTGATATATTTTTTCATTTTTGTTGTCACTGTAAACCGTAATTTTCGTTCTGTTACTTTAGTTTTCTTCTGATGCTAGCCAGTGTATGATGAACGTTGAGCGTTATAAATAAAAGAATATTTGTATAACCATGGTGTCTACTGTAAATTATTTTTCTAATATCCACTATGCAAGTCTCAGATGTTTAAGTAATTTAAAATTTTTAAGTCACTGCATTATTTACAGTGTGTAAAATCTGTTTTCTTCAATAGTACATTCTCCTCTATTTGACAGATAATCTGCGCATCTCACAAAACTCAGTTCGCACATGTCTTACAATGCAGCTATCCTAATAAGTTCTTTCTTTGATAGTTTGAAGTTTAACATAATCCATACACTTACGGTAGTAGTTTTTCTTGTGCTTGTTTGTCCGATTTAATTTTCCCATTTTCCTGTTGAATTTAGGACAATTCTAATATTCGAGATATTGGTATTTGGGTATTTTGAATGATATCAAGTTATACTAATGAAGTATTGAGGGCAATGAGGTGGTGTATTCTCGACCTGCTCTTCCATTTCCGGGGACACATTTTTGGACACATTTTCAGCCCATAATATTGGTCTTCTTTCTTCAGTCGCTCATTCCAAACTATGGCTCAACTCTTATTCTTCATTTTCTAATCTAGCCTCCGTTTATAAGCAGCGGCAGCATATGAACATGTAAGAATAATTTTAATTATTTGATGTTATTAGCAGTAATGTACTCTATCACTCTCGGTTATCAATAATAAAATTGTACGATCCTTCCTCCTTCCCTTGCTATTTAGAGGGAATATGCAGTATCTTCTTTATTTAATCCATAGACATTCACTGATACATTAGGATTAGTAGGGAGTGCCGCATCAGCCCAATTGTATTTGCCAATGACTTATCCATAAAATAACTGTGTATGCATTCTGTGTGCGATGATATTATATATTTGAAAAACATCTGATCCTACATTAATAATAGTCTTTTTCAGTGCTATCCTGGTCGGCAGTAGTAGAATATATCATGATGCATGGATTAGAACATTTTGATGGTTGAGACAAATTTTCGAGTATTTTATTTTCTTTATTAACTAAAAACTTACATCAGTAAGGCTAATAATCTTGCAATCCTCCTTATACCTCATGGCAATTTTATTACCTTGCAGAAGTAATTATGGATTACTACTAGTGGGAAGGTAAAACATCATAGCCTGCATATCTCCAGATTTCTTTTATCTTTTTAAATAAACAATGTAATAAAAAAAATTCAAATTTATTGAAATTTCTGGATATAAAAATTTACTTATAATCTGCTATAGATTATTCCCCTAATTATCCCTAACTGCTGCAGAAGTAATATCAGACAAGTATTTTACAATATCCGACCTGACGATTATTGTTATTTATGCAATATGACGGTAAATGCCGATTTTTATACTAAATTGATATAAAGACTTGACGCAAAGTAACTCGTAATATTAATTGAAATGAGTATCAACTTAAACGTGGGGAAAACACATCTAACCACGTCAATGATTAACATTCAAATCAACAAATAGTTAGCAGATACCTTTTTTTATACTAAATCGCTCAAATAAATCAGACACTAGACAATGTTGAAAACTAGTATGTAATCTAATAATCTTGAAGTAGTTTTAAATTGTGAATGAAAAACAGTAGCAAAGTTAAAAGTTAGTCAACTATAACATCCTGTGCTGTTAATGAGTAGCATTGTAACAGCCCATACCCTGTATGCAATGAATATACTTTACAGAAGTGGAAATGAGGATATTCAAATTGGCAAGAGTTTTGTAAGAATTGGTGTGAAACGTAACAATTTAGTGGACCCATGTACATTTATAGAGTGGAAAGATGAACCATTATATTCCAGAGTGAATATTTCTTTTTTTTTTTTTTTTTTGGTTAATGCAGAACCGTTAAACGACATTTATAAAACGAGACAAAAAAAAAATATATATTTTTTTTTTTCCATATTACTATTATTAGTAAACAGTTACTTAGTGCTGCTTGTCAAATTTAAGCAGACCGTCAGTTCAATTCACCTGGTGAGAACACTGAAAACTCGTTGTTTCTGAATTATAATATTACATTTTTCAATCATAATTATTAATTTTGTATATATTATGTTTCGGTAAAAATATTTAATCTACGAGTGTAAAAAGCAGGTTATATATATTTTTTATATTTATTTCAAATCAAATGAAGGTGATTTGTACTTTAACATTGTATATGTGTGGGGTAAATTTAAGCATGTTTGAAAAAAAAAAGGATCCGTAAAAGCAAGTTTCCATTTCGGTTTTGGCTGAACGTTTTATTTCGGTCGGACACTAACAGCCAACACGTCATTTTTAAATAATTCAGCACCTGATAAAATTATTGTTTACCGTATTTTTTCGAATAATATATTGAGGAAATCAGGGGCGGCTCTTCCTAGGGGGCTCAAGGCACGATCCTCCCTATGTGAGTTTTCAAAAAATACATATTATTTAATGAGACTTCAAGAGAAAAAAAATCAGCGTTATAGAGTAGAATTTTTAATTTTAAAATAATTTTTTTTTTTTGCAAAAGTGCATTTTAAAATTTTTTTTTTTTTTTTTTTATATTATTTTATTGATACAATCTTAATTTATAATTAAATAAGTATCTACTTTAATAAATGTTGCCTTAAACTAAGCCAAATCCGTATGGAAGCAACAGTCCATTGACCACTGCTCCTAACATATTACATATTTACAATAAATAATAATTACAATCGTACATCTTATATCCTATAATGTATATGTATATATACATACATATATATATATATATATATATATATATATATATTACTAAATTAAATCTGATGGATGGCGTCGTTTAAGGCGCCTTACGTCTTCTTTGGTGTTAAGAAGTCGAATCATTTCTACGTTAACATGTCGATGAATCCGTTTTCCATGTTTAATGGCCATTTGCTTAATAACATCATTGACTGATGTTATATGTAGGTCCCTATGGATATCATCATTACGAGAATAGCGATATGCATCGACTATTGTTCGCAAAATGATGCTCTGCCTCGCCTGAATTTTTGCACGATTTGAATTACTGGTACAACCCCAGAGCTGTATTCCGTATGTCCATATCGGCATAATGATCTGCCGATACAGAATGCATTTATATCGAACATCCAGTGGCGATCTCCGACCTATCAACCACTGTAATTGTTTCGCTGTGTGCTTAATTTGTTGGCACTTCATTTTAACGTGCACATTCCACGTAAGACGCCTGTCCAAGTGCATACCTAAATACTTGGCAGAATTTACCTGTGGTACAGGTTTATTCCCCAAATATACTTGATAATTTGTCTTTGTTTGGCGGTATGTGAACATAACATATGCTGATTTCTCTTCATTCAGTTTGACTTTCCAGTCCGTCGCCCACTTCTGTACATTATCCAAAGCATTTTGTAAATTGTAGCCTCGAGGTGGCTGCTGCTAACGGCTAAAATAGCAGTATCGTCGGCAAACATAGCTGTCGTTGTACTGTTGTCGGTCGGTAGGTCTTGGCTGTATAGAAGATACAACATAGGTCCTAAGACACTACCTTGTGGAACTCCAGCCGTAATATTATAAAAGTTCGACGTAGAACTTTCATACGCTACTCTGAACTGACGATTAGCCAAGTACGATTCTAACAATCTACACAGGTTTCCAGGTAATATTTTGCTCAGCTTAAAGACAAGGCCTTCATGCCACACTTTGTCGAAGGCTTGCGCAATATCCAAAAAAACTGTCGGACAGTATTTCTTGTCTTCAAACGCTTTATTTATGACAGACGTAACTCTGTGAACCTGGTCAATTGTCGAATGATGTTGTCGAAATCCAAACTGATGAATCGGCAGATCTTCTCCAATCATCGGTAACAATCTCTTCAACAGTAATTTTTCAAATAACTTGGATATCACCGGTAAAAGTGATATAGGTCTATACGATGTTACTTCAGAATCTGGCTTATTCGGTTTCTTAAGCATTATAATTTGCGCTGTTCTGAAGCAAGACGGAATGTGTTCGAGACGCGTACATGCATTAAAGAGGTAGGTCAACATGACAATACCTTTTTTTGATAATTCTTTTAAAACTTCTGGGGATATTTCATCGATTCCGGGAGTTTTCTTTGAATTGATATTTTTATCGATTTCTCTGGCTATCTCATACGGTGTAAATGTAGTTAATCGTTTGTTTTCGTTATATGTGATGGTGATGTCCACATCAGAGTCAATATCATGAGGCTGGAACACGTGCGTCAAGTAATGTGCAAATAGTTCCGCTTTTTCGTTATCTTGTCTCGCCCAATTTCCAACTTCATCTCGGAGTGGAGGAACATGCTTGACAGGACGTTTAATTCGACGGGTCGCTTTCCAGAGAGAATAATCTTTATCAGCAAATGGACTCAGTCCCTCTAAGTAATTTGCGAACGTTTTGTTTTTTATATTTTTTATCAGCATATTGAGCTGCCGACTGATTCGATTAAATGTGTTCTTATCTTGTGGATCACGCGAGTTGTGCCATTTGCGTCTTGCTGTTCTCCTTTCTGAAATTTTACGACGTACTTCTAAAGGAAGTGTGATTTCCTGTGCAGTATTAACCACTGATTCCGGAGTAGAAACTTTTGCTGCTTCGCGAATTGCTTCTATGAAACATGCAAATTGTTCCTCCAGTTCACTGTTTGTTTTTAGACGTATCTTTAGATTTATTCGTCGATCCAATTCTTCTCGAAATGTGTCCCAGTTTGTATGTTTATTTGTCAGAAAATGTTTTTTATTTTTCCTTATTACAGTTGTACTAATGGTTAATAGAACGGGAGTATGATCAGATGTGAGATCAATAATACCTTCTGCTTCTACATAACTATTGGCAATGCCCCTTGTTATGAAAAAATCGATGAGGTCGGGTTTTTTGCGCCTATCAGTAGGCCAATATGTAGGTCTTCCTGAGCTGGCTATATTACATTGCAAACTTCTTATTGCCCTTAGTAATTCCTTTCCCTTGACGTGAGCAGAATTTCCTTTATTGCTTGAAACGCGACGTGATCCCCATGCTTCATTTTTTGCATTCATATCACCACCGATGATGTATCTATTGCCGAAATATTTCAAAAAGTTGATGTATTGATCATACTTCAGGTTATGTTTGGGCAGAAAGTAAACAGCTACCACATTAGTTATCGTACTATTCTGCCAAACTGCGACTGTAGTTGCTTGTGCGAATTCTTCGCAAAAGTCGGCCTGTTTGTAGTGTTTAATGTTATTTTTGATAATAACGGCTGCACCTCCATGCGCACCTCCATCTGGGTGTGGCGTATGGTAAATTGTGTACCCTTGAATTCTAGGGTAGTTCCTGTCGGTGAAATGTGTCTCTGATATTAGTGCTATATCTATTTTACTGTCGTGCAGAAATGTTTCTAATTCTGCTAAGCGTTCCATGAGTCCATTTGCATTCCATGTTATTATACGCAAAGATGATTCAGTCATTGCGCTTATTACGACGGGAACGTCGTTTATTGTGCGACACTGTCAATGCAGACTGTTTATGTTCAAGTGCACTAAGTCTGTGAGAAATAGATAGAACTTCTTTGGTTAAATTTGCAAGCGCTTGCATAATTTCATCATATGGCACTGCGGAAGGAGATGCTTGAATTACAGGAGGACATCCTTGACTTGAGATATTCCGATGTTCAGTCTTCCCCTGTGTCAATTTTGTAGTTGTACTTGTCGACTGTACACTTTGCCGTGTTGGTTTGCTTCCAGCTATAGAAGCATAAGATATTTGCGGTTGCACGAATTTTACAGATTTTTTTTTCTGTTGTTGGATACGTTGTACCGCTGACGTTTTCGGTTTTTTCAATATCCTATCTATTTCACGGTAAGTAGGACATCCTAGGTAATTTGCACTATGATTGGCACCACAGTTAGCGCATTTAATTTTTTTAGGATCTTTCAGTTTGCATGTGGAAGACTCATGTTCTCCTGCGCATTTGAAACACTTAACTGGCCTGTTACAGTTACGTTTTGTATGATTCCATTTCTGGCACCGTTTGCACTGCGGTATTTGGTTATCCTTGTGTGGTGCTTCTACTTTTACTTTACTATAAGCGATACGTGTAATATTATAAATCTCTTTATTATTATCTGATATTTTCAGATCTACATAAAACAAGGGATACGATTTTTTCCTTCGTTCAATTATGGCATTATTCTCATCGCGGATTTTTATTGTTTTTTCTATATTAACAATGTTTACTGGTTCGTGACCTAGATTTCTTAGTTCGTCTTCTATTGTATCAGTAGTAATTGTGTGATGTAAACCTCGTATTACCACACGATATGGCTTTTCTGATTTTAAACTGTATGTGTGATACTGAAAGTTGCTCTTTTTCAGCTCAGCTATTAGGGCTCGGAAGGCATTATCTGTATGTGGGGCAATGATAATGTCTCCGTTACTAGCTGCTTTAAACGTAGCAGCATGTTCGTCTAAAGCACGAGTAACATCAGTACTGAAGTCTGAAAAGTTAGTGATGCCAGTTACTGTAATTTTTGGTGGCATTTTTGGTTTAACTTGCACATGTTGTTGTTGATTCTGTGATTGATCTTGTTGCATTTGGGCGTGTTTTCGAGCTTCTTCAAGCTGATCTTGTTTCGGTTCTTCTTCTTGTTGTGGTATATTGAATATGGGTACATTCAACCGATTTACTGTTGCCGAGGCGACAACATCCTCATTGCTAGTTAGTTCACGTGGTATTTGAGCATTTTGCTGTCCTACCAATACACTAGGAGTACTTTGCGAACGTGTTCTCGTGCTTATGCCTCCTTGGTCTGCTAACTTTTTATTCAGAAGTGTAACTTGCTTTTGAAGCTGTTCTATTTGCAGTACATACTTCTGTTCTCTCTGTTTCGTTTCAGCTTGCCATTGCTCGTATTGCTGCATAGTAATACCAGCGGCTTGTGATTGCGCAGAGGAAGCAATTTACTGATCCATGTGAACCTAGGTTACTAATCGACACGCGTAAAAATGATAACGATCGATAATAAGTTACAGTACGAACGTTCGATATTTGTCATTTTATATGTGGCTACACTGATAAAATATTTTGTCGTGCTCTCTGTACAGCGATAAACCAAAACGAAGAGGAAGAAGAAGAAAAAGAAGGAAAAAAAGAAAAAGAGAAAGCAAATGGAAAAGAAGAAGAAGAAAAAAAAACGGAAGAAGAAAAAAAAATAGAAGAAAAAATATAACAGTTCTCACCGACTGGTACAGAATTTTGATGAAGAGTCCGATTTCACTTTAACATTTATTACTGGTATTTTTAAAAACCGTGGGAATATTATTTTAGAGTAATCAATTTTTCAGAAGACGAGCGATAAACACAGAATACACAACCCGTCATCAAAACTTCACAACGCTATGTCGATTTTAAAAATGGTGGCAAAATATGCACTTTGCGCCATTTGTTAAATGAGCAGCTAAAACATTGCTTACTGCGCTGAAACTGCATAATCTACTCGTAATGTAGTATACCGTCAGCTAATTTTTTGATCCCATGATAATAGCAACTAATAATAATATAGTACGTGGGCTCAGAATATTTGAGCCTCCAAACCGCATTTAAAATACACGCGAAAAACGAATAAAACCGAAGTTTCCCGAGCCTAACTTAAAGGCGTCTGTGGACTCTCGATATAAGGGAGCCCTCGTCTATTTTACACGTGATTATAACCGGTTTTAACGATATATCCACGTCGCGCGTCGTCCGTTTGCCCATTGAAGCACGCTGTTTTAATTTGCTGTTTTTTTGTTCTATTTTTATCCTTTTTTCTCTTTAAATAATACATTTAGCGGTATAGATTTTGTTACTTTTGAATGCAAGCACCGCTTTTTGCCGACACTTGTTTTATACGGTGATTTTTCAAACGTTCAATATTTTTAATTTATCTAATTAAATGTTTAAATTTAATTATTATCAACGTTAATTTTTAAAAAAAGATGATGGATAATAATATTAGTAATACTTTTAAAATGCTTCTATTATTAGAAAAAGTTAGAATTAAGAAGCTAGGCAGGCTTACACCTACATTAAATTTGAACAAACAAGATAAAGTAGATACACGCAGTTTTACAAGACATTTTCCAAAAGAAGTTTGTAACAAATTCAAATAGATTTGTGGATGTGAACTAATTAATTGCTTGTTCTGTTTTTACCTTGTGTACTTTTCTTTAAAAGGGTGGAACCAACATGACACGGACACGATTAGGATTTAATGATCTAAAACATTTAAATCAAAGAACAAAAAAGCACGAACTATCTGCTCGTCACATGAATTACTGTATGGAACTCTAGCCTTTGAATGGGTTCTGTAAATATTGCTCTTATATTAGATTCTGCTTATAGAGCCTAAACGTTATGAAACATAATGAAGAAGTCTTTAAAAATAGGTATATATTAAAAATAGTAATTAACGGCATCGAGTTTTGTGGTAAGCCAGAACTGGCTCTAAGAGGACATGATGGATCAGAAGATTCTCAAAGTCGTGGAGAATTTTCAGGTAATTAATTGACTTTTCATCAGAACTAGATATCATTTTAAAAGAACACTTAAATACACTGCCACCATTTTAAAAGGTACGTGTCTAAGATAATACAAATGACATACTAAAAAGTATGTTGGACAAGTGTGTCAGGAAGAAATTAAAAAAAGATCAAATGAATTTTCAGCCATTCAATGTGACGAAACCACAGATATATCAAATCACTGTCAAATGGTAATAACACTAAGGTATTTACATAATGAAAATATACACGAACGGTTTTGGAGTTTTTTAAGAGCAACTGATAGGATGGTTTATCGCGATGCATAGAAACTGAATTAGATAAATTAATTGGAGACTCACCTTTTAAGCTAATTGCTCAAACTTACGAGGGAGCAAATGTAATAAACGGTTGTTCTACAAATGGTGTACATAGGCAGAGATAAAACAAAAGTATAAATACGCTCATTTTATTCATTGCTATAAGCAATAGTTGATATGCAAAAAGCAACAAGTCAAGATTTCAAAATTAAAATCTTTTTTTTTTTTTTTAATTTGTCCGCTATACATGGCTTGTTCTCAAAATTCTACTCGTAGATGCGATGTATTGTAAGAAATTGTAAATCGAAAATTGCTTGGCACTGTCACTACACGTTGGAATTATAATATGCGTACAGAGTGAATATTTTGTTTTCGAAAATCGAGAAAAATGAATAGAATGTTTTGAAGAACTGGAAGAAAAATCGAATATGAAAATATTACATGCAAGGAAGCGTATAGTTTACGAAGAAAACCTTAAGGAAGACCCGGATTTTATATTTTGGCTTATTCTATAAAATTATGCCACGTGTAGATGTATTATTTCATAAATTTCAATCTAAAAATAGAGACAATATCTAGCTTTTGAGAGATAAAGAAATATCTTTGAAAAAATTCTATCCACTATTCGACACTCAAATATAACGGGGAGTTCAAAATAACCGATAATGAAAATAAACGACGAAAAATTGACCAAGAAAATAAAGAAAATAAAAATTCGGCTATTGTGGGACATTATAGTTTTTCAAGTAAAAGATGGACAGACTTATAGATAAGCTGCATTATTAGTATCCACTGATAATTTTACAAATTATTCCAGTTTCCCACATCAATTTTTGAATCCTTTATTCAGTTCACGTTGAAATAAAATAAGTTAAAGACTGAACTCGAAGTAATTTATTCAAAATCAGATTTTCAAGTCATTATTGATTGTTTAAATGTGATATGTCTTGGATATTTCAAAATGAATTGCTTGAAATATTCAGCGAAGCGGTAAAACTGATTAAAATTATTCCAGTTACTTCAATTTCAACTGTTGAGGCAGAGCGATGTTCTTCGACTCTTAAAAGAATAAAAGCGTTTTTAAGAAATTCAATGAGTGAAGATCAATGGCTTAGCAATGATATCTATAAGTAAAAGTTTGATACATAATATACCAGAATTTGATGAAAAAGTTATTGAAAATGTTGTTTCAAAAAAAAAAAATAATAGAAGATTAAACTTTTTATATAAAAATTTATTTTTTTATTATTTTTTTTTTTTTTAATATTTCGTTATTTATTGAATTCGTGTATATTTTCTCGAATTTTAATTCGTTATCGTCGTTAGTGCTGTTTCTGCTCGACAGCAGGAGATTTTGCGTAACATAAATTTTGTATTTTGGATCATTGTTTAAACAAGTGTCTCTCTTAATGCGAAGTCGTAATTTTCAATAAAGGATTCAAAAATTGATGTGGGAAACTGGAATAATTTGTAAAATTATTAGTGGATACTAATAATGCAGCTTATCTATAAGTCTGTCCATCTTTTACTTGAAAAACTATAATGTCCCACAATAGCCGAATTTTTATTTTCTTTATTTTCTTGGTCAATTTTTCGTCGTTTATTTTCATTATCGGTTATTTTGAACTCCCCGTTATATTTGAGTGTCGAATAGTGGATAGAATTTTTTCAAAGATATTTCTTTATCTCTCAAAAGCTAGATATTGTCTCTATTTTTAGATTGAAATTTATGAAATAATACATCTCCACGTGGCATAATTTTATAGAATAAGCCAAAATATAAAATCCGGGTCTTCCTTAAGGTTTTCTTCGTAAACTATACGCTTCCTTGCATGTAATATTTTCATATTCGATTTTTCTTCCAGTTCTTCAAAACATTCTATTCATTTTTCTCGATTTTCGAAAACAAAATATTCACTATCTTTTTTTTTTTTTTAATATTTCGTTATTTATTGAATTCGTGTATATTTTCTCGAATTTTAATTCGTTATCGTCGTTAGTGCTGTTTCTGCTCGACAGCAGGAGATTTTGCGTAACATAAATTTTGTATTTTGGATCATTGTTTAAACAAGTGTCTCTCTTAATGCGAAGTCGTAATTTTCAACTTTCTTCTTTTCCAAAATGATTTTCTATTATCGTTTTTGTACATCGTCGTAATCTAATTTTACGCTATAAGTATTATTCCTTCCTTGACACTATGATTATTCGTTGTTTTTTTCTACATTTTGTAGAACTTCATTTTAGTTACAAAGTGCACTCAACAGATTATCATCTTTTTTTAATTAAATAAGAACTTGAACGCATTAAACCAGTTTTATTTAGTTTTTTTTTTTGTTTTTTTTTTGATTCTCCTCAATTCCAACAAGTGGATGGGGTAAGTATATTTTATTTTATAATGTACATAAAGGGGAACGATATTAGGATAGTTCCTTGCCAAGTATACTTAAGTAAAGGGGTGAAATAG
Organism: Icerya purchasi; assembly: GCA_039619475.1. Classification (NCBI taxonomy): domain Eukaryota; kingdom Metazoa; phylum Arthropoda; class Insecta; order Hemiptera; family Monophlebidae; genus Icerya; species Icerya purchasi. The sequence continues at coordinate 526,735,781 of CM077115.1, read as the reverse complement.
CGGATGAAAAACATAGTCCCCTCAGTCACCAAGTGTGTATATAATAGTGGGTATGCAAAGTATTAATTACAACAAAAATGTCCCAATTTTATGTAACATTTGTTATATTTTATAGAATTTTTGTAATTGTTATTTTTTTACAAATGTCACAATATTATGTAACGAAAATGTAACGAAAAATATAACGAAAAAATGAATTAATTTTATATAATGAAAGTTAAATGTTAGAATAGGATTTTTGTGATTATGTTATTTTTTTTGTGTTGATGCCAGTAAGAATTACGTTGTAAATTTTGATTATTTTATACAAAGTATAGAAGAGAAAGAGACAGAAATGAAAGCAAGAGGGGTCAAGGGGCACAGCCCCTTGCGAGGCCAAAATGGCCGAGTTTATATATATATATATATATATATATATATATGTATATATGTATATATATAAACAAAAACAAAGAACAATTCAATGATATTTTAAAAGAAAAAGAGAAAAAAAAATAATAATTTTAATTTAGTTTAAAGCACGGACAAAAAAGCAAGGTAAGTTTATGTCATTACATTTTACAAATTCTTGTAATTTTATATTAGAGCCCCCCAGATTTTCTCGAGCCGCCATTGGAGGAAATTAACTTTTGAGTGGGGTATACATTACATTTATTCTGAACGCTTTATTTTAAATGTAATTTATGGCCTGTAGTGCTTATTGTAATTTTGGTGATGAACGGTTGAATGCTATGAAAATCCAAAAACTTTACTATAGGGAGAGGAATGCAGTAGTTAGGGAAGTTGACTACGAGTGTATTGTATGAGCATTAATTTCAAAATAATTAATGCTGCAAGAAATAAGAAACTGCGCTGTGATATTGAGAAAAAAAAAAGTGATGTAAGAAAAATGTCAGAATAAAAAGCACGCGGGAGAAAAAATGTTGTTTCAGCAGAATTTTAATGTGACATTTGCTAATTTTAGAGCGAATCTAAAGCAAGCATTGCATTCTAAAAGAGATATTATAATATGTTAGCAGCATTAAAAACGAGAAATTTAAAATTTTACAATTAACGATATTTTTTGTTAGACTATTCCGAACTGAAAATTAAACACCGGATTTAAAAGCACTATTAGAAAATATCGGGAGTTCAAATATTACGTCTACGAGAATTTCTGATTACGAGAAATTTCATTTTTAATATTTTTGAATAATTATCGTGACAAACAAGAGTAATGTGAAAATAAAATTTCTAATTTATTTCAGAGGCACAAATATGCCCTTTTTATTAAGAATAGAGTTCACGTCCTTGCATTTTATATTTGCCGAAAATGGAGATAAATTTTCTCTTTGTAATTGGGCTTTAATGAGCAGAAAATAACCACGCAGTGACGTCTGTATGAAGTGTGCGTGTTTATTTTACTTTTTATTTTTTCCAATATTACGACGTGTTAGCGCAAATTGGAAAATAATAGCTGTCGAAATGTACATGATAAATGTTGTGCATTAACAGCTCCTTGTTACACGCGTCGTAATTTTGGCTGAAAATAAAAAAAAAAAACACACACAAAACGAAACAGACGTGTGTATACAAAACTATGAATATTTTTACATTTGTAGCGTGTGCATATATTGTAGATTGAATGAACACAGTGACGCCGGCTGTTATATAAGACCTAGAGATTACGTTTAAAATGGACGACGCAGCAACCTCTAGCGTTAACCTTACTGGACTATGATAAGGAAGCGCTACCTGTCAGTACTCTGCCGAATCCCTATAAAAGGCTTAATCGATGGTGCTTGCTGTTCATTGCGTCGAGGAGTACTTGCCTAATTCAGATGTGTGTCTGAGATTTTTTCGAGTACCATCTGTTTTTTCAGTTGGGCTTTGAAAGCAGCAACTGGCACGGAAGTGGTTTTTCGTCGGAGCAACGTCAACAATGGTCGAACAAAAGAAACATTTCACCAAATCCAAATTGTTAGGTAAGCGCAATTCTTTTTATTTCGCAACGCATTCGATTATTGTGATTTTTTTATATAACGATTTTCACGCATCTACTAGATTTTAACTGATTAATAAATAAACCGATATCGAGCAGTAGCTTACTTGAATAAAATTAATTCCGAATCTCTTAGAAATATAACATGTAAAATTAGTTAATAAATATATTCATGTGCGTCGCCAGGAGTCCCGGCCGTGGAGGACCGTTGTCCTCACTGGAGCTTTGGAATTTTTTTTAATCAACTGGCCATGATGTGAGTATTCATAGGCGCGTAATCATGGGCAATTTGACTTTTATAATAAAGTAGTAGAACAATTTCTTGGTTATTTAGAATGTATTTTAGTAGACAGATTGCTTCTTTTTTTGTTTTTTGGTATGGCGATAAAAAATCTTTGCTCAGAAACAGTAAGAAGAGAAAAGTTCGTTAAATACTGACTCGGTCAGAAATTGATAGAATGAAGGAACTGAGAACTAGAATAATAGGCAGGGAGGGAAATGGATGCATGTAGTTCAATAAGGACTAGGAAGCCTCAGAGATAACAAATTAGAATAAAAAATGGCACGTTCAGTCGAAAGGAGTGAACATTCAAAAAATTCTCTTTATTCGGATACATATATATTTTCGCATCTTCTTTAATTTTCGTCAACACTAAGGTTTTCGATTACTTCTGCATTAATAAGATCTATATTTTGATAAGATGAATGGCTTTTATAAATGGTTTGATTTCCACTTAAGGAGCTAAAATTAGAATAGCATTTGGGATGAAATGTATGATAGGTTAATATTAACATCATTCCTTTTGGAATAAAAATTAAGTACGAATTTTATTCATTGTGTATTATTTATTTTCATAATCGAAAATTTGGCAGTGTTTCTACCTGATTTTTTTAATAGTTTTCATCATTATACGAAATATCGTAATTAGTAATGATCAGTGCGTTTACAATTAGTTCTAGATGCAAATTCTTAAAAAAAAAAAAGAAGTTGTCCCGATGAAATATTAAAAATAATTCAACAGCAACAAACGGTATATAGAAATTTAAATGAAAAATTAAAATTTTATAAATTCAGTTTAAATTATTAAGGATATGAGGGAGTGCTTTTTTTTAGTATTTTTCTTAAGCTGAAGGGAAATTATTTCGATTTTAATTTTATCTTACGTTTTGTGTTACTTAAGAACGCGCTAGAAATATTCAATAATGAAATGTCTTTTTTTAATATTTCCATTTTAAGATTTTGATAAATTAAAAAAAAGTAAGTTTGGAATATTGTAGTAATTTTAAATTACTTTTTTCGATTTATTTATTTACTTGTTTTATTCCCCCTCTCCCTTAATCATATCGTCTTCAATTACAATATTAAAGAGTATACGCGCTTATTTTTTCAATGAAATATTAAAGATATTTTTACCAATATCCGTTATTTATTTATTTACTTTTTGTAATTAATCGCCTTTTTTTTTTTTTTTTTTTTACAAATAACACATTTCAAGAATTTTTACTGATGTAAGGATAGATTTCCCCTTCCACTGACACAGTTGCTTGGGATAATAGTGTTTAGAGATTAGAAACATCAATAACAATTTAGTCAGGTTGTGTGCCGAAACCCCTTTAATTCGTGATTTTATTTAGTAAAAACAAGATTTGAAAAAATTTAAATATTAAGTTCTTATAAATTTTACTTTTTTGGTCGAAAAAAATGTTCAAAAATTTGTGGAAAAAATTGAAGCATCTTTGTGATTACTTTAGAGTGTAGTTTTAAATACGCTATGTGATAGTAGCAGTCACGTAACGGATATGCGATTTTTAATTCCATTGTACATGATGTAGCAGCGATTAGAAATTTAAACGATATTACACTTTCGCGCATACATATATACATATAGACAGATCTAACATCTTTTGTACAGCCTGCTTTATCCTGTGTTGTATTATTTCGATTCGTGTGAGAATCTTGTGCGGCGAACTACGTCTTTAAATACTGTGTTACCTTGTTTACAGAAATCTATTTTATTGCATTATTGTGTTATCAGTATTTCGGCCACTATTCCATCAAGGTACGTGTGTTTATAATAGTTTTTTCCCATCGAATATACATTTAGATCTATTTCTATTCGCAACTGTTTTATCTCGACCAGCGAGCATTTGTGTTGCAATGGTCTTTTTCAGGCAAATGTTTTTCTATTATATTTCATATACACCGATAGGAAAACGAAAAAAAGAAAAGTCAATAGTTAACGCGTTTAGTTTGTAAACATTTTCGATTTCGCCGCAATAGTATAATGTTGGAGTCAGTAATTAGTTTTATCGTTAATTATAAGTTTCTTCATCTTAGTGGGACGATCCTCCGGATTTCAAGTACACGGAACACTCTTGATGACGAAGAATTATGCAAAAAAAGGTGTTACCTTCTTCCAGATACAGATGTTCACGAGACGACACTTTACGGAACACCGCGCACCATACAAAATTATTATGTTCCTATTCAGTTTCGAACGACGGAAATATGAGACTAGAAGATAATTTTTCTGACGAATTTGCAAATATATAAGATAATCCGCATTCCACATGGATAAAATAAAGACAGTAACCAATAACCGTCTTGGCTGTTTGGTGAAGTATTATTATTATCCGTCTATACTTCTTCTACTTGTTACTAATCTTATAACCGCTGCCATTTTTAATAACTAATCAACGCGAATTAATTAATAATGGTAATTATCTTTTAATATGGTTTTTTCCCTAAGAATTCGTATTTTAATTTACACGTGCTTTCCGCTATTCCCTCTATTATCACGCTTGCTAAGACTTGTTCACTGCATATAAATGTGTATATATATATATTAAATAAGCAACTGATTTTGGTAATTTTATCGTATTTTCTGTTTTTAGCGAATCCGGAAAAGTCGATTAAAAATGTAGATGTGCTCATTTCGGCCGACAACACCGGCATTTGCAAATGCCAGATGGCAATGTTGGAATACGAGCCGCTGTTAGGAAAAAAACGTAGTCTCAGCTATGTACAAAAATTAGCTTACGGCGTCGGTCACGTGCTCAACGATATTCTCGGCTCCATTTGGTTTTCATATACCTTGATATTTTTGCAACTGGTTGCGCAGATGAAACCGACTACAGCCGCATTGCTCATGTTTATAGGTAAATAATTACGTTTAGATACTCTCCGTCAAACAGAGTTAAAATTTTACATTTGTACCGTAATCTCTTACATTTATATAATATTTTGTAAAATATGTGCAATATTCGAAACTTAAATTACTTCATAATGTGTAATGCGTTGTAATGCTGTTTGTTAAAATTAATTAACAGGATGAAACAATGAATAAAATTACGAATAACAAATATCTTAAGAATAAATATTAAAATATACGTTATTTTCGGGTATATCTCATTTTCGATACAAGAAAAGAGAAAAAAATTAATAAAGGATAACGTAGTATATAATATTGTCTAAATCTGAAGGAGACCTTAATCATCGCTCACATTTCCAGATTCTTTTGTTGTTTTTATTAATATTTCTTTTCTTTTCTTTAGTTAAAAACAGAGAATATTCCCGAAATTAACATATATATATATATATATATATATATATATATATAGTTTAAATGTTATTTATATTTATGCTTATTTAACATTTTATTTTATTAACTTCATAATTAAAATTTTCCAAAGCTGCGCAGTGATATTTGAGATAAATTTTACAAAAGTAATACAAAACGAAAGTACAATTTGTTGTACAAAAACCCTAAACATAAAAATTGCATTTAAAAGAAAGTCGACGTTCGAGGAAAGAGAAATACGTACGATTAGTAAATTATGCGCACAAAAAAGTGTATTTAAAACCATTTTTTATAAATACAACATAATAAGAACATTGTCGGTCAAGAGAAAAATCACAAAATTAATCTCGTTCTTTCATTTTTTACGGCATGCTAAGCGCTGTGTTCTATATAGCTTTTTGGTGTTTGATGGTTCTAACTGCGTTTTAAACATCCCGTGTTTCTTTTTCCTTAATTAGTAATTGCAGATGTGGCCATGGTATGGAACAGAGCTAACTCCTTTTTAACCTTCGGCAATGTCATTCCTTCTCTTTTCAGGATGCATATGTTTGGCATTTATCGGACTTCGTCATTGTCTCTCCACCCTTAGTATAATGGCGTTCTTTGTCAGATTCCATTCCTTGTGACTCCTAATTACTGCTGTCTACAGGTGTTGATGGGTAATCGTCTATTATTGGCAAGCCCAGGGGAAAACCCGAACAAGGAAAAAACAAATCATTTTCATTCTGACCTTTACCGGTAATTTCACCGGATACTTGAACTAAAAAAGTATTTGTCAAAACTATCTTATTATTCTCAGCAGTGCACTCGATTATATCTGTTTTTTTAAGTACGTAAAATTTATTAAAATTTGTCGCTTTTTTCCTTCGTCAGTTATACAAATCATTGTGATTATTATATCGAAAATTCCTAAAGTTAAAAACGGCATCTGTTCTGATCCAAAAGAGTTTGTTTTTTTCTTTTTGTAAATTTCCATTTTAAATAGCGAACTTGCAATAGTTTGTGAGCTAAATTTTGATTGATGATTTCGCATTATTAAATTTTTAAGATACGTGTCGTAGAAATTTTTCTGCAGATTATTCTCGTGACACCATGTCGATTTTTTATTTTGAATATTTAAATTTCGTTGCTGTAGAATTATAACAACTAGGATTGCATAAACAGGCAATAAAATTTAATAACTGTATTTTTTGTTAGTTTTCAATCAATTTGATTTTACATCTGCATTGTTTCGAGAAAAAAACTTTCCATCAATTGCTACCTACCGAATTGTAGGGGACTGTTTCATATTAGTTTTACTTTGATCGTATTATCATATACACTCTTTGATGTTTTGAAAGTTTTGCGATTCAGTTATTCTATTGATTTCTAGCACTACGTATTTTCATCTTTTTTAAGAATTCTTGAAACAAAAAAGGTAATTTACATCGCATTTATTGATTTTTCGTAATGTGTAATGGGGATGCGTAAATGCGTAAACCGTTCTCACGTATAGGGCCCTATCTAGACCAAAATTTCGGGAGGGGTTACGAAAATATTTGTATAAATATATATTATATAGGTGTGTGTGTGTGTGTGTGTGTGTATGTGTATTGTCATGAAATATATTTTTGTATAAGTAGTACATTAAAGCCTTGATTCAATTATATGCGCAATAAAAACAAATAAAAAAACAGTCGTGTCCATATAGAATTCATAAAAATTTCAATTTTCTTTCCCGTTTTGTTAAAAATTGAAAAGAAATAAATTTATTCCGAATTTCGGTCCATTTAATTCAAGCAATTATTATTTCGCAGACATTTCGGGGGGTGGGGTGGGGGGGGGGGGTGAAAACTCTCTCATCTTTCTTCGTACAGAAAAAACACATTGCATTTATGACGTTATATTTGAACGGAATTCAATTTCAAAAGATTTATTGAACGGTAACGTAAATATAACTGTATAATAGAAGATTTATTTTAAAACAAATGCATGTATTTTTAATTTTTTTTCTTTTTATTAGTGTGAAGTAATCGGCAATTATTTTATAATTTATGAAATACTTTTTAGAATAAGTTATTTTCCGTTTATAAGTAAAATGTTATGAAGTGACGATCTAATATTACCAATTTTATTTCCTTTTCCGTTTTTTAATGCGGTGCGCATATATTCATTTTTAATAAATGTGGCAATTTGCCGATGACTTATTATTTTAATCACGGAATTTACTAAATTTATTTTCATACACATTCTAATATGAATTTTAGCCTGTTTTACACACATTTAATACATTGAAATTTATTTTTGTTTTTTCCAAAAATAGCTTACTACATTACGCTTGCAAATGCTTATTTTTAAACTTTTATTAGTAAATTAATCATTTTTGCAATAATTACGAGTAGACACGTTTTAGTAAATAGAGTATTGAAATAGAACAAGAAAACATTGAAAATAAATTTTTTGAATAGGGTAATTTATAATAACAAAAAATGGAAACTATACTGAAAATCAGAATAACTGTTTAAAATTAACCATTGTTGATTATAACAGGTGGCTTTTTAAACTATCGCCTTTTTTTAAACTATCGCCTTTACAATATTTCCTTTTTAATGTAGCGATGGTACGTTTAACTATTTTTATACATGACTTGTATCTTATCTGTTTTTCTGTACGGAAAAAGAATTCGGAACAGTTCTCAATTATAATAATATTAGAGAATAACGGAGTAGCCTGAAATTGTTCTAAATCGTTGTTACAGACTTTACTATTTTACATTTTTCGTAAAATAGTATTTTAAACACATCGCGTTCTTTTTTACAATGATACACCTTACACGTCCGAGTGACCATAGATTTTTTAAACACGCTGAATAACGGGATATTTTATGTAAAAACACAATAAGATCAATACGAATAATTTAGAACAATTTTTAATTATCTTGTTGGATCAGATCAGTCAGAAAGGTGAGTCCTGCACCCTTGATAAGGTTTTCATGGATATGAAGTTAGCGTATTTTTTCAATACGTTTAAGAATCTCTAATGGGTATCTGAAAGGAACATCGTGGTTAGTTTCTTTCTCTTAGCTATAGCATTTCTTTCTTAGATTTCTCGGACACCAAATTATTTCAGATTAGGTATATATAAATTGGTGTAGCAATTTTAGTCCGAAATGAGACAACTCCCAAAAACCGGCTTTTACGATTCTCTTAGTCGAACAAGTAAACTCCTAGGCTACTATCGTGCTACGAATAAATTAACTAAATTCTTCCATAATATTATAACTAAGAACTTGTGCGTTTGCGCGTTCAAGTTATAAGTTGTCCGCTAAACAGCTGTCCTTACACTTCGGGCGTTAACTATGTACAATGTGTATTAGAGGTTAGGATCAAGAATAAACTATACTTTTCATTCGATCCGATTTTGTGTAATGTGCAGAAATTTTATATGATAAAAATGCCAAGTATTGTGTAAGAAGAAATCATTTCCAGTACGTTGTCCAGTAATTTGATATGACGTCAGAAAAAGAGGTCGAGGATGTATGGGTTAATAATTTAAATTAGTACATAGTTGAATCACTAGGAACTTTCAAGTGGTTTGACCGAAGAAAATGATAATTTCTTTATACATTGAAGAGAATTTAGTACGGATTTTTAAATTAAAACGAAACAACAATAGAACTGCTATTACAAAAATCTGTGTCTGCATGTTAAATAAGATAGATGTAAGGAAGTAGTTCGAAATTTTCGTTGAAAATTGAGAATCATTAAATAAACAAACTGACAATTTTATCGGGGTTCGGTTTGTTTTTAAACCGTTTTGCAACTCGGATAATTAAAAATAAATTCTTATTAAACAGAATCGCCACACCATCATCAGAAACAAAAACAGTCTCCGACATAACGGATTAGTGCGAACGAGACGTCATTTTTAAAAAGACATGGGGACGCAACGGCGTCTCGTACGCGTCATCAGTTTAGTAGTTATCCCGAATATGTTATATTAACACAAGTTTTTCAGGAACATGTAATAATAATCCGTTATTAACGAAATTTGTGAATATTGTTAAATTGTAAAATTTCAAATTTTAATATATAGTACGGTGTAACATCGTTAGAGATGCACTTGTTTCGGATATGCATATATAAATAAATAATTGCGCAATAAAATACCTAATCTACCGAAACCTATATATTAATTGTTAATAATTTGGAATATAAATTAACATTAAAGAAAAGTTTCGCCGCGACGGGCGGAAAGCAAAATATTCTACACAGAATTTGCTGCTTATACTAACTCCTTGTGTGATCCTTATTCTGTAGATAAATTTTGTATATTGTATTTATACATAGATTTCTAGCATTGCATTAGGAACATTTTTTGCGCAGTATAGAAATTCGTCTGTGTTGTTACAACTACTACGTTTGTTTGTACTACTTATCCTCGCGCTAATGTCTAATCATCGATTATTTTTAATTCTTTCTTTTTTCTTATTCTTCTGCGTGTCATTTTCTCCGCTATTTTATCCTCTTGAAAATCAAATATTTCTCCGGGGGTTGAGAAGAGGAGAGAAAGGAAATAAAAAATATTCAAATTATTTAAACAATCGAAAGTCATTGGTTTTAAAAAACAATTAAAAAAATATAATATCCTCGTAAAAATATAATATATAAAAAAAAGAACAGAAAAAAAAAGCAATACCGAATCTGGTTAAAAAAAATAGAAGCTAACGTGCCGTAGGAAAAAAAGTAAATTATTATTATTTTTTATTTTTTTTTTTTTTTGGGCTCGTCCTTAATATAGGCATTAACCCATTCCCAAATAGTAATAAATTAATTTATTTAAGTTAGAATCGAATACGGTTAGATACTGCGGACAAGAAAGAGGCTATTATTGGAATAACCGAAGGATGAGGAAATGTTAGTAAAAAGGAAGGTAAATTATTTAAAATAGGTGAAACGGTAATAAATGTGGATGATTATTACATGAAATTAGAAAAGACACGCGTATAAGGGGAGATCTGAATTAATATTGACAGCGTGATTCAGCGTCGTACATCACGGTGTACGAGAAACTTGGATATTGATTTAACTCTACTAATTTCGCGTGAAACGTTCAATTAATTCATTCCTTATCAAACATTATGTAATTTTTATCAGTACAAACTGGAGACGTTCCCCCTGTTGTTATTTTCATTCGTAAATGGCCTTGGGGTATTCTTAGCACTCTGTCCTCGCAGGTATTCTAAAGAAAGTATACTTGAGAGACCAATTTCTGGAAGAATTTTTTCCTTTTTTTTTTTTTTTTTTACTCGTCAGGCGAATGAATTAATAAAATTTAATTTTTTCCCGTTTCCGCTCATATTTGTTAAGAAAATGTATTTATGCAGCATTTCAGACGACCAATTAGGAAAAACCGATTGTAGAATTTAAAAAGATCGGAAGTTAAAGAAAAAGTAATTTTACTATAGGAAAAATTTTATTTTTAAACGAAGTTTCTTACGGTCTCTAGATAACTGATATAATTTAAAACGTTTAATTGTTAATAATATTTTAGATTTCGGGCGAAAGAGTAAGGCACTGTTATACCCTGTATGTTATTCTGCCATACGCTGTCTGCGACCATGTTTTTGTATCCTACATGTCTTATATAAAACAACACTCTTTAACTACAGTCAAATTTTTAGTTTAATTTTATTCTATATTTAAAAAAAAAAAAAAAAAATATTAAACGGTATATTCTATATTTGAAAATAAAAGACAAGCTTACCGAAAAATGCGATACATTATTAGAATCCCCCCCGTTCCCTATTCCCGAAATGTCGGGTAGGGTATATTTATTTACTAAAATACCGATTTATTATAATAATAATGGAATTAATGTAACCCATCTCCACAATTAAGTATTTGGTATTATAATAATTTCCATTTTACAGTTTTTTTTTATAATATACGCTATATTTTTACTATTTACTTAATAATACTAAATTACTTTTTTCGGAATTTTATTTCTTTAATTGCAAATTTGTTAAATTCATTAAAATAATTTTGTATGTTTTATATCATAATTACACAGAGTGTGTCTATTATTAGGTATTATTATTATTATTATTATTATAATTGCACCCTTGTAATACTATATGAAAAACATCATCTCGAAAATTACATATTACATAGTTTTCAGAACCTCCAAGGCTCACTTTTTATTCAGACTACCGATTGATAAAAAGGAAACCTGAAATTACTGTCGTGATCTTTTGGAGAACATGAAATTTAAGTTCTATTTTAAAGCGCGTGGAAAGTTTTCTATTTGCTATATGACAAAGACGTTTAGAGTTTCTTGTAGCAATGTGTGGATTGCATAAGAAACGTAGTGGACTTCTTTTTTTTTTTTTTCCCGTTAAATTTTCTCTTCATTTTAATTATACCGATACGATTTTACATTTAAAAGAACTGTCGTTTGCCTTTTGTTTTCCGGATACGGTGACGGCAAGTCGTGTAATATAACGCTACAGACATACACTTTTGTAAAATTTTTGATAAGGTTTCTAAAGATAGCGCGCGATTCCTTTAATTCCATACATTAAGTGTGGCTAGTATTTATCAACGATAGGTTCGAATGTGTGAGAAGCTTTTTTTTTTCTTCACTGAATATGAAAGCGCTTGTGGCTACCAAACCAGAGGTGTGTCATAGGTTATCGAGACTTGTCTCGTTCCGGATCGAAGTCGCTCCCAGCCAGGTTTATACCTAATCTGAAATTGAATATTGATTATACCGGAGAAATCTGGGAAGGTAAAGGCGAATCCCATGAGAAAGAAACTGGCCCTAGTATTCTCATCAGGTCCCCCCATGAGGGACTCTTAGGTGCATTGTGAAAAGCTTAATTTCACAATCTGTGATACCTTATCAAGGATATGCGGGGGACTTACTTTACTTTTTACTATGCTTGCAAATTGGATAAAATTAGCTAACAAGCAAATTTCCGATTAGTTGCTATATGAAATTTACGAAAAATTCGCTTTTTTCGTTAGATACTGTAATTTTTCAGCGACAAATGGATTAAACGGCGCCGATTATTTGCCGAAGTTGCTGTTAAACAGTTATTATTATTATTGTGTAATTCGTTGTTATTCTCTAGGCTTTCCCCTAAAAGTTTATAAGCTTAAACGATTGTCTTGTGTAATTATAAGTGCAGTAAGTAAACTGGTTTTATCGATGCGTACAGTAAAAAAAAAATTAAAAATTAAATTACGATTGAACGAATTTCTCCGACTGATATTATCTAGATTTTTTTTTTTTTTAATTTTGCATATTAAATACGAATAGAAAATCGCCTAAAGTTATACCTACTGTAATAAATTCAGAAAATCGTTTTTCGGCCTTTTTTCCAGTAATATTTGCAACTGCGTAGCAGTACATATTATAGTTAATTGTTATCTAATATATAGTATATATATGCGTATCTATTTAAATTTGTACTGCCATTGTCCTAGTTACAAAAAGAAAAAAACAACATATAAAGTGTATTTTTTTTTTTATTTTTTTTTTTTGATAAAGCTGCTAATAATAGCATTTTAATTGTATCCGCCGGTATCAAAGTTTCCATAAGTGTGATAAGGTGAAATTTACTATGTATTTTTCTTCGATTGCTTATACCACCTGTTATCTGATAGATGAATTTATGTAATAGTCGGCGAAAATGTTCTTATTAATAGTTCCAACTGTTACATCAGCCCGCGAGCTATATTTGTAACATTGCATAACATTTGTTGTTCACAATTTTCCCCGTTTAATGTTCCTTTTATCGCTCGTAAAACGGCGTGAAAGTTCGTAATCATTGACTCGTGGGCCAATTAATCAATTATTACTAACACCGATACAGTTTATTTACGAACCGGCAATTGATGAGAGCGGGAAATAGATAATCGCATCAGAAAAACCGAATTACATAATTTTCAATAATTATTCGTTACGTTATAGATTACCAGGTACCGCAGTCCACTGTCGTAAAAGTTATCTCGTAATTCGGGGCGCCTTCGAAAGAAAGGCGCCGCGCCAAGGAAAGTTGCCGTATCAAAGTGCTAGTTTTAAAAATGACCACTGCCGTACGCAAAAGGCATTTAAAAAATAAATAAAACTACATAAACATTAATAATTGCATACGTAAAATGCCCTTTTAACTGAAATTTTTGAGTCTTTCGTAATATTAAGGAAAGAGTGTGTAAGTCTCATCTTTCACTTGCTTAGAATAAAAGTCCAGTAAAGCGTGCGTGACATTTTTCTAATGTATTAAAAATAACGATACCTGTTTTAAAATGTCCTTGGAAACACCTTATCCCCAACCTCAATAGAATCGACGAAATAATTATTATTACTAGAATTCGTATCGACCACACTGAAATCACCCACGGTCACCTGTATCGAGGAATTCGACAAACGTATCTACTGTGTTCTTCAGATATCATGACAATAAAACACCTTGTCTTCTCCTGTCTTTCTTTCTCTACCTTAAGATTATAAAATACCTTCTCAGTCAATATCCGACGACTCAGTACAACTAAATTCAATGATCATCTTTCTTAAAAAAACCTAACCTAAAAAATTTTGTCAATTAAAAGCCCCTAATAATAATAATAATAATAATAATAATAATAATAATAAATGTGAAATGAATTTCAAATTTATTATTGTATCCGTGCCTGTTATAAACTACACCATCTGTTTTTTCTTCTTCTTCCTTATATCCTCGAGAGAAGGTGGTAGTGTTATGAAACTGTCGCATCTGTTCTCTCCAGTTGATCTATCTTGAACTACTTGAAACCAGAGTTAATGATTTTAAAATATTTCCCGTTTTTAATTACCGCATTAGGGCATTTTTCAAATACATGTCTGTAAGTGTGTGTGTGTGTGTGTGGGAGGAGTATGGTTCTTACAATTTCCGATTGTCTAACCTGTACTTATGTTGAAGGTTTAGGTAATAATGATTAGTTTTACCTAACATAGCGCCTATATATTCGAATTTCGCGTATTCCCCACACACTTTGGTATTATAGATTGGGTGGTATCAGTGGTATCGCTGTGTGTGTGTGTGTAATTGTTAATCTGTGATACTTACAAGATAATTAATAGCTCGCGGTTTGGAGAATTTCTAATCCATTGTTAATTATACGTTAAAGTATTTTGTGACATGCGTTATGATTTAACAATTAATAGTTAAGGTCAAAAAATGTGGTAAAATTATTCAGTCGTAGTTCGTAAATTATTTCAATCGTGCAAAATAACTGATAATCTCTAATTTTTTATTTTTTAGGTCAAGCTGCGGACGCGACCGCTACACCATTTGTCGGAATTTTAGTAGATAAATGTAATTCAAAAAAGAAATGGTACTGTTACGGTATGTAATCAAACTTTTATTATTGCCTAGTCATTTAGTGAAAAACTTACGCCGGCTTGTCGACTTAGTCTGATAATAATATAGTGTAGCCGTTTGAGAGTTGTCGGATAATGTTGATAGCGCGGTTTTGGCTGAAGGTGAATGGTGTGTCAATTGTACAGATTGTAAAAATTTCGAAAATATCTTACAACTGTCCCTATTTCCCTGCTTTTGTACAATACCGTGTTCCAAAAATACCGAAATTTCGCTTCGATATGGCGAACAAATCTAGTTATCAGTTTTCCGATTATGTAAAATTATAAAGCAATCTATTAACTACCGATAGCGCTTTCACGTGCTCGACGATACAATAGACTACATCTGTTTATTTCACTCATTGTTTCCCTTTATAATTAATTTTAAACACCAATTTAAAATTAATTACTATACAATACCATAGACGTTATGAAGCCTGCTGCAGCTTTAACGAAAAATTTTATTCTACAAAAAAGTTGTTTCCAGTCACTATCGTTAGATTCGTCTCGATAATTCTCGAAATAGGCATATACTATTACGCTGAACACATTCGACGCATCCCCTTTCTTCCCGTTTTACCATTATTGTCTTTTTGATATTAAAAATTTGTAACACGTATTATTTCTGTTAATTATCAAATAAACCGTACGGAAAATATACGCTTTTTATGAAATAATAGTAATGAATATTAAATTGATTAAACATTGATTTAGTTATTACTTATCATGTGATCATGAAGCTATCCGCTTCGAAACGCGTCAGTATTTAATAAATTTAATATTCATTATTATTATTATTATTTCATAAAAAGCTTATATTTCCAATATGGTTTATTTAATTGTCTTTCCATAGTAATCTTATGGTACGCGCTACTGTTAAATTTGTGCGCAGAGTTCGCGATATTCGATTCGAATCTTTGGCCTCGTAATTCTTTTTTCAGTATCCAGGGGGGCTAAAACCGGGAATAAACCAGGAATTTTATCGTAAAATCGGGAATGAAAATAGCCAAAAACGATATTTTAAATAAGAAAAAACCATTTGAAACGTTAAGAAATGAATGCATTTTCTAATGTACTTTACCTGATAACAAACTACGAAGTTCTGTTTTATTCATATAAAGAATATACTGCGGCCGTCAAATATTATTAATAGTAACAAAATATTCCATTCTTAGTAATCATCGGCGGGGGATTTGGACAGGGAAAAGCGGGAATTTAAAAATTATATTCGAGTGCCACCCCATGGTGGAATTATCGGATATAAACCGATGTTAGGTCTGGATTATAAGCAGAATGTGGCATAATGGGAATGTTGAGTTTCTTTAACAATTTTTAAATGATTTCCGCTGTGTGATATTATTATTATGCACTGCCTTTCGATTTTCTGAACACAAGCGGTTCACTTGCAACTTGTCCTTCAAAATTCAATGTAATGAACTTTTTAGAATATCAACGATCTCTGAAAGATAATGTCGATTTTCTAATACTCATCGATATCGTGTTTTGCATTAAAATCGCGCTGTCAGTGGTTCATACCCGCGTCAAATATTATGCCTTGCTTTTATTTGCACTTTTTTGATATATTTTCTATAATTCCTTGTTGCCATTACGTGATCTTAAAGGTTCTGTTTTCGGAATTAAATCACCGTGAAAATAAATTATATTTGTTAGACAAGTATATTCGTATATTATTTTTTCGCATTGTTAGTTTTTGCGGAAATTCACCACGAAGTTGCTTTTCATATTTCTATTTAATCTGTGCCTATTAATAAAATTGTCACTATTCGGATTAATCTTATCTGAAATTTCTGAATATTGATTCTAAACTTTTATTATTAAAATATTTTCCTTCCATTTCTCACCTGTTTCATTATTTAATAAATTTTCGAATAATTCGCTTTGCTTATTTTATGTATAACCTTTCAGATGATGATGATGTTGATCATCATCGTTATTATTTATTTATTTTTAACCAAATTATAGTATTCGCAAAACGATTTAAAATTTTGCAAATTAACATTGCCAAATTAAGCGTATGCAATTTCGAATTCACCTTATAAAGTTAATGTGTACATGCGAAAGATTTCCGATATTAGTCACTGCCGATGAAATGGATTGTAATGAAATGAATGAAAGTGTCTGTTATTTTTGGTATTATACTATTTTTATAAGGACTACTTTTTTTTTTTTTTTTTTTTTTTTTTTAGTTATACATATATCAGGGCATCAATCGGTGTGCTATAAATATTCCAGGGAAAAACTGAAATATTATTTACGCAATAGTAATTTTCTTTTTGTAAAATTTGAAAAAAAAAGTAACCCATTTTATTCTGCCATTTCGTTATTTCTTTAATTCGCCGTACTCTTATCCAAAAAAAAAAAAAAAACAAAAAAAAACAAGCTCAGTCAAGCCATGATGTTTCATGTGTTGAGGATTCCGTATGTTAAGTTAACGATAACCATAATATTTATATTCGCATAATGCTAAATTCAAAAAAAGGAAATTTGATTTTTCTCGTTACAAAGAGAACGAGGAACGTAATTTTTTGCGATTTTTTAAAATTATTGCCATCTCGAAAATTTCATTGAAATACGGTTTCGTTCCCGACAAATAGAGCAATCTTTAAATCGATATATCACGTGTCCGGAAGAAAAAATATTTTTTTCCAAAATTTCGAGCTTCCTGAGGGTAGCCTGACATAAAAAGAAAATACCGGACTAATTACCAGCGGATGCCTTAAAATCAGCTGATGTATAATTATTTCACGATTAGACGTCCAATTATTAACGATTAAAGTAAATGTTAATTTAATAGCGTCGCTATTGGTTTCGCGGTTGCCTTTTACCAGTCTTCACAGTTCGCGTAATTAAATTATTTTGATAACACATCACGGTATTTTATATACAATGTAATTACGCGATAGCTACCAATGGAATTTCAAATTACCTGCAGAAAATCAGGTTAATAATAATAATAATAATAATAATAATAATAATAATAATAATAATAATAATAATGTATAACATGTTATTTTTCGAAGGCAATTGGTCCTTTATACTTAGCCGCGAATAATAATGTGTTGTTTTTTCAATTTTCCACACCAGTCCTATGATACGCTTCATTTTATCGAAATAACCCCGTTTGATATCAGCTTGTTTTCTACTCTTAATTTATTTTCATTTTTTTCTTCTTCTTTAGCAAAATTTTTCGCATTTATAATGAGGCACGCGTGCTGCTTACTCACTACGACCCTTCCCCCTCTCATCGTTTGGTAATGTTATTTTCGAAATTTATCGCAAACGACAGACATCCTTATGGTGTTCGTTACATGTTTCCGAAAGAGTCGTGGTAAAAAATAGGAAATATCGCGTGTTGACGAGTAAAAAATGTCGTCAAAAGTTTAATTATACTGAAATTGTAAACACTTAAATTCCTGATTAAAATACAAAGCAAAGCATATACTTATAGTATGGTACTGACTATATGTTAAACTATAAAATATGTTAATGGCGCCAATGCTTAGCCAGGAAGTATTATTTATTTATTCATAAAATACACGCGCGACTTATCAGTTACATATAGTATACATCAAATATACCCATATACAGTGGGTAATAAAGGTATTTATACACGGCAAAAAATGGCGCTACAGGAGAGGGGGAAAGAACGCTGCGTAGAAAAAATATGTACAAGCTGATACAATGGTATAAGAGTATAAAAGAACAAAAAAAACATTTATTTGTGAAAAACACTCCAGAAAATCAAAAAATGAATACGACTGTGTATAGAATGAAACGTAATAACTTTCGAACAAAAGTAATATGGTTTACAAGTATGATTTTCAAATACGTCGTATATGATAACGGCTTGAAAACGTCGGACATGGAGTCCACCAGCAACTGGGTGACGAAAGGCGAAATTTTATTTCAAGCAACCTGCAATGGCTCCCGGAGATCATTTCGGTTGAAATTCCGTCGCTTGCGTACTCGGAGCTCCAGATGATGCCACAAAAATACTCAATTCGGTTGAAGTGGGGCGTATAACCATTCCCGAAATATTTGAGCGGTATACGTGCCGAGTCGTTATCCTGCTGGAATGTAAACGACTGCTTCAGGTCCAATTTGGCAGCACTAGAGTGTAAATTTTTGCGCAATACCATCCTCATACATGACGGCTGTCATTTTACCTTCAATGAATTCCGCTAGCCGCCATGCAGCCCAAAATGAGAACGTTCCGACCTCTATGATTCACTGCAGCACGCATATTACGAGTTTCGAGCTCAGTGTTTAGCCTCCTCCACAGAAACTGCTTCCCATCCGACCCGAAAATATTGTACTTCGACGCATCAGACCAAATCATGCCAGAACTCTAACGGCTTTGTCAAATACTCTTTGGTAAACTGTAGCCGTTTCTTTCTGTTCTGCTCGAAGATGTACGGTTTTTTTTACGCAGCGAACGATCATAAATATTGGCGGAATGTTCTATGAATATTCTGCGGATGAACTTGTTCACACGTTGTTGTTGCGACGTCTTCCGCAAGCAAAGCGGCACTTTCGAACGGGTTTTTTTGCGAACGACAGGGCTCGCCGTTCACGGTGTGTCAAGTTCCTTGGCCGACCTTTTCGATGCTCATTCTCGGTTATATCTTTTGTATTTTTTTACAACGTAATTCACAGCCGTGAACGATACCTGCTCTTTTTTTTTTTTTTTAAGCAATTTCACGATACGACTGACCATTTTCTCGTAGCGCCATTGATCCTCAAGGGATATTTCCTTTTTTTTTTACCCGGCATCGTATTAAACGCGACTGCACTCAAGAAACGTTCATTGCATACTGAACAGGTACTTGAGTTTACACTGCTTTGCAGGTACGGACAAGTTTCGCTTATCGTACATTCGTATGAGGTTTTCCCAATCAGCGTATTACGTATTTTCCCTATTTTTCATAGCATGTCCTGTTACTTCTTACATGCTTACTCATGTACTACGTTCTGATACTTCTCTACGTACATTCTCTATTATTTTTTCCCCATTCAGCCTCGTGTCCTATATGCTATACCCCTGTAGTCATTTTTTGCCGTGTACAAATACTTTCGTTACCCACTGTATGTATATTAATGAATTAAAGAAGGTACAGTTATCGTATCTATTTATCTCAAGGGGTAAACCGCCGATGTAAGTTTTGTACACTATTTCCTATGGGGAATTGCTATGAAATTGCTGGGAATTCCTACCTGTTGTACAGCAAACTTCCTCGGCGCTTTAACCTCTGATTTATTTTCATTATGTTTCGTCTGAATGCATGCACATCAGCTATACAAATAGTTTACGTTGATGTGCACCTCTATTGCGTACTTTAGCAAACTGTATAGTCAAAAATAATTCCTAAGTAATCTGTTTTTTTTTTTTTTTTCTGATTGCTTTAATGCCTTTAGAAAAGGATGAATGCGAATAATTGTGTTCTTGTATCACAAAAATAGGTAATTTAACCAGGCTATTTACAACAATGAATAATGCTGACAAAAATTATTATTTATATAATTATCGGAGGCATGCATATATATGTATATATAAATTTATTTTTCCTGCTCAGGTGTAAAGGTTTCTTTAATCAGAAAACTGACTCTGAAAGGAAATTCATAGTAGCTATATTTTACGAAGATGATAACACCGTTGTAGTAACTGATAAGGGACTTTTTGATATTCACACATATTTCTGATTCGTGTATTTTTTAAAACGGAATGTTTAATTTATTTTTGAACATATTTCTTTCATACGGCGGTGATAGTTTTTCACTTTTTCCAATATGTAAAATTATGATAAAGAAACTAAACGCATAAATGTCATGCAACTGCAAACGAATTTCGCTCCTTCTGGACGACATAGAACAGCAAACAAACCTGCTGCTCACTGTGACATGCGTATCTTTCGTCACAAAACCGATTCACTGATTCACTGATTCACTAGTCGACTAGACGAATTGATAACTGAAGAAAAAAAATAACTAAAAGTAAAATGACCGCATTAAAAATAATAAATAATATACACTTGTATTCGAAAAAATTTACGACAACTTAAATGCGGTACATTCATACAACCCCAAATGCACACGTTCTAACCCCCGACACGTGACTCGATGTAATTTAATAGATCTTTTTAATTAATTTACTCGATTTTCAATCGTACGTGACGATACGGGATTTTATATATTTCTCGCAGCTAAATATTACTCGGCTAAATCGCTATACACTTGTTCCTATTCAGGCGATATGCATAAAATATTAAAAGTTGCTAGACAACTATCGCCAGATGATAGACGAAATTATTGAGGATAGGAAAAAAATCAAAAACAAAATTAAAGATAACACACGTACCGAAACCCCGTATCAGCGAGTTAAGCCAAGTTCAAGCCAAGAAATAGGAACTGGCGACGACGCAGCAGCCCTGTGTTATATTACGCGAACCATTTGGAGTTAACCCCCCTTAATAACTTAATATTTAATTAAACATAAACTCATGAAATTTGGTTTATTCATTAAAACCCTCCTTAGATTAACTAGAACCCCCAAATTCCATAAATACACCTCAGACGGTTATTGAGATATTGTTAACGTGTCTGCTAATCGGCATTTTTATCACTGACTGACATAAAACATATAGATAAAAAACCTAACTCCCAGCTGACCTAGAAAATTGAAATTTGGCGTCCTGCTGGGTAATTGTGTGTGTGTATATAAAGGAAATAATCAGAAAACGGTGAATTTTTACGATTTGAAATATTTTGCAAGCAATCGATTTTTGTATTAACAGCTAGCGTACTTTAAAGTTTTGTGTGCGTTTTTATAATAAAATTCCAATCGAGATACTTGTAACCGAACGGAAAATAAATTTATTAAAATTGCTGTGAAGCATGCTTGACAAAGCTTATTATAAAAAAGATGACTATCACCTTAATGGTAAACATATTTTGATTCGAGCACAGCGTAGGAAATGAACATGGTATACTGATCATACTTGTTAATGAAAGCGATGAAAATAACATGAGACATATTTGTAGGGCCCTGTGTGCTGCAGCAAGGGTTTTTTGCCATTTCTTCCCCTCAGTCATACAGGTGGTCCGAAGTGGTGGTAGTTTTAGAGTTAGGGGACAGACACGGACTCGATAACTTAACTTTCCAAAAGTGCTCACTTTGTAAGTCTATTTTGAAGAATAAACGATTTGAATTTGAATTTGAATGAATAATAATAATAATAATAGTTTTTTTTTCAAAAAGCAATGATATCTCATAAAAAAAAAAACATAAATGTTTAAAAAATGGGAGCCAAGTTCAATATTTAATGAATATGCGTGGTTGTCGACTCGGGCGACAAAAGAATTGAGATCTAAATGGGGGTGCCAAGTTCTGTAGATAATACTGAAATTTATTTATGAGAACTGTACAACGTTCTAAATTTAAAAACACAATGTCTTGTTTTTTTTTCATAGACAACAATGTTTGCTATTTATTAAAAATATATAAGTTCTAAAAATTTGAACAGTGTCGAATTATTTATACAAAGCAGATAATTTAGGATAAATTCTAACGATTTCACCTCCTGGCTAATTTTCACATACAAATGTTATCTCATATTTGGCTAATCAACTTATTTTCTTTATGTTATACGCAAGTTACTACTGTTTTTTTTTATTATATTGTAAGGTAAAAAAACTAGCCAAGTCAAATCGTGAGCTTTAATTTTTTATCCTAAATTATCTGCTCTGTGTAAATAATCGGACACTGTTCAAATTTCAGAACTTGTATATTTTTAATAAATAGCAAACATTGTTGTCTATGAAAAAAAAAAAAAAAGACATTGTGTTTTAATTTTAGAACGTTGTACAGTTCTCATAAATAAATTTCAGTATTATCTACAGAACTTGGCATCCCCATTTAGATCTCAATTCTTTTGTCGCCCGAGTCGACAACCACGCATATTCATTAAATATTGAACTTGGCTCCTATTTCTTTAGATTTATGTTTTTGATGGGATTCCCCTTACACACGTCATCAGTTATTGTAGTTATTTTTTTCCTCAACATGAGTGCGTCGATTTTCACGACCTTCTGTAGTTGTCGTTGAACCGACGATCACAATCACGCCGCCTACAATGTAACACGGTCGTGGAGAAGCTCTTTTCCCTTTTCCACGGGGAGTTTTTCCTAAATTCCCATGTCCGAAAGAAACAGAGAATACTATTGTTGTCGGGAAATTACTTATTACTAAAGGACAAGCATATGGAATTCTGTTGTTTTAAGTAATCGTTCTTATGGTAGGAATACTGTAGTTTAATTCCACAAAACTTGTTTTATTAAACAACACTAATCTGAAATAATGAAACGGAAGTCGTCTTTGAAATGTTCTTTATTTTTGATATAAACTGTAAACAATGCGGCCTCTTTCATTACCACGATCACGATATGCCCATTTCGATCACCACAGTTGGATGTAGGTAACTCTCTGATGGGATAAGTTGGCCTAACCTCCTTCCGTGTTGGCCAGACAAATTAGGGGGGTGCATTTTATACCTGTTGCCCTGGGTTTTCATGGCAACTATGCGACGCTGGTGTAGACGTAAGACTACACTCTGAGAAATGATTACAGTTGCTTGTTATCGCGTTTTAAATACAGTCCCGTGTATGTCTACTCTATACATCAACTAGCGCGCATATGGTGTGGTATAGGCGGTGGTTTCTGTTGCCTACCACGTGACTATTAACGGCTATTTAAATATTTTTATGATAATTTCTGTCGTTGCTTGGGATGGAACCCACGACGTCCGTAACGGAAGTCGATTGCACTATGGTCTTTTTAATACACAGTAAATGAACGATGTTGAGTATGTTTTTCGTTCGATGAGAGGTAGGTAATTTCTAGTTTTCTTTTTCTTTATTAGGTGTATTGTTAGTGACAATTTCGTTTCCGTTCGTTATGCAGACTTGGTTCAAGAAACATTTTTTATCCCTTGTATATTACATCATCGCCATTGTGATATTTCAAACTGGATGGGCTGTAGTGCAGTTGTCTCACCTTTCTCTGATACCGGAACTGACGGCTTCTGCCAAAGAAAGGGCTGCACTGACTAGTACAAGGTAAATATCAGAGTTTTCGTTAATCCTATACTTCCCTCTTGTACTGATGTTGTGTTTTTGTTTTTTTTTACTTTTCCCTGTGCTTTGTTCAGTGGTTAATTTGGACCAGCTGTAAAAGTTATTGCAATGGAAAATAACCGTCAAAATTATGTATCCCTTTCTCTCGTTAGACGTTGTATGTTTGCTAAAAAATAAAAACTGTCGTGACTGTTAATTTTGAAGTAGAATTTAGCACAAAAGAAGTCGTCGCGAGATTACAAGGAAACTTACAACTTCTAAGGTGCAATTACTAAAAGTTAAAGAAATACAAATAATGTCTAAAATGTATATGTGACGGCGCATGGAGAAGGAAGCCCTAAGGGTAAAAAATAAAATTTTTCACGAGAGCCGTTTAAAGTTTAAGATTAGCTTTTCGCTTTTCGCTTTTCGCTTTTCGATTTGTAAATACGTTAAAAAATAAATAAAAAAAAATTAAAATTAATTTTTACGAGACTCTCGTTAATATTTTTATATTTTCGTTTGTTAACAAATTCTGAAAATACTTCAGGCTCCTCCTTAATATTGCCACTATTCCAGCGTCGTAAGTTTTTGACTTTTCAAAGTTTCGCCGAAGGTTTTAGATGAAGACAGATATGTAGTTCTGGAGTACTGTAATTTCTCAGTAAAGAAAAAACAAAAAAAAAAAAAGTATCGTGTAATTATCGGAAAAGGTGATTTTAACGAACTTTTGCTCTATCTTCTGTGCAGAATCCTCCGCTATTCTGCATGCACTTCTTTTTATCAGGTCCTCTCTCCTGTCTCTCGCAATATCCTTATCCTGTCGGATGCTCAAAGCGTGCTGCAAACTATCGCATTTCCTCTTCCTCCTCACTCAGCCGATTACACGTTATTCTTCTTATTCGCTCCTTGATTCATGATCTTTTCCTTTCTCACTTAATCCAAACGGACTTCTTTTGGATGACATGTCGGTATTAAGGGTAATGAGTTAGTTGATTCATTCGCTCGGTTATTTTCCTCTTCCGGTAGGTTTCTTCCTGTTTTCTCTTCTTCCAATATATAACCCTTCTGTCTTCTGCTGCTCATTCTAATCTATGGTTTGATTCCTGCGTCTCCTCTTTCTCCAACCCGGATTCCTTTTTCTTATCTATACGGTTTTTCCTTCCTCGTTTCCCCGGGTTTCTTGACTTTTCTGCCATGCGTCGCTCCAACATCTCTGCAATTTGCCGCCTGCGCTTTGGGCACAGTTTGCTTCCTTCCCCGCATTTCCGTTACTCTCTTGTGCCGTCTCCTTTGTTTGTCCATTGCAGCCCTCCAATATTCAATTTTTGTGTGATCCCGATGATCGTATAATGTTCGGCTATTCATCCCTTGTAACCGATCAAGCTGCTTTCTATTCCTCCCTTTTACAAACTGGTATTCCTACTCCATACAGTGCTTCGTTCATTCTCTCCCTTCCTTCTCCTTCTGTTGTTCAGGCTCTTGATTCCTTTTTGTCGGCTATCTGTGATCGTATAAAGATTTAAGTTTCTTCGTCCTTTTTCCTCTGTTCTTGGGCCAATGTCCTTGTCGACGAATCAAAAAAAAAAAAAAAAAACAAAAAAACGAACTGTGATCATGATAACACGGTTCTGTGAATGTGATTTTGAATTCGAGGAAAGAAACGGAAAAATTGTAAATAGAAATCTGCAAATAATAAAACGCAATGAGCGACGATTAATCAGTAAATACGCTCGATTTGATACCGAGTGAAAAAATGAATAACTAAATGAACTAACGGTATTTCGATTTTTTTTAAAAAAAAGCGGTAATTTGTCGTTTAGTAAATTTTGGACTGTTTTAATATTTAAGTTTTTTTTTTTTGTATTCAGTTATTAAAAAACATTTTCTTCATTAAAAATCGAGTTACTCTCATTTCGTTCTGTAATTGTTTTTTGATTTATAGCATTTTAAAATAATGCCATTGGCCATTCTAAGATCGCTGTCTGATTAAGGTTTTTTTTTCAAACTTGGTCACTATTAAAATTTTATAAATAGACAATAAATAAATTCCTTAATAATAAATAAGTAGAAATTAATTTACATTTTAATGAATTAAAATGAATCATTTTAGATACGTTTTGGGGCATAGTCCATCATCAGCTAACAATATGGAGTACACTGAAATTGAACTAAAAACACACTGCAGAGGAATCATGATATGTATATATATATCTCTATATAGGAAAATAATAGGCGGATGGCGGTATAACTAGAATCAAAGGCGGAAATATTTTCCTACATACATGTAGTCCCATGATTTCTCTGCAATCTGTTTTTAGTTTTATTCCTGTATTGTTAGCCGATGATGGGCCACGTCCGAAAATATTTCTAAAATAATTTAATTTTAATTCGTTAAAGTGTAAATTAATTTATGTTTATTTATTGTTTGTTAATAAAGGTAATTTATTTATTACATATATTTGTAAATATTAACAAACGAGTTATGGATTTATCTACATTTAAGATTAGCTTTTTTGTAAAATAAAGCAACAGTTTAACAATTTGTACAGTGAATTTGCAGTATTTTTTTTTTTTTTTTTTTTTTATAATAAACAGACCGAAATTGAAACTAAACAGAAATATATTTAATTTGTAATTAAATGGTTAATTTTTTGTAGTACCGTTTCGTTTAAAAATGTGCACCATTCTTGCTACTTGAAAATTGTCTCTTTGACTATATTGAGTCTTTTTTTAGGATTAGCTGATTCATAATTTTCCTTTTAAAAAATACACGAATCCATGATTCACCCTGTTCCATGTTCCGTCCCATTTACACAGTGAAAGGAATTTATTAAAAAAAAAAAAGAGGAATCATTACGACTTTCATAAAATTAACATGTTTTTTTCTCCTTTTTGATATCTAAAAGCGATGATCGTATTTCGTGTAAATTCATCCTATTCGTAATTGTTTTCCTTATAATTTTTTTCACATCTCAATTAATTTTAGTTTCTCGCTTTTTTTCCATTACCATGAACCGTGTGTAACTGCATAGGTTATTACGGCATACGGAAATTACCAAAAGTTAAATGACTGAAGCGATCTGATTTGTTTTAATATATGCCAAGGTTTGGGCGATCGTTGCAGGGGCATTGGCGAGGATCGTTTGTAAAGAAAAATTTAGGTTAAATGACGAGCGGGATGTTGCAAATTTAGTACTCGTGGAAAGAATATGATGAATTGAAGGATAACATGTTCGGAAACAGACAGGGCAGGTTGTGGGAGGTGAAGTTCCGTGGAAAACATAGTCGCGAGACAAAGAAATGTGTGCCAATTCTTAAGCGATTAATTATTGTAAAGTCGCGCCGGGACATATCCTCTGGTGGCCACCAAGGCCCAGTTAATATGGTTTTATTGATCTTAAAAAGGTATTTTGAGAAGCCCAGTAGTGTGACCTTCATTCCTGCTTAGACTTATGCTGGAGTAGTCTCTTTATTGATGCTGTTTGGGCGATATCTGGGCTCACAGGACAGTAAGTTGCTGTCCCCATAAGTATGACACCGTGCAATTTTCTTTCAAGAGGTCAACCATGATCTGTTAGATTTGGCAAACCAGTGGGTCTTTTGGTTGCGAGCTGGGTATAGAATAGAGAAATGTTATTGAATCTGTAATTACAAGGACTTTCTGTGGGCGCGGATTAGCTAGGTAGATATATGTTGTAAACAATACAAGATACCGTATAACTCAGCGTCGAGTATTGCGCATCAATCACCTAGTCGAAATGAGTGGACTGAACTAAACGCTTCGAAAAAACGTGCTGCTGCCGCCTGAAGTGATACTGTATCCGCTTTTGCACCATCAGTATACATTGGCATATAGTCAACATACCTATCGATAGTTTGTATTGTTTTTTCGCGTGTATCTTGTGAGTTGTTCGTTTAAGCATAGATAAGTAGGGATATACGTATGTCAATTTCTAGGTGGTTCCATGGTGTTAAAAGATTAGCTGGATGCATTATGGGGAATTTTATATTATTTTGGCGTAAGAAAGCGAGGACTCCTGCTAATAGATCATTTGGAAAACACAAGGGAGGAGGATGGTTGGAAGAGGAGTGAGACTGATTACCTATATATATGATAAGTAAGGGCATCTAGTTCCGAATAGTAACCTCTGTAAAAGAAAAGAGGTGGGACACTAGACAAGGCACATATGCTAAGAGAAGGAGAAGTTTTGTGGACATCAAAAATTGTTCTGAGGGGAGTATAGTGGATGGGATCTAAAGAATTTGGTTTGTTTGGCAGATGAGTGCACCTGGCACTCGTAGTCGTTTCGGTATAGGATTGAGGCTTTGTATACAGTAAGGAGTAATTTCGGACGGATATTGTATTTTTTATTGGATAAGTATTTCAAGATAGCCATGAACTTCGAACATCCTGTTCTCAAGTTAGCCACGTGGGAATGCCAGGATAATTTTCAGTCAAATAGGAGACCAAGGAATTTGACGTTTAGTTTAATAGGAATCAGTGAGTTATGAAAATTTAAGGATATGGTAATTTGACGCTCTCTGAAGAAATCTAGGCACACAATCTTGGAGGAGGAGATCAGGCCATTGTCATTGGATCAGGATTGTGTACTTTAAAGATCATTTGTTGGAGTATGTTTTGGGCGTTAAATTATTAGACGATAAGGATATATTTAGGTCGTGTCGATGAACAATCACCGGGCTGAAACGAGCGGTTATATATAGTCTGTTATATCATATTTATGTAGAATATGAACTAGGTTGCGCTTAAGGCAGAGCCTTGTGGAATTTCATTTTCTGATGGAAAGATTTGTGATATCGACGAACCGATTCTCACATGAAATGTCCAGTTGTACAGCAAAACTTTGTATATAATTTCCCACATTAAGCGCAGACAGACAATTAGCTTTTTTAATAATCCACGCCGCCATACTCGATCGAAAGCCTTTTCAAGATCGAAAAAAATGGCATATAACTGTTGTTGATTCTGGAAAGTAAATTGGAGACACTTCCCCCCTTGTTTTACAAATTCCATCATTTATGAACTTTATTTTTCAATTATTTAAATTAATTTCTTATGATTTTTGGCGTATCCTTTTACAAAAAAAAAAAAAACCTCATTAACTTTGATTTTTTTTTTTTGATATATTATTTTCGTACTTTCTTTGTTGTACAGATATAGCGCTTCGGTTTTCTCGAATATAATTGTCTACGCGCTGGCTTATTACGTATTACGATCGAACACTAGTTCCGTTTCGGGAAATATAATCGGACCGGAATATTCGATTAAATTCGAGGTATTTTATTCAGATCTTACAAACAAATGTATAAAATAACTACTGTTTGATATTTCCGGTGTGTATAATTTCTGACTATGCTAATTAATGGGATAAAATAAAATATCTACTATCAGAAATAATACATTTTTATAACATTACTACCGATATGTGCGGGGAGCACATACTTCGTAACATACCACGATTATGGGGTTGTGCTTTTGAAACATTAATTTTACCAAAAATTTAATATATCTGAAAAGTATATATTTTGATTTATTGTGTTAAAATTGTCGGGTTTTAAATGTATTTATTTAACTTTGTTCTGTATCATTGCATGAGCTATTTCTCGATGGGATAGAAGGCTATTTCTATATATATATATATTTTAAAATGGTTCCTCTACCGTGGCAATACATGTAATTCGTTTTTTGACTCGCAAGAAATAAATATTGCCTTTTTTCCATTTGTACATTGATTCTGCGTTGACAGTTTTTATCGATAGATAGCGTTTGATAAAAGTGACTTTCTGTAAAGAAAATTTACGATCGTTACAGCGATTAACTTAATAAACTTTACTAGCACCCGCCTGAATTAACAGAATTAACGCAGTATAGTTTTGCGTCAGTTTTATCAGGATTAGCGGAAAACAACCCTTTTTGGCAAGTTCTCATTTTTTCCCTAATCAGATAAATGCGTAATTTGTCTTGTACATTGTTCAAAATTTATTATCATTATAGGGCAAACAGTATTTTTCTTATTTTTCTAACAATTGTAGAATTCTTAAATTATGATCGTATTCGCCTTACCGAAAAAGGTAATGGGCTAGTAATATAAATCGTATGATAAAAATTGCTTATTTACTCATTTATAACCGAGGAAAAATAAAAATAACCATTAGGACGGCAGCATTTGATGGTTAATTGGACGTGCTCTATCGATATTTACACTACTTTCAGTGTAAACATCAAAGAAATGTACCAAGACCCCTTATTTTGGAATTGATGTTATCGTTCTTAGCATTTTCAAGTATATCGTTTCCGCATCAAAAGTTGAATTATCCGCTTGCACTTTTATATAATTAGATTACGCTTTGGTATTATATTTGCCCATTTTTAAATTCAAATTTGGCGCGTTAGTCATCATTACTCGTTTAGCGTAAAAACTTTGTCTAAACCACATCGATGAAATGCATCTCTCTGACTAGTGCAGTAAACGTCGTTGATTACATGCATGCGCCGCTGATCAAACGATCGTTAATTACATTCTTGTTCATTGCAACATCCTTTTTAAAAGTAGCCGTAATCTTAAACCAGCTGTACTACTGTCGCTATTTCTGAATTAAATGACAAAACAGCAGCCCCTATTGTTATTACAAAAAAAAAAAAAAAAAAAAAAAAAAAAAGAAACATTAGAAAGAAAATAAGGAAACATCCCCATGTTTCGACAAGTTAGTTCGGTAATGTACTGTGATGGTTATAAGCAAGTTGCAGTATCTGTATAAATTAATAATGCAGTGTTTTGTGTGTTTTTTTTTAAATAGGTTTTAGTAGCAATGGCAATATGTATTGGGTTGTTTTGTTCGGTATTTTTTTTTTGCGTCCTAAAAACCAAGTCCAGATCAAGTTGCTATCTAGTCAAAGCAGCGCTGATGAACGGCGGTGAATTAGATCTGAACCCGATATTGAGTTCAACGAAATTGGACATTGATTATTCCAGTAGGCCGTTCTATCGTTGCGGATGGCTGTATATAATAGCGCTAATTCATACTACTAGTCGTCTATTTTATACGATCGGCTTAGTTTATTTTCCGTTTTACATTAACGAAACTGCCGTCAGTTCACCGTCAGCCGTAGCCATGGCACCATTCCTATGCTTTTTGGCATCTCTAGTCGCTAGTATAACCTGCAATTATCTAGCTGAATTATATACAAATAAGGTACGTATCCGGTGTTTACCTAAGAATTTATCGTTAAAAACCGAAATTTTAAATCCTAGTCGCATCGGTATTCAACGTCATCCAAGAGCACAATATTCCGCGTGCAATATGCTAATATTATATGCAAAATTACATTGTTTAGAAACTGATATTTTATTATACATTTATTTTGTAAATGTTTTCTTTGTTTTTTGTTTTTTTTGATCCGCATACATATTGCTGGTCACTGCCTTCTTCACAGTCACTAATTACGATTATTTCGTTTCGGTAATTTTTCCTAGGATCCGAATCGTTCGGTAATCCGATGATTAACTCGCTTATTGCGGCAATATTTTAAATATATTACAGGGAAAATTATTTCGATTTTTACACCTAAAGTAGGATACAAGCTGGTAAATAAAAACATGCGATTTATCGATGTTACGTAAAAAATCTCTTTTAACTTCAATTCATACACTCCTTCCTCACACACACACACACATATAATGTATGTGTAAAAATGAATTTTGTTTGTATGTTTTTGTCCTGCATGCATTCCTGTACCGCTGGACGGTTCATGCTGAAATTTTCAGTGTGTATTCGTCTTGTCTCAACGACGGTTTTAAGGTGTATAGCTAAGTTTTGTACCCCTTTCTTTTACACAAAATATATAAGGTTTTAAGTAGTTGAGGTGCGACCAGCGGTACAGAAATGCACATGGGACGAATAAAAAAAAAAAATTAACTTTTATAAAATTTTAAATAAAATGATTACCACGGTAAATATAAATTAGACGTAAAAAATTAAATAAAATGATTACTACGGTAAATAATAAACTCATGATAAAACAACATTTTATTCATTTCTGTCCTAAGTAAATACATCGCATTCTGTTACTTCACTTTTTGCATTACTGAAATCATCAAACTTCCGTAACACGATCTAAACATACAAGTGCCTAGCCTAGCTGCTGTACTCATTGCGGAGAGTTTAAAAAAAGTGGTGTTTTCTATTATTTTTTACAGAGCAATTTTTAATATTTACTACCGGGAATAATTCGCTTGAATGTGTATTTTTTTCCCCCTACCCTGGACGCGTAAATGTATATTTATGGGGGATCACCGTGTGGTGAATAACTCGGCCTCTTCAAAATGATGGCTGCGTGTACAGTTTAGTTGAGCAAAAATTTTTGTTAAATCACGAGACAGGTTACAGAAAGATCGATATAAATTAAACGTAAAACATGAAAACCATTTTTTGTTGGACGGTGATAAACACATGTTTCCCCAAAAAGAGAGAAAGAATCTTTACACAAATATAATTCCAGATGAAACAAAAAAGATTTTTAATAATTTCAAAGTACAGATTTAAACGGTTATGAATGCATTAACGAAGCCGCAGCTAGTAGCATATGTATATTCGCAATGATACGCGTCAGTTAGATAAAACGTTTCTTGAAATATTTGTCAACCGTAGGTAGTGTATTTAAAATAGGTTCTGAACAACAGAACAAAACAAAGGAGCCATCAGTTGTTTGATATTTTATCATTTTCTTTGTATCGAAAACCAAAAAAAAAAAAAGAAAAAAAAGCAACTTATTATTGCACTCAAATATGTAACCCTCAATCCCTCCAGTCGTGTGGTCATAGTAAGTTGATCATTTTGCGTGTGTGGCATTTGTTTAGCTATGTTTTCATCAATTTTCATTCCGCTACTGCATTGAAGCGCAAATGTTTTAACAACATACAATAATTTTTCCAAAGCTTTAGAAAGAAAACGATCCATTGTTTGCATATAATATATGCTAATATGATCGAGAACGTGAACAGTTGATTCAGAATAATACCGAAAAGATTCTTCTATTTAGGCTAATAACCCCGTCTTTTACGTAGTTTAATTATTTATGCGACGGAGGGACATATAGATTATGTTTTTTTCTATTAAATATAAAAAATGTTGCTTTCCCAATAATGCGTAATGCAGGTATTTCGAAATAGCCGTTTAAAACCGTTAAATTAATTGACGAATATGCAACAACGTTTCAAAATGGTATGCGTATCTTCTTTAAGTGCCTACTTCACAAAGGAAGTTGGCGGCCGCATAATATTTTTGTCTACTCTTAAAACTTGCGATGGAATTTCTAATACGAATTCAAGGAAATTGTTTTTGACCTAATCAATTCTTCTTTTCGCTACTTCGTTCTCTTCTCCTTCTTGTACGATTAATGTGATTAATTGGACACATTTATCGTTTCTAATAATATACATAAAGGTATACCTCGTTTTTGTACATTTTACAATACTTGTCAGTTTTCTGTCTTTCTTCGCTCTTACTCATGACCTTATCTATATTCTCATCATTTTACTGTATTTTTATATTAAGATAAGTAGTCGGTAAATTTTATATTTCGTAACCAGTAAAATTGTGTATTCTGTGTTTTAATTAGTATTTAACTTTTTTTCGTTTTTTTTTTTTTAGAAATCATTTCGTCATTTTTATGCACCCCTTGATGATATACGTGAATAATTATTTGCTTTAAAATGTTACAGGTAATATTTGGAATCGGTTCCTTTTTTAGCTTATTGGGATGCGCTTGTATATATTTTAATCCGGATAATTTAGATGTTCCTTATTATATTTATTCATCTTCAGTATGTTACGGTAATTATGCTTTTCTTAAAATTATTTTTTATTTATATTACATACGAGAAGAGCACTTTTATTTGCTTTTAAATTAAAATTAATTTTTAGCCAACTCGCAATTGTTAATGTGTTGAATACGAATGACGGTTGGGTGAAGAAATAAGACACATCTTCAAAACACAATGCCATATACTACTGTTACATTTTAACAAATTTAAGTTCAAATGTAACCTTCGAACATTGTAGACCGCGAACAAGAAAAAGTTAAAGAATTCAGCATCACCCCGATCAGACTGGAAAATAATATGCCTGAGCGTCCCCCCTCTCGTTATGCTTGACACTAATTTCAATATCGATAATTTCGTACGAAACATTATAACCCCTGTGGATCTTGCCAATAATTCCAAAAAACTTACCTTTTATCGGAAGTGGCAGTTGTGTAGACACATTCGCGCGGATTCTACGATCTCAGTACGTTTGTACTTTTACTTTTTACCTCTCTCATCATTTTCCGAAGCTTAATATTATCTCTTCTGGTAACCGGTTTAAAGTTGTTCTTTGCGTATAATTAATTTGTACGTATATATGATAGCTCTCTATATGCATTTATCTTGTTCTTAATACAGGGCAGTTGAAAATTAATATTTTTTTCTTTGCCTTTTTTTTTCCGAATCACTGAGACTCTTTCAAAGGAAAGAATCTGCAGGATTTAAAAATCGGAGATCGTAGTTTACTCGGTTAATTACGCGCGCAACTGCAAAAGAGGCGCCACGTATTCAATTTTTATTATTTTTCTTAATCTTACCCGAATTTGTCGATACTTTTAAATCATTTAATTATTTGGAACATTTAAATTAGTGTCATGTATTGCTCGAAAGGCCATTCTAGTGACTACGTTTTGATGCATGTGCAATAATGTACCACTAAATGTATTAAGAGTTACTTTCATTTATAAGCGATTTGTTAAAAGTTTTATATTTTTAAACGATATTTATAATTTTAAAGGTATCGGAAGTTCCTTAAATATAACGGCCAGTCTCTGCATAGCGGCTAATTTTATCGGTACAAAAACAACGGCTGGTGCATCTATTTACAGCTTGATAACTTTTAGTGACAAAATTCTGAGTGGAATTTGTATAATGCTGATTGAATATTTGTACGTATTATTTTTTAAATTACACTTTACCGTGATATCGTTTAAGTTTATTTACACACCCACACACACATATAGTCGTCGGGTAGCTCCGAACGCTTAAAAGAATTGCAAATAAAAATACGAATAAACAAAAAATACGTCTTTATTATGAACTTAAAAAATAATTAGAAACTTCTTTAATCATATTAATTAAGCATTTTAGTAATCGTATCACATTTTTTAAAAGAAATATAACGCGTATACTTTGGTCATATTTTTTTGACGATACAATAAATGGCGGGTAGCATAGTCGTCCCATTTTCCTCTTTCACTTACTCTTCCCTTAAATTTCGGCATACATATTTCAGATCTTTCTGCAACAACAGTAGTAACACCCGTTAAAAATACTTTCCATAAATAAGAAAATTGACAAAACAATTGAAGTTTGTTAAAATAATATTTCAAAATTCAAAACATAAAAAGATGTCCGCCCAATGAACAATTATAATGACTCAGAATTATAAAAAAAATATCTTTATATTTATTCCTTTATAACTTGATAAAAAATCGAATTATTTAACGAAGTATTTCTTTATAAACGGTGCGTGCGTTAAAGGTCGTCTACATTTGAGCCAACAACTGGTAGACAATAGTTTCATACATAAACCATATCAACTTCTCGCAACGGCAGTGATTTTTAAAAGTTCCCATATTATGTTGAAAACGGTTATTCTGATGTCTAAGTCACACAGATCAGAACCACCACAACCCACATACTTCTATCGCAGATTAAGCGATATAATTCCACCAACTGCATTAGAGCTTAACCGGCATTACCCTTGCACGAATTCGTCATAAAAGTTGTTTAATTGCCTTTACTAATAGTTCTTGGTTTACGCAGTTTTCATCATC
Source organism: Icerya purchasi (assembly GCA_039619475.1). Taxonomy (NCBI): domain Eukaryota; kingdom Metazoa; phylum Arthropoda; class Insecta; order Hemiptera; family Monophlebidae; genus Icerya; species Icerya purchasi. Next base: position 526,699,819 of record CM077115.1, on the reverse strand, counting down.
ACCGTTAAATAATATTTTCGACAATTCAGGTTTCGTTATTTCAATTTTTCAATTTGTTTTATTTATTTATTATTATTGAAAAAAAGAAAGTCCACAAATGCGCTGCATAGCGTGAGTAGTGGAAATTGTCAATATACGTATTAATACATATGTATATATATATATATATATATACCCATGGGCGTCGGCAGGGAGGGGCAGCTCCCCCCCTGGAGCCTTGAAACTTTTTAATCAACTGGCATTGATGAATATTCATAGGCGCGTAATCATGGACAATTTGGAAAACTTATGTTTTAATTAAGATTATATTCTTGTTTAATAAAATATTAAGCCTTTACAACTTATAAATCTTATTCTTTTCCTATAACTCATATCCTCTTTTTATCATCTTGCCCTCCCCCTGGCGGCTGGCAAATCATCTTGCCCCTCCATGGCTCATCGGCTGGCGACGCCCTTGTATATACCATTTTTGTCTAATATTCATAAGCGTTTATTCCTAAAGATCAATAATAAAAATATTGTGAAACGAAGTTAATAGCAATTACAAATAACTCCGAGATAGACACGAAAAAAATGAAACTAACGTTACCAGGTAAAATTGACAAACAAAAATTCTGGAAGGGAAATAAAATTTTTAGTTTTACCACTGTTGATAAACGATGTACACCGATTATTAAATAACGCTGAAATTTTAGATAGTACACATTTTGAATATTTTAAAAGATTTACTTTATATTTTTAATATAGTATATAGTATTTTTTGTATTATAACAAATTAGAAGACTGCGTAATAAACCATACGTTTCGTTGCAGGAAGTGCTTCACGCCTGATTTATGCGAACATTACTATAAGTTCATCCTATCCGATATAACCGGGATTTCTGTTATTGCCGGATTAATTCTAATATTAATAATACCGGCTAAATTTTGCGTGCAGACAAACTGAAATGGGCTCATTATTAAGAACAAAGTGAAACTCCTATTTTGCTTAAGCCTTGTTTTTTAAAGTATTTTTAATGATTTTATTGTTCGTATTTTTTCTATTTTATGTATTGTTTTTATTTATTTATTATTTTTTTTTTTTTATAAATATTTTTCTTATTTAATCATTTTTCTATTTTCTGTTTACTTTTTATTTGTATTATTCCTTAATTTATATTTCGCGAAAAAAAAAATCGTTATTTATTTTTATTAAACTCGAAATACTTTTTCTACCTCATTTCAAAAACATATATATTGTATTAAAAATTTTTAAAAAAAATACACATATAAATTTATAAATCTGGTCTTTTTTGATTTTTGAATTATTTTGAGACAGATGATTCACAATTTTATTAACTAAAGAAATCAAGTTCTCGTATATTTCATACATAAACTGTGAAACATCGCTTTATTAGCATGAAAGTACTTTTCGTTTTAAAAATGTTTTTATATTTTGTAATTTTTGAAACAAGGATTTCACATACACACATAACGACAATTTGATTATTCTCAAAATTTTACTACGTAATGTAGGTCAATAAAAATATAATGTGAAAAATGAAAGTGACATTAAATGGAAGGTCGGAAAAAAAAGATATCAGTATTGCAACGTCCCGAAAGAAGAGGATACACATACCGCAAATTTCATTCATTTCTAGTTTAGCTAACTTGAAATCGAACTCGATATCAAATAGGTCCAGGAAGAGAGAAGTTGGTTATGCCCAAAGAAAGACAACTGGCCCATCACTGCCATTACGCTTAGTTTACGTTTAAAGGTTGGAACTTGTTTTACTTTATTACCATTTAAACTGAAATACGTAAAAAGCCGTACAGATTTGCAGAAAAATTATATATCGCTTTACGAGAGAAAAGTATAAAAGGGCAATTTGCTAATGCATATTACCTAGTTCGATTAACTATCGCCTACAAAGAACAATGTCATAATAAAGATGTTGTACTAAATGGAATCATCAGACAAAATAATTACGAGCAGAGCCAAACTTCGACAAAAAAATCAACAACCGAAAAAACTGTCAAGTCTCATCGTATTACATACATCATTCTCTTCTTTGGCGGCTGTGCTGTAGGTGACAATAGGTCAATTATAAATTTTCAGATTCATAGCTGCCTGCAAAAAAAAAAAAAAAAACACTCACAAACTTCTTCTTCTTCTTCGGGTGCCGTACGCTACATAGCGCGTTGGCGATCACTATCCCATTTGTCCACGTAGTTCGCCGGTCACCGCCAATCGGAAAATGGTCTCCGCGTCTTCAATTCCATTCCATTGACGCAGATTTCTGAGCCATGAGTGCTGCTTCCGCAAAATTCCTCGTTTTCCTTCCATTCTGCCAGTTATCACTAGTTTTGGAATTACATATTTCTGTCCTCGCAAAATATGTCCCAGATAGGCAGCTTTTCTGGATTTAATGGTCTCTCCGTGATTTCTCTTCCTACTCCGGCATGTTTCATTACTTCTACGTTCGAGACCTTTTCTATCCATGGTATACGCAGCATTCTCCGCAGTAACCATATTTCGCAGGCTTACAGACGATTCATAGACCTGACTTTTAACGACCAAGTCTCAGCCCCGTATAGGAATACCGGCCAGATGTAGCATTTGACTATTTTCATTTTCACAGATTGAATGGTACGCCTCTACATGCTAAATACGCGCGCAATTTTCCGTATGTGCTTTTTGCTTGCCCTACTCTGACACGTACTTCTTCGTCGTCGTCGCCTTTTTCGTTTATCATTGCACCGAAGTATTTGAACGATGGCACTCTCTGCACCTGTTTTCCATCTATTTTCACAGTTGCGTCTTCGTGTTTTTCTCTGCTGACGACCATAAATTTGGTTTTCTTTATATTTATGGCCAAACCATGCTGGACTCCGACTTCGTTTATCGCATTTATTAAACTCTGTAGGTCCTCGATATAATTTACAGGATTCCAAATGTCATTGCAGTATACACAAACTGCGCCGTTACGTAATAATTGTTTACATAAAATTTTGTATACTGAATTTACGTAATCGAAACTCTTATAATCGTAGCGGCTCTCAATTTCAACATCAAGGTTTAACTAGTATTTTCATCCGAGTACTGTTTAATATGTTCTTTAATCGGTGTTCACTTTAACAGCAGTTTCCGTATTATTAACGAATTGCTTTTGAAATGTAAAAATAATCACCGAAAATTACAAAACCGTTATTATCGAAAAGAATCAGTCGGACGGTAAAAATGGCGATATAAAATTGAATGCCACACCGACATAAACGCTGATTTTTAGTAAACATTTATATTTACATAATAGGTGTATGAATTTAATATTAAATTAAAATAAACTAAAAGATTAATGAAAGTAATACAAGGTGTTTCCTTATTTTTAAATAATTTACTTCCTTGCTGCTCTTAATCTACAAGATGATCTGAGAGCTGATTAATATTGAGCAGTAAGGAAAAATCTGGATACGAGAAATCAAGCATTCAAAGAATCCATAAGCGACACCCTTTTTTCGTAATTTATTTACACAAATTTTCCTACGCAAGTAACGTTATACATGTTTTCGAATAAATCTCCCTATTCTGCATTCAGCTGTCCATACGGAATATAAAGAATTATAATTTACACGTACAAATATATATTCTAGTCTCATTAGCAAACACCAACAAATTTTAACTAAAGCACTAAGAGGGGCGCCTCCGTGTTATATGTTGTCCGGTGCGGCGCAAAATTCTCGCAGTCATAAATCGCAGGTGTGTCATGGTTGGTTCAGCAAGTAGCTTATATAAGGGGTAGCTTGTTGGTAGAGGACTGTTGGTATGAAAATAATTATGCGACGCAGTGGTATGTCTCGTCCGGACACGATTTAGTACCGAGTATTCCTTTCTGCGGGCGCGCAATTCGTAGAGGTTGATAGTTGCGCTTTAATATTTCTCAGAAAGGTTCTTTGTGCTGTCTATTCAGAGTTTCGCTACCTGCTTGCACCTGCTCATAAATATATGCGATAATGTCGGAAAGGGAAGTATCTGGTATTGGTATAAGTATACTGCCGAGCTGCCAATTTTGTCGCCCTCGTATATTCCAACATGATTCGGGATCCACAAGAAAACCATTTTTCATCTCTTCCTATACAGTCTATGTGTAATATAAAAAGCGCTTCGGTTTTTTGTGTTATTACCGGATTTTTAGATCCTAGTCGTTTCCTGGTTTACTTAGCCTGAATTAATTAGATACCGGGGAAATCTGAAAAAGTAAAAGCGACTGAGAGAAAGGAACTGGCCCCAATCCATTAGGCTTATACATTGTGAACTTCATCTATAAAACCCCGTGTCAAGGGTGGTATGAGATTTACTTTAACTATCTCGGCGACATAATAGACGTAAAGAGGTAAATAAGTCTGGGAAAAGGGACACTCGTCGGGAAAGATGTCTAGAGACAATTCAATGGCTGGATAATAATACATGATTCCACGTAATTGCTTATTTAGAGATATGCAACCATCATTTAATCGAACTGCATCAAGTTCTCCACCCAATAGGAATAGCTGCTGGGTGATTTGTCGCTAGCTGCAATGGATTTTATCCTATCCATATATAACATGTGTGTAATCACGGTATTTCTTTTGCTGGTGTATCAGATACAGTTTGTTGTATATTATCATCGCGTTGTGGTATACGTATCAAAACGCTCGCAGGGTGGCATAATACATTTTAGAATGAAGCTTATGTTATTGTCTGATAATATCCTGAGAATTGCTGACACGGAGTTGTTGAGAAAAATAGTATTATACAGTGATTATTCTTTACTATAAAAGAAACATTTATTATAACTTCGTAGATGGTTCAGGTACAGGTAAGTGTAATATTTCCAGAAATAGCATAATGGAAGATAACCTGCTAGCGATGTATTGCGAGGATTAAAGATTTTAATACGAATCTACTAGTGGTTCTGATGATTTCATTTGCCACCCATAATTCATTCTTAAAAGCATTAACGGTTTAGATATATTGAGCAGAAATTACGGATTTATATTGCACTTAGGGCTAGATAAATATGTTAGAACTAAGGGAAGTTTAAAACGTTTACATTTATCTTCAGCTAAACCGGTCAAATAACTCTCCTTTTGCTTGATAAAGAAAGCGTAATTTGAAACTTTAAATATTAATGAAATGTTCAAATCAATAATAGAAGACATTCTTCTTATATAACTGATAAGTGTGTAGTCATTACGATAAAAAAGAAAAAGAAAAAAAAATACCGCGCACAATAATAAAGCTAATTCAACATAGCTAGTGTTGATACTTATTTTGTTTAATTATGTTGACTTTTAGGGAACAGTAATCGTATAGGTAAAAAATGATTTTATTCCCCCATTATCTGCAATTATACACTATTTGAAGTCGAAGATGTCGGGCTCTTGAGGATTTGTTTTTATCAGTTTATAAGTGCGCGAAGCTTAACAGTGAATGAAACATCATTTAAGGCGTGCTCTATTGTTAGACGAATTTATAACTAAACGTGTAGTAACAATTACGATCTGACAGCCTATGCGTTTCAGCTTTTGATTTTCGTATACAATGATTTTAGAAGTTTAATTTTTAATTATAAATTTACATTCGTACTTCGCAAGCCATTATCAAATTCTGGCTCAGAAATTTAGAATAATTATAAGGCGAGAAAATCAAATGTGTTGAAGTCTGTACTTTTTGTGACAACGCCATTACATTTCACGGCTTCAAACTGGAATCGAACCGAAATATTTTTCTTTCGGGTTTTAAAAGTTTATACAAAAAAACAGAAGAAGAAAAAATGGCGATGTAAAATCTAAACAAATCTGCGATACATTTCTATTTTTCTTCACCCGATGTAATTTATATTTACATATAGCTTACATAAGCTGGAACCTAGGGTGGAAAATTATAAAAATTTGTTTTCCCATTTTTCAAAAAATTGTTAAAACTTTAATCGATAATATGGAAGCATACTTATTTCAATTGAAAAAATAAATAAATTTTTTTCCTTAGTAATAGTATGTAAGAAAAAAAGTATATCTAGTCTAGTAGTATCAGCGAAGTTAATGTGTTTTGCATACATTCAATGATAATGCACCGGATAGTCACTACAGACTCAATATATCATCAGATGTTTCTTATGTTGATAGGTGTTTAAATACCGAATTCGTCATCGTCGTCAACTTTTGCTGACTATCGACTTTAACGACAAAAGGTAGTCCACCTTAATCGGGAAACACTTTAACTTTTTTCGTTAATTTCACCCGTTATAAAATAGTATTAATGTCGGTTAATAAATTGATTAATACCAAAATTTATCAATTCACAGATACAGAACTAGGAGCATTAATTTTAAACGTAACGTGAAAATCCAAACAACAACAAAAAAAAAAGTAATTTGCCGAACTGGTGAACGGGCTTTTTCTGTATTTCACAAACTGTTAGACTTATCGAATATTATCAAAAGTTATCAGCTGATCACAGAGAAAACACCCGGAGAATATTATTATTATCCGTGAATTTCACTTTTTTTTTACATTATATGATATATTGATCGTGTTTTCATATTTCATTTAATGGCAAAAAGTGTAAAAGTTAATCCGAGGTGTCCCCGTTTTATAATTTTTTCCCTTTAGATGTATTTTATTTAACACACGTTTATTTTACATTTCAAATAAGCAGCGAAGTTTAAATAATTTTACAGAATTTTTTATATTCCACGAACATTCGTGTTATTTTAAAAATACTAAATATTTATGCACTATTACGAGTATATAAGAAGCGGAATAGCATTAGTAATTTCGTAAAAAATAATAAATGCGCAGCTTAAGGTAGTATAACGTTAACGGCATTTAATTTGAAAAATCATTATAATACAGACAATATCAACAATTTATACTAATACACACTCTTCTATAATACATAGTGGTAACAGAGCTGCTACTCTGTCTTATTCTCGTACTGCGTTGTTATTCACCTATACACGTATATATAATAATCGACAATCTGCAAATCAAAAAGAAATGAACGTTCTCGATTCAATAATGTATCAATATAGTTGTTACCAGAATTATACTTAACTAAATGATTTTACAAATGTTAATTGTCAAATAGCGAAAACGTGAACTGATAAAATTAATTTACCTAATGTAGACGCCGGATAATATGTACAATGAAAAATAAGAGTAATAATAAAATCGGGTAAACAAAATTACCATTTTTATAGGACTGATTAATTGAGATATTTATAAAACCACGAATCTGAAATTATATTGAAGCGAAATATCTTCCATTCATACTTGTAGGCGAATTATTGATTAAGCGCTTAATAATAATTAATAAAACAATATAAAAACTAAGGGGAATAGAAAAAATCCTTCAAAAAAAAAAAAAAAAATGAAAAATATAAGCAACGAATAAGTTGGTTCGCGGTTAACTAGAGCATTTAATTAATGCATCATTATACGGACGCTATTTACGATTTTGTAATAGAAAAAAATGTTTTCTATATCTATTAATTTTTTTTTTATATATATATATATATATATATATATATATATATGGGCAAATATTAAAAGTCCCTTGAATTGGACACAAAAACGGTATTCACATAAAATTATACAGTGAAACTCGATATTTCAATGATGATCTATACAAATAATCGTTAACGATTCATTTACATACGTTTAGGACGACAGGAGAAATACAAACAATATTAAAAGTTTGACGATTTTCAGGGAATGTTAACATATTCATCGACTGTAATGGGGGTGAGAAAGTCAATCGATATAAATTAACTAAGAATACAAAATAATTTCAAGTAAATATTATTAATTTTTTCTCATAATACGAACATTAATAAAACTACATTTTGCATAATTCATATACTTCACTCTTTTATTTTGTCTTTATGAAAACTTTTAAATTATACAAAAGTACATTTTTCTTTTTTTTACGATAAATCTTTGTTTGTATGTTTATACAAATAAAATCGAGCAACATGGTACAAAGCAAGTAGCTTTCAATTGCTACACCGAGAATTGTGATATCTTGTTGCATGTTAATAATAGTTTGGTGAAAGTTGAAACATTCACATTTTCATAACACTTCATCGAATGTTTTGTGAATTTTAATAATGCCTAGTGATTTTTGACGTTTGCAAAATTTAAACATCTTCAAAAAAAAAAAAAAAACAAAAAACAAAAAACAAACAAAACAGTTGATATTTATAATCGAGCACTTTTTCTTCACAAAATGAAAAAAATTGATCCCGGCACTACTTTTAAGATTACAATTTGATTATTTATTTTTCAATCCGATATGCCAAAAAGCTATTCGATTTTTGAACTGAAATTAAAAAGGAATTTATTATGAAAATAATACAAAATGAAATGCATTACCTAACACTAGATGATTCCGTAATACAGACACAAAATCTACGATGATCTGTTTACAACAAATAGTTGATTTATATCCTTTTCGCAATTTGAATAAGCGTATCCCAAGCCAAAGCCGAATCCTGTAATAATAGGCCACGGCCGCCCTAAAAAATTGTAAATATGCAAATAAAAACAAAATTTGCAGTGTTTATCTAGACGAATTTTCTGGGTTCAATTCATTGTTAATATATAAATCGATAAAAAAAAAAAAAAAAAAAAAAATGAATATCAACAGAACATTTATAATAGTATGAAGTATTAACATTTATTTTAATTTGTTTTAAATAAAATTTATTTATGTACGTGTAAAAAAAAAACAACAAACTCTGCTAACAGAGAGCTTCGAAGTTATTTTAACAATTTAAACTTTCTTGTTCGCAAATCGATAATGTAAAAAATAAATAAGTAATTTTAACGTAAAATTATTTTGCTTTTATTAAATTTTCTTTTTAATATTCATCAAAAAACAGCATATTATATTTCCATCGAATCGAGCTTAGAAATATTATTTGCTATATATACTTACGTTTTAAAAATAGGACAGACGCGACTGTTCCAATACTAATTCCGCCACCTAAAATTATTTTAACTATTATTACAAACATGACTAGCTAAGTTAAATAATCATTATTCTTTTAAAATCATGAGCATTTTCGTTACTAACCGTAAAATAACTAAAAAAGCGACAAAAAACCAAAAGAAAAGCAATCATTATTACCTTTAATAATTTACATATATAACACAAACAGTCATAAAAACATTACTTAGCTTTCTTAAATATGATTTTTTTTTTTAAACTAATAACAAACACAGAAGATATGTATGAAATTCGTAAGTAGTATTGAAAACGGTTCCGATAGGGCAATCCTGAAATCGTTGTTTCAGAGCTACGTATTTTTTATATACGTTTAAGTTGTTTGTATTATTTATAATATTACTAAATTGTTTTGCTTGTTTAATGTAAATAACTAAGAAATGTATTATCATGTAATACGCTTTTACATTTATATAAATGTGAATAAAATCCTTCGTTTTTTTTTTTTTTTTTCAAATAAACTTAGTGGAAACATAAACATGGTGGCTGCTTAAATATAATTTTTAAATTCCCGGTTTATTCCCCGTTTTTCCGGGTCCAAATTCTCGCGATTTCTTGGTTACTAGAATTGTATAAGAGCTTAGGACGAACGTTCTTCCGTTTGTATAATAATAAATCCAACAAATTGAAGCGAAGACAAATAAAGTATCAGTAGAAATCAAAAAATTCCAGATTAAATTTTTTTGAAGTTGTTTTATTTACATTTTAAATACTTTACCGTTACAATGACCACTAACTTTTAAACAACATATGCTTACTTTTTTTCAATTTAAATAGCTCTCATTTATAAAATTTATTTGACGTCTAATATTTACATCTGTAATCATACAAGAGGTTTACGAAGCTGAAGCCCCTCAAAAGTTTTACTGAAAGGGTTCAACCCCATCAATAAACTGAAATGAACGAAAAAATTTTGTTTTTATGCGCTTCGTTAAAATGTTAACTAAAATGTACTGGTAATAAATGTAAATAACATTCCTAATGAAAATAGACTTGCCATTATAGAAAAAGTGTTTCAATCGAAGAATTAGAGGCAAATTGTATTAAAAACGGAATTTCTTTTATTACTACGGATAATGTTTAATCGCCGCAGAATATTTTATACAAATAAACTACGTAATTTATTATTAGGTTAAGTATATATTTAAAAAAAAAAAAAAAAAAAAAAAAAAAAAAAAAATCGTTCCTTATATACTACTTAATGCAAACTAAAAAAAGAAACGGAAAAAAACGATAATATATCATGAAACCGAGTGATTATTTCCTTTTTTCTTTCGTGAAAATCTTATATAATAAAAAACCATATAAAATTTTTTAACAAAAGGATACTTTATATACGTGAACAACAATCGAACAAGGGAAAAACAGAAAAAAGGTAATTAAATCGGTAATTTCATCCAATAAATAAATGGTGAAACTCTTTATGTAACACAATTTTTTTTGCTTCCCTTTTGGGGTGGCATTCATTACGGCCATTAACCGGTACAAATGAAATTTTTGGAAGTTTAAGTATGCGGTAGCGGGATTCGAACCAGGTCCTTTTTGAACTAAACACCACTGCTTAACGTAACTTAAGCCACCGTAGCTAATGTAATGCGTTTGCAATGTACATTTATATCATTTTATTTTTTGTTAAAATTACAAGATTAAATACCGATAACAACACATCAAAAAAGTTAATCTTGAAAGAAGTACTTTGAACACAAAAAATACTCATCTAGTAAGAAAGAACATAAATGTTTATCTTTGAAAAATTCATTGAAGTGCACTTTGAATATTTGAGTTAAAACTAGAAAAAGCAAATAAAACTTAATAAAACTTTTACAATACGGTAAACAATAGGATACTTCGTTTGTACAATTTATTTCGCCGGACAATAATACTAGTATTATGAATTTATTTAAATTTTACAAAAATACAGTTAAAGAAACCAAATTATTTCGAAATTAATGGACACGAAAAAGAAATTATCTGATGAATATATGGAGCTTTATTAATTTTTGAAATATCCTTCGCTTTTCTTCAATCATGGATTTACTAAAAACCAGTAGATATCGTTTAAGATACTCGGATAAAAAGTAAAAAAAAAAAAAAAAAAAAGCAGAAGAAGCAACATGTTTTCTTGTAACAAAAAGATGAACAGAAAAAGTTCAAAGTATAAATGTTACTTTCATAATCGTAGTCCGGAGGCAGGCACAGGATCGTGATTTATCTATCTGAAATCTTCGAAAATTATGTTTGATTAACAAAGTTGTAAAAACAACCTAATTGTGTAATTTAACTTTCTTAAACAATTTTTTCGATTTCATACCAGTGTATAATTGTAACATAGAATGGAATTCATTTATTACCGGTGTTTATGATGAATTACGAATTTATAAGAAGAATTCATTATGAATGATTTTAAATGGAGAAAAAAATCTTTCGCTAAATTTTACGACTTTATAAAGATTCACAGTCTGAAATTGATCTGAGTAAATAAATTTTAAAATATTTGGAAACAGCGTTGGAGTAATTAAGGAAGACAACACCTATTTTCCGCCTTAAAAAGTGATGCTTCCAATACTACAGCTTTGTTCAGAAAATATTACGTCTATCATTACCAAAAATGATCTCTTAGAACCTTATAACGTGTTAAAACTTAACAAAGGTCAAAAATGATCGAGAATAGTTTACACGAGTTATATTTGATGATCGTGCGCAAAAATTTTTTTTAGACAAAAAAATATATACATACATATATAAAAAAACAAGATAGATAGAGTTAAAGATCAAAAATTCGAAAAGCGCTTACAGTTTAATGTCACTTCGTCTTTGTATGTTTTAACTTCATAATTTCTTAAAATTTAAATAGTTAAACTATGTGAATGTTATTATTAATGACAAATGTACATTTTTTATACGAATTTCTATTTTTTCTAATCATTTCTTTTCACAACTAGTTGTCCAGAAGCTCACCTCCTAGTTTTATCTTGACTATACTCACGATTCTATTCGATAAGAAAATAAATTAAAATCTTTTTTTGTTTTGAAAAGAGAATAACAAATTACTCAAGAACCATGAAGATTAAAATGTGGATTTCGATCGCAAAAAATAAAATAAAGAATTTTCAATAACGACCGTTATCATTATTTTACTACGAATATAAACCGAACTAGGTAAATTGAAACATTTAATTCAGTACATTTTCTGAATTTTTATTTGTTAAGTATGTAAAAAATTGAAATTTTTCCACTGTGAATATAGATTAAAATTTTTTTAATACTAGCCATATGACTGTAATAATAATTCTATGTAAGGTAGTTTATTGAATCGAAATGTAATTATTTTATAAACTAACATTATTTATAATTGAAAGCGCACAATATAGGGTCTGTAAATAAACATTAATAAAACAAAAGAATTATGATTTTTTTTTTTTTAGACGGGGTCATTCAGGGCATGTAATTTTTAAAAAGTGGAAAATCTGTTGAAAAAGTAGTCAAAATTTGAAATATTTCTCTCATAGGCAAAGACTGTAATTAGAAGAAAGAGATGAGATCAAGAATAGAACAAGAAAAGTCTTTAAAATGAAAAATATCCTTACACGATTTCGGATATTAATTTAAAAATACGATTATGGAAATTTCGTTGCTATATTTTTTGTTCTTCTCCTTATCGACATATACGGATACTTGATTTCGTTATAGTAAAAAATTGGAGATTACGAATTTGTAAATAAATTAAAGGTTTATAAAATATTAAGCCCGATAATATTCTACTTTTTCGTTAATTCACTATAAAAATAAAATTAAAGAACGGAAAATATATTTTCTAAATGTTGAGTTCATTTTTTTAATTCTCAAGACCCCGCATAAAAGTTTACACCGTTAAAAAAAGTTAGATTCTTTCATCATTTTTAATTTTTAGACTACAAGAATGGATCAATTTTTTTAAGGGTATGAAAAGGTAAATGAACTGCAGAAACTATTTCAACTCCAGAGAGTAATATATTCAATTAACTTCTCGAAAAATGCCAATTATATAAAATGCTAACATTATCATAAAATTTAAATGTTACATGCACATAACGATACATTTTATATTAATACTTACCAATTTTTACTAAAGAATCGTATAAACATTTATCAAGCTTTTTCGTAACATTATCTTCCGGGAAAACCATTTTATACAATAGTTTAATTATTAACTTATAGAAAAACTTCAAATTATTATTACCCTTAAAAAGTTAATTCGATATGAATTGATAAGAGCCGAACTGGTCGATAACACTGATATATAATACTAAAATATCAATATATCACTTTTAAATTTAATACAATATATTTAATTTTATCTAATACGTTATAAATATTGATTATACCATATCAGTATTAATGTGAAAAATTTTTACAGTAATATTTATAGACGAATCACATGGAACATTTTTATAATCTTTGCTATAAAATTGAAATGCTGGTAGAAAATGTATCTTTCTCGATATTAATTCGATTTCATCCGTAAGGCATGAACGGCAGTTTTTGACCTTTTATAAATGTTAAACTTATTATCATAAAAAAAAAGTATTAAATATTTTTCCCTCAGAGAATATCAAATCTTCTTTGTCATATAATTAGCAGTTTTTAAAACTCGAAGTTAATAAAGCTGATGTGTATTCTTAGCTTTTGTTTAACATTTTCATTTAATATATGTAAGTTTTAAGAAGTGGGAAAAATTACTTCAATTTTTCTTATGAAATGAGCTTGATTTTCATTTTCTTCAGAAATTTAATTGTTACATTCCAGCATTTTCTAGATTTTTTTATTTAATTTTTTTATTTTTTGAATTTTAAAGCTCATTTTACACCGGATTAGTCGAGATAAAACAAGACCGACTAATTCGGTTAAAAGTATTAAAATTAAATAATGTATTATTTCCAGTATGAAACAAGAAAAAAGACAAAGTCTATTGAACTACTTCGATTTCTACATTGTTTTCAAAGTACGTTCAGTGAGTTAATACCTAACCGTTTGAGAAACTGTGTTCTATTTATTTAACTATATTTAGTTTGTCACTGATATAACAATTATATTTTGTGAATATAAAACCTTACATAAAATTTAACCATATATTATTTACAAAGTACTACAATATTACGGAATATTTATGTCAAAGTAATAACTATTTAAAAGGAAATTATCGAATAGAGTTTTGAGTACAACATAGGAAAGTAGTTTTTACATTATTTACTAATTTAATAAATATAGATCACGGCATTTTGATGCTTTAAATGAAAAAGAATTAAAATAGAAAGTATTCAAACTCACTACTTATACAAATAATATAAATTTGTTACAAAATTACAGTTTACATTGCGTAATAAAGTACTTTGAAAATTCACAAATTTGATTTGAATAACTGTAAACCAATCTTACATGTTAATATTTAAGGGATTGCCTTATATTGAAATATACCGAATTAGAAGTATATTTTATGAAATTGAAATTACTTGTGTATCACATTTAGTTTATTTAAAGTTGATTATAGTTTTGGAAGCAATATTTACAGTTCAAAGCTTATAAAAACAGCAATATAAATCAAAATTCGGAATGTAAAATGATCAAAATTCGGAATGTAAAATGATCAAAATTCGGAATGTAAAATGATCAAAATTCGGAATGTAAAATGATCAAAATTCGGAATGTAAAATGATCAAAATTCGGAATGTAAAATGATCAAAATTCGGAATGTAAAATGAACAAAATTATATACATTAGAAAAAACACACATATCACATAGCGATAAAAGAAGTATGGACCGGTAATCTATGCCGATCATTAATTCAATTAGAATAAAAAAAAAATATATATATCAAATACCAAATTAAAAGGTTTAAGTGCTTTTAGCTAATAGTTTAAAAGATATGGAAAACTGCATATGTGGCGGCATACACGTTTGGTTGTTTATCGAAATCGAAATAGAATAAGGTTATTAGTAACATTGTGATGGAGAAGTTTTTCTAAGATGCACGTCTTTTCCTACAGCCCGGGAAGAAAAACTTCGAAAATATGATCTAAAGAAAGTCTACTCTGCATTAAACCCGCCCGGACTCTAGAGGGCATCTCCTTCGCGCAGTCAAAATAATTCGAATAGGAATATCATTTTTTTCTTATTGGGGAACGTCAGAAAACGGCCAGATATAATTACCGAATTAGCCGACAATTAAAGGCGCTGAATTAGTATTTAAAAATAATACAGTAGAATTATCCGTTTTAATAAACGTTTAGTTAAAATGCACATAGTGAAGAAATACTCATACTAGTACATATACTATCCGAAGCGGATCATGATGATACCGTCAAGGAAAAGTTTTATAATGACTTTTAAAATCTCTCCAGAGAGACATTCTTGTATCGTGTAATAAAGTTATATTATTAAATGGTAAGGCGGAAATTTGAAAAATTGCGAAACAAGGTATAAATGAAAAAAAAATTAG
The DNA here is from genome assembly GCA_039619475.1 of Icerya purchasi. Taxonomy (NCBI): domain Eukaryota; kingdom Metazoa; phylum Arthropoda; class Insecta; order Hemiptera; family Monophlebidae; genus Icerya; species Icerya purchasi. The sequence continues at coordinate 526,684,315 of CM077115.1, read as the reverse complement.
TTTTGCTGATACTTAATATTTATGCTACAAACAAATTCTTTGTAATTAGCATCAGTTTTAGCTGTAAAATTAAAGTTCAAGATAACTTGTCCGAGTTCCGGATATTGGAGTTTAACTGATTAAAATGTTAAGAATTCCAAAAATGAATTTATAGACGAACGTATTTCGCTGTCTGGTCTCGCAGTGAAGGAAAAATCTAGCGCACGTTTAGTCAATGCCAACGCAAAATTGTTAGCGGGTAGTAGCGTAAGCGTTATGACGCAAGCTTTGAGACCGTGTTGTTAGCAGCCGTATACTGTAACTACAAAATAAAAGTACAAGGGCTATATAAGAAGTTAGCTGCTGACGATGAAGTTGAAATTACGTTGAATTCGTTGGAGAAAAATAGAGCTCCCGGGGCAGTTTCGATTTTTCAGAAATCCCCAAAAAAGGTCTGTAGGCATTGAGAATGTTTTTTTTTCAATACTTTCTCAGCAGAATTTTTCAAAAATAAACGGCCTCTGTAGACTTCTGCGCAATTCCTTAGAAATAAGAATACGATGAAATGATGAAAGCGAAAATCGCTGTTCCAACTTGCAGGATAAGTCTCGTTATACGTTTAGAAAGTTAACAGCTGAATTACTGTGTAGCAGATTTTAGTCGTATTAATAAATTTGTAGCGAGATAACTCTGTTCGACAAAAAAAGGTGATATAAATTATAAAAAATAATCTAACTTGTTTTTCATTCAAAGTTGTTTCGAAAATCTGTTTTTTTTTTTCAATTTACATGGCATTGTTCATGTATTGTGTGTATCTACTTTGGATTTTAAAGTATATGGAGTGGAGTTTTATTTATTTTTTTCACGACTTACTAAAAATTTTGTATTTGTAAATGAATTCAAGGGAGTCTCTATGCTTTTCTGGTTTTATGTGAGCTATAATATGAACTTTTTAAGATCTCAATTTTTTTGTCTTTTTCGTTTGTTAATGTCGCAGCTTTTTGTTTATTATCAACTGTTATTTTAGTTTTTAAGGTGGTTGAAAACGTATTTGTTCTTTAAATTCCTACTGATGCAGCAGAAACTTCCGATTTAGACTTTTAATTTGCCACTTGAAGTACTGGAGATTCGGTTGATTGGGGAAAATCAAAAAATATCATACGCGAAAATAAGGTGTTAATTAATGCCAATCGGAGTTCGGTCATATGACAGGCGTAAGACATATACGAAGGTACGTTAGAGTATCCGCAGTGTATTTTCACGGGAGCTTTTTTATTTCGCTTGCGCGTTGAAGTCATACTAGTCTATGGGTGTGGTCGAATGAATTGCGGACAAATTAAGGAGTATTCCGGTGTAGAATAGTCAACATGCAGCTACATTTGTGACCCAATGTAGTAGCAGCCGCCGTTGACGACATGCGATTCAGATATTTCAATACCGACTATTACTTCGGTTTTGGACGTAGACGCGCTTAAAATAATAAAGTTACTCTGCGGTGGTTTTACACAGAAAATCAATCTGATTGCTGTCGATAGCATAACGATTCTTACTTCAGTATTTTGGATCGTACTTGTTTTTGTACGGTACCTGAAACGAATGAGAGGTGTTGCATCCTCTAAAGGGTACTCCTTAATTATGATATTTAATTGCAGACAAGGTAATCTCGTTGTCACTGTCCTGTACCTACGGACAAGAACTTTGTGCACTGACGTTTAACGTTAAGAAGACAGAATTTGTACGATTTCGAAGTGGAGTGGTTTTGTCAGAAACGCAAAAATGTTACACTATTTGACGTCAGTCTGTAAGAGATTTCAAAACAATTTTTTTAATTATAAATTCCCATCCTCTCAAAAAAAAGAAAGGAAAGTAAGAAATTTATGACGTTAATGCGTTTATTCGGTTCTTGAATTTCACTCTATTATCAGTTATATCATCACACATTTGCACAATCGTCTAAAATGTAACCCATGAAGAGTCATTTCATTCGGAAAGTATCATATTGAATCGGTACGGAGGTTCTTGTAATGAAGTAAAGTACAGTATTGAATTTTTGAAAGTTATAAAAATAATATTATAATTAAAAAAGAAAAAATGGAGTATTTTTACAAAACCTTCAGTTTTCAAGTGTGTTTTAAAATATTATAATTATTAGTGGTTCTCAATGGGAGCTGTAGTGGGCGCCACACTCGTGGATATGACAGCACAAGTGCAGTCACACACTATTTGCAGCTCCAACTCCTATCTAGCACCTTCTCATGGTGAAAGCTGTTATACCAAGCAACATAGTGTTGGGCGGTAACAGATCTAGAGGGGGGCAAGTGGACACCTACCTCACTTGTTACTATAGCCACCAGCAATAGTAGAAGCAATAGAAGCAATAGTTAAATTCAAGAATAACTTCAAAACAATAGCTACCTTAGACTGGGTCAAAAAAATTGGCTATTTTTTTTTTTTTTTTTGAAAGATATATCGAGATCGTCGCGATAGCCTAGTTGCTAGAGCGCTTGACTTCCGTTATGGAGATCACGGGTTCGATCCCGAGCGACGACGAACTTATAACAAGAATTAAATAAATAAATAAATAATCGCTAATAATCACGTGGAAGGCTATGGCAAGCCACCACGTTCAACATCATATGCGCGCTAGGTCAGTACACAGCAGACCCGCACCGGATGGACTGCACTTGTAGCGCGATAACAAGCGGCTACTATCAGTTCCGAATGAAGTCTTGCGTGTGTACACCTACGTTGCATATAACAATTGCCTGGTACACAACCTATATCTGTACAGCTGAGTTGTACGAATAGGTAGTCGCCGACGCTCAGAAGCTGAGTATGGCATTATAAAGAATATCGAGAATATCATTCAGAATGACAAAAAAAAAATTTCATGAAAATTTGAGCCTTCAATATTAATTTTAAGAGGTCTGTCATCGTTATTTTTAATTTTTATTCATGATTTGATGTTTTACGTTAAAACTACCGAAACATTGAAATGAAAAAATTCATTTTAGTTTATTCTCATGTAAAATTGAATTCCCTACAAAAAAGGTCTAGTTAAAAATTTTCGTCAGACAAGCCGTTTCCGAGTAATTAAGCTTAATAAATCGATATGTTTTTTCGATTTGACTTTATTACTTCGGAATTTCGTAACTAATGAATCGATGAATATCTAAAAAATACGATGGCAGATTCTTAAAGGAAATTTAATGTTCTACAAAAAAGGTCTCTTAATATTTTTGCCTAAATTTACTTCTTCAAAAGTTATTCACGATTAAAATCGAAGAAAAAATTGAAATATTAAGTTTTTCGTTTTTAACTCAATTTTTTTCACTTAACGAAACAAATTGACTTTTTTGGTCACCATTATTCATCAAAAATCTCTCAATATTTATCATTATTCTAACAATATTATTACAAAAATATCTAAATTTCATAATAAATATAAACTTTTTTTTTGCTTAATTGATTTTTGTCTCAATTGATAAATATTGAGAGATTTTTGATGAATTTAATGATGATCACAAAAGTTAATTTGTTCCGTTTTCATTTCAATGTTTTGACAGTTCTAACGTAAAACATCAGATCATGAATAAAAATTAAAAATAGCGATGATAGACCTCTTAAAATTAATATTGAAGGCTCAAATTTTTACAAAATTTCTTTTTGTCATTCCGAATGACATTCTCGATATATCTTTCAAAAAAAAAAAATTGCCAGTTTTTTTTGGCCCAGTCTAAGCTACTTAAACCATGTCTATACAACAGATGTGGTCCATCAAAAAACCCTTCAACAAACTAAGCACCAAAATCAATAGGAAACCATGGTGTTTAACATTTCCTCAGGACACTCCTTTGTGTTTCTGCAACCCTTGCTATCTTCAATATGTTGAGAAACTATAAAGCCGTGACCCTCAGTCCGGAGCAGGTGTTTAATCACCAGAGGGTGCTAAGAATATCTCCGCTCGGTAAGAAGACCAAGAAGAAGAAAATATCCGTGGCTAAGAAATATCAAAGAATGGACCAACATCTAGGATACAGAAAGACTTTCCAAGACAGCAAGGGAAAGAAGACAGGAATAGCCGACGCACTGCCCCTAGTGTATGGTAACCTAAGAAGAAGAAGATAATTACTGGTGGGCAGCAACTGTGATTAAAGAGAAATATTTGAAGAAAAAATGATTTTTTTCATAAACTTTTTTCAGAAATATACGGGGCATAATTTTAAAAATAATCACTTTGTTCTATTAATTTTTTCTTTTTTTTTGGGCTTGAATTCTATTAATATTTAATACGGATACTTTGAAAACGAAATATGCTGCTGCTGCCTGATCCTAATAAAAGTCCCACAAATTTAATGATACTTTCCGAATTAAACTACACCTCATCGAGTACATCTTGGATGTTTTTCACATTTGCCTATTGTCATTTCTCCCGTGGTTATCTGCTGTCTAACATATTTTAGCATAGAATATGTTTCAGTCATAACCTAACTAGCCGAAAACGTCACAATAAAGTGGAAAGCACAAAATGTCATACTAAGGTGGAACGAAATGGCGCTACACGGGGGGTAAATAAGAATACAGCTTCTTCTTCTAGTTGCCTTAAGTCAGTTGTGTTCGGACCGTAATGATCGACGTTCATCGACGTTTATATGTAAATATACTATGCATTATCATGGTGCATCTACAAAAAAAAAAGAGATATAAAACTGTTGTGTCGAATGAATGAAAGAAATGTATGAAATAAAGAAATCAAAAACTTTTGATGAATGAAATAAAGCATTGAAATTAGACGCAAATCTATGGAAATGAAATAAAGAATGGAAATTGCTCAAATCTCTGGAAAAAGCAGTTTCCAACGAAAGTTGTCTTATCATTATAGACAGTCTTATACATTTACATATCTAGTCGGTTGTGTTACCGTGCTCCGATGATGTCGATCTCAAGAAACTCCGAAAATCGGCGATTATTTCGGTTCATGGAAGAAACCTTTGGATTACAACTTAAAACGAATCCAGCTCTACTAATTACTCATGGAGGATCGTGATCAATTTGATCTTCGTTCATCACATTGATAAAATTGATTCCAAAAATTACATAAGTCATTTCAGCTATCATAAACCCATATTGTCCGTTCTTCTAGGGTTTATGTGAAACAAGAATAAAAAAATCTGTGTGCGTTCAGGGAACCCGAGTCAGGAACGAAGTTCCTTACGCGTTTTCTCTCGTTTTATTATCATTATTAAACATTATGAACATTATTTTAGTTAATTATCTAGAATTTACAATTATTTCTCTTTAAGATTAACTTTTTAAGTGATACCTATTGAGTAGATTGAGTTGTAGTTATAAGTAAAGAAACGAATCAAATTACCGGGAGTGTTATCACACATGGAAAATGAGCATTTGACATGTTGAGAAATGAGTGTTTTAGGCCTTTTACGCTATTTTCATCAATTTTTGCTATTTCTTATCATTTTCTTGCGTTTTCAGCACATTTCATACGATTTTCCTAAATTTTTCACCATCCATGCCGTATTAATTCGGCTCTCTCAAACAGTATGGTGATGTCATAGGATGAGTTGGTTGTATTTTATTAAAAATTGCGCCTGCAACAAATGGGTATGCAACCTGCACCCTATAGTGCTGAAATGAATAATTTCTACCTACTTTTGGGTATGATGTAGCCGAACTATGGGGGTTTTTGTCAATGAAGTGCGGAAATTTAAAAATGTAAAATACACTTGATAAAATAAAAAAAAAATTGAATAAAATATTTTCTACGGTAAATATTTAAAATAATATGACTGCTATGGTAATGCAGAACCTTAATAAATTGTTTTCTATTATTTTTTACGGAGAAATAAATAATTATTAGGGGTAGCCCGTGTTAAAGAACTTCGTTCTAAAAAGATTTAAAATAAAATCGTTAACATTATTTTCTTTCGAATTTAAGATGTGTTTCATTATCGTATCTTCAAATTTAACATATTGTACAGAAACATATAAAAGTATCATCAGAGATGATATTAACAGATAGTAAACGTCTAAAGCATGTTCCATGTTTTTTGAATTTTAGCTGTAGGCTCTAAACAGAAAGCACTGGCGAGTCCCCCCCCCGAAGGGGGTATCCAATGGAGATTCGCCCAGCGCCGATTTTTTATTTTTTTTTGCTATTTCTGTTTCCATGTTTCCCTCCTTTTTTTTTTTTTTATTCTCTAAATCAAATAGCTGTCACACGGGACCAAATTTAGGCGAGCAAATGGAAAGTGAAGAACCAGTAGCGGTACCGTCATCGGTGAAGTATAAATTTAATGGTGCGCGTTTTAAGGTTGGTTTTTGTAGATTGCGCTCTTGCAAAAACTGTATCGAAATCGGTTTAGGCGATTTGAGAACAATTTTCACAAGGTGGTGGTATGTTTTTCATTTTTATTTTGAAGCATGTGGCTCAAACAATCGGCTAGTTCAAGAAAATCCGCTTAGTTTATTATTTCCTTTACATCTGCGGAACGGATTATCTTTATCCGTCGTTAGATTTGCGTTATACCGGCGCGTATACTACCGTCTCTTCGTCATATTCAGAACTCATTCATTTGTCAGTTGTAGCGGCTGATTCGACTAATTCGAACCGGCCCCATTTCCCAGTCCGCCAAATAGTACTAGCCGTGCCGGTTTCGTATGCGGCGCAGTCTAGCTGATTTTCGGTACGCCTAGTGTAAACGGTAGAGCGTGCACAGAGGAAAACGTAAGCGAACCGACGCAGCAAATGGATATGGTAGGGGCCATTTCTGCGGCCAGCAACTGAAGACGGCAAATGTTGTTTTTGCCAGTGCGCTTGTGCCTTCGTCATGAAAAAACTGATAATACCAAAAGCCACTGTACGTATGCAGCCAGTGAAAAAGTGACATTATTACAGAGAGAGAGAGAGAGTGCGAGAGAGTGGAACAGAGCGGCCTGCGAGAGGGTTGCAAGTGATGTTAAGGACACGCGCGCCTGCCCTTATCTATTGACGTTGCCTTACTCTTTGCTTATTCATGCATTGCCGCAGTGTGACTTTGGCTGTGTCTTTGTGTAGTTATTTCAGGGGAAAAAGCCTTGCTTACGTACACGACCGGCACACACTGTAACACAACGGCCAGCGACCAACCTTTATTTTGGCGCAGTCCTTTGATCGGGCCCTGCCGTTAAGCATCGCCGACGTGTACACGCACGTATACTATATACCATTGAAATGCTTCTCATTCAAGACTGAAAATCGTTTTTTTTCTTCTTTTTCGCCGAAATTCCTCATCCCCGTTCTGTGACGGTACTCGGTTGCTTCTCTCTTGTAATATCGTGCATTGTTCGGAAGTGGCTTTAATTAATTATAATCGCGGCTTTTGATGATCAGACTGATTTTCGTCGTGTCGAAGGTTAATAATAATACATTGCGAGCGTAAACTGGTTTTGAATTTTTCGAAAAATTTTAACATTTCTTTTTTTTTTCCGATTTATTTCGTTCCGTTTGCTAATTTGTTTTCTTTTCTCATTTGTTTGTTTTCGCTCGCTCATTTTCTTTCCTTTTTCTTTTTTTTTATTTTAATTTCCCGATTATGATCGGAACATTCTGGAACTTATGTCGAGCATGTCCACTTCCGATCGATAAGGTAAGTTTAAATATTTTTCAATTCTTCAATAATATCGCTCTCTATATTATTTAAGTACAAATTAGAAATGAGACGAAATTTTCATATATATGTATTAATTAATAACAATTTCATGTAGACAATATTTGAGATTATATTAAGTTATAACAAATACAAATATAACAAACAAATTCGAAGTATAACATGATTGATTACTTAGAAACGTTTTCGAGTATAACCCATCATCAGCTAAAAACACAACTCAATATATGTGGTCTGAAACAAACTCTAAATCATACTGAGGAGAAATAGGAAAGAAAACGGTTTATATAGTATAAATCAACAATTTAAAGACGATATATCAAAATGGTAGAACAACATAGACTATGATAAATATTTAAAGATATAATAAACATTTTAAATAATATAAATACTAAAAAATGTTAAAGTTTTATATATATGTTAAAACGTGAGTTATTATTATTTGGTATTTGGTCATTTAACATTTCTAAGTAAGCAATCATTTTATACTTAAATTTGTTTGTTACATTTGTATTTGTTATATAACTTAATATATTCTATAATTAGCAAATAGGATGATAAAAGATTCTTTATTAATATGTGAGATTGCTTATAAGAATAGAATTAGCTAAAATCTAAAAGCAAAAGACATTAATTATTATTTTACCGAAAGTAAGAATTATTAATTAAGAAGAGTGAAAGCTTTTTTTTTTTTTTTTTTTTTTTGATATAAAAAAAAAACATTTATATATCATTTTTATAGAGTAGTCCAGCACATAAAAATGTTTCTATATACACATATATGTTGTATGGAAATATAAGAACACACTGAACTATATTATAATTATAACACATATTTTTTATATTGAAATGCAATAATAAAAAAAAAAAAAAATTACTGTTTCTTTTTTTGAACAATGTCGGAAACATTTTGTAAAAATCCTGATGGTTATTCCGGAAGAATTCTAACTCTATTAACTTTCTTTCGGTAGAAAAATCGTAAACAAGGAAGAAATAGGCAAACAAAATTACGAAACTCGACTGAACATGAAAACTAATGATAAAAAAAATATTAAAAAAGAGATGATTTACATTTATAACATATTATATGTGAAAATTGTTAAACATGAAGAGATGTTCGAAAAAAAAAAAAAAAAATAGATAACACAACAAATGTAAAGTTATTAAAATATTATTCGGTAATGTATGCTCGACTATCATTATACTATTCGCATTGTAATTTTGTTTAACACTTCGGAGTATTTTCATTACGAACAGTTTTTCATTCTTTTTTTGATTAAAAAATTAAGGAAAAAATTCTCTAGTAAATTTTATATTTACGAATGAAAAGCTTAAAAAGTTAAACCGGATGAAGTTTAACTGTTTCCGAGGTTTGTTTATAGTTTGATAATTTCCCGGAACGACTAAAAAGAAAAAGGAACCAGAACCGGAAACGAAATTCAACATGCTGTACTTTACGTAGCGTAAAAAGATTCAATTTTTATAGATACATATATTTGATTGGAGCGTATTCCGGAATTTATGGAGCAATGAGGGAACGGTAAATTATGTCAATATTAAAATTAAAAATATAAGCCGAAAGAATCGAACTAGAAACGGTCGTTATTTCAACGTCAAGATTGGAGAGTTAGCCGCCATTCAGTAGTCAGCTTTTTCGTAGAAATCGATGCGCTCTCTTGTTTAACCTTGTTAGAAATTACATGTCACATTCAGTTCTGTATTACGCAACGTTTGAACCAATCGGAAACCGTATCTCTGCGCTCCTTCCCAATCTATAATTTCCCAATCTATAATTTATTCATCGGCTAAAAACTACATTATGCATCATGCTGCATTTAATTTTTATTTATTTTGTTTTTCATGAAATGCATTTTTAAAGCTCAGCATTTTGGCTTTCTCCCATCTCGCTATTTTTCAATGCAAAACACAATTTCACGGTTGCTCATTCTTAAATGTAGAAAAAGTTCAGCATCTCAGTAGTGTCACTACGGCTCACCGCCCGACATATTTCTTCATCTTTAATTTGAAACCAGAATTTTCTCGGGGTTGTCGACAGCTGTAAGAAGGAATTAGTGACATACACCAGGCAGCGTTGCGTATTACAACTCTGCTATGAAAACCTGATAATATGTATGAAATGCATCTCCCAATTTGCCCGGACAGCACACACACACACACACGGGAGATTAGTCCAACTTATCCCACACTGAGGGGAGTGCCTACATCCAGTAGTAGATCGATATAACGTGATATTTTTTAGTTGTTTTTTTTTGTGGGGGGGCACTCCGTTGACAGTGTTAAATGCGAACCAAAATAATGGAAAAGTAATAGAAACGTGTGTGTGATCTTCGAATGAATAGTGGTTGTGTGTCGATAGGAAAATCAGGAGTAGTGCTCAGTAAGATCATTCGACGTCAAAATGGAACCGAAAAACCGTAAGAAGAATCGTTATGGCAAACTGAGCACGGAAACAAAAGAAAATTTAGGAAGGCCAAAACAAATAGTTTTTTTTTGTATTGCCGGTTGGCAACAAATATATATCTAGAAAGCCTACTTTTATTATTTATTACTCGGAGAATTCAGTGTCGTAATCCTAAAAAAAACAAAAAAGAAAAAAAACATCTTCTTCGCTCATTACAGAAAACAGAATATTTCGAGAATTTCCGATACAGCGAGATGATAAAGAAAGAACGAAGAAGAACCTCTCTACAGCATGACTCGTGATCTCATTGATCGAACTGAAAGACCCCCACCCCCCGTTTGTGGTCAGCTGCTCCTAAGATGAGCAGCGGAATTGCCGACGACCGAGTCAGTGGTTCATTTCTGTTCTGAATCTGGATAGTCCGGCAGTAAATGGTGATATAGAAGAAGCTGAAAGATTTAAAAAAAGAGAGAAAATAAGAAAGGTAAATTTTCTTTGTAAAATGATTAAAACGTTGTACATATATGAAAAAAAACAAGTCGAACGTATCGTCATTCTAAAAATTATCATCACGATATCGCAGTTTGGATGAGTTCTTTAAAACACACTACTGTGATGATCATTGCTTTCCCTGAATTCCAGAACAAATAGTTACGCATCCGGTAGTTTAAAATCTTCAAAGATATCGAAGAAGCAACTGAATAAAACTGTCCCCCCTCACAGTTTACTACGATTGTCGATTCATCGAAATTATTGACGCGCGAGTAATTGAAGAGGTCGATTTGCGTATTAAAAAGAAAGTCGTATAGTGTAAAATGTAAGAAAATACGACGATTAAGCTTTGTTCGAGGCAACACGTAGAGTTTTCAACACTAGGATCAAAATTTATCGGACATCAAACATGGCCTTTAGATAAATCCGAACGAACTTATCGACATACACTAGCGGGAGATGTTTTATATCGCGTGAGAACTATTATTAATCGGGGGGTCACATTTTAACCGGCTACGGTGATAAAATACCGTACAAAATATGACGCTGATACTACAATCTGTGCCGTAGTTTAGGAAGTAAAATTCGGTTTACTTAGAACCAGGTAACGCGATAGCCTCGCGCCTGACTGTGCTAAGTCAGAGGTGTCATAGGTTATTGAAATTTGTCTCCTTCCGGATCCACGTCACTCCCGTGTATGTACCTAGGCCTGAAATTACTGGTTATACCGGAGAAATCTGGGAAAGTAAAGGCGGATCTCATGTGAAAGAAGCTGGTCCCATTATTCCCCTTAGATCTATTAGGCTACGAAAAGCTGAATTCCTACGAAGTCAGAGGTGTCATAGGTTATTGAAATTTGCCTCCTCTCGGATCCACGTCACTCCCGTGTATGTATCTAGGCCTGAAATTGAATACTGGTTATACCGGAGAAATCTGTGAAAGTGAAGACGGATCCCATGTGAAAGGAGCTGGTCCCATTATTCCCCTTAGATCTATTAGGCTATGAAAAGCTTAATTCCTACAGTTCATGATAGCTTATCAATGGTATGAGACTTGCTTAACTTACTTTACTTACTTTACTTACTTTACTTACTTTACTTACTTTACTTACTTTACTTACTTTACTTACTTTACTTACTTTACTTACTTTACTTACTTTACTTACTTTACTTACTTTACTTACTTTACTTACTTTACTTACTTTACTTACTTTACTTACTTTACTTACTTTATTTACTTAGAAGTAATATAATCTGTTCGGTTTACGTGATTTCCTTTTATTTGCTTTTACTAAGCCTCAGTAATATTTACGTTGCAATTTAGACTGTTGACCTTGAACAAAACGATTTCAGCGCTTTACCGCAATCAGTTATTTGCCATGTGATGGCCGCTGATCTGTTTCACGGTCGGAAAAATTTTACGTTTTTTTTTTTGATGCCTAAGTTATCTCCACTAGTGAAAATTATTAAAAGCGAATAGCCCTGTATAGAAAATAATTTAAAACCGGAACGCATAAAGCATTATTTCGACGATAACATATTTACGCACTCAATTTCAACTGTAGTCTTATGTCTGCAATGTGTAGACTGTTAGTAATGTACGAAGAGAACATATGAGTGTATGACGCTCGAAATTAATGAAACTAATAAGTGGCTAGTTTTTAATAAGTTCAAATCGTACTATTAAACGCAAAATGTATTTATAATAATTAAAACTCGATGATAAATTGTAAAATTTTATAAAAATAGCCGACTAGTTCCGAATATAATAGATAGCCCTTAATCGTGGCGTTATTAATGTAACATAAAGTGAAACGAACGTAAAAAAGTCAAAAAAATCGATGTAGTCTTCACAAGTTAAAGTCGATATATTTAATCGACTACAGAAATATAAAAGAAAAACTGAAACATTTTTTTTTTCCCCGTAAAAGGTTAATAATAATTATTCGTGATATTTAATGACGGATTCTGCAAATTGTGTATTTAATATACTGTTAAATTTATCGATATAAAATTGTTCATCAAAATCGAATTGATTTTAATTTTTTGTAGAACTTTCAATATTAATTGTTATTAATAATATCCGGGAAACTTCTTTTTTTCTTCATCGTCCCCCCCGGCACATTATTCTAATAAAACCGGAACTGCAGTATTAAAACGGTTTTACTGTCAACAACCGGCTAGGAAAATGTTTTTAAAAGTTGTTTTCACATACTAATGTTGACTACAGCGCGCCCTGTTTACTTATTAATTTACATTATGTTTACGGTCAGGCCAAGTATGGTGAGGCTGCGACCTCCTCAGTTGCATCGAGGAACCGGCGATGATTTAATACTGCGACAAATTTATACGACTACATCGTTCGTATCATTTCTTTTTCCCTTTTTAACGCATTGACATTTTTTCTTTTTTAATTATGTTTTGTTCTACTTTAAAAAGACCTGCGAGGGAGGTGGAAAAATATGCAGTTTCTCGTTCACAAGCTATCACATACAGAGAATTCCAGTTATAAGTATAATCTCATTTATTAACGACTACCGTTTATATGTTACGCCCCTTTTTTGTAGGATTCTTTCTATATATTGAAAAATAAGAATTTTATTTTTTCGTAGAATAGATTTTTCTTGTTCCCGGGGTAACGTCCTTTCTTCTAGGGAAAAAAAACGTCACTAGTTCAATCCCCGATTTACTCCTGAATGTAGCTATAATGTGATCTGCCATAAAATAAAGCAGCGGAAATAGAATGAATTCTATAGGCGATTACTAAGCGATCGTGTCGTCAAGTCTATGTATACGGCGCCTACCTTTTAGAAATCGATAATATTCCACCACACAGGGTCATTTTGCTCGGTCTATCTTTAATAGTGAACTAGACGCCAAATTGGCGGCACGTAAAGTAAAACACTCTTATCAAACTGCCTAATAAAAGACGCAGTGTAACAATAAAAATTACCATAATAATCGCCGAATTCGTTTTCCCTGTTAAAGAAATATATTTGCATCCGACTGATGTCGTTCACAGTTCATTAATTTTTAGCTATTTACAAATTTTTAATCAATTTTAGTTATTATTATATATCATATATATTATTATTACTCGTTTAAATATATTAGATTATTATTATTATTATTATAGCCGCTACAATACTATAAACGAAGCGTGTTGTAGTATTTATAAACATTTGTATTAATACATTAAAAATAAAAACTAAAATAAACTAAAACTAAAAGCCTATATCCTGATCAAAGGCCTCCTTTAACCTTACCCATTCCCTTCGGTCCCGGGCAATCCTCTCGTATTGATTATTATGTAAAAATTTTGTTAAGCCATTTTCCCATCGTAAAAACTGTCTACCTCTATTCCTTTTATTTCCTATAATATACCAGTTTTTTTATTCCGTATGTCCATCAATCGTCTGTTAGTCTCGCTACATGTCCATTCCCAGTTTTTCCTTCTGCATTCATTGACAAAATTTATTGCATTTTTAAGCTTACCTTTTATAATCGTATTCCTAAATCTTTACGTCGGATGTCTAGCATTGACCTATAGATTGCATTATTACTACTCTTCATTTTCCTTTCATCCATTTTTGTTGCGGACCACGTTTGGGATCCGTATGTGACATTGCTGGAACAACACAACTATTATTAAATATTTCTCTCTTCGATTTGACTCCAAAAGGGCCCTTAATTATACATCTTAATGTACTTCATCCACGCCAACGCTATTCTTCCGTGTACGTCTCCTGAAGTCATGTTTCCCAGTTCTACTCTTTGACCCAAGTAATCATTTCTTCTGCATATTTAATACTTTGTCCATCTATTTCCGTTTTTATTTTTTCTTCAATGTTGGTAAGAATTTTTGTTTTCCTCAAATTCATTTGTCAGCTTCGTTGAGTTTTGTTATCATATTTTTTAATTCGAATAAGTCTTTTCCTATAAGTACAACATCGTCTGCGAAACGTAGATTATTTAAAAATTCCCCATTTTCCCTGATACCCCCTGTGTTCCCAGTTTAGTCTTTTAAAAACTTCCTCAAGCGCACATACGAACAGTAATGGTGATAACGGATCTCCCTGTTTTACCCCCTTTTTTATCTGAAAGTATTCTTTTTGGGGTTTTCTGTAAGTATCCTCGACTCTACTATTGTGAACACATTATTTTCCGCCGATATATCCCTGGGACTCCTTGATTTTTAAGAGCCTCCAACATAAATTTGTGTTTTAAAGAGTCAAACACTGCGGAATATAATCTTTTTTATATTCCCTTGACTTCTCTATGATTTGTTTTTAAAACAAATAAGTGATCTATGGTGGAGAAACCTCTCCGGAACCCGCCTGTTCAACTGATAAATGATGGTTCAATTTGTTTTGAATCCTTCTTGTTATTATCTTAGAAAAAAATGTTGAGATTGTAGGGCTTAAACTTATTGGTCTGTAATTATATATATATATATATATATATATATATGTATATATGAAGTGTTGTATTTTTCTAAATAATGGAATATTTGCTATTAATGAATTTGTTGCAAATGTTTTTCAAACACGGTCACAGGACATGTATGACATATATTTTTTCATGTTTGTGAATCATTTGATTATATCTAGTTCATGAGCGAAACAAATTATTAAAAATATGTATATTAATTAAAATAATATCGCGCGGTTGTTTAGCTGCAGGAAAGAGTATTCGGAATATTAAATTTAGAGCGGAGAAAAAAAAAAGAACAAAGTTTGACAAAGATTTTTTACCTTTTTTTAGAGATGTAATGAAACTTTAATTAAAAATATGTATACTTTTAAAATTTTCGAAAATTAACAAATTTTACACATCAGTTGGCGGGAACTGAAATTCACTTTCAGATATGTATACAGATATATTAGTTTTTATTTAAACATAATCTAGATTTATTTTCGTTAATTTATCTTCACTTTTTATTAAAATCAATTGAGCTGGTCAAAGTTTTTCGAGTTTTTGATATTTCTTTTAATTGAAATTTCATTTTACGTGTTTTGAACGTTTGCCCGAGAGATTTATTGATTGATAGTTATCGTCAAACAAGGTTAACTGAAAACCGTGATATTTTAGGTGAAAAAGATGTGTAGGTTTATAATCGGAATTCTATGCTTCCCCCGCGCAATTTGTTTGGCTACTAGTTCGGCAAGTATTTTTGTTATAAGGAACATTATTTATCCATAATTTTATCACATTACACAGGTTTCGCGAATTTTAAATTTCTAATAATACATAGAATAGGAATTGCGATGTTCAAATGTACTTTTACGCGCTTTGAGAGTGCTAAAAGATTGTTGGTTTAAACATCTTTGGAAGTAATTACATCTTTGGAAGTAATTACATCTTTCGCATAGAGAAATAGGTTTTCTTCAATGTACTAGGATTTTTTTCTCGAAATTTTATCGTACATTTCGGTGACATGCGGTTTGTTCGGTTGATATATTTAACTACACCGAATGTTACCAATTGTTTACGAAATTCGGCACCAGCGCCTTCCAAATAAAATATCTTATTTGTCTTTTAAATTAAATTGTTTAATATCGTTTCACGCTGGTAAAGGGTTTTTTTTTTTGTTTTTTTTTTTTTTTTGAAAAACGCCTTAATAAAGTTTGCTCGCAGATTTCTTACAAAAAGTTGGCAATGGCTGAACAAAATCACCGGGGCAAAGGAAAAAACCAAACATTAACTTTATTCTTCAAATTCAAAAAGATCTTTTCACTTTCTATCTGTAGCTTTATTATGTGCTTGACGTGCCAATCACATTATTCCCGTGTAATGTGAATCGCCATTTTGTAACATTTTATTCTGCAAAGCGCATTTCTGTGTGTCCAGAACACATTTCCTCTTATTGGAACGGTGCCGTTAACTGTAGAACAGGCAATTTTAACTTTCCTTTCTTCTCTAGCCGATGACGCCGAGCCTGGGTCATACGGGCGACTTCGGTACTGAACCTGCTTACACTGATTGCGTAAAGTCTGGTAGGCCCACACTGATTCGCCTTCCATACATTCCAAGCTAATAATCTTTACCGTTTGATTTCTTTACATTTTAGATAATGAGAGTGTTATACGGCATCACAAAAGCATACGGTTTTCAAGAGATACGTAATAGTACTTATCTGGTCCATTTAGCATTGATACTGTCGGAGGCTGACGACGCGGTAATTGTATTAGTCTCATAAGATAGCTTTTGTCAGATTTTCCATGTAGTAAAGAAACGAGGTTGACTTGGAAATTTATTTGATAACTCGCTGTCTCCAGTGCGGTCAATACTCCCCCTCCTTCGTAGTAGAAGTGTTTTTCTTTCTAAAATAAATGTATGATTTCTCTCGAAATACGATCATAAACCTCTCGGAGGTTATTTGTACCGAATTTCGATCTATCATACGATATCGAATTCAGAAGAAGACATACACAGTTTTGATTCGAAACTACACTTTCAGTCTGCAGCGGTGCCAACAACGGAATGCTTTATTATTGTATGGAATAATAGAGTCAATAAACACACGACTTATGTAGTACGATTGAGGGAACACATTGCATTTAGTGAACTCTGCAGGTGAAAGTAGTACGGTGTGGGAAAGGTGGGAAATATAATCAGCATTAATAAAATTTTCAATTTCATCGATTTCAACGCTAATATTTTAACGATACACAATTGGACATATTATAAAATTAAACTTTTTTTTTTTTTAAACTTTGACATTTCTGTTATAAAATTTAAATTGGATTTTTTTTGTTTTCGGCATTGACACAGTAACGAAGGAAGCTCACTCATATTATTATCCGATTGGAAATAGAGGCGATAAAGGAATCTAATCAGAGGGGGAATTAGAGGTGAGAATTCTGTGCGTGTGGATAGTGTTGCTTTCTTGCGTTCATCTGAATCGGGTAAGATCTTTCCATTTAAAATAATTCCGATAACTAGTTCTTTCTGGTATTAATCGGCGTTTATATTTATTATCTCTGCTACCTTTTTGTTATCAGCGATTTTATCTTTCTTTTGATTTTGTGCAATTATTTCTACTATTTTTTTTTTATTTTTTCCCCATTTTCTTGCAATTCTAGCTCACCGAAGTAGCTAGTACTTTAATGAGTGCTACAAAGGGGGGTCCCCAGGGGCCCTCGCCGTTAATAATAAACCAACTAAAGCCTCCTCGACGCGTGAGAATAGTTTACCGTTCGTTGTTGTTAATGACAACAACAACAAACGCAAAACTTTAGAACCGTTATCTCCGTTATCAGCTGTACCTGAGAAAGAAATTAAACTAATAGCATCTAACGAGTCTAATTTAACCAATACTTCTTCAGAAAACATTTCGATTAATTTATTTCTTTCGAACCGTGAAGGTCCGTTCTACGTATGGGCAAAAACATTACAGCTTTACATCCTTTAGACATTGCTAAACGAACTTCTACAAACATCGATGGAATTAAAGAATTTACTTCAGCCGGTAGAAATAGGCTTAGACTAGAATTTAGTTCTTTATTATCCGCAAACCTCTTTTCTCCTATCGCCGTTACTTCAAGAAAATAACCTTCGGGGTTACATACCGAACAATTTAACACATCGATTCGGAGTAATTAGAAATATCGACACAAATATGACGGATGAAGACATTATTGAAGGATTGGAATCTTCTTGCACTATTAACGGCATTAAACGTATTAGAAAAAAAGTTTCTGATCAGTTAATTCCTTTGCCCTTAATTGAAATCAAATTTCAAGGTTCTGATTTACCTGTATACGTATATAAAATGAAATTTAATGTTGAACCGTGTATCCGGAGGTCCATGTTATGTTACAATTGTCTTCGCTATGGACACTCTAAAAACATATGCAAAAGTAAAGTTAGGCATTTGCTAGATGCACTGAAAATCACGATACCAACCTTTGGCCCAGCTAATGCTTCATTTGCTATTTGTGTTTCATGTCACGGAGACAATTTAGCAACTGGCCGCTCCTGTCCCGAATATTCTAATCAACAACACATCAAAAAAATTATCGCTCATGAAAATGTATCCTACAGAGAGGCGATAGAAATCAAAAAATCCAAAACCGTTACAAAAGCCCAAAGTTACAGTTCGACAATCACTGATAACTTTCCAACTCTTATTCATCCGACTTATAATCCTAACACACGGAATGTGTACCTCGTATCACGCAAATTAAAACATGTACCTACATCTAAACCTCCATTTCCGTATATTAAAGCTGCTCATCCTTTCAGTAGAGTTTTCTTCCCAACCTATTCGTCAGGATTCTAGTAATTAAAGCGTCTCTTCATCTAAAATAAAATTTGCGATACGGGTTCTCCTATGAGCAATCAAAGCAATATTTACAAGTCACATTCCGATCTGTTGTCTAATATTCATTCCAGTCTATCCGTCCTTCTACATGAAGAAAATATTATTATCTCCAATCCCTCCGAAATAAACTCGTGTATTGGATCTTCTCCTTTCACATCTTAGAAAAGTAACTAAACCCTTTGGTGATTATCAACAGACCACTGCGGATTCTCCTCTTCCTGCGGACTCAACAGTCGTATAACGCCTTCATTACCGAATATCTTAACGTATTCAAATAAAAAAAAAACATCCAAAAAATCGACAACTCACATTTGTGTTTATTCGCACGCGCACGATATGTATAAGTAATAATATGAATAAAGTAAACGGCCATAAATTAAAAAAAAATAATATTTAATAAGAAGTGTAAATAAAAAATTAAGAAAGGGATTTCTCCCAATTTCACGAGCGCGCAATAAATACACGCGCGTTTGGGAATTTCACATTTCATTAAAAATTCTCTTTCTAATTATATATGTAGTAAATAACTAGGAGAATGATTATTTTCGATCAACACATCACTTTAAAAAAAAAAAAAGATACTGTTGTTATACCGGTAATACCTTTGTCTTTATTTTTCTTTTATTCGTTCTCTTATGGTTAAGGTCCTCGGCTACTAGACCAGAGGTGTCATGGGTTATCAAGACTTATCTCGTTCCGGATCCAAATCTCTCACCTAGCCTCAAACAATTGGGTACCAGAGAAATCTAGAAAAATAAAGACACGACCGACGGAAAGGAATTAGCCAGTGCTGTTGTATTTAGTCCATTGTGATCTTTAACTTCACGATATCTTATCAAGGATATATGAGATTTATTATATTTGCTGAATATTCTCTCATAGTACATACTGTTGCTTACATGCTAAAGGGTAGTTGTCGAGAATAGGGAGCTATAATATGATGTATTTTTAAATATGTATTTCTTAGAAGGCTATTTGTCGAATACGAAATAAAAGAACTTTATTCAAGGCGAATTTTATCGAGAATTGGAAGAAAAAGAATTTTCAGTGAAATTTCGACGTAGCGCTTCTATTCCATACTAGCATAATTAATAAGAAATATCTATATAGGACACTCAACTGAGTTGATGTAGTACACGCTAATCTGCTTACGTTGGATAGAAATATGGTTTACACCTTGCGTCGATTTTGCCGAATAGCTTTTTATAGAAAACTCGGAAATGAAGATTTTGTCCACCTATAGGACGATATGCGAATGATATTATATTTGAAGAATCAAATAACCAACTTCCGCTCTGATTCAGTCTACCTTATAAAATTAATCGTAAAGTTCGGCTCCTTACATGTTCCAGCGGAAAGAAACGACATATACTGGGTGTGTATATGGATACTTCAGATATGTATATATTCACAGGAGTATTTGTATCGCTGTCTAAGCTAAAAATGTACGATGTGTTTAGTTAGGTATGAAGGCCATAAAATAAAAAATAAAGAAAATATTAAAATGGAAATGTTTTTTTTCCTTCATGGATTCGTGTACAAGGACATTGGCTCAAGAATAAAGGAAAAAAGTCGAAAGAGACTCTTTACACGATCAGAGGTAGCCGACAAAAAAGAATTAAGAGCTTGGATAACAGAAAGAGAAGGAAGAGAGAGAATGATGAAACACTGTATAGAGTGAGAATACTGATTTGTCAAAGAGAGAAGTAGAAAGAAGCTTGTTCAGTTACAAGAGATGAACAACCGGACATTATGAGATCGGGATTACAAATAAACTGGATGTTGGAGGGATGCAATGGACAATAAGGAGACGGTACAGGAGAGTATTGGAAAAGCAAAGAAGGAAGCAAACTGAGTCCAAAATACAGACGGAAAATCGCAATAAGGTTGGGGCGACGCATAGAAGGGAAGTCAAGAAACCAGAGGAAGCGAGGAATCCAGGTTGGGAAATTAGGAAACGTAAACTGTCGTTGCGATAGCCTAGTTGGTAGAGCGCTTGACTTCCGAGATGGAGGTCACGGGTTTGATGGTCCCGAGCGACGACGAACTTAGTACAAGAATTAAATAAATAAATAATCGCTAATAATTTACGTGGAAGACAATGGCAACCACCACGTACAACATCATATGCGCGCTAGGTCAGTACACAGCAGACCCGCACGGGACTGCACTGGTAGCGCGATAACTATCAGTTCAGAATGTAGTCTTGCGTGTGTACACCTGCGTTGCATATAACAATTGCCTAGTACACTATGCCTGTGTCTGTACAGCGGAAATGTGCGAATAGGTAGTCGCCGACGCTCAGGAATTAAGTATGGCACTATACAGAATGTATAGAAGAGTTAAACCATAGTTTGGAATGAGCAGCTGCAGACAGAAAGGTAATATTGGAAGATAAGAAAACAGAAAGAAACCTACCAGAAGAGGAAGATAATCGAGCAAATGAGTCAACTGGCATGAGCAGGGATCCAAAAAAAAAATCCGTTTAGATAAAATGAGAAAGGAAAAGATCATGAATCAAGGAGCGAATAAGAAGAATAACGTAGTCGGTTGAGTGAGAAGGGAGAGGAGATGCGATAGTCTACAGCACGCTTTGAACATCCGACAGGATAAGGATGTTACGACAGACAGGTGAGGATCTGATATAAAAAGAAGGGTACGCAGAATGATAGAAGATTAAGCAAAAGGAGGGGGAAGTTTAAAGTGTACTCGATGTAAGTGAGAGAAGGACAGAAAAAAACTGCGCCAACACCATTTGGTTCCTCGAAGCCGTCAGTGGAGATCAAAAAAAATGGGTAGGGAAGGAAAAGCTTAGATTCAATAAAAATTCTGACCTAACAACATTATGAAAAACAGGTGTAGGAGAAACCGGAGAATAAAAACAGTTAATAGAATAAAGAGAAGAGGAAAAATTGAAGGAGAAGTATGAGAGTTTATCGTGAATGCAGATATACGAAGAAAACTGAACGAGACGGACAGCGGTATGAGATAGAGTAGGAGTTTTGTCGACAGAAAAGCGCCGCCAGTTGTAAATATTATTATCGTGTGAAGCAGACTGAATAAATAGTTTAATACTCCAAAACAAAACAGAAAACGGCATTATACGGCAAAAGACAAGCATAAGGAAGAAGAAGCGATAACAACAGTTTAAAAAAAAGTTAATAAAAACGATTAGAAATTTACTGTGTTTTATAGAACTGTAAAGGCGTTCTTCAAACCATCTCCTCTACTCCTTCTCATTCCTCTGACGGTATCATTCTCTCAATTCGATCTCTCGTCTCCACTTTGTTCTCATCCCGTTCCATCCTCATAAATTTTCTACGGGTTCCTAGCCATTCCAATATAGTGGGCAATGACTCAGCTGACTCTTTAGCTCAATCAGCCACCCGCAATGGTTCATTCTTCGACTCTTTCCCTTCTTCACACATTCTTTCTCCATTACGCTCTAATCATTCCAGACTTTGACTAGACACATGCATCCATCTTTAATCTCTAATTATTATTCATTACTACCGTCTTACTCGTTCCCTGTCTTAACTTCATTCTATATTCCTGTCTGTCGTCGCTCCACTGTTATTTCCTTAATTAGACTCAGGAGCAATCATTCTCTATTCCCTTCTTATCGCTTTGTCTTCTTCTCCTTTCTGTTTTCTTCATGCTTCTGAGCCTCCTTGTATCTATGATTTTCGAATGTTCTGCTCTGCTCAACGAACGCTCCCTTCTATACGCCTAATTTTCGGCCCTGGGTCTTCCTACTCCCTTTAACGGTACCTATATATCCTTTCCAAATCGTGCCTTCAGTTGTTCCGCTGCTGCTGTCCTTCGTGAGTTCCATTTCTGACTGCCTGGCTATTTAGTTCTATCTATCGAATTTTATCATGTTGTTGGGTCAAGACGCTATGGAAATATTTATCACGATCACCAACATGACTACTATGGGGAATCGTCCGAATCTTACTTTGTTTATTTCGTTTATTTACGTACCGTGCACTGCATATAGGCCGTAGGAACGATAGAAGTGTAAAGGTGCTTAAATCGTATAAGTCGGTGAGTTTAAGAAATATTATTAGGATGTAGGAAACTCCTTGCAGGAGTCGCAGAGGATACTTTGCAATGTAAGCGGTTAGTCGAGATTTTTTCTCCCCCTCATTCACGAAACGTCGGGTAGGGTACATTTATTTACTGAAATATTGATTTACTCGTATTATAATAACGGAATTAATGTAACCCATTTCCACAATTACGTATTTGGTATTATAATAATTTCCATTTTACAGTTTTTTACAATATATATATGTATGTACGCTATATTTTTACTGCTTAATTAATACTAAATTATTTTTTCGGAATTTTATTCCTTCAATCGCAAATTTGTTAAATTCATTAAAATAATTTTGTATAAGTTGTTTTATATTATAATTAGTGTGTGTTCCATACCCTTGACAGGGCGTTGGGATTGTGAAGTTAAGGTTCACAATGTACTAAGCCCAACGGCACTAATGAGAGTAGGGGGGCCAGTTCCTTTCTCTCGGCCGCCTTTACTTTCCCAGATTTCTCTGGTACCTAATTATTTCAGGCTGGGTAAGCTTGGGAGCGACTTGGATCCGGGACAAGACAAGTCTCGAACCCGTGACCTCCGATTTAAATTGCACCCTTGCAGTACTATATGAAAAACATCATCTCGAAAATTACATATTACACAGTTTTCAGAAATCTTAAATTTATATAAATATACCTTGTTTAAGGGTTAGTCGAGAATTGCTTTAGGAGAATAGTACCGCGGCGCCTCTTATAAGGAAGTGATTTATAGTATGATAGGAGTATTACAGTGTGAATAAATGGGAGCAGCTTGGTAGGAACTATGCGAAATTTTAGCGTGATCCAGACGTAGACAAGCGAGCACAATTTCTTTTTTTCCACTTTTTAAAGTGGAAGTATTGCAGCGAGATACGGAGTATGACACGCAGCTGAAATTAAACTAGTAATCGGTGATCAGTTGGATCGTATCTGATGCTAAATAATGAAATATTATTGCAACTTATCTTTGCTACGCATTTTTGTTGTAATAATTTCTTCATTTTGTCAGTGGATATTTACGAACGGTACTTTTTTAAAATTAAACCTCACTATTCACTACTAACGGTGCATGTTCGTGTGTAACTATACGTATTTTTGTATTTAATTTAACGAATTAATTTCATTGCCCTCGATGCAGTTCGTTGTTCTTTTTGCGCTGCTCATGAATACGCTGAAAATTAAAAATGGCGTTTTAATTTAATATAAATTATTTTCGATTTACGAGTTTATTTATTAATCGAAATAGAAATCGGTCAATGAAAGAGCACGCACTGATCCCATTTTCTTTACGAGTCCTTAATTAAGAGCATTTTAGGGACGATTTCGTGTGGAATATCTTCGCTTCGAAACTATTTTTCCAAAGCCTGCTACCGGCGTAGTTTATTTCGAAATTCAGACGTAGTGAGGCGTGAGTGCAAGTTACAATGCAGACGTGTATACGCATGGTTTTGCGTTTGCCAGGGCGTTTTGTTTACTATTGCAGGCATACAACGCGCCGGATTATAATTTCATACAGGAAGGCGGAAGAGGAAAGTATAGTGAAAAGTTTTAAAGGGTCAATGACCCTGCTCCGTTATTAAAATAAAGGCAGTCGGATCGAGTTCACCTATTATTTAACGTGCTTACGTGTCTATGTCAAATATATACATACTTTCTCTTCCTCGGAAGTAAAATCGGTCAAAGACGATTAATTTATTTACCGCGCGCATTCTTTCGAATACACAGAACTTTTAACCACATCTGCTCGTTAGAATTATACATAATAAAAAAATTAAATACGCCAATAACAAATGATAAATAAATGTATAAAAAGCGTATCAATTTAGTAACGTTTTTAGTTCAGTCGACAATAAAGGTAAAAAAAAACGAAAAACCAGAATACATAAACTGCGTGACAAGATCGAAATCTAAAGTGTCAAGTGATTTTAGATTTCTTTTCATATAGTTTGTTCTGTTTCTGTTTCTGTTTTTTTTTTTTTTAAATATAAAATAATAATATTATTTTATATATTATCTTTTGGGCGCGCCAGTGGCTTTGGCCCAACAACTACAGAAATTAAGGAAAGGGTTAAATAGAGAGACGATTAGAAATAGAGCTTAGGAAAGATTGAAGTGCACGGATTATATCTGGCGATTTTAGATTTCTTATCATACAGTTTGTTCTGTTTCTGCTGGAAGATGGGCTTTGCTTGAAAACATTATTGAATTGATATATTTTTTATATACATATATATTTTTTTGTCATTGCTGTACTATTTTTTCATACATATTTCAAGCATTTTTTTTCGTTTTTTTTTTTTTTTTAAAAATAGATAAGAGGTAATTTTAAAAACTTTGTAAAAAATATTTATTCCTTCTGTTTTATGAAGGTGTATTATGTTTTGCTTTTTTTTTATTTTTTTCTATTTTTATATCTAGATCCAAAGTGCTGTTTTTAGCTCCCAAGGCTATTACAGCGCGCGAATGTGCGGTCAATATTGATTAATTTGGTTGGTTACATAAATTGAGGAGGGTAGATGCCATTGCTGTCGATGAGTTAGCAAAGATACTAGTGTGCCATAAGACTCGGTGATCTGAAAAGTCTGGAAACATACATAGTTTATGGGATACGGTAGAAATACTGTTTGGAAGGCAGAATGGGCAGAATGTTGGGGGTAGAGCTCCACGAAATATAAAGCCGCGGAGCAGAGCTATATGGTCGCAGCCGGCTCAGAGCGCAAAACTCTGCACGGGAAGACATGTTTTCCCTTGGTCGCTACCGCTCAGTTGTGGCTTTAGTGAATCTTACAAAAGTTTGGCAGCAGACCGCCTATGTTCTTTCCATGCGGACGAGCATTTAGCCAAGAACAAAACCGAAAAATACGGTGTTGCGAAAACGTCTTCAGGCATGGGAGTATTGCTGATATATCGGTCGGTTCGTTTGCGTTGACATCGGCGTGGCTGGGCACCCATAACCACGCTGTCCTTGGACAGTCTATATAATATTTGGTGGCTTTGAATCACTACCGGATGCCGTTTAGTCCAAAGGTTTGATTTTTCAGCTAGAACGGCCCGATTAACAGTAGCGCTTTTTGAGCCGTAGGCTCCAGTGGAAGAGAAAGAAAGTACTGACAACAGAAGAATGTATATCGTAGAATAGATCTCCACGTGCACGAGCACAGAGAGCTGTCACTGAGCCTCACTATTTGTGATGCATCGTATGCCTCAAGTGCCTGACAGTGAATAATGATCCGCCGGTTCTGCATCTGTGTAGAATATTAAACAGTCTGGATATGTCTGTATTATAGCTCGTGTGCTACTTGCACGATATCAGGGTGCTGGTGTTTATTATATTATTTCATTAGGGAGAAATCCACACAGATAGCTAGGGTTACGATGGCGGTTTTGTTCGGGGAAATTAATTACGTCTATTCTCCGATCGGACAAGAGCTCTAGAATCTTAGGTAGAGTGGATCATTAGAGGAATTTCGGACGCCGATGAGGTTTTTTGTGTGACCCTACGGAGAGGCAGATTACATACGTGAAATGTTTCTCGGCAAAGCTCTCTGAAATATTCTAATGGGGAATACCCCCTAGAAGGGCGCATAGACTAGCGGACGTGGAAGACTTAGGTGCGCGCAAAATAGTGCGAAGGGCAGCTTGTGTACTGCATCAAGGGATTTCAACAAAGAACAGCTGGCTGACGAGTAGGCTTGTTGTAATCCGTAGTCGATTCTGGAGAGGACACCAAAGACTTGTAGATGGAAAGAAGAGTTTTAGGAGGGAAATTGTAATTTACATTTTTACCAAATACTTGAGGATTGATAAAAATTTGTAACGTTTAACTTTGAGGTTAACTAAATATAAGGGGACGTCAAGTTAGTTTCTTATCGAGCAGTAGGCCAAGGAATTTAGCAGTCGGCTGAAAGAGGATTGGAGAGGCGTGAATTTCAAAATTTTTTTTGTCGTCTGATAGTCGAAGAGTTAAATATTTCAGTAAATCAATGGTCTAAATAAATAGGATTGGAACTTTCCATCCCAGATAATACCTGTGAATTTAAAACGTTTATCTTCATATCTTTAATTTCTAAATGTTCCAGTCTCAATGTTATTATATATATATATATATTATAATTTTTTAATTTAATTAATTGTCAGAGGAGATATTTTGCAAATCGGTTGAAGTTCCGGAACAGCGTTCCTTGATATTATTAACTGTATTCTGAATGTGGGGACGGTGAGTATAGGGTGCTGTTTTTGTTGTTTCCTATTTATTTATTTTTATTTTTATTATTTTTTTCCTCGTCAGCTACTGCGAATAATAACTCAGCGTGATAGTTAATTATTTATGTCTTCTATGGCTAGCTTAGAATCGAGAGGACTTACATTATTGAACGATAATTTTTTGCGATAATTCACACAAAAGTGCACTCAGAACATAAACTGATTTCACTTACTCGCTTAATAGTGTCTGTAAGTTTTTTTTTTTTTTTGACAGAACTCTCAACGAAACGCGTTGATTTATTTGAAATGAAATATGAAGGAAAACATCAGCGGACATAGGCGCTTTTATTTTTGTCTTTTTTTTTTTTTCTCAGAGAGGGTCGTCAACCACAGTGAGAACTTTGCAAGCAAAGAATCAGAATGGAAGAGAGAGTTAGCTATAGGGGGGGAATTTTTTTCACAAACACTAATTTATTTTGCTAAAATCGCAAAAGCTTCTTAGCCTGGCCACCGCAACTAAAGCTATACTAAGAACGGCGATAGAGAAAAGCTCGATATAATGCAATAATACCAAAAAACAAATTGTACGAAAATGAAACAAGGATAAATAATTGCCGGCTTAAAGCAAGAGATCTTAAAAGCTGTAATGTGTGTACGAATCATAAAATAAGAAAAATAATTATTTGTGACTTTTTTTTTTTTTTTTTTTTAATAACCGGTTAAAAATTTAAGCACCAGAGTTGGTTTATTTTGAAAAATACCTGAATTCGTGTTTGTTAGATTGTTTCATTAGTGAAAAATGTATTTAATTTCAACGCAAAATTTAACCACTTCTAAAAGTTGCCTGTTGATGTATAAATCAATAAGAATTACCGGAGTAATAATAGAAAATTAGAAGGAGCACATAAAAAGATATATTAAAAGGCATACGCGAAAAAAATTTAAATTTTTTAAGCGGAATTTCGAATTTTTGACTTTAGTTGGATTCCTTCTTCAATGAATTTTTAGTGCCCAAAATTAATCTAAATGTAAAATCGCCGACTACGAAATACTCGCTGTTCTTTCAACTATGGCGTGCTTTTTACGTCCGTCCCGATTATGAGAATAAGGTATTTTTTTCAGTGTATTGTTAGATATTTGTAAATAAGTCGGCGGATTGTCCGGTACGTTTGCTTTTTTTTCGCCACTAGAAAGTAGGGGTATTTTATTTATTTATTTATTTATTTATTTATTTATTTATTTTTTTATGGACGCGTCAGCGGCATTGATCCAACTACAGGAAAAGCTAAGCTATACGGGCAGCAGAGCGAGCTAAAGAGTCAGCTGCGTAATTGTCGGTAATTCCATATTGACTGGGAATCCATAAAAAATCAATAAGAACAGAGCGGAATGACTACCTTTCTGCTAATTTTTTTACAACCTTTAAAACAGTTTTCAGACTATAGTGTAACTCCACGCATTATGTTACTCGAATGTAGACGTATTGTCTTTATAAGATGACGTATCTATGTCGCTGAAAATAATGAAAATATCAAAAACAACTAAAATCTTTTATCAACTTCTTTTTCAAGTCCGAGGACCAATCTCGGTCATAGGTGACCATCCATCGAAGCCTTCGACAATGTTTTAGAATATCTCTCGGTTACAGGTTAGCTGCTCGGTGTTCATTTCGGTTCAGATTTTGATTCCGTGCATTTACAATCGTCTTCTTCGTCCGACTTTTCTTATTTTTCTCAATAAGCTATTCTGCAGTAAGGAGAGCATCCCGCAGTCTACGAATCGGATGTCCGAAATACTTCAACTTCTTATCTTTTATGACGTTTATTAGTTCACGATTTTTATCATTTGCAGTTATCCATGGGATTTTTAGAATTCTCCGGTAGCACTCAAAAGCATCCAGTAGTTCAGAGTGTTCTTGTTTGAGACTACACGTAGCATTTAAAGATTCTAATTCTCAATTCTTTACTCTCTTAACTTGGGTCCCGAGGTACTTAAAGGATCGTAATAGTGGTAAAGATTGGGTTAATTGAATCTGTATGAAAAATTACCATAGTTTTAGTTTTTCTTGCATTCAGTGATATCTCTCCTATGCACAGTTGATATTTTCTACTCTACGAACGAATGAAGATCTTGTAAACTCCCTGCCACTAGTACTATATCATCAGCATTGACTTTCACTGCAGTAAATTCGATTTAGCATTATTTCCAAAGGCTTCCTTCAAGATCTGAGCAGTGTATAAGTGTTGAATAGAGTAGGGGACAGAATGCATCCTTGTCGAACTCTTCGTTTTATATGTATCGATGTACGTAAAGGTGCTTTTTTATTACGCGACAGTCAGCTAAATCTGAACCAATATTTTTTGTAGCATCTTGAAAAGTTCATTATGTCGAACTAAAGACTTTCTTAAAGTCAGTGAAATATAGATGGAGATATTGCATTTTCTAATATCTTCGAATTTATATTTTCATACAGAATATTGCTCCCCCTGCACCCGTTCTTTGCTCAAAACCTTAAATTTTCTTCGCTTCTCTTCAAAATTCTTCTTATGTATAATTCTCGGGAATAGTTTTAAAGCGTAACCTATGAGACTGATCAATTTGAATTTGTTACACTTTTTGGGATTACTTTGGATAAGCCCCTTTATTTCCTCTGAACGGTCTACTCTGTATTCTAGTCTTCTGCGCCTTGGCCTTCCTACTCCTTATAGTGTCCACTCCATTTTTGCATTCCCCTCTCTCAATATAGTTCCTTTGTTGGCCTTCTTTATCTCCTCAATTTCTAATCTTTTCCCCTTATATAATGTACAATTCCTTGCGTTGGGTAAGTTCCACTGTTGACGTGCCCAAAAAAAAAAAAAAAAAAAAAAAAAAAAATACTTTGGATAATATAATAAATCTTTACAATAGCCAATCATTTGATGTGAATCAACTTCGGTATATTAAAAAAATACCAACTAGAATTTTTGGGCCATTGTTACCAAGTGCAGTAGTTCAACAGGTGCTTCAATTGTAGCTTTATCTTAACAGAACTGAGAGCTTTTTCCCCACTTCCCTCGATGGTAATCAAGACATTCTATTTCTCCGATCAAACTTGAGCTCGGACGGATATCGTTAATAGTTTGACTTGGATAGAATTTCTACATTTTTCGAATATCGCCTCTATTTACTACCGGTCTCCCCACTTCATTGTCCACGGTAACCGGGGTCTTCTATATACTCTAGATACTTTTTTTATTCCTTTGTATGATGGCAGTTTGTTCTAAGATGTTGTTTCCTTTTCGTTTCCTAAACTTTCCTGTTCCGTATTTCTCACTGGAGCATTTCTGCCTATCTTCTACCGTCAATTAAATCTATTACTTCTTCAATAATCCAGCATCACTTCTTATCCTTTTTACGGTTTAAGTTGTCTCTCAAAATTGTTTCTCTAGCGGATATCGATACTTTCATCCTTTCTGAATTCTGGAGGCTTTTTTCCCCTAATACAAATGAAATTGATTTCTCACGTTTCGACTAGTAATTTCTTCACTTTTCAGCAATCTGCCGTAGTTGAGAAACTCTCTTGACTGGTTCAGAGTAATCAGAGTATTCTTCAATTTTACTGCCAACTTTATTACTAGAAGCTACCTGATTCGAATTTATATCCGCACTTGCGTAGGATTTTGCAGAAGCGATAGAGTTTCTCAGTCGTCTATTAACGAAGACATAATCAGTTTGGTTTCGCCTTACATTTTGTGAGGAATCATCTGGCGCTTTCTACATACATATAGTTCGCGTTTTGGATGAAGCAGATGTTTACAAAAATACGATCTTGTTCTTGACGGAATTCTACTAATCTTTGTCCTTCTTTCGTTACGCTTCTCAAATCCACAATTTCCCCGGTTACTTAGCACTACTGGATTCTTCAGCACTGAAATCATCGAATATTGACTTCATCATTTTATTTATAGATTTCGTTGTTGCTTTTGGCTTGTTAAAAACTTTCTATCTCTTCATCTTCACTATCAAGTGTGGATGCATAAATCTGGACTGACAGATACTGGGGGGGGGGGGCGCTGTTAAGTTATAGTAGAATAATTTTATCAGAAATCGGAGCTACAAATTTTACTACTTTCGTAATTTCTTTCTTTATTTACTATAGCTACAGTTAGAGCGGGAATCTAGTGTAATCTCTAATAATACGTTACATAATTATCGTACTTAGTTATACTAGTTGCCAGCCACCTCATTTCACTGGTACCTTGAATGTCAGTTTTTAATTTTGTTGCTTCCGTGGTAAGATTTTTCAATAAGATTCTCTCATTCCGAGTCCTAATTTTAATCTCCTTCTTATCTATAGAGAGTAAAAACCCTATACTTCCAATCGCTCTGACGAAGAAAAATGAGATAGAGGCTAAGTAAAAAAAATTTAACACATTTTAATGGGCTGGGGGATATACATATACGTTAAACTTCTAAATTACATTTGGCCCCACGTATCTTGCAATAATGCGAAGCAACTTATCAGCGGTAAACCGCCATTAGTGTTCCTCGTTTATTTCATTAATTAGGTTTAGGAGAAATAGAAATCTCTATTTAAAATTTACTATAATCTAGTAAAATTCATTTCTATAGACTCCAGACGATTTACATATTGCACAGCAGCACGTTTCATATCACGGGCCTTAAGAATATTAACGGTTTTGGATGATTAGACGTATCATGCTGGATAGACGATAAGTTTAGCGATAATCTTATATCGGAATCCCTGTTGAATATGCATGTTTTTGGCACAATCCTAGAACATAAGACTCCGTGTATATCCAAATGGCTTCAGTATTATTTGATAAATTACTCTCGCTTTCTCTTCAACGATAGGAGATCGGAGTGTTTTTTCCAAAGGATTCAGTGTGTAATTCTCGGTAATTTCAATTCCAGATGATTTGTTTTTTTGATACGGGCTTGGCACGTTAATTACATCTTTTTCCGGGTAATTATTTTCCCAGTTATTTGAACAGATTCACTGGATACATTTCTTAGCGTGAAGATGATCTGGTTACATTTGCTTTAATTTATTCTAATACGCCATTCTTTTAGCCGGGTTTCCGTTTTTGACATTGGGCTGCCGCAATTGTTTTCAAGCTACTGCATACTCTTTGTCTGCAGCTACAAGATGCCGCTTACAGTTGCTCCCTAGTGCAAAATCAGCAATATACCGCAAGCAAAGCACCGGATCTAGGACAATTGATTGCGGGACGTCAGCAGGTACAGACCTTAGATGATGAGAGTATTTTCGGTCAATTTCGATACTTTAAAATGATCAGTATCGACCCATCTCTCTTCTTCTTTTTATCGTTTAGTGTCATAATATGATATGAGTATATAAACAACGAATAATCCGATAATACAAATAATAAGATAAAATAATCAATACTTAATACGATCAATTGAAACAAAAAATAAAACAATAATTCGAATTTTAAATTTCTCAGCCAATTATAGCTTCGTTCTCGAATTCCTTAGTGTCACCTTGTCCAACTCCTCTTTTAGTGAAATTTTTCTGTCTTTCTTCCATAGATTTATCTTTATCGTTGTCGTCTGATTATACGAGGGTGGTTCAAATATAAACCGGAATTTTTAAATAAACGCGCGAAAAATTTATTGTGGAAAAAGTGGTTACACTGGCAGTTAGACCGGTTTGTTACGAAGCGTGTAGAGCAATTAGAACCGCGTAACCTGACTTTTTAGTGTAGTTAGAGCCATGAGTGAAAAAGAAGTACCAGTGTCCTCTGTTGCGCAACGCATCATTATTCGTTTTTTAGTCAAAGACGACGTAAAATCCGTGGAAATTTACCGAAAATTACGCGAACAGTTCGCGGATGAGTGTCTCTCCAAAACTGAAGTGTACGAGTGGTGTTCCGCGTTTCGAAAAGGACGTGAAGTGGTGTCAAACATACCACATGCGCGGCGCCCAAAAACCAGCATTACTGATGAACACGTCAAAGCCATCGCGAACAACTCATTTTGGCTGACCGACGCGTCCGTGTACGCGATATGACCGACGAATTGGGCATCAGCATAGGTAGTATTGAGACAATAATTCATGATCGGCTAGGTTATCGCAAAATTGCAGCCAGATGGGTGCCAAGACTTCTGAATTTTGAACAGAAATTCACTCGTTGGGAAGTTTGTACGCGTCTCCTGCAGCGGTATGAAGAGGAAGGAGAGAATTTATTGCTGCGAATATTCACCACGGACGAAACTTGGGTACACTACTATACGCCGGAGAGTAAACGTTCGTCTATGGAGTGGCGGAAGAAAAAAGAGGGAGCGCCAGTCAAAGCGAAGGTTACACAGTCAGCTGGGAAGGTGTTGTGTACCGTGTTTTGGGACATGAAGGGAGTGATCGCAGTCGATTTCCTAACTGAACAACGTACTGTGACGGCGCAGTATTACAGTAACCTCCTAAAAAACACAGTCAAACCGGCCTATCGAACAAAAAGGCGCGAAATTCCGATCCGTAGTGCGATACTGCTTCAAGACAACGCCAGGCCACATACCGCTCGGCTCACGATGGAGACATTGGCCGAATTGGGCTGGGAAACACTTGAACATCCTCCTTACAGTCCAGATTTGTCGCCGCCTTGTGATTATTATTTGTTTGGCCCGTTGAAAGAAGCACTTGGTGGACAACGTTTCGACAGCAACGATGAGGTGGAATCGTTCGTGCGCAAATGGCTATGTGACAAGCCGCGAGATTTTTACGAAAAAGGAATAAAAAAATTGCCGGAGAGGTGGGAAAAGTGCATAGCGTGTGAGGGGGGTTATCTCGAAAAATTGTAAAAAATATGAGCACTGTAAGTATAAAATAAAAATTTTTATGACGAAATTCCGGTTTATATTTGAACCACCCTCGTATATACTCTTCACTTATTTTTTACAGATAGGCAACTAGAGTACCGCCCAAAACCTCTGTTCGCGTACGGCGTATGTATAGATTTATGCTACATATATTCTTCGAGTTCTTGAATTCTAATTGTCAGTGAACGGGGTGTTACACATTGAACCGTGTGATCTAAACGGTTGATTATACAGTAAACCAAATCTTCTTCTTAAGACTGTCTTACTCAGTCTCTTATTGGCGATCACTATCATTACAGCGCTTTCTTCTCCGCTTTTCTAATTAATTTATTGAAATTCTTGAGTCCAGCAGTCCAGTCCTTAATATTGTCCAAACATTTTATTTTTCTTCTTCCTGACCCTATTTTACCTTTGAATTTTCGCTTCTATGACCAAACGTGACATACTTTTTTCCTCTAATTATGTGCCCAAAATATTCAATTTTGCGTAGGTTCAATTGTTTTACATAAGGCCCTTTCAGTGTTGGCTCGTTTCAATACTTCTTCGTTTGTCATCTTTGCTGTCCAAGGTATTTTCAACATTCTTCTAAGTGTCCACATTTTCAGTATCCAGATTGCATTTTGGATTTTTCCAGCAGCATATAACGTTCTCACATTCTACGTTCCTATTCTAAGTTGAGTAGACCAATTGCGTTATTCTATTTGTTACTGTTCGCCTTTCTTCATACATTTGAGATTTCGCGTCTTGAGATCACGTAACTCTGACTTCCGTCCGTGTTTCGACAATCGCATTTTCTCTAAAATATTCCTAGATTTACCACATTTATTTGCCGTGAAAGGTTACTTGTAGAACAGTTTTACAACCGTCATAATAATTACTACGCAAAATTACACTGATTTTTAAGTAATAAAAGTAAGTGTTATTACATCTCATAAATATATATATATATATATAATTTTATCGATGAAAAATTATTGAAAAAGAAAAAATAATTTTAAAGCCAAAAAAATAAACTAGCAATTGAAAGACGCGGGTAATTTTTAATTTGGTTTCATTTGAAGGTTTTCCCCCTACTGCTGAGACCTGAATGAAATCCTCATTTGACGCGGAAAATGTAGTTTCGATTGTGTTTATTCGAGTGGATATTAAATTATAATACGGTTCGGCACCTTGATAGAGCTGACTCGTTTAAACGCTAAGATTAATCGGTATTTTCTCTGTCTAAATAGTTAGCGCGATGCTCTTCCTTACGATGTACTTGCAAACCGCTAAATTTTCTTACGACCCACTTCTTCTTATCGATTGCTGTTACTTCCACTAAACTGTTCTTTACGTCGGTTCCTTTGCGAAGACTCTTTCTTCGCGAAAACTTTTCGGAATCTATTACTCTTTTCTTCCATACCGACGGTATTCAGACCGTATTTAATTCTTCAAAAGTATGTTTAACTTGGTTCAACTTTTCAATCAATACATTTTTTAAAAAAAGGTAAAACGTTTGTAACAATATTTTCACAATTGATTATTCTTTTATCTCACAATGCACCCTCAACTGTAAAGAAAGTATGTCTATCTTTTTTTCATTTAATTTTCATTTAATTTAAACAAAATAATAATTCTAATAAATTCTCTTCGAATTGCGTTTTCAGTCAAATTATCGCCTATATTTGTTAATAATATTTCAATGTATGAAAGTAATTAAATATTGTTTTTTTTTAAAAAATATATTTATTTAATATGAGCAATAATAAAATACATATTTATATATATATATATATATATATATATATATATGTATATATTATTTAACCGGTTTTCGGAGATGACTCAGATGATTTTGATCAAATTCACGAGTTATGAGTTTTTTTTGGGGCTGTAAAGCAAAATTGGCCAAGGTCTCCTATCTTCGAGAAAATTTTATTAAATGAAAAAAAATTTTAAAAGGGACGCAACCGGAACTTTTTTCTTACTCTAGGGTAATATTATTTGTAATACTCATTTTCAACTCAGAAGTATTATCAAAAAGTGAAAGCAAATAATGACTGTAAAAAAGTATGGAATGTAATTAATAATATTGTTAATAACAAAAAAAAACAAAAAAAAACAAAACAACAATTGATGATTTCATTATAAAAAACATTTTGGAAATACTGCAATAATAGCTGAACAATTTAGTGAATACTTTATATGTTGAACAACATAAACACACAAATGCCACTCTCAGTTACTGAATATTAACTTCGATAATTTTATTTTGTCTTCTTTTTTCATTCACCCCGCAAATAAATCCTAAATAGAATCAATAATTAATAATCTCTAAAAATTCATAAAGCACCTGGATGGGACGAAATTAGTGTTAAAGATTTTAAACAAAATCCAAATATATTTATTCCCATTTTGACGAACATGGTCATCAACTATTGTATGAAGGAAGCTAACA
The DNA here is from genome assembly GCA_039619475.1 of Icerya purchasi. NCBI lineage: Eukaryota > Metazoa > Arthropoda > Insecta > Hemiptera > Monophlebidae > Icerya > Icerya purchasi. The sequence goes on along the minus strand of CM077115.1, from coordinate 526,647,876 downwards.
CTCCTGATGGACCGAAAAGAGACGTTCCCGGACCGTTATATAAAAAAGGACCGCAAATTCAATTTGAAAATTATCGTCTAATAACAATTATACCTGTAATAGCTAAAATATTAGAACACTACACATTGATAAACATTTAAGAAATTATCTGGAAAAACAACTTACTCTATGAAAATCAACACGGTTTTAGAGAAAAAAGATCTACGATGACATTACTAAGATCGATTGTAAATAAGATAAATACGGGACCATCGACGAGGAGTCAATTCATAATTACCTTTATAGACCTAGCTAAAGCGTTTGACACTTAGTTGACCATAAATTACTGATTAAGGACTTGGAAAATTTGGGCATTACAAATACTCAACTAAAGTAGTTTAAGAATTACATAAAAAATCGGAAAAGTATAGTAAAAATCGCAGGGAATAGAAGTAATGAAAAAACAATTCAATACAGGGTAGCTCAGAGCACTACATTGGTGGCCCCTATTCTCTTATTAATTTACACTAACTCGTTACATAAGCATATTAAAAATGCAAATGTGTTTGCCGATGATGATTAGAGCACAAGAATTTAGAGATGGCGGAAAGATTATTACAAGAGGATATGGATAATATTAGTAAATAGGCACATGATAGGAGGTTATGTATTAATATAAATATAAATATAAATTACTGCACATTCGGAACAGTACCAAACATATGATATGCAATAATTACCCTCCATAATAATGATTGCATACATGAACTTCATACAGATAACAATACACACTCATTTGTGTTGTTGTCCACCGCTGGAGAATGTAGACAATTTTAAATATCTAGGAATATATATATATTTATATATATATCGATAAATCCTTGAACTGGAAAAAACACATTCAAAGTTTAAATTCGAAAATAAGACAGTCATTTCCAGCTTTATATAAAATAAAACTGGTTCTAGCATATCGCACATTTCGTATATACTTTAATTTAATAATAATGTCTATCATCCTTGTTTCGCTGTATCTGACCAACATACAAATACCTGTTAATGGTTACGGTCTTACCACGGAATACCTCGTATATAAGGATCTCAACAATTGCGTCACCATAACCTTCGGAGACGGCGATGTAATGCACCTATGCAAGAGCCAGAGCATCCTGAAGACCGACAAGGAGATCCCCTGCGAAACCGTATTGTATCTGTCCCGCTTAGCAAAGTTTCCCGATGATTGTAAAATCACCACCGCCTCACTCAGAGGCAACACGTTCAAGAAGCTTACTAACAGTTCGTCGTATCAAATTTCATAGTGTTCGCTGCCTATTGTGACTTGAGAACGGGTATAGAAGAATATCGACTTCAGGACTCTGGAATCATATCGCTTGACAACGACTGTCACGCATCCGAGCCGTCGATTTCTCTAAATGGGCGATCAAAAATGAATGCTAGCTTCAATCGCGTACTGTCGATGGTAGATCTTGACACAGCTAAATGCTGTCAGGAACCCCAGGCTCACCGGAGACCTAGCACCCACAAACTTGGAGACCCCACCTTCGATAACTTTGACACCGTTAACGAAGAGTTCGCTACCGTTCTTAACGCATTGAATGCTAACTAGTCAGAAATCATTCAACCCAGAATATCTAGTCTCGTTCAAGCCTTCACTGTAGCAGTTACCACCGTCGTGATCTTATCAGTTCTGTATTCAGCGCACAAAATTTATTGCAGGAGATACCACCAAAAATTGATCAAAAAACCTCCTCCGCACACCAGTACCGAGCGTGCTTTCTGCTATCCTAAATCGTGCTTATATGTGGCTACGCAATTTTTACGCCAGAGGTCATCAGGAAAAGTGTCCTGTCATGAAATTTTTCCCCAAAAAATTTCACAATTTTTCGGACGGCGTAGTCAGTGAAAAAGTTTACTCTTCTATAAGAATTATAGAAGAATTAGACTTGCGGGTGAAGGGGGTTTGCCCCTGTTCCAAGTCCTGAAGGACCGAGTTTTATATATATAGTATGTATACACACACACCCATACCCACGCACACAAATATACACATTTATATATACATATATAGTATATAACTCGACCATTTTGGCCTCGCAAGAGGCTGTACCCCCTGATCCTTAATGCTTACATTTTTGTCTCTTTCTCTTCTATACATTGTATAAAATGATCAAAATGTACAACGTAATTCTAAGTCGGTCTATATGAATATAATAACATAATCAGAAAAATCTTATAAAATATAACAAACGTCACATAAAATTGGGATATTTTCCGTTACATAAAATTAGGACACTTTTTTGAGACATTTTTTCTAATGGGGATGGCCTAAGAATTACGTTGTAATTTATATATATATATATATATACATTCATTTACTTATACAATATACATATACATATATATATGTATGTTTACAGAAGTCGTTTTTTTTTTTAAATCGTTCTATATTGAAATATTTTTGTTCCATTTTCTGCGAATACAAGCGATGAAAAATTCTAACATCTTCATTTAACAGAATAATAATAATAATTTAAATAAATTGATAATAACCTTATAAGTAAAGCTAAATTATACGTCTGCAGTAGTTAGAGGCTATGGTGATATCCCCGAAGTCGTTTAACAAACCACATATTCCCGTTTCATTAATTATTTCATTATTCGCAACATCCCTCTAAGAGCAGATATTTTTCACAATTGAGTATCACACTAGACCAGAAAACGTCCTCTTTATTTGGATTTTGGTTGAATATCAAACAAAGTAGTACTATTGATAATATTTCATCTTAGCATTTGATTATCGATGTCACATTACATCGAGTATGCTTATTTTTTTTAATTTTTCGATCGTTCGAATCAGTGTGATACTAAAATTAATTAAGGGCCAAAGAAATAAGCGCTTCTGCATACATTTTTCTTTATTGCTGTGGGGATACCGAAGTAGCCGCTAAAATATTACGAAGTTTGGAACATACTTTATATTTTTTTACGACATAAGTGCATGTGATCATCAGTACTGGCTTCTCAAGTATCTTTGTACTTTGACTGTCGCAACCGATATGGAAAACTACGTACTTTTTAAAAATCATTTGATTTATCACCTAACTTATTCTTCGGTCATTGCTTGAATATTGGCTTTCCAATTAAGTCGAATTACCGAAATTCGAGTTTTCAACCGGATTACTGTGGTTAAAAATTTATTTATTCCGGATACGATATGTACGGTTCTAAGTATATTTTGGATTTGTTTTTTTTTTTCAATAATTTTAAATTAAACATATCTATTCTTTTTTCATAATAAAAATGGAAAGGCTTCTACGCTATAGTAACATCTTTATTTGTCTACGTCACTGGTACTGCTTTAATTATATTAGTGTAATCCAGGAGAAAGATGTCTTAACTTGAGCCATTGGTTTAAAGAAGGAAATATTGGAGTCAATAACTTCTAAAATCGGTGCAAGTTGAATTGTTTTTTTTTTTTTTTATCTCTTTGCGATCAGCCGGTATTGGCGACGATGACAGGGCAAAACTGTAGTTTATGTCAGGGATTTTCGACGCTTTTTGGCTTTGCATTTCAAAAAATCAAAAACCGGCACTTTTAAAAAGCGAAACAGAAAATTTCCAACTTGGACAGCTTGACTCCGCTGCAACGTTCAGTTATTGTCTTCTCTTTAAATTATACACCCGATGTTGCGCCGCACCATCCGGGAACACTTTAAATAAATTGCGAAGCGTTTCGCTCGATATTTAAATTCTCCCTCCTTCAGGGTCTGCATAAAATTCTATTCTCTTTTCTATCCTACTTCTGTCATATTCCAGTCAATGTTCAACCTCGGCTAACTTTGAGCACATCTGTTGTATCGCCTCTCAACTTGAATTTATATAATTTTCCAATATTCTGCCATATTACTTTGCATCTTTTAAATATAAATCCAACCAGTTCCTGAATTTTCATTATTTGTTTCCAACCGAACTGTTTGCTGCACATTATTGAACTGCCCCAGTGTACATAATCATGCGGTCTTCCTTTTTCCACGCTGCCGTCGAAAATGTTTTTCACTAAAAAATTTTCAGTAAAATAAGTTCTAAAGCAGAGCAATCAAACTTTTTTTGATTTCCATAACTTTTGCATTATATGTACACTGAAACAAACGCGGCAACAATGAGTAAGAAACTGTCCATCACTATTGGAAATGTTTACAGAATTGAAAAATAAACATTGAGTAGTTTGCTAGAAATAATTGGTCTTGCAGTACTGATGTGATAGATTCGGGTATTCATATTTTAATAACATCCCCTTTTTTCACAAGACCGGCAGTAGGTAATAAATAGAACAGTTGCATGTTTAGGTGTGTGCGTCCACATGAATGATTAGACTTTTGCAGCCTAGAATAGAGTACCCTTAGAAACAAATTTGAACGCTCACAAATAAATTTTGAAAATACACGCAGTCACCAGATCTGAAGGAAGTATTGGGTTAGTTTTGGGGACTAAATAGGAAATTTAGATTGAATTTTGAAAATGAATGATGGGATTTGAAATGGAACACCAAGGATAATTTTACTTTGCAGTACTGGCACACAGTTCTTGGATTGTGACGTTCGGCGTCTAGCTGCCTTATTTATTGACTACTACCAGTAGTGCAAATAAACACTTTTTAAATCCTTATATATATATATATATATAAATCCCGTGTCGCAAATGTTTGGTCGAAGTAATCTCCGAAACTACCCAATCGATCTTGATGAAATTTTCACACTACGTGTGATTTAGTCTAGCTTAAAAGATAGGATAGTTTTTATCTTGATTGATGACCTCAATATTTTTTTATTGCAAATTAAATGGTTCATTTGGATAAAAAGTTGTAATTAATTAGAATGAAATTTTGCACACTAGGGGTATTTTGCGCCAATAAATCGATCTGTTAAGGTATAATCCATGAAAAAATTCGGTTTCGCAAGTTTTAAATGAATTTTAATATTTTCAAAATGATACGAATCAGGGTTGGTGGCGCGATCTTTCGACGACGATCTAATAGATAATTTGTTCTGCCCTTAGTATTATTTTCTGATTTTCGAACGTTGTCGATTATCAGCTCTGGTAGTGTTTTTGTGTCTGGTAGGGCAAAGCAATGAAACATGTGGTCGGCAAAACATGCGAGCGGGTAGTTCCAGATACCTGCAAACGGCGAGAAACGAATGGGCAAAAAAAAAGCCATCGGTCTTGGCTCTCATCAGCGGGCGGTCACATAATGGCGGTTCGAAAATCATACGCTACGTATGCAGTAAAAATATATATATATATATATATAACAAAAAACAAAAACATAAACGAATCGAAAATTAACAAATAGTTCATTTTTTTATTATGTTTTTTGTATTAATTTTATATTTCAGTAAGAAAAAAAAACGGCATTTTAATAGCTACTAAACAAAAAAAGAAAAAGAAAATCGGTTAATAAACAAAGAAGGAATTTGCCTATTTATATGCAGATATTAAGTGTTTTGCGTATTCATACATTTGTTCGTAAAAATGAATTATTGAGAATATATTGTGCACATTTAAAAAAACCTCTATACCCTTATTACATTTTATAGTGATTTAGTCGGAAATTTTTTCAAATTGGTTGGAAAACAGCTGATCACAGGTAAAATTACAAGAAGATTTTTATTTATTTTTATAGCGAATATAATGTTTTTAATATAAAATGTATAGAAATATATTCATAACAATCAACGTGCGTAGTCATTGAAAACATTTTTCAACCATCCGGAAAGCGAATTCGAAGGACCTCTACATTTTTGTTGCATTCAGTATTGAAAAACAAAGTTGTATGGAAAGAGGCTTTAAATTCATAAATGTGAACTCATAAATTAGTTATAAAATATTTTATGTTTTGTAAATATGATTTGGATGAAATTTTGTTATTTAAATAAGGTTATGCTTTTTACGTTTACCTATATAGTTGTATTTCTTTTTTTTTTTATTTTTCATTTTTTTCCCCCATACGTGCTTACATCTAACTTTTGTAAATTGTAGCGGACCACATGTACTGTCCTTAAATGGTCGTAACGCTAAACTAAATATATAATAAAAAGATGTAGAACAATGTAGGCGAATGATTGTTTAGCGAGTATGGTGCAAACCGGTCTGCATTTCTCTTAAACACGGTTCACCCTAAATCGGGAAAAAGAAGAGAAAATAATAAACGACCCGACTTCACGAGTACCGCGAGAACTATAAAAAAAAAATGAAACATTCACACATCTCGTCAATCAGGTATCGAAAGAAAATTGAGGAGCCCAAAGAGATTGTCCCAACAATTCGACATTTATAACAACTGAAAGGTCTTTGATGCGAAAAATTAGCTACCGACAAGGAATCGAAAGATCGACCGCAAACATTACAATAAGCGCATCAACCATTTTTTGCATGTATTTCGTGTTCCGAGTTATTCAGATCTATTCCTATTTTCGTTTCGGTAAATGTGCTTCATCCGTAAGTTACTCGCATATTATCCATGTGTATTCGTTTTTAAAGTGTGTTCGGTATTTTCGCAGCTTTTGGTAATATTGTATGAATATATTCACATTTATGCGGTGAATGCCAATTTTATATTTCAGTTGTAAAAATATTGCGATTTATTATAATATCTTAGCAAGAAAAAAAGATTTGAAAATGTTGTAAAAAGGCTATATATAAAAAGATGTGTCTATCACTTCAACCGCTAAATTCTCATAAAAAACACATAGAAATATATTCATAAAAATCAACGTGTGCGGTCATTGAAAACATTTTCCAACTATCCGGAAAGTGAATTCGAAGGCTCAATCGTTTGTGTTTTTAGATTGGATAAAACGTTTTTATCTTTATTAGTAAACATTAGTTTGACTGTATTGAATGGATTAGTATAATTTTAATTCAACGTATTACAACTGAGCCATAGCAACGCGTGGCCGGGTCTGCTATCTATATATATATATATATATATATATATATATATATATATATATATAACCAAGTCGGATTACTTACACCATTTATAACTCAAGAACGGCTGGACCGATTTTTATGATCTTTGATTTGTTGGATTTGTCTCCGCCCCGAATAGCAGAATACGAAATTAAAAAAAAAATTATGGACAAAATTCATTTTTATTGCTGTTTTTGGCTCAAAAAGGTGTTTAAATAATTTTTAACCATAATTTTTGAATTTTATGAAAGGACTGCAGTGTTTTGTTTTATATTTTGAATTTCGCTTTTAAAAGGTTATCTGGTGATGAGTTATGAATTTTTTAAGGGTGATTTTTGAGGTCGTTCTAAATTCAATATAATATATTCTAGATGGTTTCTTGCCGCCCAGGGTAATCGCTCAGCTTAAAGTTGTAAATTGTCATGGATAAAAGTTTAATTGTAATTTATGATCCGATTACGATAAGTCAAACCGTTTCCGAGCTCTATTGTATAATTGAATATTTTTGTCGTTTCTGAACCATTTTATTCGGATTATTCCGTACATTATATGCGTACGAAATCCTAAAATGGGTATAAATTTACTTTAAGAAATTAAATTACTTTAGAAACACGTTTTTTCGTGTATACCTCATCATCAGGCACAGAGTACACACTTTATTAAAAAGTATATAAATTGAGTGTGTACTTTGTGTTATTGGCTGATGTTCTAGCCCGAAAAAGCATGTTACCAAAGTAAATTACCACATTAATTTTTCAAAGTAAATTTATAGTGATTTTTTTTATTAAGGGAAATCTTGCTGCCACGTGAATTACAATTTCAGTGTAATTAAAATACTTTTCATTTTGATTTTTGTACATGTATTGAACTTAATTCATTTTGAGTATTAATTGTTGATAAGTTAACACAACATTTTTTGGTTTTGGGGTGCTACGAAGTTCGCCGGGTCAGCTAGTATATATATATATATATATATATATATATATATATAATTCGGCCGATCGGTACTCGGAAGGGGGCAAGCCCCTTCACCCCTCAGGTCTGATTCTTCTATAATTCTTATAGAAGAGTAAACTTTTTCATTGGCTACGCTGTTCGACAGAAAAAAATCTTTCAGTTCCAATTTTCACCACCAGGGGATGTATGAACGCTAATATCGTATTAAAACCATTTTATCAGTTTTCGTGACAGGACACTTTTCCTGATGAGTTCTAATTTTCACCAGCACGGGATGTAGGAGCGCTAATATCGCATTAAAGTCTTAAATATGGGACAAATTTCGTAACAGAACACTGACTCCTGGCGTAAAAATGGCATAGCCATTAATATTATAAACTCAGCCTTCCGTGCCTCGAAAGGGACTCCGTCCCTTGACCGCGGCTGAAGACACTCCCCCGACCGCATCTCTGTCACTTCTGTACTTCGTATAGACTGAGGCAAATTGACAACGTCATTCTTAGCTTGACACCCAACAACTTTATCTTCTTAAAATATACATGTAATGTTTTGGGACAAAAAAAAACTGATGGGGGTCGGCCTGAAAATGATGTTGTCATTAATTTAAAATTGCGCCTTTCGGACCTCGCTAAGGGGCAAGCCCCGTTGGCTATAATCTTTTTTCTTAAATTCTTTTAGAAAATCGTTTTCAATCGACTACGTCATTCTTTTCCGTCTTTTATTATATATATATATAAAAAAAAAGAAATTAGCAAACATCTCGACTCTCGTCGACAAGAGTCTAAGGTGATACGTTTCAATTTGGTTCATTTGAACTATCAGATCACGTAATTATTGCAAATTATTAATACTTTACCTTAAGTTGTTTAAGTATCGTAGTAGTGTTAGCTAAATGGATGAAAAAAAAAAAGAAAAACTATAGCACAGCTCAACTATCAGAATATATCATTGAAGTGTAATGGTAACTTCATGTTCGCTTATATGTGCGGTAAAAGTTTGTTCGAGGTTAAAATATAACCGCGTTTCGTTAGATAAAAGATATTTTTGAAGTTCTCTCATTGAGTCAAGTGTATGTTTCTAAATGTGCTGCATCACCGTAAGTCACATAGTATGTATTAAACCTTCAGTAAATTCTAAACAACATGAATGGTTGTGGCGCGATGTCAGCCACACCAGTAATCGACTAATAATAATTCGAAATACTCTTTACGAAGGATATTCTTTCAGCAGTCACAATAAAGGGATGAACTCATCGCTCAAAGATCACTAATTATTTCTTTAACGGTGCTTCAAAAGGATATATTAATACTGACGACGCGGTAAATACAGGCTTGATCGACCCAATTATCCTGTCCTTTCCTTCTCCACTAGTTATTCCTGCTATTTGTTCCTTTTTAGTAAAGATTTTTGATCGGATTATAATATAATCGACTTCTTTCCTTACTATTCGTTTCTGGGTAAAGGTTTTTCGTTGAGGAGCCAAAAAAAAAAAATAAAAAAAAAATACCCAATATCGGTGAAACAATAATAATAATAATAGATTCTTCCTGACAAATCCTAATAAAAATAAATTCAAATAAAATGATGATCACGTTCCACCATAGTCGTTAAATGTGGTGCTATTCTGAATTAAATAGTACACCACTCCTATGAATAAGCGCTAAACATGTAACGGTTCTCTTTCACCCAATATTTTCTACCACATTACAACAGGCGTATTCAACAACATCCATAATAATATCCAAATTTCATTATGAAACGATGTATAAACGATTCTTCAAGCGCATTAATGATATCATGTGCATCATTACGATAGAGCGTTTGAGAAAGTTGGCAAACATTTTGTAATGCTTGTTTTTTTGTTTGCCATTATCCATAGGGGCGGTCAGAATATCGGAGTACATATCAGTGGTACGAGTATACCGGAAACCGGGAAGAAGTTGTCAAACAGTCGCCTCAGTTTACCACTTCACCACCACCTAGTAAGTTGACAATATTTATTTATTTACGAAATAGAGAAAATCGAATGTATGTATATTTATCATATTATAATTCAGAGTCGTGAAAATTACGCTGAAATCGAAATTAAATATATTATTATTATTATTTCATAAAAAAGTGCATATTTTCCGTATGGTTTATTTGATAAGAAGAAGAGTAATAAAATTGCCAAATAGAGATAGGAAGTAAATAGATTTTAACTGCATACTGCAACATCATCGTCAAAGATTTCTCCTGATGAAGCTTATTCTTAGGGGAGCTGGGGGTCAATTATGAACATTCGCCCAACAGCGCAAATGAAATTTTCGTAATTCTCAATATGCGGCATCGAGATTCGAACCAGATCCTACCCGAACGAAAGCTCTTATTAAACTTATTCAGCTTTACCAATTTCGCTGAACTTCATCGAAAGGCGGTCAAACGTTACAGTTCAGAGCATTTTGCAAATAGAGATTTGGTTGCTCATTGGCGAATCATGCGGAAAAAGAATAAAAAGTTCGGTAAACGATTATTTAAAAAAAATATATATATATATATATATATATATATATTTTGTTCCCGTTAAAAAAGTAATATTTTTCATAAGAATTTGAAGAAATTTTTCGTATTTGTATAAAAAATGTTTTTTTTTTTTTTTTTTTTAAATGAAAAAGATGGACATTCTACCTACTAGAGAAGAGTTATTTTTCTTCCAAAATAAGATCCCCTCTTTTCTCTCAGTTTGAAATCCTATTTGATCTATCGTTATCTTTGTAAACGTGTACCTTGCATTTCCTCTCAACTTATCCCTTTCTACATCTCCATCGCCAGAAACTGGCACTTTACTCCTAATACAATTCCCATCTTAGTCCTTATCTCTCATTGTCTTAGTCATTTTTCGTTCCATATAATTTCTAGTAATAATTTCCTTTACTTTTCCTTTAGTTATTTTGATCTTTCATACCCCCGCCCCCCCCCCCCATGTTTGTTTTCTTTTTAATTCCTCCAAATCTCTCAGGCGGTTATTAAACAGGAATTTCGTCGTACTATCAGTTACCTTTTTCTTTCTCATGTACTGACCTTCACTGATAAATGTAGGTGGCCTGGTGATGTTGGGGCTTCCTTTATTCTCTCCGATATTAATTTTTCCGAATCCTTTCGTCTTTCGCCTTTCTGTTTTATTATTTCACAAATGAATTAATGACTGTGCGATTATTTCTATTTCCTCTAATCGTAACTTCTTCCACTATCTGGTAATTTCCGACCCCATGAATTGTAGGCTATCAGTTCACTTCCTCCCCCTCCCCCCTCCGACTTCATCATTCTTCGTATACGATCTCTCATTCGCAATCTTTCCTTTCATCACTCTATTCGCGTTGATCTGCTATAGGCTCCTGGTGTTATAGAGCCATCGAGGGTAATGAAATGACAGTAGCTTTAACTCAGGTTGATGCCCGTTCCCGGTTTTACTTTAAAAAGATCCCTAGTACTAATCTATTATCCTTAAGTAAGAAATTTCACTTTAAATGTTAGTGGGATATGTGTATCCTTCCTTCTTCACCAATAAGATCGTTCCTTCTACCTCTCAATTCGGCCTAAGCTTCCTGCTAATCCGTGGTTCTCGAAATTCCCTTCTCTTCCACGTTCTGTTATTGTTCCTATTATTCGCCTACGCTTCAATCACACTTTATTACTCTCTTCCCCCTATCGTCTCTCTTTGGTTTCTTCTTATTATTGTCCTCTATATCCTGACAAAGCAGTTGTCTGCGGCGGTGATCGCATTTTTCTTTAAATGTTCTGCTCTTTCTGCGGAATTACCTTTATTTACTCTTCTTAAAATTAAAGCTTCCTGCTCCCTATTGTGCCTCCTATATCCTGTCTTTTCTTCCTCAGTGTCTGTTGTCCCTGCGCTATTTCCGATCGAATTAAGTTTTAATTAGTTAACTCTTCTTCCTTTCGTTTTTGGGTGAGGTCTTTGGTTGACGAGCCCCCTGAAAAAAAAAAAAAAAAGATTCCTTATTAATGCGGTCTCGCAAGAGTATTGTGGTTTTCGTTTATATGTCAGTCAGTCTATTTGTTGATTATTGCGTTTGCTGCTGCTATATAATCGCCGAAACACGTTGTACTGAAACATGTTGTACTGAAACACGTTGTACTGAAACACGTTGTACTGAAACACGTTGTACTGAAACATGTTGTACTGAAACATGTTGTACTGAAACACATTGTACTTGAAACACATTGTACTGAAACACGTTGTACTGAAACACGTTGTACTGAAACACATTGTACTGAAACACGTTGTACTGAAACATGTTGTACTGAAACACGTTGTACTGAAACACGTTGTACTGAAACATGTTGTACTGAAACACGTTGTACTGAAACACATTGTACTGAAACACGTTGTACTGAAACACATTGTACTGAAACACGTTGTACTGAAACACGTTGTACTGAAACACGTTGTACTGAAACACGTTGTACTGAAACATGTTATACTGAAACACGTTGTACTGAAACACGTTGTACTGAAACATGTTGTACTGAAACACATTGTAGTCAAATCATCGTTTCATTTAGTTATTTATTACCGCCATTGCGAATAAATTCCGTTGAAATGTATCGCTCGACACGGTTTCTTTTTATTATCTCGGAGCGCAAAAGACCAATTATGACTGAAGACTCACTGAAAAATAAAAAAATTATCATTTCATTAGCCGACCATCACACCGCGTATTAAATAAATCAAAAGAAAGTACAAGCAAATTTATCGGTATCTTGGATTAAGGAAACTAGAATTCATCATTTTGACACTCTCCCAGAACAACATGATCTCTGGGAAGGGAATTTGAAATTCATAACAGCGTATATAGATAGATTGATTCGACGATATCACTTTCTCCGTTAGGTGGTGTTTTAATAATAATCGCTTCACTTTGGATTTAATCAGAGTGTAATTATGATTATAAAAGTTTAGCAAAAGTAATAAATTGCTGATTATATTTCGAATACGATGTGCGATATTTTATTAATAGTAACATGAATGAACTGTGAAAAATTCTATGTTATTTTATTGAGTTCAATAGTTCTTTTTTTAAATTTTTATCATCGTTATTAACTATTGTAGCTGGAGCGGCGCAAGGGTGGGCAGTAGTGTCCACTTTAGAAAACTCGCTGCCCCTCCAGAAGAATTGTCTAAATGTCATACGGAGAAAAATTTGAAAAGTGTAAAAGTACACAATGTACTTCGAAATTGATGCCGTAATTATCACAATAATTTCCTATGCGCATGCAGGCCTTCGGACAACATGCTCTGAAATAGATTTTCGTGTCTTTCCTGCATATAGAGAATGAAATAGTCAAAAATACAATAACTTCTAGAATAGTTTTGAAACTTATATAAGAAATGTATAAATCAATAAAGTATATTATAATGAACTTTATCTTATTCTGAAGTATTTTGATTCTTTGATACGGATTTACATACTATTTGAAATTTAAGTGATCTGTAAATAAGGCCCTTTTTTAAATAAGCTGTTAATTATTTCGGCTATATAAGTTATTAATTATATATCAACTTTGTAATATAATACGATTATATGTGGGCACACAAATATATATATATTAGTCAGCTGCCCCTCCTAGGAAAAATTCCTAACTATGCCCATAACCCTCGGAGGGACAGAGTTAATTTTTTACGTTGTAAAAGTCATTACAGAGGTGAAAGTTTTCTTTCAACGAATGAAATCGATCGACTAAAGCCTATTTCGTGCAAAACGAAAGGCGTGTAACTAAAGAAAAAAAAAACAACGAAATAATGACGGAGAGTGTCATTTTCAAAAGAGTTAGAATGCAGAAAACAAAATGTATACTATTTATAAAAATTTCTCTAATTTTATTAAATTATTAATAGAACTGTTCCGATATTTTTTTTTTTTTTTTTTGTAAAATAACAAAACTTTAAAAAAGTCAAGAAAACAGATTTCTTTGTTCAATGACCAGTTCTTATTTTACTAAAGAATAATATTTTTTACAATTTCTTTTTAATTGTTAGAAACTCTTTTTTCCTTAAAATCAATTTGTATTCGTTAAATATAAAACGCTGGTCTTCTTTTCCCTATTGTATCGGACGCCATGTTTTTATTCTTTCGTACAGATTTCTTTGTTAAACCTATTTTTACATCTTTACCTTTCACACTTTTTTTTTTTTTATATAATTTTCCTTACGTTTTAAAATTTCTACCTCCGATTTTAAAAATATTTACAGCACTTATATGTTATAACGCAAATAGAAAATTAAACAAAAAACAGACAAAAAAAACTTTATTAACAGCTGTAAAGATGCAAAAATTGATTGAATTACAACTATTCGAATTAGTTAACGATGGAGTAATTCGTTTCGCATTAAAAGACGGAACGATACTCTAAATATCTCAACTGCATTACCGGTCAGTACTGGGTAGTCGCTTTTTTCTCACTGCTTAACTTTCTTCCGTTACGTTAATTGTGTGAAATACATTATTTATTTTTCGACTTATTTATTATTAACATGCATCAAGCATGGTGGCCTTTATGCTGGGTAATGGCGATCCCAAAAAAAAAAAAAACAAAAAAAAAACCATGGTGGCCTATTAGTATCGATCAAAAAAATTACATAGATTTAAATATTGTGACGATAATAAATCGAATTATTATAAAGGGTCTATCAAGGGGGGTAGTAGAAGTGCCTTTGAAAGAAATTTTATAAAAAAAATATATACATCTAAGCCGGCATGATTTTGGCGTATTTTTAAAGTCTGTAGTTGCAACTTTATTTCCTATGGGTTACTAATAAAATTCATTTGCAAAGAAATACTTGATATCTTCGAAATAATGAACTACAGCAGTAGTAGACGGTATCTTATTTCATTACGATCGGTAAAAAGTAAACGTATCAAGTGTGCAGGATGTGAGAAAACCTTGCATCAGAAAACCCTGATTTTAAAAAAGGCGAAGACGCAGGTTCGAATAATTATTGGACGATGATGTTACTATTCGGAATGCTAGGACACAAGCATTAGATTTTCAGAAAATGTACAAACAGCCATCTTCTCAAAATAATTTCCGCGTTGTCAAAAAATTTTTATTGTTGGACGGTTTGCTCGGAATGAGATATTTTTTTTTGTTTTTCTGATATGTTGTTAAATCTGTTAAATACAATGGCGTTTTCTTTCCAACAAAATTGTTCAGCTGACGTAGCTTTTACATAACTTAGATGGCTCGATGGAGACTGTTGAGGGTGAAATGTATTTCGATTATTTCTCTTATCGCTTCGGGTATGCCGGTGAAGCTAAGTTTTGATTTCCGTTTCGGATTTTTGGATGTTGACTTTTGGCGGTGGTGTGCGCGAATTTTCAGAAGAGTCGTTCCTCGGAGAGCTGTAATTATTTGTCGTTAATTTATTGATTAGGCTAATGTTGTTGCTCGATAAACATTAGCCGCCGACACATTGTATTGGCAAAGTGATTTGGTTTTTAACGGTTTTATTCGCGTCTCTTAGTCGATAGAGAACGAGCTATATCTTATAAAAGGCGGCCATTAGAGAACAGCTATCTAATCGGTAAAGTGTACGTACATACGGGTGAGATTTATCGCGAAACTGATAAAGAGTAGGTGTAATTCGTGGACACGAAACTAACACATCGCCAGCACCATCGAGTGTGTTGTATCATCTAAAATAATGTTTGTTGCGCGACCAATCAAATTTTAGAAAAAATCGCGTTCACCGAAAATTCTTTCATCCATCTTCTCCTTCTTGAAACTCGCTCGCTTACATTCCCCGGGTGTCGGTAATGAATTCGGAGGTATCGTAAGTCAGTGTAGAGCGCTGTATGTGGCAAAAATAAAGTACAACGATACGTCCGAATCTCTTTCCGCTTTAATTACAAACCAAAACAAGTAGATACGAGGAGATGTGATCGAAAAATAACGAGATAATTTTTTCAAAACGTATTTACCTTGATCGATGTGTTCATTTCACGGTCCTTTTAAAGAAGTCGGTACCTCTTTGATATTACGCACTTATGCCACACCGCAGGTTCCGGAGTTTGAGAAATACCGTTGATTTCAGGTACGGGATTTCGCTTTGCGATCGTCCTTATCCCGTATCTATTTTTGAAAGTTTGGGAAATAGATAAGAAAGTCGTCGGCCATGTCTGGAAAATTGGGCGGTTGCCGCATCACAGCGATGTTTTGGATAAGCGAAGATACGCCGCCCGGTACGTTGCTGCGGTGCAAAATATCCACTAAAGTTGTTTCTCCAAAGTTCGGGTCATTGATTATCTCACGTAAATTGCGCACAACGTGTACTTAATACTATCCTTATTGACTGTACGAGAGCAGGCGGTAAAATTCGTGATGGATTATTCCATTCCGGTAAGAGAAAATGGTTAAAAGAAATTCTCGTTAGATTTTTTTTTTTTTTTTTATTTAAGAAATAAGTTTTGGGTCCCACAAGGCATACGTCTGCGGCTGCCCAACACGCTTATCATCGTTTATTCAAGAAAAAATGTGTTACAATAGTTCTTTACAATTATACCATTAATTTTCGTACTTATAAATAGTGAGAAAATATAAAAACTAAAAATAGAATAATAAGAATAAAACGAGACTAAAAAAGATAAAAACAAAGAAAAACTACTTATCGTTATACAATTTCATTAGCACATGTTCGAATTACACCTTATACTTCATCGAGTCATTAACTAGCTTGCAGGCCCAGACGTGGTGTGCTAATTACTAATGCTCCACCGGTGGTCGAATGACGATCACAATTTGATTTAAATATAAAGTGTTCCCTTCTTGTGTTTGTCACATATGTAATTCAATCGACTATCAAAAATACCAAGCTGGAAATTAACATGTCAGACCACACCGAATATACCCTTTTTTAAAAACAAGTCACACACCATAACCTCGAATAAAGTCCTTTACGGATAACCGAAAAACTAAAATCATTATTTCGCAACACAACCAGTGCACACGCTATTTTATGGCAGATTTGAAATAATTTCAAAAATTCACCGAAAAAAAAAAATCGCTTTCGATTCGATAATTTTAAAAATTTCGGACAAGATTTTACACAAAAGGATTAAAAGTCACTAAAAATGGCGCGCGATTACGCGGGCGAACTGAACCGGGATTCTTACATCAATCGAAACTTAAAATAATTTTGCCGGCTGGCTCCTCCTACAATAGTTTTACACGCACTTTAAACCAGTAGAGTAGTACACGGGTACTAACAATAAAATTACAGACATTGGTGGGCGAGTCAGAGGTGGGGCAGCCCTCCCCACGCTCACTCCTAACTTCGTTATTTGATACTAAATATATTTGAATATTGGCCACCAATGCAAAATGTTTGCTGATACCACCGACGCGTAATAGACCGAAAGAGAAAACAGGCGCGCCAGTCACTCAGTACCAATGGGGCTCGCATACGACTTGCAGACTCGAACAAATGCATCAGAATGAGTTATTTGAGGACTACCGTATGGGGACCAGGAATAGCTGACTAGCCGACCTCATTAGCGTAAGAAACGAAGATTTATCTTATTGAATACTTTAAAACGCGTTTTCCCGAGTTATTTTTCTGAATTGGCGGGCGAGATAGCAAAAAAAAGTCCTTTTGAATTTATTCTCTTCAGTACCGAATTCTCTTCTATGTGAACTAACAAATATTTTTACAATTTTTTTTTTTACACAACGTAAAGTAATTTTGTTTTTTTGTTAGAAAAAATATTACCTTTTTCTTTTCAAGCCCGAAAAAGTAGTCATAATTTCCCAAGTATTTTTAGTTTTTTTTTTTTTTTTTAGTTTACCCAGAGAAGAAAAATAACGTATGATAATTGGAAGTTTATTTGGTTTTTATGTTTCTGAATAGGGAATTACGAACTGCATCTTTCCCGTTAATTGCGAACTAGTACAGCAAGACGTTCTAGGGAAACATTACTCTGCAGTTTATTATTATATCTACTTAATAAAAATTATTTACACACTTCAAATATGTAAGGAAATATATCCTAAAGAGTGTGTTCGCGGGGTAAGTTGCTTTTTTATCTTCTAAAAAAAATGCTCAAAAAAGAGCTTTTTTAAAGCAGGATCCCTCCTTAAGATAACTTATTTTAGAATCGTTTTCGGTCATAGCCGATATCAACGAACAACACAGAATACACTCATTGTCAGTTGTGCGTTTTCAGTTTTAATTGAGTGTACTCTGTGTTGTCAGCTAATGATGGGCTATGCACGAACGCATTCATTTAAATTGAGGAATTTAGTTTAATTTATTAAAGTAAATTTATACTTATTTTCGTTTATTATTAAGGAATTTATTTATTTTACATTTATACAATTAAGAATTTTAATTAGTTTAAAAAACTACATTTGAAAAGAATCATATCGGGACTACACCATTTGAGTTATCTCGGCTAAATTAGAGTTACCATTTCAAATGCTTCGTCAAAAATCAAAAATAGGTTTCTTTGAATTCATTTCCAATTTCTATTATTTTAACTTTTTTTCTTCTTCTTTTATGCATTTGCAGAAATTCGTCACAAGTACAATATTTTTCGAATCAACAACATTTTTTTAAAGCAGCCCGTATTAATTCGACTGCATTTAATTCTGAGTGATATGGTGGGGTCATAAAACTTTATGAATACATTCCTTAACAATTTCATCTATAGCGTATTTTTTGTGACGCAGTTTATATAATTTAATTAACCGATATAAGTCGGGTTATACTTTTACTGTTTTGATGAACCAAAAAAAAAAAAAAACACGAAAACAAAGCTTGCGAAATGGTAAAAACCTCGTGAGGGGGCGACAATAACCAAGAACTAGGAAAAGGGGAAGAATTGAAATCAGATGTTTACACGATCAGATATGGAGGATAAAGTGAACCGAAAGGCCGGAATGACCGAAGGAGGGAAAGTAAGGAAAGAATGAAAAACGTACAATAAGGAGTTGGAAGACGAATTAGTATAAGCGAAGTAGAAAGACAAACGCTCGGAAAATAAATTAGCGTTACCTATAAAAATGAAAGGACTGAAAAAGCACGGAAGGAGGAAACAGGGAATAAACGGAAAAGAGATGTAGAAAGCAAATTGAATCCAAAGCGTAGACGATAAGGCACAAAAAAAAACAAAAACTAGAAATAAGATGGTACATAGGTTGAATAGCCGGGTCTAATCGGGATTTGAGATTTAAGTGGAATAAGAATTAACCACAGTTTAACAGCTGTGGAGAAGTGAGTAATGTTATGAGATGAAAATGTAATCTGCCGGTAGAAGAAGATGAACGAGTTCTGAGCATTATCTTTCTATAGGTCCAGGAATCCACACAATAGGTCAATTTGGACAGAGTGAGGGAGGAAAATATTGTGAATAAGAGAGCGTATGAGAAGAATTACATATTTAGTAGAGGTGGCATGACTCTGTAAGAATTTGATATAATGAGGATTTTATGAAGTGATAAAAAGAACAACACAAGTAACAGCGGTAGGTGCTTGATATAGAAAATTAAATAGAAGGAGAGAAGTTTAAATGTTTCAGAATAGTTTAGGGAAGGACAAAAGAAAGTTGAGCCGATTGCGTTGGGTTAAAATAGTTAGGGAAAAGAGAGCTCAAGGCATTTAAAAATTCCGATTTAACAACATGCTGTAGAATTGGTTTGGGTGAAATAATGGTGTAATGATAATTAATAGAATGTAGGAGAGTGAAAAAATTGAAAAAAAAAAAAAAGGAAGGCTTGTCGTAAGAATATAAATATATGGTGCAAACTGACAGAGGCGCATGGATTTGATAGTCAGTGTTAGAGTTTTGATGGTAGAAAAACGGCAGTTGTAAGGTAAACAAGGTAGAAGTTAACAAGAAAGCAGGAAGAAATAGGTAGGCGTTTGATAAAAAAAAAACGATAACCTAATTAGGGATTCGGCATGTATAGTTTTCTAGTTTTCCGACAAAGACGAAGGCAAGCGTTCTGGGCACAATTAAGTTCGAAGGATAGGAATCCGGAGGAATTTCGATAGATAAAACAATAGTAATCGAGGAGATAGAACAGATAAAGGATTTTCTTAAAAACTTCAGTAAGATTCAAGCCTCTGCCTGAATTAGTATGGGAGAGGAACGTCTTTTAAGAGAGGATAGGTAGAGAAATGGCTGATGTGATTGTGGAACGAAAGATAACTACCAAGAAAAACGCCGAAATATGCTATAAAAATGATTAAATCATATAGAACAATCAGTTATTTGTCGGCCATAGTTATAGCTGGTATGAAACCAATCGAATATGAAATACAAAAACATATAAGCTTAGTCGCAATTAAAAATAATATTAATATAGAGCATCCGTTCAATAACGTAATATATAAGACACCCCAATTTTTCGAATATGAAGATAAAATACTTAAAAGTAGTAAAACAAATGAAAAAATTTATGGATAAATTTTATATAAATAAATTTCAAGAAATATGGAATAATTATAATGGAATAACGTATTAATTTTTCCTAAATGTAACGGATAGATTTAAAAATAATCAATATACGCTAAATTTTTTTAATGTTCAATTTATAATAAGACACGCGGTTTATCTTAAAGGTATATTTGTATAAATTTAAGATTTCCGACAACTGTGTAATATGTAATTTTAGAGATAATGTTTTTCATATCCTACAAGGATGCAATTATAATAATAATAATAATAACGGACTCTGTAATTATGATATAAAACAACTTGTTCAAAATTATTATTTTAATGAATTTAATAAATTTACAATAGAAGAAATAAAATTCCGGAAATATAATGTACATTTATATTAAGTAAATAGTAAAAATATAGTAGATATTGTAAAAAAGAAAAACTGTAAAATTGTAATTAATATAATACCAAATACTTAATTGGATGGGTTATATTAATTCCGTTATTATAATGAATCAATATTTTTATTAAATAAATGTACCCTACCCGAAGTTTCGGGAATAGGGTAAAAAAAAAAAAAAAATATCGGAATAGGGACCGAATCATTATTTAAGATAAGACTCGAAGGTGTCGCGTTCTGGACAAAATTCAAACACGTCCTTAGGTAACAAATTATTAAGCTCTAACGACCAAACTTAAAGAGTAGAATAGTACATATCACATTCCCCCAATGAATTTACTGTGTAAATTATTCTAACGCTCACGATAGAAAAAACGAAAAAAGCTGAACTGATTAAAGTAGTACGTAATACTTGTTAATCGATTATAAGGAAAATATTTAACAAAATTTATAATTGGGGGGTCATTCGTAATTTTTTAAAACCGGAAATGCGTTACAGGGACGTGTTGATAAGTCAATAACTAAGATCTCTTATTCTTTTAATATTTTTTCGAATAATTTGTTTTACGATGCACACGTTGTTTCGAACTATTTTATACATTTCAAATTTTAAATTTCCGTAGTAATCTTGTAATATTAACATCAACGTTTACGTTATTATAAATTGTTTCACAATTGGAAAATTCCCTCGCTTATTTCGCTTCAATTGTATTAAATATCGCGAATAAAATTTTGTACTCTCCAATGTTAAATCAAGAACAAGTGGAATATAGCGAACTTGAATATTTTCGAGGATTTCAAGACGATTTTTCCGATTAAATAAATCGTTTGTAAAAACGAGAACATTATTTGATTCGGATTATGTTTTGTCTTTTTTTATAAGTAGTGAATATTGTAAAGGGCTAATACTCAATGTTAATATTTATAACATTACTTGAATGCTATTAATTTCAAGTTGTATACATCAGGGGGATATTCAGTTGGTTCGCCCGATGTGTCTCCGACAGATTAAAACAATATAGCGAACAGTTGGTGGTGTGTAGCAAACATTAAATATAGGTTACGGCTGGCCACTGGGTAGGTGTGGAAGAGTAATTTGGATATACGCCAAGGTATATTCTATTTGTACAGCCGTTTCTGATTTCCGCAAGCAGGCTTTACCAATAAATATAGGTCAGGTGAAAATATTCCTTTTTAATGTTTCCAAGAATACATTTGGCCGTGCATAAAAAAAAAACAAAAAACGGCTGAAAAAATTAAAGACCTTCTGGGTAGATTATTTGCACTTGGTCCGATTTTATGACTGTCGGCGCCAGTACGGTTGTGTTGGTCGTCGAGTCACATGGTGGACATTGTCGTGGACATCAATTACCCATGGCTCGGGGTTTAGATGAAGCTTCATTATACTGTTTCCTAAACTCCTGTATACTGAACAGTATTTG
Organism: Icerya purchasi; assembly: GCA_039619475.1. NCBI lineage: Eukaryota > Metazoa > Arthropoda > Insecta > Hemiptera > Monophlebidae > Icerya > Icerya purchasi. The sequence goes on along the minus strand of CM077115.1, from coordinate 526,625,671 downwards.
ATTTACAGTCGACAGTTTAAAGTCTAGATGTATAGCAACGCTGAAAATGAGTCAGAAAATATAGCGGTGATTTGCAACGCCAATCACATTTTTTTTTTTAATTTCCATTCCGTTCTTCTGTATTCTATATTCTTACCTGCTGAAACTAAGCCTACTCTCCTTCTTGTGCATCTTATATTTTGTCCTTCCCCTCGCCATCAATTATTTCATCCATTGGTTCCTTTATGTTGTCCATATGTGACCTAATCAAAATTTAACTGACGGCCATTTTCTTTCTTGTTGTTTCTGAGTGTAGGTCCTTAGCTAACGTGCCCAAAGGGGGGTTAAAAAAAAACAAACATGTTCACGATTTAAATATGTTTTTCTTTGAAGAAGAGGATTTTTTATTTATTTATTTACAGTCTCTTTCTTTACTTAAGAGGAGTTTCTTCTTTTTTTTTTTTTTTCTCATTGAGGTAGACACATTCTTCCAACTACGGGCCTGTTGATAATGTTGATATCTGCGTTAAATTTAGCCTGGCTGATGTAATCGTCGGAATTCTTAACAACTTGCACTGGCTAAATTCCGTCAAAATAGTAACGAAAAATAAAAATGTTATCCTTAATTTATTTAACTAACGAGAAGTCAAAAAAAAAAGAAATAGATCCGTTAATTTTTTTATTTTATTTAATTTTATATTGTTTGACAAAAAATTATTGCAATAAATATATTTACTCTTTGGCAGACATTTTTACACATTAATTTTCCGTTGAAAAAGTTATGGCGGGAGCTTTTAAAAACTTTATCCTTCGACTGAGAAATATTAGAAAAAGTTTATTTAAAAGTTCCGACAACGCTTAAAAAAGAAAAGTTTTTCTTCCCCGTTCTAGCTTTTTTTTCTTTATTTATCTTTAATTCACGAGTCAAAATCGGCTGCAGTCATTTTTCATCGCTTTGCCTATAGCTAAAGAAAAAGCTACATAGAGAATGGCACAGTGTTGAGCTTCGCTCTATTAACAAAAGTAATGCAGCCCAAATATTATCTTGAAATGCAGTAAAAGATTACAAAATCTTCACGCACAAACTGTGCCCGAATAATTATTTAAATACAGTTATCTATTTCCTCTCGGAGGAGATGTTTTTTAATTTTTTTCATAGTGGGCTTTCTTTTAAAGCCTTTTTAATTGCAATCGCTAAAAAAAAAAAAAAAAAAAAAACGTTAATCAAAACGTTTTAAATGCATTTATATTTGTCTGCGCTTTTTTTCTTTTTTTTAATTTTTTGGGTTCGTCAACATGGATATTGGCCCGAGAACAATGGAACAGAGGGGTAAGAGAGACTCATTACACGATCAGAAACAGCCGACAGAAAGGAATCAAGAGCTAGGATAACAGAAGGAGAAGGAACAGAGAGAATGAATGAAGAGCACAGTATGGAGCGGGAATACCGATTTGTAAAAGAAAGGAATAAAAAGAAGCTTGTTCAGTTGATAATTACGAACAACCGAATATTACATGATCGGGATCACAAATAAATTAATTTCTGGCGGGTTGTTATGGACAATAAGGAGAAGGCACGAGATAATAACGGAACAGCGAGAAAGGAAGCAAACTATGCGGCAAATAACAGAGAGGTTGGACCGGCACATAGAAGGAAAGTTAAAAAACCAGGGGAAGCGTGGAAGGGAAGGTTGAACAGGCACAAGAAAACGGGGAGTTCGGGTTGGAAAATGAGCAGACGTAGGAGTTAAACCATAGTCTGGAATGAGCAGCTGCAGACAAAAGGGTAATATTGGAAGCTGAGAAGGCAAGAAGAAACCTACCAGAAAAGGAAGATAATCGAGCGAATGAGTGTCAATTAACTCATTTCCCTCGATTATGGCCAGGAATCCAAAAGAAAACCGTCTGGATTAAGCGGGAAAGGAAAAGATCATGAATCAAGAAACGAATAAGAAGAATGACGTTGTCGGTTTAAGAAGGGAAAGGAGATGTGATAACCTGCACAGGATAAGGAGATTGCGAGAGGCAGGTGAAGATCTGATAAAAAGAAGGGCAAAATCTGCTTTGTTGATAATTGAAAGAAAATCTAAAAAAATACAAAAAAAAAAAAAAATCGATATTACTTACAGGTAACCAAACGACAGCGTTTTCACGTGTATATAGTTTTTTTGTTTTTTTTTAAATTTAGTTTTTGATCTCTGTCAGAAGCGTTTAGAAGAAAAAGAGTCACTTAAATACCGACGCGAGAAATTAACGGAATGATCTTTCACAGTATCGAATCAAGTACACCATTTTTTTTTCATTCACAAATCCTATTTGGGCCTTTGTTTCCTTTCTAAACGTGTAACGCGACCTTTAGTCTTGTTCGCTTGTAATTTTGTAAAACTGGCGCTTTATTCCTAAGAAAATTCCTATTCTTTCACATAGCTTTTTGGCATCTAAGTTCTCTTTTTCACTTTATATGATCTATTTTTATAATCGTCTCCTCTCTTTTCCTCCAATTTTGCCGATCTTTCCCGTCCACCCTAAAATGTTCTACCTCTCTTCTTCTTCTAAGTCTCTTCCCACCACAGTAGTCATTCGGGATTTCTGCAACACTATAAGGACTCTCTTTCACTTTTTCATAGGACCAGAGGTTTGTTCAAGAGGACCGATGGGAGTTAGAGCGTCCTTTATTCTCCGGTATATTCCAAAATCTTTCCTCTTTCTTCTTTCTGCACTCTGTTGAATTAATGGCTACCCTGCGTTGTATTGTGTATAGTTGCGCTCAACGTTCCTTTTCCAACTATCTGATTGGTTTTTTGCCTCTCTCGTTATTCTATAAGGAACTTTTTTTGTTCTTTTTTTGAATCCTAAGTTGTAATAAAAGTAAAAATAATTTTAGTGCTATTGAAATTTTCTAAACTTACATTGCAGTTAACATTGTAAAAAGAAAAACTACAGTAGATATTAAGCGAATTTAGAATTATAAAATTTCCGGAATAGTAGGAAAATGTAATTAAAAAACAAACACAGCTGTAAAGAGATCGCGATAAATTAATTAATGACGGGAGTGTAATATAATTTGATAGATTTATGTAAAAAAAAAAAGTACATCGTATTTTTTTTGTCTTTTAAACGGTGCATGTAATAAAGTCCGGAGATTACATCTAAAAACATTACGAAATGAAAATCTGGAGTAATTTAATATAATTTCTTTTTGTTAAAAAATTGTAAAAATGAAATAATTTAATTAGGACCACAAGCGAATTATCTCGGTAATTTGATGGAGCACTATTAATTTTCACGAAAACCAGTATTGGCTTTTTTTTTTTTTGCCTCTTTCGTATTAGATAGCAGGCACGCAGAGTCCATTCTAATTAGTTCATGCTTAATAATAACTTTTAAAGTATATATTTCGGTTTACTGATGAACCTTAAATTGGATAGTACTTAATGTCAACATTTAAAAATTATAAAATGTAAAACTATCGCGAAATTAAATGTTTTTTTAATATTTTAAAATTAATTCGTTAAAACTTATCGTTTTTAAATTTAATAAATTAAATAGTTATTTTGCGTTTTTGTCATCGTTAGAGCGAGATTTTATAGTATAACTATTTTTGATTAAAAAAGCTAATACCGGTTATTTCATTTTCAAGTAAAGTGAGCTATCCTCCATGATACTCTTGATGTAAATGAATATTGTGAAATTAGAAATTTTTCATAATGTGTTCTGAAGGCTCTAATGGATCGTCTAAAGAGAATGTTTCGGTAATCGATTATTATTTAAATGAAAACGAAATCAATTTAATGTGAAAATATTTTTGAGCGATTTCTTAAAAACAAAATTTAGTTCACAAAAAATGAATTTACATTTATATTAGGCTTATAATGTATTTTATGAATTAAACCGCCGTTAAATTACGGGACAGTGATTATTACTTGTTTTACTTACACCATTTCAAATAATTATAACCTTAATATATGTGGAATTGGAACCTTCGAAAATGACGGCAGAGATAAATTAAAATCTAATTTAAAAAAAAAAAAAACAAAAAACGATTTATCTATAAATTATGGACCGAGGAATATGTCATTTTGCCCGTTTTTTCTGCGTAAGAATTTATCTCTTTGTCTAGCAATTACGATATTTAATACGGCTATTACTGCTTCTTTTATGGGATGCACCAGAAGATGATGATAAATTGATTGACTATAAAAATAAGCGAATAATAAAAGCATTAAATGGATAATAAAAATCACTTGATATTGTATCTTAAAGTTGATGTTGCCAGTCTGCAAAGTTGGAGATAATCTGAAATCTTTGCTATCGCCGGGAAATAATAGAAAAAAAGAAGTAAGGCTGGAATGTATCATTTCAAGATTTTTCAACATCTGTTCTCGAACGTGTTATCCTCCAGTTCATCATATTCTTTCCATATGTACTAAATTTGCAACATTCCGCTCGTCATTTAACCTGAATTTTTTTTTACAAAAGATCCCCGTCAATGCTCCTGCAACGATCGTGCAAACCTTGGCATATATTAAAACAAATCAGATCGCTCCAGTCATTTAACTTTTAGTGATTGCCGTATGCTGTAATAACGCAGTTACACACGGCACATGGTAATGAAAAAAAAAAAAAAAAAACATACACGTGGAAAAATTTATGTAAGATTTTAAAAAGAAGTGTAATTTGGGAGTTAAAGTGGAAGGAGTAGGAATGATGTGATGTTCCGTTTTACGGATGACACAGCAGTTTTGGGGAATGGTGAAAAAGAAGTAGAGGAATCGTTACAACGTCGTACAAATTCGGAAAAAACATTAAATGAAAAAAAAAATTCTAGAGTTAAAATATGATAAAACACAAGGAATAACAGAAGTAACAGTTAATTGAAAAATCCAGAATAACAAGATAGTTATAGATATCTAGAAAGATGGAAGAAGCAACAAAGATACAATAACAAGAATTTAGGGAAAACTTTAAAAAAGGTAAAATAAACGAGAGGTGGTGTCTAGAGACACCTGGTAGATTCGTTTCGCTTCTATTTTTTTTTTTTTTTGATCTGACGCGAAACTATCTGGCCACTAATGACTTCTACGAATAAACCAGACTAGCAGGATATTGTATATATATATATATATACAAGCAAATTGAATGTGCGAGGTAAATCGTAAAACGTAATGAAATAAACCCACAAAGGGTGTTAACAATAAATTTTGAGCAAACATGGCCGCAATGATATAACATAGCCCACGAATGCCGAAAGAGATAGAATAGAAAATTAACACTGACCCATATCACATCCCAAGTGCAGTAGGCATTAGAGTGCGACTGGACAGCAGAACATTAAGGATATTGGGACCGAATAACTAGCGAAGTAACAGCAAGGCTTTCGAAGAAATCAGTTATTAGCTACATCAGAACTCAGAAAACTGGCCTTCATTATTAAATAGGAATGCCGTTATTAATAATAAATTTGAACAAAACTACAACAGCAACGGTACAAGATGATAGGTAAGAAACACTATATGGGGCAAAACATGCCAGGGAGATTAACGCATGCTCGCATTTGGTACAATTGAATAATAAATTATTAATACCCTCGTCAATATTGAAAAACTGGCGAGAATCACAGTAGACACCATAATTGTGGTCAGTAAAACTGGCACCTACTAAGGGATATCGCGTAAGCAGGTGACAAGTCATTTTGATTATAAGTCTTCGGGATTTCAAGTGAAGCCAGTTGAAAACTCAAATTATAGGAAGCCATCAACTCATTAATGTTGTGTTGTCTTTTCCTCTCGGGGCAAGATGCATCTGTGGATTTATGGTTGTCACCGCAAAATACACACAGAACCATTTGACTGTTAAGCCACTGCATTTGGCACACCTCGGACTACTCTTGCATTGATTCGCGATATGTCCATACCATCTCATGCAATGAAAACATTGTCAAGTTCTTTGGACATGCGGCTCACAAAGGAAACGCACATTCCACATGAAGACGTGGGAAGGAAGGTTTTGTCCATCGAGAGATACCAAAATCGTAGAACTTGGTACGAATTTAACCTCGTGTCATTTACAATAATACGCCTATTTAGGTCTTTTTACATAATTAACCATATTATATGGTTTACAATAAATCATTTCCAATAATTGTTTACTCATAATATAGTCGATATCAACCTCCTTAATAATCCCCGTTCTGAAAGTTTTATATACGCCGGGATATAAGCGTTATAACCCCATAATATAAGAAGCAGTCCATTTCCAGCTAAATTATTTGCCGAGATAGCAGAGGCGAAATTAACAATGACTCTATTACGTCCAACCGTTTTAATTTCGTTAACATCTTTAACATAAGTTGGTCTTCCTCAAAATCTCGGCGATTTTAAGCGCACTGATCGATAAGCGAAATTGTTCCTGATTATCATTCGTATTTAATTTTTCGATAAAAACTTTAAAGTAGTGTGTTTAGAGTCACTATTGTAAACTGGGTTATATTTATCTATTACTTTCGATGTATAAGCGTCAGAGGTAACATCATTGCTTGTAATATTATTATTTTTATTATTCGGGTTAATTGTATTTAAATAATTTATGCTATTATTACGATTACCTCTATCACCACTTTTATCTCGACTATTATTATCGTTATTCTTATTATTATTGTTATTGTGTAGCAGACTAGAAGTATAGGGCTCATCTATAACTAGACTACAGTTATCAGTTATGTTACAGCCGACCGATGGGGGGAGGGACTTCATATCGGATTTAAACAACTTATTATACTATACTAGATATGATGACGATGTAACAATGTATAGTACTCGCCGAAAGCGTGTGTGAAAAAGTGTATCGGAGATCGATTAACAGAGACGGAAGCAATCAGAAAAAGCCATATGATACAGGGACGCAAGTATCCAAATGGAACAGGTATGAATATACCGAAGAGACGTTTATTAACAAAATGCGCAGCACTATCAATTCCCTATTTCCCTCTCGTGTTACCATTTACACGGATGGTTCGAGGAGGCCTGGTGGTGTTGGTGCTTCTTTCATCCTTCCTGATTTTAACCTCTCAGAATCTTTTCGCCTTCCTTATTTCTGTTCCATATTCATAAACGAATTATTTGACTATCCTACGCTCTATTATTTTCATTTCCTCGAATCATTTTTCCTCTAAATTTTTAATTATCTCTGACTTATTAAGCGTTTTTCAGACCATATCCTCTCCCTTTCCTGATCATTCGTATGGCACTTTGTTATCCTCCCTATATACGTTCACTCATTCACAATCTTTCCTATCTCCATTCAATCAATATTGATTTGCTAAGCTAGACACTCGGGCATATTTGGTAATGAAGCGGCTGATATTCTTTGGTACTCGGGCTGCTGCTGCTTCCTCTCGTCCTTTTTTTAAAAAAAATCCCATCCGATAACCTCCTATCAATTTGTAAAAGCTGCCATCACCCTCGGTCATTCCAGCACTTGAGTCTTTCCTATCTTCCAAATCTGATCGCATAAACATCTGATTCCGCTTCTCATTCTTCCCCCTCTTCTTGGGCCAATGTCTTTATGACGAACCCCCCAAAAAAAGAAAAAAAAAATTATAAAAGCTTCCACATCAGAGATAACGGTATATCGGATATTTACGCTTCCTCCTTTTTCTAATAATTATTCATTTCATCTGTCTATTCAGCCTACTCTTCCTGCCTTTATTCATGGTTTCTTTTGCATCCCTCTCTTCTTCGACATTCTGATGTTGTTTCCATTGCTCGCTTTGGCCATTCTTTGCTGCCATTATCTAAATTTCGTTTTTCCTTGATTTCTTCTCCACACTGTCCTCTCCATCAGCCGGATGATGCAGTTATTTGCGACGCTGATCATGTGTTCTTCCACAGTGTTTATCTCTCTCCGTAGAGCGTTCTGCTTTGTATTCTTATTTGCTGAAGCTTGGACTTCCTACTCCTTATTGTGCTTCCTATATCCTGCCCTTTCCTTCCCCGCTAATTATTCCTGCTATTTGTTCCTTTTTAGATAAAATTTCTGATCGGATCAAAATGTAACCGACTTCTTTCCTTACTATTTGTTTCTGAATAAAGGTCCTTGGTTGATGAGTCCAAAAAAAAAAAAAAAAACAAAATGCGCAAACGACACGAAAACTCGAATTTGTTTCGCTTTTTGGTAGATATTAAGTCACTCATAAAGTATACGATAAAAAAGAAGACGAGTTAAAAGAAAAACCACATACTTGTACTGCGCGAAGTTAAAGAAGAGGCAAAATTTAAAGGACAGAATTTTACTAACAGAAAACATCAAATTTTTAATTACGTGCTTGATGTTAAAACGTATAAGATAATTTGTCGACGAGCGTTTAGCTTGTTGAAAGAAATCGATATAGTTCATCATCATCAATCATTGAACACAACCCTTTGGTTCGTTGTCTCCGTTCGTTCTCCTATTCCATACTACTGCTTTTAATCGGCCGTACGTTGTGCATTTCATATCACTTATTATTTGAGACATATACAGCTGTTTCTCGGTCTTCCTCTGTATCTGTTTGTCCTTGTTTTTCCCTCTATAATTGTCGATAATATTCCATCATTTCATCATTTATATGACCGATCATTATGGTTCTACGCTTCTTGATGGCGTTCAATAAGCTGCGAGTTTCCGCCACTCGGTTAAGGACATTTTCATTTTTAACTTTTTCGGTCCATTTTATTTTTAACATTTTCCTCCAGAACCACATTTCTGCCTCTTCCAGCTTTTTCTTTTCGCTTTCGTTTATCACCCAAGTTTCATACCCGTACAACATTACACTCCATATGTACCACTTAATCAGTCTCTTTTCTTTAGGTTCATATCCATACTTTTGCTGCTTAACATCGCGTATTTTTGCATAAAGGCGCTTTTTGCTAGACCGATCCTTCGCTTTATTTCCTCTGTGCTTTTTCCATTCTCTGTTATCAGATTTCCCAGATATATTGCCTCCTTGACTCTGTGTATAGTTTTAATTAAGAATAATTGAAAATAATTAAAAATAATTAAGAATAATTAAAAATAATTAAAAATAATTAAAAATAATTAAGAATAATTAAAAATAATTAAGAATAATTAAAAATAATTAAAAATAATTAAAAATAATTAAAAATAAAATTTCAAAGGACGTGTTATTCTTATTTTTTCTTCTTCCCCCCACTCTCATTCGTGTACCTATATCTGCTTTACAGCATGTATGTGTATGAGGTATACCTATGTACAGTTTTTCGTAACGGTCGGACTTGACGTCAATTTTAAACGCTAAATTTTTAACACCCGATTTTTTTTTTTTTTTTACCTAGCCCCTGTCGCTGCAACTTGCGATAAAGAACTTTGTTCCAAAAAACAAAAAAAAAACATTACTGACTCCAAAAAAAAAAAAAAAAAATTAAAAAACCAGGAAAAACATTTTGTCAAATTATACATATGCTCTGGAAAAAAAATTAAATGAAAAAAAAATTCCAGCTATAAAAACACAAGGAATAGCAGACGTAAAAATTAATAGAAAAATTCAGAATAACAAGATAGTTACAGATATTTAGAAAGTATAATAACTTGTGATGTGGGAGAAGCAACAAAGTTATAATAACAAGAATTTAGAGAAAACAGTTTTTAATGAAAAAAAAATAAAAAAAAATACCACTAACCTCGAAAAATATAAACTTATACCCAAAAAAAAACAAAAAAAAAAACATTTTATCAAATTGTACATATGAAGAGCACATTGTTGTACGGATTATGGACGATTAGCAGCCAAATGTGAATTGAGGCTTTTGAAATACAAAAAATGAGTTGGACGGAGAAAGTAACGAACGAAAAAGCCTCTTCAAGGATATAAATGAATGTACAAGTTTAATTAAAATATTGAAAGAAATATAAAGAGTATGTGTGACAATTAATTGAAAAAAATGGATACGGAGGAAGACCCAAACAAAGATGTATTAAACAATTAATAAACGATAATTATATACAAACCTAAAAAGAATGGTCGAATAAATGGAATTTTAGTTAGTAAGATAATAAATCATATAGGTTTTCCTCACCAATATTCGGATTCTGAGAAGAAAGAAGATTCTTAGCGTCCACCACACAGAAGATATAGCGTAATTTTCGAAAAAAACTATCTCTCGCATTTAAATATTTCGTAGTTTATCCATCGACGGTTCCACTTCAGTAATTTTTGGCACAAAGAAAGCGAAATCGAAATATTTTTGAAATTAGTTTTTTTATTTAGAGAATGATTGTAAAAAGGGCAACTGAGTTTTGCTTTTAATGAAGAGAAGGCGCGATGAAGGTAGTTAAGAAAATTTGTCGGCGATGCAATCATTAATGGAGCGTAAAAGAAAAAAAAAAATTTCAAGCGAAAGCGAAATTAATAAAAAGTTTGCTGAGAATAAGACAATAAGTACAACAGTCCGTAATAAGATGGAGTTAGGTTTTTGCAGCAAAGGAAAATGGATGTTATTTAACTCGTGAAAGTTTATTCACGTGTGGAATTTTTACAGCAGCTTTTCAAATGACATGCCGGTTACACCAGTTTTTCCCGCCTTTTTGTTTATTGTTTTACGACGGACATTCATAATATACTAAAGCATCCATATAAAAGAATTTCCCGATCCCGTCTTTATTTATTGATTTTTATTTGACTTTCTAATCCTTTTTCAACTTATTTCTTTCCTTACCTGCATACTTTTTTTACTCGCCATCGATTCACTCATTATTTTGCGTGTCAAAAACATATTAGTACACTAGTCACCGGCAGTCGAAATTATTTACGTTTACGTACTGGTTGAGTGATACCACTCTTTTTTTCTTTTCTTTTTTGGGCAAGAGTATTAGCCCAGGTTAGATTATGATGTCAAGAAACGGGGCGACATAGAAGGAATAAAATCAGAACTGAATATTTCTGGAGCTAGAAGAAATGAATGTGAGATATTAAAGGGAATGTGGTGGCCGTAGGCGGAAATAAGAGAATAAAAGAATAGTTGTAAGGTCTGAGCCGAGATTCAGAAGTTTTATAAATAAAAGCGAGAGCTTTTTTTTTTTTCTTTTTCGGTGGGTGGGGGGTATATTGAAGCAACAGCCTAATAATTAAGCAAGAGACCTGCGGATTAGATGAAAATGAAAACCACATAATTAGATTTTAGTTTCGCGCGAAAGAAAACGAATAAATGAAGCTAAAATAGGAACGATAAATAATTATTAGACCAGAAAGAATAAATTAGAGGATCGTTCTAAAAATATATTGGTCAATATCTATAATGAACTAGTTCGGGACGGGGAGGTTCCAGAGGATTGGCTATATAGTTTTTGGTTATTACCATAATACCGAAATCAAATAAGGCCCAGTTAGAACCATCGTCATTTAGACCACTATTGTTTTTTGAGATGGAGATTAAAAACCGGTTCGGTTGGTGGTTTGAAAATAAAGGGGCTGTATTTCCCAGCGGCATTTTTGGATTTAGACCACAGTCCTTAGCACAGAAGCTGGCATTTCTCATTTAATAAATGATGCTTATCTATCATTTATTAATAAGGAATATATTTACGGGCTACGTTCCTGGATGTTAAGAGGGCTTTTGATAATGTGTCGATTCTTATATTATTTGATCAGTTAATGTCAATAGGAATTCCAGCACAGCTCTAGCGAAATATATTGCTAAATTTTTCTCTAATCGAATTTTACTTTTTTTCTTTTAAATCCGGTGACGCATAATATTGATATTGGCTTGGCGTAGGGTTCAATCTTGAGCCCAATTCTGTTCAATATTTATATTCTTGGTCGTTCTTTAACGTTCAGTTTCCTTGTAACTCATCTGTATCCTTTCATATGCCGATGGCTTTGTAGTTTATAGCAAATCTAGTTGCATTACAAGTCGTATAAACCGGAATCAATAAGCGATGGAAATGTTTAATGACCCGCTTAAGAAGGTCGGACTAAAACTATCTACCTTCAAATCAACATCCATCATTTTTATCATACGAAGGTTCAACGTTAAACATTTTATCCAAATTCACAACGAGGCTATTGTAGTAAAACCTCATGTTAAATATTTAGGATTGTACTTGGATTCAAAACTTACTTGGTTTAAATTCGAACTTTATATAATAATTGTGTTGTGATCACAAAATCCGTCAAGTCTATATGCAATACTGCTTGGACTTTATAAATCCTTAATTCGCTCGAAGCTGGATTATATGGATTCATTGTTTATGGATAAATTTCTAGAACGAATTTAAATAAACTGGAAAAACTTCAAAACTTGATTACGAGGCTTATTTTTGGTAACGTCCGAACAGCTTCGATACCATGTCTACATTGCATGGAAACCCATCTCTCTCTTTTATTCATTAGGATGGATGTTTTAGCGGATAGCTGTCTGGTGAAATTATGCAATTCTCAATTCTTCTATTTGCCGTCAGTTATTTTTAGAGTTCATGCTGAGCGGAGTTTTGTTGATTCCAAAAAGACTTTACTGTCAACTAGAATATAAACTTTATATTATAGATTTAGATCAGCGCTTGTACATCCATCGTTTTGCTTTACATTTCACTATGATATAAATTTTTTACGGCTGGATCAATTACAAGTTTATTTAAAGATCTGAAAAACCAAAACTTTCCTCCTCATATCATTAAGCTGCGATTTAATTGTTTAATCAATAATCTTTTATCATGATTCTGTTGTTATAATTTTTACTGACGACTCAAAAATCGAAGAACGTGGTAGCGCAGCAGGTGCAGCTTTTTTTATCAAAGTAATAACGTTGCAGAAGTTTAAGCTGCCGCCTAAGGCGACTGTCTATATTGCCCAACTATTGGCTACAGATAAGGCTTTGGAGTTTTTAACAATCTCACTTAATATCGATAAAAGGCACACCTAACTATCAGCGAATAGCCTAAGTATCAGCGATAAAATGTGATGCACTTAACTATAAATTACACCCGCGCTGGTACATGAGAAATAAGAAATAAATGCCTTATGATAATTAATAAAGAAATTGATTTGAAATTTCGTTGGATTCCGAATTAATTTGGAATAGAGGGAAATGATAATGTCGACCTGTTTGCCAAGGAAGCTGCTTCCGGAGGCGTCCCATATCCTTTCATCCCTTCTACTGATTTATTTCGGAAAATTAAAAGAGACAATCGACAGAATTGGATAAATGTAAAGAACAATTCAAACCTAGGTAGGTTCTATAATACAATCCAACCATTTGTCAAGATCATAGTATTATCACGTGCCCGTTAACTATCCCTGAAATGCTTATTAGGAAATTTGTTTTACTTTAATCTGCTGTCTTCGTATGGGACATATACGAGTTTCACAGAATTTTCAAAGTCAAACGTCAAATTTGATTTGTAGCGATCACGAGATGATTAGAGTTACTCGAAGAGTATCTCATATTTTCTTGTAAATTATTTGACAGACGCAGAGATAATATTATTTTCAGGTACGTAATTTCCTCGTCGGTTTTTCCTCCTTATAATATCCAGTATTTGCTTCATTGCAAGGACTAGGCTTTGGTTGCCTTATTCAGGTTCATAGTCGATTGCAACACTGTGGTTTAGATGGCAGTTGTTTAGAGTTTTTTTATTTTTTATCTTATCTGTTTATTCATTTTTATTTTATTTTACTTTATTTTATTTATTTATTATTATTATCAATTTTTTATTCTAATAAGAAGGTTAGTTTCGGTTAAAAGTAAATTTGTGTTAAAAGTGACCAAATGGTTTAAAAAAAGAAATAGGCAGGCATTATACGGAATAGGGAAATTAAGATCCAAAATTTGAGAATAAAAGAGAAAACGCTCAGAGGAAAGTTGGGAACATTCAAAGGAAAAAGGAGATCGTTAGGACGAATAAGACAACGCAGAGATGAGATGAGGGAAAATCGTAAAACAGGCGAAAAGAGAAAGGTGTGCCATTAATATTGGAATAAGAAAATTTGGATAGAAATTGATCAGTCTATGAATCATCATTACTCTCAATGCCGACATGACTAGAAATCCGCGTAAGTAATCGATTTGTATAGAACAAAAAACATATATAATCTTCCAGTGGAAGAAAGAATAAGGAGAACTGTGAAGTCGATGCGAAGTAAAGGGAGAGAAGAACACGTCAAATAGCACTCTGGTTGACTTTTGACAATTTTTTTTTTACACGAAAAAAGTTATAAAGGTTTTTGGTTTTAAAAGATTTTAGTTTTAAAGGTTTTTGGTTTTAAAGGATTTCGGTTTTAAAGGATTTTGGTTTTAAAGGTTTTTGGTTTTACAGGTTTTAGGTTTTAAAGGTTTGCCGTTAGATGGTCCAGGACCGTGTGCAATAACTAGACTATTTTTCAGCAATGTGTTGTTTTCTTCCATGCCTAATAATATCTTCCCGCCCGATGTTTAGCGGTTTTATTCCTGAATAAATTTTCGTCCTCATGGAAATGAAAATGGTTCGCCTGCCAAATCGTGCGCCTCCCATATATTTTTTATTTCTCACGTTTTTTTTTAACAAACTATTGGCCCCCTCAGACGAATTTGATTTCATTAGCTAACAAGTAAGAGACACGATAAACATTTAGATAAATAATTATTAATAGAGATTAAAAATGTGAACTTATTATTTATGATAGTACCACACTGTCACCGTGAGAAAATATATCTAAAAAACCTGTGTAAGATACGGTGCTTAATTTTGTCTGTACACATTAATGATGACTAATGGTTAAACTAAATGGAGCAATTTTAGATTATAGAATTTAACGCAAGCTTAATACGATAAATTATGCGTTAGTGTCTCCTTTATATTTTTATTTACTATACATAAATGGAAGTTTTTCCTGCAATTATGATTACCGATAGATTTGACTAATTTTCATGCATTATGCAAGCACTGCAGAGGTGAGTCAGAAATCAAGGACCGCCTACCATATTCTTCTTTTTCTGGTGCCATACTCTAGGAAGAGCGCTGGTGATCACATATGTCAGCAGCAAAACCTTCTATTTCTGATATCTTGCACGAGTCTCTCTGATGGCCATGTTCTCGTCTATTCCTTGATGTTGTCTAACCAGGGGGGGGTTCCTCTTTCCTCGCTTTCCGTCTTCTTTTCCCTGGAGGATTAGCTGCAGAGGTTGATATTTCTTTCCTCTGATTACATGCCCGAAATATTTTATTTTCCTGCGTGCAATGGATTACATTATCATTCTTTCTGTTTCGGCCATTTCTAGAACTTTTTGATTCGATGTTTTAGTTACCCATGATACTTTCAACATCCTTCTGTGGATGCACATTTTTATAGCTTCTAATCTATAGTAAGATTGAATAAATATAACATTTAAACGCAAGAATCTATCGCAGAGGAGATTTTTCACACTGGTAAAGGTATTCCCGCCATAACTGCATCTCATTCTTATTTCTGTATTCTAGTCTAGGTTCTCAGTAATGTAACAGCCCGCGTATTTAAATTTTCCAACTTTTTCAATCTTACCGTTATTAACCATAACGGAAACTTAATTAATTTCCCTTGCTGCTTACTATTCATTTCGTTTTCTTTACGTTTATATTCAAATTGTATGACTTGCCAACGGTGTTGAGTACATTGAGAAGATGTTGAAGATCTCTCCCATTATCCGTTATTGGCGTAGGGGCCTGAAATCTGAACTTTCATGCGGCTCGTCTTGTCTACTCGAGTACGGTCGAATGTGTTTGTGCAGCGGTTAAATGTGCAAAGCATACAGAACGACCGCGACTGCCGCACTGATGGCAGGAGTGCTGCCCCCGGATCTTTTTTCTGCTGGGAAAAAGAGCGGCATTATACTGCCTGCGACGCGGCCGGGTAACTCTATCACTAGTCCGACAGAACTCCGCTGCGGAATATAGACGGTCAGCGAGGCAATACTTTCAGAATGGCAGTGGGAGGCTTTTTTGGATGGCCGACTCATATACCAATACATTTCGGATGTCCGGTACAGAATGAAGTAGAAGCGGTTGGTGACAACCAAGTATTTTACCTGAATGGTTATTGAACACGGTCCTTTTGGAAACTACCACCCAGATAAGGTTCGCTGTCGACGCTGATGCACTGCCATGCGCGTCTAGTAGTGTCCTGATGACAACCGCGGAGCAAGTAAATGATGTTCACCTTGCTAGCGCGCCATGCAAAAGGGTTGGTGTTAGGGTTCAGTTCCAGAGCGTTCCAATTTCGCAATGGCCGAGAAAATGTTGTCTACGTCGTTATCAGGTAGAGTAAGTTGGCTCGGCAGCGAGGCGGTTTATCGAATCTTCTTTGGCGCATTTGCCGGTGCCTTCTCCGGCGCTGGAATCATAATTTACGAACATTTTTCTCAGACTAGTAGAAATTTAGTTTTTCTGGGAGTTGCATGGTTCTTGCATTGGGACAAGACGTGTAAAGGCTTCAGCCAGATACACGTCGTCGAGCGGTGGTGCGGTAATACAATAATTAGTCCATGTACTTCCGACTGAATTGTTACTGAAACAGTTGCGAACTTTCTAATATTAAAATCGCCCCCTATTGAAACGTCCGATCATAAGTAAGTCAAACGATTTAACAATTTTCGATGCCGCTTGAAAACTGAATACAAATTCCTTTAATTAGAATTCACTTCGTGGCCAGCATCACAACTAATAAAGTTGTACCATCTACGTTTTTTCCCAAATACCATATTTAGTGAAAATTATATGTGTCGGGTCTAGTTTCAGATAATGCAGCAACATGCGTATATTATTAGTATTTATAGGGTTTTTCTTTTGTTTTTTTAAACCCCCCTCTTTGGGCATGAGCAACGAATCCTCGCCCAGAAACAAAACGAGAGAGAAGGATCAGTTAGATGTAGAGTCGGTGTCAAATATTGATGGAATAAAAGAACTGAGGATAGAAACCTAACGGAGATCAACGGAAACGATAAGATATACGCGAGGCACAATAAGGAGTAGGGAGTTTGATTGATAGCAGATTGGAGTAAAAAGAAGTGCGTTCGTTCAGGAGGGATGGACATTCGAAGAGGATAATTAAGGGGAGAGAACGAGATGAAAACGAAAACGTGAGGAAGAAAGAAGAGTATGATTGAAACGTAAACGGGGATAATAAAGACAATAACGGAGCGGCTAAGCGAAGGAAAATTGTAGAACTAAGGCCGGGTAGGAAGATTAGGTTGGATGAAGGAAAATTAATTGGAAAAGGAGGAAACGTAAAAATCTGATCAAAATCTAACATGAAACTTTTTACATATTGGGAGTAAATTAGGAATTTTAGAGAAAATAAAACGGAAGGATACAGCAATCTGAGCCAAGGAATCTGCCATTTCGTTACCGTCTATCCCCATATGACTGTGGACCAGAGCATATCAATGTGGATAGCATGAAGTGAGAAGAGAGTGTGAATGAGAGAGCGAATACGGAGGATAAAAAAAAAAATCAGAGGAGTGGGGAAATGTGAGGAAATAGCTTTAAGAGCACACATGGAGTCAGAGATAATTTAGATCGATGGGAGGAAATGTAAATTAGAATGGCCATTATGTCGGCCGTAAAGATAGTACAAAAAGAAGGGAGTCGAAAAGATTCAGAAAAATTAATGCTCGGAAAGATGAAAGAAGTTCCAACTTCATTAGGTCGAACCATCCGTAAAAATGGTCATGTGAGAAGGAAAAGGGGATTCGATATAACTATATGGAATTCTCCTGTATCGAAAAAGGGATTTGGAGGAACGAGGTAAATGTAGAATACAAATTAGGAGGATTGGAGAGATCTGCAAAATTGAAAGAAAAGTAAGGGAGATTATTATAATAAATAATTGCACAGGGTGAAAATAGCCGTAAAGCAATATGGGCTAGGACAGGAATTTTCTTGGCAGTAAAGCGCCAGTTTCGCCGAATAGAAAGGTATGAAGGAATAAGTCTAGAGGAGATGATAACGGTAAGCACGTACACAAGAAACGATATCCTAAATAGAATCGAATGCGGATGAAAAGGGGAGGCGAGTTTGACTCTGCGAGAAAGTATTTATAAAGTGATTTGATTCAGTGTGTTTTTGTTATTTAAGGAAATTTCCTCGAAACTAATTGCACATCGCTAGAATTATTCTTAAGGATTCGATCAAAATTTCATACTAATACGCAATATTAAAAATCATCATTTGCCATAAAACAGGTTGCAATTGTTTTAAGTTTCAAATAACATTACCATACTTATCATCAGAGCAAAAGTATAGACACTAAACGCGTGAAAAAATCTAGAAAATAAATAAGCCCTGAAATAGAACGGATCATTACTATTCAAGCCACCTCTGATGTAATTACGGGCGCTCAAATTCGAATCTAAAAATCGTCTTCTCTATGAATGTTTGAAAAAAATATTAAATTTCAATCGATTCTCTTATAAACGTTTTCAATTCTGGATAACAATTGTCGTGTATGTCTTGTTAAATTCGATTTCACCTGCTTATTTTACTCTCGCATGTTCTTCGGACCGTGTGAAGTATATGTGAAGTATACGGTGGGATAATTGTTAACGTTTCGGAAAGACCAATCATCAATGAAAACAAAACCGACGAAACGATAAAACAGTTTTCTATATGGAAGGAGAAAGATGGAAACGGAAAACCGCAAATACGAAGGAAGAAGTAAAGAAAAAGTCGGTACATCAAAAGGAGAAAAACATTAAAAAACAAATTGACTGAAATATATTAGACTCTTTGATGTTCACCGCAGTTGCAATTCTATTAAATTTATTACCGAAGCTGCAGAGGGGGACGTAAACCATCTTTTCTATTGAAAATTCTCCCTAGACAAGTCATTTTGCAAAAATAGAAACTCTTTAGCTAGAGAGTCACACCCCCCCCCCCCGGCTTCTTTCATGGCCCGATTCTCAGCTAATCTAATTTCCTTTCTGATTTATGAGCACGTTCGGCTACGTGTTCTTTCACATACGCATTCGAATGGTCCTACTAATTAGTATTCGTTCGTCAAATGTTTTCTGCCGATGAAAATCTCAAATGTGAAAATGAATTCACCTTTTATATATTCCAAAGATTATTTATTACGAGAACGAAATATACTTCAGTTATTTACTCGATATCGCTGGAATGTAATTTATTGGTTGAAAAATTAATTTAGAAATATGTTCGCCAGGAAGGACTGAAGATGTAAATGGATTTTTGTCGACAATAATACAGAAAGTTTCCAGTGAGAAAGTTCCAGATATGCTAATAAGAAATCCCGATGAAGGTATGTGTAACAGATTTTAATTTATTATACATAGACACGATGCTGATCATTTTAATTAGAACTATAAACCGTTTTTTCTAGAGACTCGCTAAGTTATTCTGCTTAATTAAAAACGTGCACGTAGGTGTACTAGTATACGCAAACACAGTCCCGGATCTAGTTCTTACCCCGGTTCGAAAAAAATCGTAGATCCGGGGCTGCTGGCAAACATCGGTATTTTCGAACATTTGTTCGAAAATTATTCGAACATTTGTTCGAAAATTATTCGAAAATTTGTTCGAAAATTATTCGAAAATTTGGCTATAAAAAATAAGTTTGTATAAGATTTTAGTTGATTTATTAAAAGTAATAACGTTTAATATAGACATATATGTAAGATGAATTTTAATAATATAAAACTATTTAATTAAGAGATTACCTATGTTCTCCTATTGCACTTCAGCGAGAAATTTTTTTTTTTTTTTTTTTTTTTTTTTTAAGTTGCGTACAATCTACTCAATTGAGTAATAAGTAGCACTGATCATTTATATAGATACGCTATTCCGGAACGCTTCCCAGTGGTCGCTATTCCTGATGATGAAGTAGTTTATTGAATGTTATAGAAAATAGCTATACGCCTACGGCCGTTCTACTAGCTGGAGTTGACTGAGTCTTTTTAGTCTTCTGAAGAGAAAGTTATTCTGCAGTACGTTTTTGACTAGCGGATTGATGTGATTTTCCAGTCGATACAGATGTCTTCTGGCAGCGCTGCTGATTTCTTCTTTGATTGTTGGAGCGTGTAGATCGGTATGTATATCATCGTTTCGAACGAACCATGGGGCCGCCACAATGTTTCTCAGAACTTTTGACTGGAATCTTTGAATGATGGCTATGTTTGAGTTGCTCGCTGTGCCCCAGACTTGGATTCCATATAGCCATATAGGCTTCAGAATGGAATTATAGAGCAGTAATTTATTCGCGTGGGATAATGGCGAATGTTTGCCCATTAACCATTGCATGCCTCGGTATACTATATCAAGCTGTTTACGTTTGGCAGCCACATGATCTTTCCATGTGAGTCCTTTATCAAGGTGCAGCCCGAGATATTTCACGGTATTCGATTCCGGAATCGCTTGTCCGTTCAGCCTGATTGGTTGGTTTCTTCCCTTATTTAAAGTAAATATGACTTGCCTAGATTTTGATCCATTGACGTTCACTTTCCAAAGCTTCATCCACCTTTCTACATCAAGTAGATGCTTTTGAATATATTCTGTTGCTACGACGTTGTCCTGATGGCTTGATAAGATCGCCGTGTCATCAGCAAACATAGCCGTTATCGTGTCTGAGTGTACTGGGAAATCGTTTACGTATATCTGATATAATATCGGCCCGAGTACACTACCTTGAGGTACCCCCGATAGTATTGGGTGAATTTGTGAATATTCTCCATTAACATTAACGTGGAAGTACCTCTCTGTTAAATATGATTTAATGATTTCGTAATACTGGTGAGGCAGCAACTGTTTTAGATATAAAATTTTTTTCTATTCCATTTCAGCTCAACAAGCTGTTATTCATCTGTGCATGAATCTTACATAACCTAACAGCTCATACTATCGAAGTTTTTCATTTTACTTTTATGCGACTTCCTGTGGTGTACTGTTTTACGGAAATTTCTGCATTCGGTTCGCCCATCAACGGAAGGAAAACCATCGGCCAACCATGAAACTGCCCAGAAAAAGTATTAACGCGTAAACTTTTTTCTCTTTTTACTTTGGCCCGACGATACACCATTTGAAACTCACGGGAAATCAATTTAAATGGAAATAGGAGGAAAGAACGTGGGTACGGCAAAATAATAAAATCGCAGAAATGATCGGTTAGAGGAGAACGGATGGCTTGAAGGGCGCTCATGGGGAGTCAGATGCAATGAAAAATTTAAAGGAAACGCCATTGGAGGAAATGAAAATAGATGGTTAATAATTCAGAAAGGAGGCAGACAAAAAGGTTCTGAAAAGTTCAAATCCGGGAGGACAAGTACCAAAACACTGCCAGCCTCTTTGAACCATTAGCAAACACGACTATATGCGGTGAAAAATTGAGAATTGATAGTACTGTGGAACTACCGTCTAATTAGAATTTGCGGAAGAAATTCTGACCGAGTAGGCATAGTAAACATTGCAAGAGGATGGCAGAGTTTGGCGAAATTAAAGGAGAAATAGGGGGGAGATGGTTAAATTAATTTTTATGTAATGATTTCCAATGGAAATTTTATTAGTAGGATTCTAGCACACAATATTCTTCTTCCAACTAAATCCTGCCATCTTAGGCACTCTGTTTATGTATCTCTTTTCGCTAATCCTAATTCCTTTTATCTCTTGATTAACCCTGTGTATTCCTTCTACTCGTCCTTGGTTCTATGAGTTTCCACAGTTTGCGTCGGTCCATAATTACTAAACTATCTCGCGCCTCTGTTTCTCTCATAGTCTCCTTCCTTCTTCTCTAAATCGCTTTTCCTTGGCTGCATCTCATAATTATCCATTGGATCATCCTAAAGGTTCCCCCAGTGTATGTTTGCGATGCGAATCACGTGCTCTGGTCTATCTCGCGAGCGTCAGTTACACTTTATTATCATCTTTTAAAGCTTGGTCTTCCTGCTCCTTTCCGAGCGCCTCTTATGTTCTTGCTCTATACCTATTCTCTCACTAGTTCCTATCCTAGGGGTGTTCTTCCATTGTCGACAGAACAAAAATAATATAATTTCTATTCTATTCCATGCATCTATTCCTTTTTGCTGGGCTAATGCTCTCTGGTGGTAGCAAACCCAAGGGGGTAAAAAATAAACTAAGCCGAAGAGGGATAAGAGATAAAATGTAGGGGTTTCCGTTGATGTGAAACGCTCTACATAAATGAGAAAGATGTAAAAATTCAAGTTTATTAACTGGAAAGAAGAGACCGGAAAAAGAAAAAAAAAAGGAGAAAGAAATTAAATAAAAACCTGGATAAGAAACCAGAAGAAAAGAAAAGGAAAGAAATTAGAGTTCGGAAACAATCCAGCCCATTTGGAAGATGAAATCTATTCTCGCGAATCACAATCTATATCGTAGTGGTTTCCGATATCATCATAAACTTCATTATTCCTAATGTGTCGTCCTGTACGTGAATACTTTTTTTCTTTTTCTTTTTTCTTTTTCTTTTTTCTTTTTTCTTTTTTCCATAATAATCCGAGCAAACGCGTTATAGTACTTTCTGGAATGAAGTTTTATTTCGATTTCCAGCAACATAGAATAATCTCATAAAAAATGAGTAAAATGCAATTAAATAGAAAGGACCCATAATAAAAATATTTATATACGCAAAGTCGGTAAATATTTAATTAATTCACACGGAATACTACAATAATCTCAATTTCACATATTCATCACGTAATTAAAATTAATAACAAAGTTGTACTTGATCAACAGTTTACAGTTTGTTTCATCTTGAATATTAAAGCCAAAAGCTGCCGCGTCCAGTACTATCACACTTTTGTTCAGGTCTTCCACTGTAAGCGGTTATCTTTTTCTTTTTTTTTTTCTATTGTTTTTCATCAGTAACTCTACTCTTTCTGACCGTCGAAATTTGACTCTTTTTTTTTTACCTGTTCTAATTATATCACCTTAAATTCTATTAATACTGGCTCATTTTGTAATATTTTGTTATATAGGTTAATGTCACATATTGTTTAAGTTTATCGTATAATAAGTGAAATCAAAGTATACACTATTTATAAACAATTATTTAATATATATATATTCAATTACCGACGACAAAACTTCATAATCCGGGAGTTTTTTCTTAAATTTCTAGGGAAAAATATGTAATAACAGCTTACCAAATCACGTACACATGGTTTAAAAACAAGAAAGCACAACGCTTTTTTTAAGCAACCATACCGGTGGCAGAATACGTAGAAAAAAAAGTATCGTATCTCTCTCCACAATTCAACGTTTACTCTGACGTACATATAGATCACACACGCATAAAGCTGGATTATGCTGATAAATGTATTGAAAATCCCTAAGACGGGTACATCGAACATCGTTTTAACTCCGCGAGTAGTTTTTACCCGTGCCATGATCAAATCACTGCTATGTGCAACAATCTGGGTTAAATAAATTTACGTGGTGTATACTTGCAAACTTGAATAAAATAATTAAGGTACGTTCACTCTGACGCCAGAAGTGTTCTAGAATCTATCTGCTCCGCACACCCTACTCCATCCTTTGAATCAACCATTCTCCACATCCGCGCAATCATTGCTAGTCTATCCAGAACCAACTCCATACAGGTTGATTTCCTATGGATCCCCCCGGACACTCCGGCATACAAGGTGGTAATGAGAATGTTGATCTATTGGCTCGCAATGCTGCACAAAACGGCAATGTTATTAACACTTTTCCGGCAGATAACATCATCTCCGTCTCCAAAGAGCTCCATTTCAGGGGCTTTGGGCAGACACACTTATGCCTCTTCCTCCTCCAATCGCAGCTCACCCTATTCGACTATCCAACCTGCCCTCCCTCAAAAATCATGCATGGTTCTCTTCGTTTCCCTCGCTCCGCCGATCCATAATAGTCTCTCTATGTGCAGATTGCGCTTCGGACATAGCCTACTACCCTCCTCCCGTTATCGTTTTTCTCTATCACCTACCCCCTTTTGCCCGCTTCACGCCCCAAACGACAACTTTTACTGTGATGCTAACCATGTTTTTCTCGAGTACCCCTTCTTATACCATGAACGATATATCTTATACACAAATCTACTTAGAATTAATATTCCACCTCCCTACAGTGCTTCCGTTTTACCAACATTTTCTCATCCTTCGGTTATTCCAATAATTGCCTCTTTCTTGTCCGCAGTATCTAACCGTATTCGATTCTAACTTAAATAGATTAATTTATTACTATTTTGGAATGGGTTAATGCCTATATGTTAAGGGCGAGCCCAAAAAAAAAAAAAAAAAAAAAAAAAAAAGGTACGTTCACCACAACATGGTAACGAATATATGCAACATCGCAGACATATATCCTATTAGAGATTAACTCGGGGGTTGGCAACCTTTTTTGGCCGCGGGTCAAAATCAACCAAAATGTATGTATCAAAGACACGTTTGGGTCGGAGATATTTTCGTTTTTTAGTAAATAGTAAGATGAATTTTATTAAGAAAATAATTACAAACATAGTTGAATGAACTTTATTTATAAATGTTCTCTTCGATATCAATGGCTGCCCTGATGTTGAACTTTTGACGTAAATCTAGTCAAGTCTCGTTTATAGAGTTAGTCGTTTTAAGACGAATACAAGCATCTGAATTTTCGGTAGTTAATCTGTTCCCGCTTCTGGCTTAATATAAATTTCATTTGTGAAAATAATTGCACATATTTATAAGTTGAGCCGAATGTGGACAAAATGGCAAAGCCAATTTTTTTTCAAAGATGAAAACTTCGTAGGAAGCGATGCCCAACATGTTGATATCATGAGAAGATGATAATCTTCTGTTATTCACCAAAAATCATTCGGCAATTTCTTAAATTCATTCGTCCATAACGTTGAACTTTTAAAATCAATAATTTCTAAACTAAAATTGTTAATTTTTAGATATTGAAAATACTGTGCAAATTTAAAACATTTTCTTCTATTTCCTCGGGCTGTATTATAAATGTAAACATTTCTCCATGAGTCTTAAAACTTTGAAACTGACTTTCATATTTACTTTTAATGACAAAAATAATCCAACTTTCGAACATATTTATATTCGTTTAATCGATATTTTTTTTTTCATGTTTCATTTTTAATTAAACAAGGAAAATAAATGAAATTTTTTAATTTTTATGTCAGTTTCAAAATAATATCAATTTTGAAGTAAAACGCTTCCATTCCTCATAGATTTCCAAAATTGTGTGATTATTTCCTCGTAGTTGTACGTTGAAATCATTATAATGGTTCGTTATGTCTGTTAAGAACAAAAGTTTTAAAAATCAATGTTTATCATTGGGTTCGAGATCATTTTCACCGATTTCGTGAAGAAATATTTGTATACCATCAAAAAACACACTCTACAAATCTATTAAGAACTTTGCCTCGACTTAACCATCGTATTTCAGAATGTAACAACAAATATCCATATTTCGATTCAATTTCCTCCGAAAAAGTTTGAAAGCATCTGCGTATTAATTCTTATCGCGCTATTATCATGCTTACGGACTTAACAATCTTTTCCATTACATCTTTAAGTTGTTGCGTAGACGCCTTTGCAAATACATTTTCTTCATGTATGATACAATAAAACGCTAAAAGTGAGCGGCCAAGTTTATTTTCCATTAGTTTTACAAATCCAACAGTTTTTCCTCTCATACTTGGAGCATCATCAGTTGTTACGGAAAACAATTTACTCTTTTTAAATCCAATACTTGCCCATTTTTGAAATTTGTAAATTCTTATACTTCACGAAAAATATCAGTGCGTTTGGTCGTGTCATTCATTGAAGCAAGAACGCATAGCTCTTCATTGACATTCGAACTATTTATTGATATGAATCTAATAATTATTGCAAGCCTACCTGATACTATTTATATCGGCACTTTCATCAATTGCAATGCTAATTATGTCACAAGATAACAAATCGCTTTTGCCATGTTCATCAATATTTTTGGCCTTATCTTCAACGCGACGCTGGACTGTTCCAGCTGACAATGGCATTTCTTTGATTCTCTCAATTATTTGTTTTTTATGTTTATGTTTTATAATTTATTTTTATGTATTATACTTTATTTTCGGAACTAAAGTGGGTCACTTTAAATTATCAAAGGGGTCACTCGGCGACCCGCGGGTCATAGGTTGCCGACCCCTGGATTAACTGATTAATAAGAATGATTGTACTGCGTTTGAACCAGCCACAACCGGAAAAATAAGTGATTAATGTCCTTTCTAAAACTGATACTAGTACGATTGTTACAATTTTGATTTCGAAAACCAACTATCGAAAAATTATTGGACACTCTAGAATGATCAGAGCGTAGCCTGCAAATGACCGTAACGGATCTACGAACTATTATAGACGGTACCAAAGGCGAGATGTGGCCAAACCAAGGAAATTGGGTAGCGCTGTTTGTATAGCACTATACGTTGTACATATAATTAAACAGATATCTATAAAAGCTAGCTAGTCAGCCGAATCATGCCTTTTAATCTTCTTAAATAAGTCAGTTGACATATGGCAACCGATCGCTTTGAACCCTATTATTAAGAAGAGAACGGTGGCCACTAGACGGCCAGCAGAACTTAATAATTCCATCCGGTTGTAAGTCGAGCTTTATTTTTCTTTTCAAATGACTTTTATAATGAAACTGTCACAGTCTTCAATAGTCAGAAGTGAGCTGAGCCTGACATGGATTTACGATATATTCACAGACCTTTCCGTTTGCTTAAAGCTCTGTCGTAAATATTGAAGTCTCGCGAGGCAAACCTCTAGGTGAAAATATTTAGGATGATAACTGCAACACCCATATCTTGATTGGATCCTGAAGATTTGTCACCATTAATGAAAATCTACAGACAGTGAGGATACTTAAGGAACGAGAATCGATTACCTCGGCAGGGTAAATTAAGCATATTTAATTGTTGAAAAGAATACAGAATTATATCATTGCTGATTAAGTTAATATAACGGTATTCGTGCTATTTGTTCCTTTTTAGATAAAATTTCTGATCGGATCAAAATATAACCGTCTTCTTTCCTTACCCCTTTTGTTTCTGGGTAGTAAAGGTCCCCTTGGTTGACGAGCCAAAAAAAAAGAAAAAAAAAAAAGTTAATACCATACGCCAGGTTAAAGTACAAGAATAGAAAAAACAGGTGTATTAAGGCCGCGCGATATATTTAATATATTTGTTTATTCTTTTAATAAAAAGAGACATTTTTTATCAACAAATTTTCATTTGTAATAAGTCTATAATATAAACTGTTGGCGAGTGGTTAAGAAAATTAAAATATTTAATTAAAAATTTATCAGTAAAAGCTACTCTTTCCGTAACGAGGCCACCATAGTCCCTGGAAGTTAACTATAGGACCTTAGCTAAAAATCGTACTATATTCAGGATCTCACTATAGACTTATATTAGTAAACTAAAGGTCACAGGATGTGTTTCCTAAGAAGAGTTACCAACAACTTTTAAAAGATTATACACATATTCATGAGCTGATTCGATAGTACATTTATATAATCCCCAGGTAAGTCTAGAGGCAAATATTTTGAAAGGAATTGCAAATTGTTTTAATGGAATTCCGAATGTTTGTAATAACCTCTAAAAGGGGATGATATTTGTGGTTCGTGTATACTACAAAATTACCAGCGTACGATAAGATTCTAGTCGAATTTCGAATCTGACTATTAAAGACGTCACGAGATTAAAGAGTATAGAATATTTAAAACTGGCCCCTGGGAAAGTCTCCTGCATAAGTGATAAGTTATACTATAGTCCTAGTTACTGAATATAGGAAGAATAGCTTTTCATTTATAAAAATTTTATACAACAATTTAATCATACTGACTAGAACTCCGAATTTCTGTTACTTTTTTAAATAAAACAGGAACAGATAAGCCTTCACAGACCCCGACTATATCCAAAAAGGAGACTACTAGGAACTTTTTCATTCAAAGAAAGAGTTCTTTACCTGGTGTTCTGAATCCAAACATATCCACAGGGGCCAAGCCCAAAAAAAAAAAAGAAAAAAAAAGAATGTTCTTTTTTTTTCAATCTGTCATATTAAACTATTTTTAATATATATTTTTTTTCAAACGTCGTTTTCCTAAAATATGACGCGAGGAAGACTGTGGAAATGCTAATTTAAATGGTTTGTCAGGTTTGGGAACAGGAACCATCATGAACTGAGTTAAATCCTTCGAGACCAAACCATACTGTTGCAAATCGTTATAAATATTCATAAGAATTAGCATTAGCTTAGGTTTTCCTCTTTATTATATCGTATAAGTTATCCTCTATACCTGGCGACAACTCATTTTTCTTATGGAAAAGGAAAACATAGCCTGAGGTGTGTAATGGACCAAAGTAAAGCGTTTGATTCCATGGTATCTGGAAAATATATTCCAAATACAGACTGGACACAGAAAGTAGAACAACAGTGTCCACGAATTCAAAAAACCATACTGCATTTTTAATACATTGAGAATATTTTTGTTCTTAGAAGAACACTAAGTGTTAATACCCAAACTTCTCTCAGTTAGATATTTTTGCTAAATTCACCACGAAATCTGCGCCATGCTTCTCTTTTCGTACATTTAAGAAGTTGACGCGTTTCATCTGCAAATTTCTTGATTACGATGTACGAATCTATGGAAGCGCCGAAATCTTCGGAGATTTAAATTACGTTCGTTAACTCACATGATTTTTTTTTACCAGGGGGCGGCTCTTCTATTGTCTTTGTAATTGCTGTAACACTAAAAGAACGGATTTGTAAAAAATATTGTGCTTGTTTAACGAATTTTTTATGGACTTTGCACTCCATGGAACACCGGTGTTCTACTAGACTTATTCCGGTCCTCGCCGTTATTGAGTTTCCAACGTAAATTATATTTCGTATTGCGACAACGAGAAAGCATCTTGGGGAAAATGATAGCTTCTAAAAGAATTCTCTAGTATAGTTCGGAAACAGTCAAAAAGAATATCGGAAGGAACAAAAGATAAATCCAGTGGATTGAGTTATTGTGATATTCTGGATTCCCAATTTTGGTAGGTGATTCAGTGAGCACGAACCCGAATCGGAAATAATATCGAAAACCGCTGCTCCCTTACAATCGCTGCTGCTATAACCCCAATGTGTGATAAGAGTATTGAAATTTCCATCTAGAATAATATGATTTCAACTATGGAGGGGCTTTAGAAAAGTAAGCGAATTGATGAAAAATTGTTTGGTAAAGAATAATACACAATGAAATTATCGGAAAATTCACCGATCGTAGTACAAATTGCATTAGAACTCTAGTACTATTACTTTCATTAGCCAGATTTATACTAATTTTCCGCCTGACAAGAATAGTCGCGCCACCAAAACCATCACTTATACCATCTCGGTAACGATTATAATTGGCAATATTGAATTGTTTACTACCTGATAGTTAGGTTTTCGATAAAAGAACCACCACATCAAAACATCGGATAGTTGGAAAATGTTCTAAATCAAATTTATCAGCCACAAAGACTACAAATGGAAGGGGAGGAACCGCTAACTGCCAGGAGGGGAAAAGGCAAAAAGGATACAAATGATTAGAAGGTAGAAATTGAAATAGAACCGAAAGAGAGAAAAATGAAGATAAATGTGTATGAAAATGTTTTAAGTATTTATTGTCCCAGTTCAGTAATAAATTCCAATAAAACGTTTATTAAAAATAATTCGTGGTAAAAAAAATAATAATTTAAACTTACTTAAGGATGGAACCGTAACATGTACAAATAAGATTAGATTATTGCGGAAATTCTTTTTAGGATACATTACTCGGATTAATATCTTTACTCATTTTATTGCTACTGACAAGGAGGGAACATCAGAAGTACAAATCACCCCGATTTGGTCCAATTTATTCCAAATGGCGTGGTATTCGATAAAAAATAAAAACGAATTTCACGGCTTTTTTGCATATTAGTCCGTGAAACTCGCGAAAAGCGCGTCCAAAGTTAGCGAGCTAATATAATCAAAAAGTAAAGAGAATTTCGTAAATTTTTCGAAAAGTAACCTAATCTTCAATATTTATTCCATGGTCCCTTCAAAGTAGTTCCCATCTTTAATATTACGCACTTATGCCATCCGCACCAGAGCTGGAGAAGCACTATCGGAACATCTATTTAGGTATGGTCTTAGCCCACTCTGTAATTTCGCCTTTATCTCATCAATTTTTAAAAAAGGTTGTCCCTTAAGTGTCTTTTCTTGAGAGTTTTGGAAATAGAAAATGCCATGTTTGGAGCAGAGGCTTGTTGTAGCATTACAACAATGTTATGCTACCACGGACAGCTAACTAGTTATTTTATTGAAAGTGGTTTATCTGTGCTGCGTTCGTATATTTGCTGATTTTATCGGTGAGATCGTTCATTTTACCTCTATTGTATATAATTTCGTCTATTTTATTTTATCGATAAAGCGGATTCGTATTATTATTCTTATCAGTTTTTACTTTTATTATTATTAGTAGTATTAGCTTCATCGCTGATATCGCTAATCGTTAACTTTCCTCTCAGTTGTTGAATTCAATGCCAGACGCGTCCGACGGGGGAGGTAAGCCTCCCCCGACTAATTCCCGCTCTACTACCAAAACTGCTTCCGATGTAACAAAATCATCGAATAAAATTAAATCATCTGTTAATCATTCTTCACCGTCTTCTTCTAAATCTGTTTCCACTGCTTCTCTTAATAATAACTCGCAGACAGTGTCCCCGACTGTTGAACAAACAGTCATGGACACTTCATCTGTACATAACATTCCGTCTAACCCTACTAATACCGATAATCAAATGAAGGCTACCTCCTCTTTAAACGTATTTCCAAACAACTACGAAGGTCAGATCGTTGTTCTTGTTGAGAGCCTGGAAGACAAGAATATTGCCTATCTCCACCCCATGTCTTTGGCCAGAATGTTTTGTAGAAAAATTAATGGTCTCTCCTCCATTTCTAGGTCAGGAAAAAACTTGGTAAAATTAATTTTCACGTCTGTTATCGAAGCCAACAATTTCATCCTTTCGGAAGAATTACACAAAGAATTAAAAATTCGATCATTCATCCCGCAATCTCTGCTATTTCGACTTGGTGTAGTCCGTGACGTTCCGTCCAATATTTCTGTTGACGAACTATTGTCCAATTGTTCATCGGAGGTACCCATCTCTAGTATTCGTAGGTTGCAGAAAAGGTCCCTCGATAAAGATAATTCCTTTACTCCTATTCCCGTAATAGAAGTTAAGTTTCAGGGCTCCTTCCTTCCTTCCCACATCTGCTTCTATGATTCTTATCGTGTTAAGGTTGAGCCTTTGATCCGTAGACCCAAATTGTGCCGCAATTGCCTTCGCTTTGGGCACTTCAGCGCTTCTTGTCGTAGCAAAACCATTTGTTCTTTGTGTGCGGGTGGTCATTCATCTTCGGAATGCACCGTTACGCAACAAAGTGGGCCTTCTTCCTATCTTTGCGTCCACTGTGGAGAGAATCATTCCGCTTTGGACCCCAACTGTCAAGTCTTTAAAGAACAAGTCAAAATTCAAAAAATAATTAGCTTGCAAAATGTCTCATATTCCGAGGCAAAAAATATCTGCCAAGCCAAGTTAGTGTCTCCAGCCTTTTCTTTTGCCGAAATTTCAAATTCTTCAAACTTCCCCGCTTTGGCGAATTCCTCTCCTGCCATCCCTAAGAGGAAACGTCAGAAAGGCTCCAGCAGTTCGTCTTCCTCCTATATCAGGCTTCCTACGCAAAGGCGCTTTTCCAACTCTGCGTCTCCTAATCCCTTGAACAAATATTATTCAAGTTTAACGCTCAATGCTGGCACTAAAGGTTATCGTTATAGTGCTCCGAAGGTCTCCAATCCCCCTACAGTATCTCCCTCTGTTCTCGTCAACAATGTAAAGGCTCCAGCAGCCAATAATGTTTCCTTCAGTGACTCCGCCCCTCCTCCTCCTTTCAACCCTATAGCTGCTACACTACGAACCGCCCTTGGCAGACTGGACATTCCCAATTTAGAAGATAAATTAGAGGCTTTATGTCAGATTTTACAATCATAGATATTGAAGCAGAAGTACTTCCACTTCTTCCAGTCCATTATACGGTTTGCTCCTCCTTTTGTCTTTCTGTTTCTATTTTTATCCTCTTAAATGATGCTATTGATTTCTTCATTCACCTCAGTCTCAACGCAATTTTTCATAGTGCGCCTCATCGCTTGCCGCTTTCTCGGCTGTTCACACATAATAAGTTATATTTTTTACCCTACGTCTTTCTTGTCAACTTTTTTCTAGCGTTCCTTCGGTGTTGCTTGCCTCCTTTAACTAGGTTGGTTGATAGCATACCAGGACCCATTTGCAAGGATTTATTTGAGCGATGGGAGCTTTCTATTTTTATTTCCTTTTGTAATTTTCTCTTAGCGTTCCTTGGGTGTTGCTTGCCTCCTTTAACTAGGTTGGTTGATAGCATACCAGGACCCATTTGCAAGGATTTATTTGAGCGATGGGAGCTTTCTATTTTTATTTCCTTTTATAATTTTCTTTTAGCGTTCCTTGGGTGTTGCTTGCCTCCTTTAACTAGGTTGGTTGATAGCATACCAGGACCCATTCGCAAGGATTTATTTGAGCGATGGAAGCTTCTTGTTCCTTTTCTAAAATTTTACACAGCGTTCCTTTGGTGTTGCTTGCCTCTTTTAATTAAGTTGGTTGATAGCATACAAGGTCCCAGATGCAATGATTGCTTTGAGCGATGGGTGCTGTTATATTATGCCTACTGGCATGTCTATTGTAATATTCTTCTGCGACACCGGCCTCATTATAATTTACTCGAGCGGTGGATCTTTTCACCTTTGCCTACACTTCCCATAAATCTTTCCCTAGTTGCGTTATTCTGTGGCGAACACCTTCTCCCTTTTCTCATTTCCTATTGTCCCAATCTTCCTCTACTACTGCTTCAGCCTTCTAAGTTTTTTCTTCTCTTCTTACTCTCCTCTCTTCAATCTTCCATTTTATTCCCTAAGTTGATGGCCAATAACTTGGTTCCCTACAATGTTTCCGAAACTTAAAATCCTTCAGTGGAACTGCCGAAGCCTTAGGGCTAACAAACCCTCTCTTGAGAGGCTGTTAGATCAACATAATATTAATATTGCTTTGCTTTCTGAAACATGGCTAAAAAGCTCATCTGACCTTCATTTCAAGGGATTCTCCCTTATTAGTTCTAACCGCGTGGACGGTTATGGAGGCGCAGCTATCCTAATTAGAAATGACATCGTATTTCTTACTTATAACAACTTCCAACCGTCCTTTCCTCCCAACCCTCCTTTCCCCAATCTGGTTCACGTTTCAATTCCTAATGATTCTGGTAACCCACTTAACATCATCTCCGCTTATTTCCCTCCTAATTTTGATTTACGCGATTTTCCGTTTCCTACTTTCATTAACTCTCTTTCGACTCCCTTTATTATAGGCGGAGACTGGAATGCTCACTCACCTTTCTGGGGTTGCACTAACTATAATAATAATGGTGCAATCCTAGAAAATGTCATTCTTCAAAATGATCTATTTCTCCTTAATGACGGTACATCCACCTGTGTCAGCAACCCTCTAGCTCCTAGTTCCATTGATCTATCTTTTACATCTCCCAATCTTGGTTTTAGCTGCTCATGGAACACTCTGGATGGAACTTTTGGAAGCGACCATGTTCCCATCATCATTTCCTTAAATCAGTTTTCTCATTCTACTCTGAATAATCCTACTCAATCTCATAGATGGGTTCTCTCTAAGATAGACTGGCCCATCTTTCGTTCCTACGTTGACTCTTCACTGTCTCTAATTCCTTCGCATTTAAATCCATCTTCTCAATACGACCTTTTTATGGAATCTATTTCCAACGCCTTAACTCTTTCTTCTCCTCCTGCTCAGCTTCCTACACATAAAAGGTCCAAATTTGTTTCCTCTGTGTGGTGGAACCAAGAGTGCAAAGTTGCCTTTGATCGAAGTTTATCCACCTTTAGAACATTCCGTTCCTGTCCTAATCTCTCCAATTTTCTCGCTCACAAAAGTGCCAATGCCAAAGCTAGGTATACTCTTAAAACGGCAAAAAAGAACTCGTGGAGAAATTTCTGCTCCGCTTTCTCCCGTTCCACTCCTCTCACTCACATTTGGAAAATGGCGAAGACTTTCAAATCTTCTTCAGCTCAACATCTTTCAAATCATATCCTGTCTCCGGACAAATTAATTCCATTTATGAATTCCTTAGCTCCTTGTTACGTTCCTAGCTTCCAAGAATCCTGTCGCATCCCGGTTCCCCTCACCTCCTCTCATTTCCTACTCACTCCTTTTACCTACACTGAATTGGAAGCTGCCTTACGTAATTCTTCTAATTCTTCTCCTGGTAAAGACGGAATTCCCTTTCTCGTACTAAAAAGTCTCTCTGATTCCGCTCTTCGTTTCCTCTTAAATTTATTCAATTCATTTCTCTCGTCTGGTTCTACTCCATCTGTTTGGAATATTTTCATTGTTGTCCCGATCCCAAAACCTAACTCCTCCTCTCTTCGACCAATCTCACTTGCTCCCTGTGCCAGAAAGCTGTTTGAAAGTATAATTAATAGACGGCTAATTTGGTGGCTTGAGCACAATAAAGTATTGCCAAATAATATGTTTGGATTTCGCCCTGGACGCGGCCCTCCCGATTGTATCAGTACTTTCTTGTCAGATGTGTATTTATCTTTTATCAACAAAAAATTCCTCATTGCTTCCTTCGTCGATGTCTCTGCTGCCTTCGATAATGTCCACCTTCCCACCCTATTCGATTCCATGCTCTCCTTGAATATTCCACCCTTCTTCTCTGCTCTTGTCATTAGCCTTTTCCAATCTAGGACTATCTTTCTCTCTTCTCCGCTCGAACCTATTTCTAGACTGGTCTTTCGTGGACTACCGTAGGGCTCTTGTCTAAGTCCAACCCTTTTTAACATTTACCTTATAAAAACTGCTTCTCTGTCAACAATCTCCTCTTCCCTTTTTTTTGCTGACGACATCCTCATTTACTCCACCCATCGTAGTATCTCCACCGCTAATTCCCAGCTGCAACATTACTTAACGATTTTGGAAAGCGCTTTATCTAATATTCATCTGTCTATCTCTCCAACGAAATCCTCTGCTGTTGTCTTTACTCTTCGTCCTTTTGACCCCTACTTAGTTAGTCTTTCCTTAAATAGTAATCCGATCCCCCTGGCTAACCATTTCCGTTACTTAGGAGTATTTTTGGATAGCCGTCTTTCGTTCCACAAGCATATTAACTATATATACGTGTCATCACTAAAAAGGCTCAACCTTATTAAGTCCCTTTCACATACGAACTGGGGAGGTGATCCGTGCATTTTGCTCATGTTCTACAAATCCTGTATCCGTTCTATTCTAGATTATTGCTGTTTTATTTATGGTAACTCTTCCAGGTCTTTGCTCTCCAAGCTCGATCGCGTCCAAAATACTTGCCTCCGCCTCTGTCTTGGAGCTCAGAAATCTTCTCCTATCCCTGCTATTCAAGCGGAAACCCACATTCCTCCACTCTTTATTCGGCGTTCCTATTTGGGCTACCGCTTCCTTATTAAACGTCTTCCTATCTCCTCTTCCTCACTTATTCCTTCTTATTCCCTCATTCTACAGGATTGGCGATTTAGTGCCAATAAAACACCAATTCTGTCTCTTATTTCTACTCGACTCCTTCAATTTTTACCATACATTCACACTTGCGATAAGCTCCCATATTTTTCTTTTAACTTTTCCTCCTTTCTTCATCCAATTAATTGCTTTTACTCTTCTGCTCCCCCTACAACCGTTCTGCATCACGCCGTTAGATCGGAATTTTTACATACCTTAAACTCCCACTATTCTAACCACGTTACAATCTACACGGACGGTTCCAAGAGCCCAAGTGGAGTTGGTGCAGCCTTTCTTTGTCCTTCATTAAATCACTCTGAGTCCTTTAAACTTCCTTCCTTCTGTTCGACTTTCTGTGCCGAGTCTATTGCTATCCTCCATGCACTTTTCTTCATCAGATCTTCGAAGGTCTCTCGTAATTTCCTTATTCTATCAGACTCTCAAAGCGTGCTACAGGCTGTTGCATCTCCTCTGCCTCCCCACTCTACTGATTATGTAATCCTTTTTATACGTTCCTTGATCCATGACCTCTTTCTTTTTTGTGCAATCGAGGTTAATTTCCTTTGGATCCCTAGCCATTCTGGAATAGAAGGAAATGAGTCAGTTGACTTATTAGCTCGGCGAGCTTCTTCTTCCGGCAGGTTCCTTACTACTTTTCCATCCGTCAATATTAATCTTCTGTCCTCTGCAGCGCACAACCAATTATGGTTTAACTCCTACTACTCCTCATTCTCAAACCCGGATTCCTTTTACTTGTCCATCCAGTCTTCTCTTCCTTTCTGTTCCTGGTTTCTTGACTTCCCTTTTATGCGTCGCTCCAGCATCTCGGCAATATGCCGCCTCCGCTTTGGGCACAGCTGGCTTCCCTCGTCGCTTTTCCGATTCTCTCTCGCGGCATCTCCGTATTGTCCATTACATCCTCTTAACAGTCAACATGTATGTGATCCTGATCACATAATGTTCGAATGTTCATCACTTTCATCTGAACAATCTTCCTTTTACTCCTCTCTCTTATCAAACAATGTTCCTACTCCCTATTGTGCTGCATTTATTCTTTCCCTTCCTTCTCCTTCTGTCATCCAGGCGCTTGATACATTCTTGTTGAATGTTTCACGCCTCATAAAAATCTGATTTTTTCTCTATTCCCATTTCTTGGGCTAATGTCCTCGCTGACGAACCCATAGTAAATATTAAAAAAAAAAAAAAAAAAAAAAACTCCGTTGGATAAGCAAAGCGATCGTTGTCGTGGTGCAAAAAAATCCATCCACGAATTGTTTTGTTCATCGGGTCGTTTTAGTGCTCCACGCAAATTACGTACAACTTGTAAGTAGCACACTCCTTATTGACTGTACGAGAGGAGCAGTCGGTAAAAAATCGTAATGAACTATTCCATTTCGATGGAAGAATTACAAAATCATCGTTACTTTTTGATCACACCTCGCAAATCTTGGAGTTAGACGTTCAAATTTTTGTTTCGTCAATTTTTTTTTAGCTTTCTTTACTTCCATCTTTCTCGTTTTTTACCGAATACTGAAAAAAGCTGGACTTTGACTCAAACTTCTGATGTTCCGCTAGATGTATCAGCAATATAAGAGTATAACAAACGTATTCGAATTGATATTTTAATTCCGAGATTAAGTTTCATAATATTTTAATATTATATTAGGAGTTCTTTACCATATTCTTTCTCTTTTAACACTGCATTACACGCGCTCCCCAGTGGAACATCAATACACGCGTCGTATCTGTGAGATACACGATCAGTAAATTGCATAAAAAAAAAACAAAATTGAATTTTCAGTATTTTGCAGACAAAAAGGTGCATAGACACAAATAAAGAAGACCATAAATCTATTTTAAAAACTACATCTTCATCTCAAATCGAAGTATTATAAATCTATACGGATTTTGAAATGTTAAATTCTAATAACACAGGCGTAAGTTTCAGTTCTCTGAGCTCTTCTAGTATCTGAATAAAAAAGTAAAATATAAGAGACAGTAGATTTAGAAAAATTCAGTCTAGATCACTTTCTTTAATTTCCACTTTACAGCCATCAACACAAGTGTAGGCACAATGTTTCAGGCATAAATATTGGCCACATTCATTGCACATATATCTTGTGAGTCTGGTCGTTTTATTATCGTCCTAATAAGGTTGGCAGCGTTTCCGTTTACCAGCATCAGTAGCTGCAGAATTGCTTGAAGCCTGCGGTAGTTGATCATTTGGAAGAACTTTTCGAAGTCGTGAGGCTATAGTGCGTGCCAAGTTTTTCAGTTGCAATCGCATTGACAATTGATATCTTATGAGCTGATTTCCGACTTCACGAAGAAAAACTCAGCGAGGTAGAACATTTTGTCCATACCCAAGACAAATGACTATTGATTCCAGCAACATTTAGAATAGTGAAAAATACCACTAACCACAAGGTATCACAACTTATACTAACAATAAGAAAAAGTATGGGGTTAAGTTAACAAAAAATCAAACAATACAGAATACGTACATTTTAGCACGCGCCGTATCCGTGAGATACACAGCCCTTAAGCACCTCTTCAACTGTACCAGGGGGGCCATCAACTGACTGTCGAGCAACCCGAGCTGAAGGAATAGGAGGATGGGGGATGATATCCCCCTCCACACGCCTAACTAGTGATGAAGAACGCTGAACTATGTATCTGTCAGATACAGCGCGTATAGTGCAGTGTTAAATAGAGTAAATTAAGTAAATCGGATACACTAATTACTGGATATATCAAAAAAATAATCAAAAAAAAACATGCGATATGATTGAAATTTTTTTCATCGTGAATACATAAAAATATTTCTATACGAAATTAGTCTGCGACTTGTATGTTTTTTATCATTACCCGTAAAAATGTGATTAACGTCATCCCATTTTAATTTTTGGATTAATATGTTTTCATTTTGATATCTTCTTTTTTTTTTTTTTTTTGCGGTTCGTCAAAATAGACTTTAGGCGAACAAATCTGCAAGAAAGAAAGAAAGGAGACCCAGATTTTTGTACGATGACAGCCAACACAAATATATCAAAAGCTCGGATAGCAGAGAGGGAATAAACGAAGTACATTGTAAGGGGTGGAAATACTATTTGATTAAAGAGAAGGGTAGATGGAATTCTACGTTTCCGTTTTTTTTTTGCTTTTTTTTTTTACTTTTTTTTTGGGCTCGCTAACCAAGAGCATTGACCCATGTCTACATATATATATATATATATATATATTTTTTTTTTTAAATAACTTAAATTTTAATGCTATTCGCTATTGAATAAAGGAAGGATGCAATTATTGGAAAAATGGCCTGGTTTGGGAACGACAGTATCGACGAAATATTGTAAGGTGCGGGAGCATTGAGTTGTAATAAATTAGAGTATAGTACGGATTGTTCATTGAATAATGCCGAGCACTCAAAAAACACATGATTAGCGTCACAGATGTAATTATTCCCTGGTAGGTGAAGAGGACAAAGAGGAGATAAAGACGGAAAAAACCGGTGTCGTGAATCGGGAAGGAGTGAATGGTTAAATCGAAGACGACATATGGAAACAATGGAGTTACGTTGAAGAACTTGACAGCTATGGAACCATGGTTTACGAGGAATGGAAGGTTGAATAGAAAGATAGAAGGAATGCGGATTGGAAAACGATCGGGCATACATGTCGGACCAAAATTTTGAGTGTATTTTTTTTGAGAAAGAAAGAAGATTGTTGGCTGGATAAAGATTGACGTAATTAACATTCGTGCTAGCTATGTATGCTAACTTGTCGACTCTTTCATTTCCCTCAATTCCAATATGTCCTGGTATCCATAAAAATTCTATTTGACAAGGTGTACGTAAAGTTAGATTAGATACCATAGACCGAATGTGAAGAATTATGGAATCAAAATATGTGGGGCAGTAGGCGGAAGATATAGCTGTCAGAACACTTAAGGAATCGGAAACTATTAGAAATTTACTATTATTTTAAGTCGAGGATATATACATCAATGCTTGCAGAATTGCAACTGACTCCGCGTAGTATATTGAAGATATGACAGGTAGTTTAAACGATTCAGCATAATGTCTACTAGGAACGAAAAATGCAGCTCCGACTTCCTGCGGTCCCTTAGATCCATCCGTGTAGATAAGAATGTGTTGGGGAAATAAGCTATTGATGATATTGATGAATTTGTGATTAACGAAAGCTCGTGAGAGATCTTTTATGTGTGGAGGGAGAGAAGTTAATTTGACTGGTTGGGAGAAATCGTGGAAATCTAAAGAAAAATATGGAAGTTTATTGTAAGAAATAACGTAGGAGCTAAACTTTTCCATTCTGTAACAAATATGTGATAGGATGGGGATCTTCCTAGAAGAAAATCGCCAATTATGAATTATAGTGGTATAAGAATTAATGAGTTTGTAAGGTTGTACAGACAGGCGTTTTATTACAAATCTATATCCAAGATATGACCTTCGGATTGATAGGGGTGGGACATTAGACTCAGCGTAAATCGCAACGATAGGAGTGGATTTTAGTGCACCAAGACAAAGTCTTAGGCAACAGTTTTGCACACGATCTAGCTTGATAAGCCGAGATTTCGCAGCACTTCCATATAGAAAAGCACAGTAGTCAAGTTTGGATCTTATAATTGCTTTGTAAAGCATAATAAGCGTGACCGGATCACCACCCCAATTGGTTGATGAGAGAGCTTTAAGTAGGTTTATTCTTTTACAAGTAGAGGCGTGTAAGTAGTTTATATGTTCCGAAAATGTTAGACGATTATTAAGAATAATTCCCAAATAGCAGAAGCTTTTAACCAGAGGATAAACATTTTGTGTCGAGTTACTGATTGCGGAATGGTTGTAAGGGCGATAGGAAAAAACCATGCGACTTGATTTAGATGGTGAAATAGAAAGATGGATGGAAGAGAGAGAATTTTCTAGCATGGTCAAAGAGTTGTTTAATATTGCGTGAAGAAACATATATAAGAATGTCGTCTGCGAAAAAAATAGAGGAAATACCTGTAAGTAATGAAACTGTATCCAAAGTATAAATATTGAACAAAGTGGGGCTGAGACACGATCCCTGCGGTAGCCCCCGAAAAACCTTTCTTTTACCAAAATAGGAGGGAGTAGAAAGAAGAATAGAGCGGTTAAGGAATAGACGTAAAATTACAGAAGCAAAATGGGGAGGTACATTAATCAATAGCATTTTTTCATATAGTAAGGGAAGATGTACGTTGTTGAAAGCGTTATTTACGTTAATAAATGCTGCTATCGTGTAATATTTTTGTATAAAATTTTTGTATATATCTGAAGTAAGAATACTGACACAATCAGAAGGACCAACTCCCGAACGAAAGCCAAACATGTTATCAGGGATTAAGTTATTGTTTTCTAACCACCATGAGAGTCGTCTGTTTAGAATGTTCTCGAAAAGTTTTCTTATGCATGAAGCCAACGATATCGGACGAAAAGAAGATGAAGTTTTTTTGGGGATAGGAACAATAATAAACTTTTTCCAGGACGTAGGAAATAAACCGGATGATAAAAAAGAGTTAAAGAGTTGGAGAAGGCTATTAAGGGCATGATCCGAGAAATTCTTGAGGACCAGGTAAGGAAGACAATCTGCCCCAGGGGCGGAATTTTTTGCTCTGTGAAGCGAGGATCGGAGTTCATGGATATTAATTGGAGAAATTAGGAAATGTGGAGGCGAACTGTTCGGGATTGGCGGAGCGTCTATTTCTTCACGACTCGGTACGTAGCAAGGAGCAATAGAATCAATAAATGACTCCAGCTTTTCTTTCGTCAAGTTATAAATTGAGAGGCGTGATTTTGAGGGAGATCGGAATGCTCTAGCCAGTTCCCAGATTTGAGAATAGGGCGTAGTCCGCGAAAAGGAAGAACATAATTTTTTCCTAGATTCTTTTTTCGATTTTTTTAAAATATACCTAGCTTTTGCATTGGCCTTTTTATGGTTAAGAAAATTAGAGATTGACGAATAAGATCGAAAAGCCTTAAATGTGTTTAGACCCTTTTGTAATGCAATTTTACAATCATCGTTCCACCATAATGGTTTAGCAGAACGATACTTATTATGGAATGATAAAAAAGATGTAGGGGAAGACGAAGCGAGACTAGTGCGAACTGAGTTCACGAATATATCATATTGTTCGATGGGATTCATTACCGAAGGGTTAGAGGGGAGAGAACAATCCAGACATGTACGAAATTTATTCCAATCTGGTTTTTTTAGGTTCCACTCTGGAGACTGCAGGGGTCTAAAATTTGTAGGACGAGGGTAAGAGTGGTCATTAAATGACAGAATGATAGGAGTATGGTCACTACCAAACAGACCGTCAAGAGTTTTCCAGGAGCAGTTAAAACTAATATTGGGTGAAGAAAAAGTGAGGTCGATACTGCTGTAAATTGAAGGATTTTTGAAATAGGTTGGTCGATGGTCATTTAGAAGTACCACATTAGTCTTATAAATTAAATCTTCTATAAAATACCCGTTATTATTATATGAAACGCAACCCCACAGAGGTGACTGTGCATTCCAGTCGCCCCCGATGATGTAAGGTTGCGGAAGGGAGTCAATAAAGGAGTCCAGAGATGTGCGAAATAAATTAAAATTGGGTGGAATGTAAGCGGAAATTAAATGAAGTGTTTGAGAAACATTATTAATTGGTGTTGAAATGTGTACAAAGTTTGGATGAGATGCTTGAGAAAGGGTACTAAAAGAATTGTGAACAGTAAAGGAGATTTCGTTACGTATTAAAATTGCTGCACCTCCATACCCGTCTTCTCGATCAGATCTGACTATTTTATAACCTCTAATGTTAATTTGGGTTGTCTCTTTGAGCTACGTTTCAGAGAGTAAAACAATATCTATTTCCAATTGATATAGTAGGCTTTCTAAAGCATTCCTATTTGCTCTTAGACTTCGGCAGTTCCATTGCAGAATTTTCATTTTAAAGTTAATTACTTAAAAAACAAAATGGGAGAGACTTAAAGTTAAAGAATAGTGACAATTAAATCGGGTTTATAGGAATGGATCTGTGGAAAAAACACAAGCATATTTTTGAATTAACATTACTGTTTATCTATGGATACGTAAGACTTGTTGCTTTTACGTAAGCCGAATATCGAATATACTAAATTACAATATAAAACATATAAAGATATAGCATATTATATACAATAGTTATGTGATAATTATTAAGTTATAAACAATGTACAGAACAAGAAGATGAGTTATTGTAATTATTTGTTAGCGCTATTAGTACGTTGTATTTTTTTGGGTATTTCTGCCGATGAAGATGATTTTGTTGAAGTTGAAGCTGACGATTTAGTTGCTTTAATATCACGTCTGGAAGCTGATGGATTTTGTTGCTGTTTAGTTTTGTTGCCATTAGTTGATGAGGTGTGAATAGGGTCTGTAGTTTCGACATTAGGTGATTCTA
This sequence comes from Icerya purchasi, assembly GCA_039619475.1. NCBI lineage: Eukaryota > Metazoa > Arthropoda > Insecta > Hemiptera > Monophlebidae > Icerya > Icerya purchasi. The sequence goes on along the minus strand of CM077115.1, from coordinate 526,582,581 downwards.
CTTTATTGTTTTGATTGGATGAGAAGTCTGAACGATTAAATTCATTGATCGTAGGATGAGAAGATTCCGATTGTGTGAGAGAAATAAGATTGTTTGATAGGCCGTGTATACTACTATTGTTCGTAAAATATGTTTTCGCAGGAGACTTGCCTGATGGGAAGGAAAGTAAATGATTGTAATTAGGAAAGTTTGTTCTAGTACTCTTGATAAGGGGATTAATGTTTGGCCGCGATTTACGAATAAACCGACTCGTGTTTACTGAATTGATATTTGCAGGAACCGTAGACGATATTTCTGAAAATGTAAAGGCTTGACTCACTTTATTGCTTTTTATAATTTGAATTGCTTCAAAAGTTGAGACATTATCGGCGGCTTTGATTTTTTCGATCTTTAATCTCTCCATGTAATGTGGACAGGTTTTATCGCTAGGCAGGTGATTACCGGAGCAGTTTAAACACTTTAAAGTTGAAGGATCAGACAGTGTTGCAATACAATCAGAGGCTGAGTGCTCCTCGTGACAAATCGGACATCTTGGTCGCGATCTACATTGATCTGCTATATGCCCGTATCGATTACAATTCAAACATAATCGCGGAACTCGATAACTATAATTAACTGGAAGTCGTAACTTATAGATAGACACATGCGAGGGGAGTTTATTACCTAAAAACTTAATTTCTACTGCCGTCGTTGGCACAAGTTTAGATTCTGAACGTCTACAAATTCTTCTGACCGAAACAACTTCTATGTCTGATTCTATGTAATTGAAAATTTCTTCGTCAGTGATATCTGTGGGAACCTGACGAATAATGCCGAATCTGAAAAGGAGACTATTCGGGATTGTTGCCTTTAAATTATCGCTGCTATTGTTAACACTGGTTACAAATTTGTTTGCATTTACTGCAGTGTCAATTTAAAAATGTAATAACGTTTCCGTTTAATACGTTATTACATTTTTAAATGTAGTTCTTTATTTTTTTTAACTTTCTATTTTAAAAACATCAGAAATCTTAAATATTGTACGTTACTTATCTATCTTTGTATATTTATGATAATTGTGTTAAAGGCAGTATCCACGTACTGTAGAGCATTATACTTTGTTTTTTTTTTCAAATTGAGTAATAGTGAACCCTTAATAAGTATAAATTATTTTTTGAGATCCGTGCACACTGCCCGTTCCCAAAAAAAGAGAATTTTTTTACTTATTTAAAAAGAAAAAATGATATTCTTCTAATAAAAATGTGTTCGTACGTTGTACTTCACGTGCAGGGCTCCGATTTAACAATTATGGTTTAGTTCCGGCTTTTACATCGCTGCTATTTCTGGTTTAATAATATCAAGTACAAAATCATATCGCATATATGCTGTTTAGTGAACTTAAATGCATTTTTACTAGCATATATTGTGCGCAAAAATGAAAACCTAAAATACTTTGTAACATAAATGCATATAGAGTGTGTCATTTGAAAAAGTTATATGGTATCACATCCCCCTGGAGAGTATATTTGTTTGGCTTGTGGGGACTTTACGGAATTGCGTTAGCAGAGTTGTCTTTATATCGTTTTTTTACCAAAAGATAAGGGAGCCGTTACATTTGGTGTGCAACTGAAAACAACTAGAAAATGTTTTCTCACGAATTGTCACGTTTTTTTAGCGTCTCTTTAACGGACGCTGGTGTGCTTTACACATTCTACGCAGTTCGCAAAAGTTGATAATCTTTTTTCCTTTGTTATATTTGTGTGATTTGCTCGGAACCGTTCCAGTTTTAGGAAGTTGGTGGGTCAATGCCCTCGTCTGGCGAACGAAAAAGTGAAAATTCTTTCTCCAATTCATTTCTGTTTCTTATATTATCGAAACAGAAGCAATTTGGTTCTTTTTTTAATCAATTAAAATTTGTTACTCTTGTAATTGATATTTTCAGTTTCTTACATTTGGCGATTTTTTTTGATTTTTTGACTTTTTTATTTTTTTTGGTTTTTCACGCTTTAGGAAATCTTTATTTTTTTAAAAATTTTAACGTGTTAAATTTCTTACCGGCACTTTGTTCCGTTCGCAAAAAATTTACAGTCAAATTATCAAAATAGTACGTAACATTACAAAATACAATACCGTTAGGATCTTTGATTTATTCACAATCCAACCACTCTCATGAGGATAAAAATAGGGTAATAAGTAACTTTACATCGCACGTATTTACCGGAACGGTGATATATCAAAGTAGCATTCAATTGAGTTTGACATGACAGACTTACCTCCAAGATGATAAAAAAGGGTTTCCCTTTTTTACATTACCAAAACTGTTCAGAGCTTTCTTAGCAACAGATCCTTTGAAGTGCATATAATGCAAACAGAGAGAATTATAGGTGACATCGGTTGTCCGCAAGAATCCTACTTATCACTAATAGTCTGCAATATTTTCACGGCTGATTATCCCTCGTGTGACGGTCGCGTGACATCAAACTTCACCGATGACAGGTCAGACTAAGTTTCAACTAATATCACTCAAAATCTACAGTCATAGATTAAAAAATCAAAGCTTATTTTACTAAATGGAAAATACTGTATGTATCCCAACCCCGAGAAACTTTACTGGAAGCAGAAGAAGCTGCTATATCATTCCATAGAACTCGATGAAACTTCAGAGGTATATTATGCATCGGAAACCGGAAGAAAGATGTTTTAGACCGGAAGCTTGAATTTCATAAACGCATCGGACATATTATATTGAGTAAAGTTAGTCTACTAACAAAATCGCTGTACCCTCTGATATCCAGGACCGAGTGCAATAAACGAATTACGCATTTTCAAGGCAATCTACATCCGCACCATACACTATACCGCGCCCGTATGAGAAACCAGCGCAAGATGTTGCATTAAAAAAATCCAAATCGCACAAAATAAAGTGTGTTTAAACTGATTTTGAACGGCTTTTCCCATCAATGAAACTACATAACATTGCACACATGGAAATGGCTCCTGCCGGTTCTTTCCCACGGAAGGCTGCAATCGAATTTTCTATGTATCAGGGAGCTCGGAAACCCCCTAAACAGAGGTCGACCTTCACTTGAAATGACGTCTATCCTATATCATATTTAAGAGTTGTCTTACTCAGTTATAATTTTTCCTGCAATTGTCTTGAGAACCGTGTATACAACACTTTTAATTTGCAGATAAAGTAGCAAACTAGAATAGATATTATTCACCTAAACTGTTGATTAATTATGCCGAAATTATTGTAAATAAACGAAAAAATACAATTATTTGAAGATTTATAAGAATGTTGCAATGGAAGATATTGTTTTTTTTGTTTTTTATATATATATATATATATATATATATATATTAATTATTCGTGGTTGGTGGCACACTCCATTAATATTACGTTTTATATGATTCTTTGGTGTAGCTATTAACAAGGGCGTCGCCAGCCGATGAGCCAGGGGGCAAGATAATAGAAAGAAGATATGAGTTATAGGAAAAATAAAATATGTATAATTTGTAAAGGCTTAATATTTTATTAAACAAGAATAAAATATTAATTAAAACGTAATTTTCGCGGGTTTCTGGCAAATTGTTCTACTACTTGTCATTCTTTTACTTATAGATATTTACATTAAATGGGTACTTTGTGTCGCAACCTGTATTTCGATGACGATTTGTTTATATTTAATGAGCTGCAACTTTTTTTAATCAGTCAACTTTAATGTATAATGTACATTAGTAAAGGCGGATAATCCAAAAGTAGAAAAAAACTGGCCCCAGTATTCTCTTTAGATTCATTAGATCCTTAAGTACTATTATGAAAAGCTTAACTTCACAATTCATGATACCTTATCAAGGATGTACGGGACTTGCTTTACTTACGTTACATATATACATACATTTGTACATGTATAACACTTATATTATGAAAAGTGACACTCCTTGGCTTCATTTCCGAAAGCCAAGATGGAAAAACATTACAAAGAACAGCACAATCGGAAGATTTAAAAAGACAATTGACTACATGAAAACATCAACACACTAAAAAAAACACAAGGCGCGAAAGAAATATTGCCCTTATGGCATCGCATGAGGCTTTTATTTTTAGAAATGAAAACGAACATATAACCGAATTCACAACAGCTGACGAAAAAAGTAATCTTTTCTTTTGCTTTTCATAATAATTTTTTGTGCAATCACGAAGAAATTAATTACAACCGAAAAAAATGACAAAGTAAAACACAAAATTAGTCCAATCAGAACGTGATTTCCTGAAAATCATCGAAGCAAAGATGCGCTGAGCAGCACGTATTCGGCGTGGCTGCAGACTGAAACTAATTCTTTTTTAAACGCTTAAATCGTCGTTCAACGCAACGACCGAATTCGGGGTACCCTATCCCGGAACAGCTACGCAACTACCAGCACTTGCCAAACTCTTCTCAGAGGCAACGAAGATAGTGCCGCCAGCACATATATTCTCTGTAAAAGGAGGTTTTAAACCGACGAGTTTGTGGAATTTTGAGATGGAGGGAGGGGGCTGTTCGACGCACATATACCATTCGTTTGTTACAGCGAAATCATCTCGAGCGAACATTTAAAATTATCCTTCGCCGAAAGCCTCAATTCGTATCAATATATGTATATATGTATATATATATATATGTAAGGTGACCCAGACCACCCGCTGGCCCTTCTAAAATGTAGAACATCTAGCAAAATGATAAATTCAAAACCTCCTATTAGTAAACTGACCGTGTGATACGAAGTGGAAAAATACTTTAGACTCCCACTCCCCACCGGAAGTAACGCCTATTCAGATCGCAAGTTTGTTTGCTTAAACGTAATGTGATATTTTTTTTTGCGGATTCCACTCTAGAAAAATAAAATTTTCATCTCGCAAAATCTTATATTTGACGCGTATGAAATAAATCTTATTTGAACGAATGTATCAATTAAACAAATCGATTTTATTATTTTTCAAATTGAGCTCCGCGTTGTCCAATGCAAGTAACTCTTGTCGGAAACCAGTCAATGTCTCGAGAATTTCTTCAGCCGATAAATACCGGATATCCTGTCCATGTATCATATTCTCTTTTGTTGTAGCGGTTTTGTCTATGTCTACCATACTTTTTCTTCATAAATAATAGTCTAAAACGTTTAAGTCTGGTGAGCGGGACGGAAACCCACCTGCTAGGAAACATTTTACATTTAGACCAGTTTTTTGATGCATGAGCTGGACACAACTGACAACCGTACTGTTGAAACCGAAAACGTTGATGTGCATCAATAGGAATAGTTTTGGCGGAGACAGTTTGACTGTAGAAATTCTAAATATCATAATTCATATTCCCGCCAAAACAAAGAGGGCCGATGAACGGACATTGACTTTGCGGATCCGTGTTGATTATCCTCACCTCTCTATTAACCAGTTCGGATTCAAACTAATAAAGGAAAATTCCGATTACCAACATCACCGTTAAAAGTACATTCGTCTGAAAACAGAATTTCTTACAATAAAAATAACGAGGCTAATGTTAAAATCGTTGTCCGTGATCACTTGGAACGAATGAAACTAGTGGTTGCGATAAATTCACCGAATTAAACTTCTCGATACAGCTCCGAGTTCTTTTTTCGGGATATCAAAATGTTTGCAGGGGACAAGCAGAGGCGGATATTATCGATGGTTCTCGTATTCCCAACTCGCCAACGAATTTTTCCGCTTTTGTTATTACGGTCACACAATACCTTCATTTTTAACAACGCGCACCGGTAACCTTGGAAAAACTTTTCACGAATCGGGAAATTCGTATGGGAGACGCTGTCGCTATAATTGTTTGACAGCCGGAAAACACGGCATTTCCGCATTCTGCCAGTATTTCAGAAGCATATCAACGGCTTCTTCATTTGAATAATAACCATAACTGTAAGTTGTTGAAGTATGACATTTTATTAGCAGCGTTACACTGAGACAAACGCAGTGATAATAATTAGTAATATTAAAACTCGCTGATTTCTTCTTTTTTTTTTTTTTTTTTTTGTAAAAACGTAACAAAAAAATACAGAAACCTACAAAACTTTCATTCAAATAAAATCGCTGCAAATCGTAGAAATGAAATGGGAAATTTTATCATTAACGTTTCATAAAGATAATAACAACGGCGTTAGAAATATCAAGAATTACTGACTGTTTTTAATAAACAAAGGAACACAGAGATACGTAACAATCCCACCATCGGGAAAGCCTTCGTTATATTTTCTATTTAAAAGACATATTGTTGTAATCACTTATTATATGTATATATATATATATATTTTTTTTAAATAAGTTATTAATTCGCAATAATATGCCGAACAAAAATAATAAAAAATGTAATATAAAATTATACGAAAAACACTAAAGTATTAAAAAAAATCGACTAGTTCCACGGAATTTATCGGAACTAGTCGATTATTTTTAATATTTTCAATATGATTTGTACTTTCTATATAATTTTATAGAAAAATTTAATTATTCGATTTCGGCATATTATTGTGAATTATTAATTTTGCGAAATACATATGTAGAAGGCATTTTACATTAAGCGAAAATGCTTATTTAAAAATTGCAAAATTAATAATAAATTCAAAATATTCTCCAATCTAATGCGATTTTTTAAATTTAGTTAGAATTCGGTGGACATTTCGAAAATGGCGGTTTCAGGAAAAACGTTTCGAAAAGAAAGTTTCCATGCTCCGTGATAAAGTTAGAATCTGTAAAAAAGATACCGCATTTAAAATATTAACTTGTAATCTGAACAGGCTACTTCCCTTGGGGGAGACGAAAGTGGAAAATATTTTTATTCGATGTGACGCAGTCAATTTATACTAATACGAGGTTTTGAATTTTTCATTTTACTAGATATCGCAGATTTCAGAAGGGTGGACGGGTGGTCTGACACACACACACACACATATGTATACATATATATACATATAATTGAATATTTCAAAATCCTAAATGTTTATTTTTTTTTACGTAATTACAATTTTCAAAGCGCCATAAAACCTTCAAGTAACACGAGTATGGAACACCAAAGGTATAATTTTTATCTTGATCCGATAAATTGTTGATAAACTTGATAAATTTCTGCTGCACGAGAAATAAATTGGGTGGAAAATTTTTGTAATAACTCAAAAATCGAAATTGGAAATTTTTATAATAGGTCCATGTTTCCGAGTACTTTAAATGAAAAAGAAAGAACGCATTTTTTTTAAACAAATAGCTGCATCTCTCTGTATGATGGCGTATAAATTTATGTTTATTATGCATTTATATGTGTACATTTTATGACATGCTGCGCTTAAACAAACAGTATTATTTTTTTTTCCCTACCCTGGGCGCGTCAGCGGCCTTGACCCAACAACATGAAAAATTAACAGTTATACCTAAATAGCTAGGCGGTCAGAAATGGAGAGGACAAAGGACAGGAGCAAAGGAACAACTGAAGGCAATGGGAAGGAAAGAATATAGGTAGCGTTAAAGGGAGTAGGAAGACCCAAAACTAAAAGTTGAGTGTAAAGAAAGGAGCGTTCGTTAGAGAGGGCAGAACATTCGATTTGAATCACAAATACAAGAAGGCTCAGAAGCGTGAAGAGAGCAGAAAGGAGAAAGAGTTAAAGAAAAACGAATGCGAGAAGAGGGGAGTAGAGCATAATGATTGATTCTAAGCCTAATTAAGGAAACAACAGTGGAACGACGACAGATAGGAATAGATTGAAACCAAGGCAGGAAACTAGGAACAACCGGTTGAGTAAGATGGTGGTATGAATAATGACTAGAGAATAAAGATGGATACATGTCAGACCAAAGTCTGGACTGATTAGAGCGTGATAGAGAAAGAATGTCTGAGGAAGAGAAGGAGTCGAGGAAAGGACCTATGTGGGCGGCTGAGCGAGCTAAAGAGTCGGCTGAGTCATTGCCCGCAATATTGGAATGACCCATAGAAAGTCTATGAAAATGGAGCGGAACGAGAACAAAGAGGAGACAAGAAATTGAATAGAGAAGATGATGTATTATTTTCTTCCCAATTTATTTTATTCAAGTGAATATTAGTATGAAATCTTACCATTAAATTTGGTTCAGGTTAAACAATTTTAAGAAAATTTGAAAAAAATTATTTAATTATTTCGTAAACATTACTACTACGATGGTGTAGAGTTTAGTCAATCGGCACGTTTTAGAACAGTGAAAAATATGAAGTAAACAGTTTTTTTTTTAATTATTATTTTTTTTTTTTTTTTTGTAGGTTCTGGCTCTGTTTAGAGGTGTAAGTCCTGGGCATGGACAGAATTCTTTGAATAATAAACGCCTAGTGGGAAAGTCATTGACGTGGAGTTTTCGCTACAGTATACCGCAGTGTTTATTGTGTAAAAGAGTAGAGAGAATAATATTTAACTTAACCGGGTCGTAAACCATCTGTATACATGGAAAATAAAATTAAAAAAATAAAATTTACTAAGAGTACGCTATTCTTTCTGCAGTCGATTTCTCTTTATAATTTGTAAATGTTTTTAATCCAAAACTTACTTACTGTGTCTTCTCAAGCCAAATTTTTCAGGCGAACCCCTGCTGAAGGTAATGGCTATCTTGCAAGGACACAGGATCACGTTCCTAGAGAGAGGCCAATATCTAGCCCAATGATTCTGATTCCTCCCTGGAGTTACAAAAAAACCAAGCATCGACACATCGTTGAAATCGAACCGAGGTACAAAAAATTTCCAGTGTACGGCAGAAATGGCAGCCAGAGAAATTAGCAAATACGCGGACCACCTAGTGTCCATTACACTGCTGGAGCTAAGACAAAAGGCGAAGCAAGGCCACTACCGGCATCCTGCGCCTTCCTAGGGCAAGTCATCTTACATCAAGCCAGACTTAATAATGTCTGTGATGCGTTGAATGTAGAATTGCACGAAATTTCTTACTGCCTCCAGCACCTAGTGACGGATCACAACAAATCTATAAAAGTTCTCATAGTCACCGATTCCTTAAAGGCGTTATGTATATGCTGGCTAAACTAAAAATGCACTAATATTGAAAATACACTACTACTATCTAAATCAGTTAAACCAAGCGTAGAGTCGGGTGACGTTTATTTAGGTTCCTGGACACATCGGGGTACCTGGTAATGAGAGGGTTGATGTGGAAGCATGCTCGGCGTTGTTCTCGCCAATGCCAGAGAACGCGGACCTCTACTAGCCTCGATGATGCATATTTTTTCTAAGGAAGTGCGAGAACTATTGGAAAACAGAATGGGCAGCTACGACAACGTTCTTAAAAAACATTAAGCCGAACCATAATGGTCACCGGGAGGGAATATCCCGGCATGATTTTAAAAGTTTTAGCCGGCTGCGAATCGGCCACGTCACTGCCTCGCACAGTCATATTAATTAAATAAATCTTCGCCTCCGACTGTGTGCTTCTTCTACGGCCAGGCTGGAATACTACCGACAGGTCCACATCTACTTCTCACGTGGCCAAAGTTCGCCACGTTCCGGGCGCAACATGGTCTACCCAGTAACATACAGAACTGTTAAGTAAATACTACGACTAACGTAACAAAGCCTTCGTTAGAACGAGTGGTTTGACCGAACACATATAATATAAGTTACCTCCGTATATGTGCTGTGATGACCTTAGTATAGTTATAATAAACGGCGCATATAAAAAAGGTGGGGAGGATAAGTTAAATAAAAAAATCCAAAACTTACTGAATTTCGCTTTAAAAAAATAAATGTTTTTTTCCTTCTTTTTTTATTTGCGTGTGGTTCTTCCTATATAATGTTTAAAATTTCCCCATTCATTTTGCTAAAATATCTTTCAACATTTTATCGGCGTCATGCAAAAAAAGTGTATACTCCTTGAAAATTTCCCTTAAATATTTTCCGATAATATAATAAAAGATTTTCCCGGAATTTACTACTTTGTTATCATTAGTTTTTTTGTTTTTTTTCCCTTATAAATAACATATGGAGGACCGACAAGACGACCGCCCGTCTGTAGATTCTCTTAACTTTTTTTTTTTAAACCTGGGTTGGTTGTAAATACCATTTGGCCGCTAACTATTTATTAAATTAAATCAGTCTATTTCTTTTTGGCCGCTGCTGGGAATCGAACTCTTGACCTCTATCTCAACGATCAAGAGTTCACGCCACTAGGCTATCGCGACGGCCCTGTAAATTCTCAACATAGCTATAACGATAATTTGTAAAAAAAAACTTATAGTATATTTGATCACATACAATTAACTAATATGAATATAAATTAAACTAAAAAATCTTATTAAATATATATATAAAAAAAAGGAATTTCAGAAAAATTATAGCTTAAAAACATAAAACATAGCCGACATGTTACTGGAATCACGGCAATAATAAATAAAGTTAAAAGTAAAGTAAATGATATCATATACATATGTGTCATTCTTATATATATCGATATGTTATGATTGATTGTTCATTTTAAATAGCGGTTATTATCATCATTTTTGAAGCGGTTAATCTCTGCGCGTTCTTTCCCGACAGAGCATGATCACCGTAGGTCTCTAATAGGGTTCTGTATGATTCAGCTGAACAGATTTATTTCGAATAAAGCACAGTAAAATTTGCCGCGAATACTACAGTTTTTATTTGGTAAAAAAAAATGTGTTATTTATATTTTAGCGGATGACACGCGTTGATTTTAGACATGGGTTATATAGTACTTCAATATATATATATATATATACATATATATATATATATATATATATATATATATATATATATATATATATATATATATCTGGCATCGTTTTAAACTATACTTACGCCTCGTTGGCACGTTCGGCAGCGACCAATGGTCTATTCATTAGTAGATTTCCTGCTCAAACTCTCTACTGTATTGCTTATCGTTCCCATCACGATTTCTGGACCGGATTCTATCCTTCATTCTTTACCAATCCTCGATCTTTTTACCTTTCTGTTCAACCCTTCCCTTCCTCTAAAATAAAAAAAAAAAAAAAAAGAGCATTTTATTAAAATTAATTTATTACCATAAAATAAAAATAACAGCAGTTGAGTAATTCAAAGTTGAGGATAAATAACATTCCCCCGATAGCAACTGTTGCAGGATTTTTTATTTCTCTGTAAAAACAATCGAAAACACTACTGTTTTTTTTTTTTATCTCTCTGCAATTAGTACAACAGCTAGAGGCTAGGAGAGCGACTTGTATGTTTAGATCATGTCATGTAGATGATTTCAGTAATGCAAAAAGTGAAGTAACAGAACACGAAGTATTTACTTACGTCAGAAATTAATAAAATGTCGTCTAGAGTTTATTATTTACCATATTTTATTTAAATTTTTACGTTTAATTTATATTTACCATGGTAATCATTTTACTTAAAATTTTGGTAAAAATTAATTTTTTTTTTATTCGTCCCGTATACACACTTCTGTACCACCGTTGGTCTCATCTCAACTCCTTAAAACCTCATATTTTGTAAAAGAGCAGGGGCACAAAACTTAGCCATACCTTAAAACATTCATTTGAACAACACGAATACACCCTGAAAATTTTAGCATAATCCGTCCAGCGGTACAGGAATGCATACAAGACAAGCAAACATACAAACAAACGAACATTCATTTTTATACCGGATATACAGATATTTTTGTAATTACATCTTAACTACGAGTATTTGCGCTCTCTAATCATTTATTCGAAAAAGTTAATTTTAAATTTAACATGCAAACTTTGACATTTGTATGTGGCTGGCCAGAAATTCAAACTAATTGTAGGTAGTAATTTTTCTTCCCTTTTACTGCTGCGCATTCTGATTAAATAAAATTTCTTTATTTTCCAAAGTAAGCGAATTCTAATTTTCATTCGAAACAACCAACTTGTTGGACTGTCAAAAGTTGAAGTATTCGTGGTCTACTTTTTTACGAATATTTATAGCAAAAGATGATGGCCAGCTGATTTCCTCGTGACCGGAATGGAGAGAAAGCACAAAGAACGAAATGTAATGATTAGAAATAAAATTAGTCTAGTTACTTTAAAGATTGTATAAGTAGAATAATATAATAAGTAGAAGAATATATCTTTAGAAATTAACGAAAATATTGTCGAGAAATAGTTTAAATCCGCAGGAGATGTGAACGATTCGATAAAATTAGAGAGGGAACAATTAATATCCTAGAGAGACCGGCAGAAATTGGTAAATGTTAGAGGTTAAAGCTGGAAAAGAGAACAGAATTTAAGGTATATAAAACAGCAACAGTGGTTGGGGACTGAATAGAAGGAGGAGAGTTAGAGAGCATTTAGAATAATTTACAGTAGACTAAACTCTATGTGGAGCCATCAGTGGAAATTGTAAAGGGGTCAGAGAAGAAAGATTTATAGGAATAATATTAATATAACCTGTATATAAGGACTAAAATTTTACATGAAACCATATTGCAGATATGAATATAAATTATTAAAAATTTAATTCTTTATAAACGAATCACGGATAGATATTATATTAATTAGTTCGAAGAAACGTGACGCCGTCCTTAATATTTCTTCTTCCCCATGAGAGAGAATAAATAATAGATTTTCTTCAAAGTTTAATATTATCATTTAAAGTGTACATTTAAGTAAATTTAAGAGATTGCATATTTGAAAATTTGCGTGTAGTTTAAAATTTTGAAAATAATAAGTTTGCAATCGCTTTAATAGCGCACAACCAATTTCGTAAAAAAAATAAAATAGAAAAAAACTAGTAGATATACTTATTTTAAATAATTTAACCGGTTCACTATTAACGAAATTAAAAGTTATATAAAATTGTATTAATAAACATTTCGGACATATAATAAAAATGGAATATACGATAACAGAAACTTAACTGAACGGATTAACTTCACTAGACCGTAATGAACGTTAAAAATGTATCAGTGCTACGCTACCGCCAATATTTTCGGAAGTTGGAATACTTTTAGACGACAAAGAGGATTTGCAAGATACAATAGAAAGTTCTTTCGGGAAAAACAAAAAAAAAAACATGAAAAATTAATAGACAAAAAAAAAGAAAAAAGCGTAAATGACGGTAGTTAAACTCTTTATTTATTAACTTACAAATTATTCTTTATTTATTTATTTACGAGGCCAATCGAGTTTATACATGTGGCGATCTAGGTAATTTTCATCAACACCTCAAAATGAATTTCTCTCGAGCATAGTCTTAAGAGCCATATTATATAACATATTAGTTAGGTCACATCGAGTTAGACTTATTCGATCAAGTTGATTGCAACGTTTATAGACTCAGTATATTTGTGATGCGAATCACGTGCTCTTCGAGTGCTCCAGTTTATCTCGCGAGCGTGAGTTACTTTATTATCATCTTTTTTGAAGCTTGGTCTTCCTGCTCCTTTCCGAACGCCTCTTATGTTCTTTCTCTACACCTATTCTCTCAGTTGTTCCTGTCCTAGGGGTGTTCCTTGATTCCATTGTCGACAGAATAAAAATATAATTTCTATTCTATTCCATGTATCTATTCCTTTTTGCTGGACTAATGCTCTTTGATAGCAAACCCAAGGAGGGTAAAAAAAAAAAAAAAAAAAACATTTATAGAAAAATTTCGCTTTGCACCGAATCAGTCAGGTGCAGTCAGGCGGAAGAATTGCGACCTGATGAAGTTTTCATTAGTCGAACCGGAATCAGTATATCGGTATTTATAATGTATCAAAATTGATCGGATTTAAGGTAGTTATTTACTTTTTTATATTGAGAGAAGTTGTTATTGCGTGTTTATAAAAATTTTGGCAAATCAAAATAAATTATTTAGAAAGATCACAATATCTTTAATAGAAAAAGTTATAACGACACTCAAAATGCAAAACGTAGACACAATCGAGATCGCATAAATAACGTGTATGGGAAGTAACATTTTTTGTATACTGATTTTGGTTTTTCACAAATTTTCACGCTTTAAACGTTTTTTTTTTGTTTTTTTTGTTTTTTTTACCCCCCTTGGGTTTGCTACCAAAGACATGGAATAGAATAGAAATTATATTTTTATTCTGTCGACAATGGAATCAAGGAACACCCCTAGGACAGGAACAACTGAGAGAATAGGTGTAGAGAAAGAACATAAGAGGCGTTCGGAAAGGAGCAGGAAGACCAAGCTTTAAAAGATGATAATAAAGTAACTAGCTTAACGAATTACGTGTTTTATGGTTTTATAAATTATCGACTGAGGGTAAAAAAGAAAAAAAAAAGAAACTTCCGTAATCTACAAATTCTACAAAAAATCTTTCGAAAATAGTTTTAACTTTAGATCGTTTTTAAATTTAGCGAATTTTCCATTGTCTTTAAAATAAACTTTGACAATTTTTATTTTTTTTTATTTTATTCATCTTTTATTTTTTCGAGTCACCAACAACGGACGTTGATAAATCCTGATACATGTATATAGTGGTGGGGCGATAACGAAGAAATCAAGAGGTGCAGGATCAGCAGTGAGCTGCTGGGTGAAGGGATGAAAGTAGCATTGTATAGAAAGATATCTAAGATGTCGGCAGTAAAGCGAGTAACAGTGAAATTGGACTAGCGATGATGTGAACTGAAAATTGTTATCTGTAATGTGAAAAAAAAAACACACGAGAAAATGTAACGTTGCATCATAAAGGTTTATCATCTTCAGGGCTGCTGGAAAGTTAGGAAGAAGTGCTTGACGTCTGCGCAGGGAATGATGCATGGCAATGCAACCAGTGCGCAGCATTCTCTACAGTCAGCCCCCTCTAGTGGCATAATTTTCAAATAGCGAAGTACTCTATTCGAGCGTACATTCGTTCTTCGCTACGGCAGAAAATCCTTCACCAGTCTCGTGTCTACCTTTAGACGTATGTACGAAATTTCGTTATATAAATTTTCCACGATTTTCCGGGAAATTCGTTCGAGCCGTACCGGAAAAAAAGGCACTATTTTTAAACTAACGATGGAAAGTGTTCTCTAGTAGCTGCTATGTGTCATTATCGTTGTCGGTTAGTTATTTGAAGGAGTACCAACACGACCTCGTTTCGTTCGTAAAATCTCCTAGCACTGCTAATTTACCTACTCGACCCCGTCAGTCACGCTGCTGTTTAATATTCTCTCATATTTCAGTCCGATTATTTCGGGTAAGTTTTTTTCACGTTTTCATAATAATAGGCGAATCAAAAACATTTTTCTTCTTCCGACACGATATTAATTAGTTCTTATTTAATAAATTTTAATAATGTTCTTCGTTTAAATTTTCTGTAAATTCTTTAAAAACATATACGAAGTTATCCTTACTATTTTTTTTTTTTTTTTTTTTTTTTTTTAATTTTAAAATAAGTTTGTGGGTCTCATTGGGCAAGTATGCCTGTTGTGTGAGTGCCCGATACTCTTATTATCGTTTATTCGATTTCGGTACAAAGTTATACATACTTATTATAACATCGAAATTATATGAACCTTAATTAATATATGTCTTAATATGTATATATATAAAACTTATATATAGGTGAAAAGAAAAAAGAAAAACCATACACATACCTGCATTCACTCTAAAAGTAATATATACATATATATCATGATATCGTAACCAATATCTTCTTTATGAATTACGAACAGTAAGTTATAAGAGGGGAGACACAAAAACAACAACATAGAATACATGTTATATCCGTAGCTACATGATTGAAAACTATCTAAGAGTGAGGAATTCGGACGCAGTTTGTCTTTTATTCTTTGCACCATTCCTTCAGCCATTTCACCACTTCCTTTTTCCACACACCAATACCGTTTTCGTTTATAATATGATTGGGGATAATGCTCATTAATTTAATTAAGACCGAATATCACCTGTGCTATCAATTCGCGTAGATTTGCCCCTCTAGGGTATATGTAATATATATTATTTTGATTTCTTGTTATTCGAATAGTTTTTGGCCTAGTTGGTAACCTTATATTCTTGATATTATATTCGAGTAACCTGTAATAGTAGTAGTACAACTTTGGTGACATTTCATTATTTTCCTTCGATACATAATTGATCTCGAGTATTCCAGTAGGGTAGTGTATAAGTTTAAGACACACCTTTTTTGATTTTTACCGATTTTATTGATTTCCGTTTTCTTAGCCTCTCCTCATATTTGGATTCCATATAGAATTCTAGCCATAATTATTGCATTGTAGTGTATACGTAGTGTTTTATATGAAAGTATCTGCTTTAGTTTGTATAAAGCTGGAATTGTCTGTCTTATTTTCGAATTGAAGACTTGAACGTGCGCTTTTTCCAGCTCAAGCATCTACCGACATATATATTCACCTAGATATTTAAAATCTTTTACGTTTTCAAGAGGTGGACATAAACAGGAAATGATATAGAGCATATGTTCTTTTCAACAAAATTTCAATAGTGTATGCCTACGCAGATTATACAGTTGTAATTGAACGTCGGAGAATATGCACATGACAAAAAAAAAAAAAACCCTTGCAAGAAGATCGGAATGTCAAGCGGAGCACGCGATAAAGAATTAACTATTAATATTGTAACGTTATAACGGATAGAAGCACCATTTCTAGAATATAATAATTACTGGCTTTGCGTTATACGTGCATATACACGTATAGAAGCATCTAAAATGTAGGAGATGAGGAGTGGTTTTATTCGGAAAGTATCATTAAATTTGTGGGGTTTTTAAGATTCCATCAGGCAGCAGTACATTCGGTTCGTTCCGAAATATCATTACGGATATTTCGGAGGGTTTTATTTTTAAAATTATTTTCTTTTGTAATCAAAATTAAATATATATTTAACATATTATATGGCATATATTTCTTAAAATGTTGTTTACATAAAAAATAATTTTTCCTTCAAATATTTCTGTCTTTAATCATAATAGTAGCTATTCACACACTAGTAATTATTTTCAAAGATATATTTAAAAATTCAAGTTTGTAAAAACACCGTTTCTCTCTCAATTATAGTATTATTTTTACAACTTTCAAAACTTCAATACTGCTTTATTTCGCTACAACAAAATTGTGCTCAATTAAAAGTGGAACAATGGACCGTAACTTGCTAACTGTGGAATTGGTATGGCAGGTTGCAAGAAGCGTTGAAAGGTGAAGGCATCAGTGCCGACGCGTGGGAGCTTGAATTCCTAGATAAAGAAGAAGACTCGAATAAAGCCTTAACGGGAAATGTTCAAAAAGAATCGAGGAGACTTAAAAGCGGAAAAACTCACGGCACTAGTCATGGAGGAAATAATCAGCGCAGTCGACTGTCGAATGTAAGCGGATCGAAAGTCGGCGGGTTAGAACATCAAGCCGAGGTAACAAGATTTTTAAAAGAAGAAATAGAATACTTTGGCAGAACAGCACAGAGATTAAGAAACTTGAAGGAAAAACAAAAAAAGTTTGTAAGAGGAAATTATAAAAAAGCTAAAATGAACTACGACGAAGTGAAATAAGATATAAGATCGGAATCTCCCCAAATGTAAAACGTCAAATTAATTAACAGTTTCAAAGTTGTTGTTCAAGTTTTTTTGGTTTTATTTTTCATTCTTCTTTTCTAGAATTATGAAGGTTTTGATTTATTAATTATACACGAAGGGAACTTTGGAAATAACTGCCATAAAAAAAAAAAAATTAGGAAAAATGGTTATCATCAGTGTATTATGAAGATTAATTTTCACCTCTGACAACATGAATAATTTATAAATCAACTTGTAACTCGGGTGTATAATCTAGTAGCTCTTCGAAACCGAACAAACTGCTAGCTGATATTTTTTCCACTGGAATCTACAACCGGATAATAAATTCTCGTTTTTCCAAAGATTTTATGAAGATATTTTCATATATATATATATATATGTAATCATATAGAGATATACGTGCACACACACGAGTAGATATGTGCATACATTAACGGAAAAAGCGGAAATATAACATTACTGCTAGAGGTGCTGTCATATTACTATTGTGTCAATACGAATTTTTCATAAAATTATTTCAACCTGTCAATGCATCGTAATGGGAACGCACTTATTAAAGCAAAGTCTTCGTTCAGTGCCCTAATTTTATTTGTCGATAAGCGACGATGCTGTCAGCCCTAACGATCAATTATTTATGACTTCTTCCTGATTTCAATGAATTACAGAAATAACAACGATTATTAAACGAATCAGTTGCAACTCTTTCACTATGAATAAAAATTTCGGAATCGTTCTTTATTTTAGCCTTTTCGCAGTCTCTTAGAACGCTAAAAAAAAAGACACTTTTTTTCTTCCGTTCCTTGCCTTTTTTAATAACGTACCGAGAAATGCTTATTCAAATCGGACGAACAAGGTGTGTAAAGTTACACGGGAGCAGTGGACGATTTAGATAACTTCCGAACAGTTGCAATTCAATTGAGATACATTTGTTTCTATAGCTTTTGATTGAAAGTTTAATAGAATTTTAAATCTTAAATGTAAAAAACTTTTTTAGATTTCGCTTAAAATATGTTTATATAAATACGCGAGAAGTATGCGTGAATCGTAAAATAACAATTTTTTAAAATTAACCACCGATATGGTTCCTTATCAGAAAACTCACTGATGAGTTTATTTTCCGCCACGCACGCGTATGTTATAACAAAATAATTGTACGAAGTTTCGTATCTGAATTTGTGAAAAGTTCTTGACGCACACCCCATTGAATCTTGTTACACAAATTATATATTTATTTCTTTTTGTCACTTTAACAAAGGACCATCATCATCACCTAGGAACAAGTTGATGGGCTAATGAGAATTATATAGAGAACATAGGAAAAGATGAGATGGATGGAGTACCAGGAGTAGTAAGAAGCCCAAATGATAGCAAGCAGGAATATAGAATAGAATGTTCGGAAAATAAGGACATTGTGTGATTAGAATCGCAGACATCACTTGAATGAAGAGGACAGTTTGGAACATCACTTGAATGAAGAGGACAGTTTGGAAAAAGTGTTAAGCTGAAATAAAAACGAAAGAAAGATTTCCTTGGTCAACTGATTTTAGTTAGATAAAATTTCCTGACAGCTAATTTAATTTTAAATAGACCCTCAGTCCTACTCTTTTCAACATATACACTATCAGTGTGGCTTCTCTTCCTCCAAATTATTCGTCTTTATTCTTTGCTGATGACATCCTACTTTATGCCCCTCATCTCATGATATTATATCAGCCAGTGAGGCACTTAATTCGTCTCTTTCCGTGTTGGATCATTCTCTTTTCTCAATTAACCTTTCTATTTCTCCCACTAAATCTTGTTATGCCGTATTTACTCTGCGACCGTATAATCCTGCTTCTGTCTATCTATCCCTAGCAAATACACTCCTTTCTCGTGTTAATTGTTTTTTTTTTTTTATCTTGGTATCTTCCTTGACAGTCGGCTACCCTTTTCCGAACACATCAAGTATCTTTCCTCTTCAGCAATCAAAATACTAAACCTGCTGAAGGCCTTATCTCCAATCAAATGGGGTGGTGGTCCTTTTATTCTTATTTCTCTATATAAGTCTATCATCTGCTCAAAATTTGATTACTGTTCATTTCTCTATGGTTATGCCTATCTAAGTCCCGACTCTCTGAATTGGATGTAATCGAAAATTCTTGCCTTCGTCTATGCCTTGGTGCTTTTAAATCCTCTGCAGTCCTTGCCGAATCTAATGCACCACCCCTTTCCATTCGCAGAGATTTTATTTGGGCTATCGTTTTCTTACTAAGCGTTTCCCACTCACATCCTCTTTCCAATCTTTCCATTTCTAGAAACTGGCGTTTTGTACCTAGGGAAATTCCTATTCTATCTCTCATTTCTCTTCGGCTCAGTTCGTTTTGTTCTTACATAATGTCCTTTGTCAATCTCCCTTATTTCACTTTTAATTTCGCCGATCTCTGCTATCCTTCAAATATGTTTATTATACCTACGCTCTCTAAATTTCTTCTATACGCCCTAATTAGACAGGAATTCCGCAGTTTTATCAATTCTGAATTTCCTTCGCATGCAGCCGTGTTTACAGATGGTTCAAAGAGACGCCGAGCGGTGTCGATGCCTCCTTTGTTCTCCCAGATTTTGGCTTTTCAGAATCTTTCCGCTTGCTTATTTTCTATTCGATATCCATAAACGATTTTTTAATGGCTATCCTACGTTCCATTATTTTCATTTCCTCCAATCACCTTCCTCTAAATTCTTGACTATATGACCGCCCTTCAATCTATTCTCCCCTACCTGATCATTCCTGCGATTTTATCATACCCCGCACGCGTTCATTTATCCACGTTCTTTCTTCCCTTCATTCCATTCAAATTGATATTTACTGCGCGTTCCTAACCATTGGGACATCTTCGGTAATGAAGTAGCTGATATTCTTTGGTACTCGCGTTGCTGGCCCTTCTCACTTCTTCTTTAAAAAAAGTCCCATCGTCTAATAGGTTTTCTTTGTTTCCTTCACTTCGTTGTTCCGTGGTTGTCTCCGTTATTCGTCTGCGTTCTTAAGCCATTGTCTATTATTTTCCTCCCATTTTCGTTTTTCGTTAATTGCCTTCCCACATTGTCCTCTCAAACGAAGAGCACGTTCGCGATGCTGATCATGTGTTTATTAAGTGTTCATTTCTTTCTGCTGAGCATTCTGCTTTCTATTCCATTTTATTGGTACTCGGTCTTCCTACTCCATATTGTGCCTCTTATGTCCTATCTTTTCCCGCTCCACAGATTATTCCCATTATATTGATTACTTCCTCCTAACAATATTTGATATCCTATGAAGATATAATTGACTCCTCCCTATTCTAATTATTTCTGGATAAAGGTCCCCGGTTGACAGGCCCAGAAGAAAAAAAGACCCTTACGAGTGACTGGGATGTGATCAGGAACGACCCGAATCTCAAAGTTAACAGTTTAATTTTCAGGAGTTGACCGCTTTGTCACGTTCAGTGTGCAATTAGTTCAGGTAATTTTTAGCTGTGCGCTGTTCAAAAAATTCTCCAAATGTGTATCCTGTATTTGTGTTACTCAATTCCCTACCACACAACTTAAACACACATTTAATAAATTCTAAAAAAAAACATAAGTATTTGATTAACTACATTAAGTCCAGCAGAACATTGTAAAAATCAGTAATATAAGCACGAGGGTAATAGTATGGGTATGTGTGTATATGAATGAGCACGTATGTATGCATTTTTGTATATGTATAGGTATATATATATATTAATTTTAACGTAATTCATAGGATACACCCCATTAGCAATAATGTCTCAATTTTATATATCGAAAAATGTCCCAATTTTATGTAACGTTTGTTATATTTTATAGGATTTTTGTGATTGTTATTTAAAAAATGTCACAATTTTATGTAACAAAAAATGTATATGAACGTGTGTGTATGTGTGCATGTATAAGTTTGAGGTGGAAGAGAGGTAAATAGAGGAGGAGGAAGAAAGATTAAGGAAGGGATAGAAGATGAAGATAAAATAAAATAAAGGGAGATAAATGGATGAGGAAAAGGTAGGGTATATATAAGCCCGTTGACACAAAATTATCAATAAGTGCATATGTAACATGTTTGTTCTTGGTAATTGCTGTACTTACCATTACTATTACCTACTATTGCTGTTACTTATTTCTGTTAATTATTATTATTGTTGCTATTATTATTATTATTAGTGTTATCATTACTATTGTGTTAATATTATTATTATTATTGTTATTATTAGTATTATTATGAATAGGCTTTTACATCTGGTGAAGGCGAGTATACTTAACATGAAACCGTTGGCTTTAGTCATATAGCTAGTTTTATTTATAATATCATGTATATTATATAAGGACTGTTAGCATATATTAACCAGAAAGTATATATAATCGCACAGGTATATAGTACTTTCAAAAAGTATCAATTATATGCAATATAATACTGGGTTAATAAATGTAAATAATGAATTGTAAATATATTGTAAATTTTAAAACTTTCTAATTTTTGCTAAGAATACGTCGAAATTTCATTTCGTTTATAAATTTTGCTTCATATTACTTGGGCCTGTTCTTTTTCAATGCAGGTTATTATTTTATTTTAAATTCGATGCATTCTGTATAGTTATATTTGTTATTTAATTTATATGTATTTCCTTATTAGGGTACAAGCTTAATTTTATTTCTCAGTATCCGTTTTGTTTGTATTTTCAACTGAGAAATTCGTTTAAATTTAACATTTTCCACTACTTGCGCATTTGTGGATTTTCTTTTTTTTTCCCCCAATAGTAATAATAATAATAATAATGAATAAATAAAATTAATTGAACAAATTGAATCGAAATTTAATTGAAGAACAAATTCAAATATGACGCAGAAGAACTGCGCGCGTCATTCCCCGGATGTCACTTTCACGCTGAACAGAGAAAAGGGAAAACCGTTTCGGGTTTTCCTTTATTTTATAATTGCGATTTTTATTAATAGCTTAATTTGAAATACGGGTAAAATGCCGGTGGTTCGCTGGTTTTTCGTCCATTCACCTAGTTAATACACATGAAGCGTTTTATCGGTCAATTTATACACTTACCTTTTCGTCGGCCCTCTAAAGCGGATACGATTCTATTATCGTCACGCGAAACTAATTCTCTGGCCTTGCTTTTTCAGAAATATCTTTCCCCATTTCTTTTTACGAGGACTCGTTCGTGCGGGTGAACTGTCATCTCAACCCTCGCACGGTTAAGGCAAGTGAAAGTAATAACGGTAATGAACGGTACAATCAGATAGCGCCCCCCCCGCCCCGAACTACTACCCTATAAGTAATAAACAATTTTTCTTTACATAAAACTGAAACCCCAACTTTCGGCAGAGAGTTATATGTATGTTTTTTTTTCTTCACTTTTCTTTCAAACTAAGAGTCATTCACTCTAAAGCGTCAGAAGGAAAGCGAACTGGCAAATTTAATAACAAATAGCCATGGTTAGCCGGTCATAATTCAATAAAAAGCAAAGGTAACTTCGGCTTTGTACCATTATAGAACTAAACGAATATGAAATGTTTTCCCCCTAAAATTTGTTAGAAACGTGCTCCGTGGTATTGCGAATAAATTCCTCCACTAATGCGAATATTATTATTATGTAATATACACCCTTCAGGATAATTTCATTTTTCGACGAATGGAAATATCACGGCTATAAAATATTTCACGTAATGGTGGATTTCATTTAATAATTGATGTTAATAGAGCAAATAACTTAAATTAAAAAACTATTATCAGTATTAACGATGTTGTTACTCTTGATGTTGGTTGTTTTGATTTAGGTGAGTAATATTATTATTATTATTATTATTTGCATACGTGTATATGTATGTGAGTATACATTTATATGTGGGTGTATATGTATCTATATATACGCAAGGTTAAATAATATATAATCAATTTCAACAAAAAAATTAAATTAAATTAAACTTTAAAAAATAAAAAAATTTTAATAACATTTACATAACAAGTTAGCATATGTGTAACTAACAATTTGTATATACATGGGCTCCGGTTTGCCTGGCATAATATTTTTATACCTTGTTGTGTTTTATTCATATTTTAAATCTAAGTTCGTATATTTGTTTTGTGTTTCGTGAAGATATATAAACAGCGAGGATAATATCACAGAAAAACTACATACCAAATAGTTCCTACAAAATATACGAACTCAGTTATAAAATAATAACCGAATTATTTAGTAGCACTAGTTATATATATAATTTTTACAGTATTACTTTGTATACATAACGGTATGAATATGCATCAAGAATAATTTTATATATATATTTAAACAAAAAAAAAAAAAATAATTGTCTATTTTTTTTTTATTTTTTACACGCTGCAATGTAAATTATTGAAAGTACATCTCGACTACTTCTTACAGTAGTTCTGTACTTAGCATGGAGGTGGAGTTATTTTTCTATTTTGTAGCAAGGTTATCACCATTCAATCAACATGCTTCAGAAATTACGATTATGTTCTACTATAAAATAACATGTTTCTTTTTATACATCTTATAATATGAACAAAAATTGTATATATGTATATATATATGTATAACTCTAGGTCCCCGACATGGCTCTAATGATATTGATGAAACTCCCGAACTAGAGTTTTTTAAAGTCTAGAAATCGATTGGTCAAGACCCCTTATGTTTGAGAAAATTTTATGAAACGATTATTTATAGAAGAGAGGCAGCGATCCGTGTTCGTTTTAATGATCATCGTATTTTTAAAGTTTATTAAAAAAAGTAATTAATACGCTTATTTACCATTGTAAAAAAAACAAACATTTATTTATCATACTAATTGCAAATAAATGAAGGCGCATAGGATCTTTGTTTCGCAATGAAATCTATTCATTTACGTTTTATACAACGCAGATTTAAATATTATGTCATCTCCCAAATTTATAGAAGAACGCTATAATGGATGATAATTTGTAATAATATTTCTAGCTTATGAACATTTGTTTTTATTTTTTGAAACGCGAAAATACTTCATTATAAAAACGAATAATAATGCAACGTATAGAAAAATGTTGCTTTCGCATCATATTATTGCTAAATGTTTGACTGCTTGTGAAACTGATTAATTCATTAACCGATTTGTGCAAGTTCAGTGTTCCGAATAAAGCTCGGTTAATAAATATATTATTAAAGGAACAATTATTTTTCTTTTTTTGGCCCGGCGAGAAACCATTTGGCCACTAACAACTTCTACAAATTCTTGTATGTACATATGTAACTGGATTCTCATAAATGGTTCCATTGAATTTGATAAAATTCACGAATCAGAAGCTGGTTTTTGAGGTTTAGAAATCGATTGGTTCAGGAAGTGGAGGCAAGCAATAGTGTCGTGTTAATGATCAAACTTGTATTTTGGGTTTACTAAAAAGTAAATAAAGAATAATTCGCTTATTTACCATGCTGAATAAAAAATTGGAATTCCGTGATGAGATAAATTTTTTCACGATGTTAACGTAGTAATTTTAAATATTACATAAATTAGAATACACTTTTCACATGAAAGAATAGAGCAGCGTATATAATTGTAATTTTCGTATTACGCGCGTATTATTATTGTATTTTTAAATATTTGTGGAACTCATGAATATCTACAAATTCGAAATAAATCCGAGCAAAGCTACGTACTATATATACTTGTATATACGTATACACGGTGTGTCGGAAAAGTTCCCGAACTTCTTTTCTAGCACACAAATAAGTGGCGCGATCTATTAAACAATACCCGTACTATTGTATTGCTACATCCTGCTAGAGTGTGTGTATAACATTTTACTAGTTTCCGTTAATTGGTTGCGAGTTAGACGTATTTTAGTGAAGGTGTGTGTGTTTGGGTCGCATGTGCAAATCTGAAAATGGGCGAAAAATGCGAAATTCGTTCCTCGATTGAATTCTGCGTTAGACTTAAAAAAACGTTTTTGGAAACGCGAAAATTGATCGACGATGCTTTCAGTGAAGGTTTAGTATCATATACGACTGTGTTTGCATATGGTATAAGCGGTTTAAGGACGGTAGGCAGTCGTTAGAAGACGATGACAGAGCTGCCTGGCCGTCGATAGCGGTTACCGATGATAACCGATGATAACCGATGATAACCGATGATAACCGATGAAAACCGATGATAAACGATGAAAACCGATGATAACCAATGAAAACCGATGATAACCGATGAAAACCGATGATAACCAATGAAAACCGATGATAACCGATGATAACCAATGAAAACCGATGATAACCAATGAAAACGAGGCTCGAATGCGCGCCCTGCTGATGAAAGATCGTTTCACATGTCTCTCCGAATGTTAGCTAACGAACTGAATACGTGTAAGGATAGCGTAGAAATGATTTTAAAAGAAAAAATGCACCGTAGGAAGGTGTGATCTCGATTTGTTCCGCACTTCCTCACACGATAACTGAATGGCGTTGGTTGTTGCCAAAATTTTATCGAGACTTGCGATGCGGATCCGAACTTCCTAACTTCAATTGTTACTGGAAATGAAAGTTGGTGCTTCCAACACGACTCTCTAACAAAACGTTAGTCATTCGCATGGCTCAGTCTAAGCGTTCCGAAACTTCAGAAAATGCGCCAACAAATATCCAAGGTGAAAGCAACGCTCATCGCATATTTTGATGTGCAAAAGGGTTAATTCATTACGAATACCTGCTTCCAAATCAAACAGTGAACGCTGCCTTCTACGTCGAGGTCCTAAAACGTCTCAAGCGTCGGATTCAGCGCATACGGACCGAGTACAAGGAGCCTGGATTGTGGAGTCTGTTGGATGACGATGCGCTCGCGCATTCGGCGAACATTGTTAAGGGTTATCTCGTTAAAAATCAAATCCCACGGATCAATCACGCCCCCCTATTCGCCTAATTGGACACCTGCCGACTTTTTCCTGTTCTCGAAGTTTAAAATGCACCTGAAATTACGATTTTTTGACGGCGTAGCCGCCATTGAAACTTCTTGCACCGAACTCCTCAGAGCCATTACTTCAGAGGAGTACCAGAGAAGCTTCGAATCGCTGTATAAACGCTCAAATACGTCTACACTTCGCGAAGATGACTATGTTGACAGTTAATTCGAATAAATTACTTTACATCCAATTGTACTTCATTTATTTCAAAAGTTCGGGAACTTTTCCGACACACCGTGTATATATTAATGACGAGAGTCATTATTAGGTCGAACCCGATTACTCTTTTTGTTCCAAAACATTTCATTTTTTGTCTCAAAACGTCTCATCTCGTCTCAAAACGTCTCATCTCGTCTCAAAATGTTACATATATTGTATATTGATACGAACTGGCGCAACTTAGTTTCAAAATTCAAAATTATTTGTTTTGTTGCGTCGTATATTTATGCGGCGCTATCTTTCGGTTAATTTGTAGAAGGAATGGTCTTTTCTCTTAGTCCCTTAATTTAGTTAATTTTTCAGGCTGTTACTTGTTATCGTTCAATTTACTAAAAATGAACTATACGGGGGACTAAGAGAAAAGGCCCAGTAACTGCATTTAGTCAGAGATTTATTTATTTATTTATTTTGTTTTTTTTTTTGTGACGAAGTTAATAAAATATTATATTTTGACGCTGGGTGTCATTTTCGCCGTATTTTTTTTAAAATTAGGTTCTCTAATAATTAGCGGCCGGAGTACAGGAACACTCGGGCCCGTGTCCGCGGTGGTACTCCGTCAGAGGAGTTGTTTTTTTTCCTTTTATCACTCGCGCCCCTGCGCGTGTAATATTAACAAAGCCTAACGCTCGCTGGTAGTCGGTCAGGTGTTTATTTTTTCTTTGGGTCGTCCAAAAAAATCCGGGATATTCGGATTGTCGAAGTCGCGGATGTAGAACCCAAGTAAAAAAGAAGCAGAAGCATATCAAGGGACGCCGCGACCAGAGACTCAATAGGAGCTATCCAGGGAGGATTCATTACATTGACTCTCAGAATAGAGGCACCGGAATCGAAAGAATTCGTTACATTTTACGGAAGTCGCGAGAAAGTCGAGAAGACGTTTCATTAGCTTCCTGGAAACAGGGATCTGAGTAGCAGAAAATCATAAAATTGGCCCCGAACTGACGGACAATAGCCCGTAACGAGGGACCTGAATAAACAGAATTTATAATAATATGTAAGAAGACAAAGGATCGACAATATGGATTGTTGCCCTGGTTAATTATGTTATTCAATGACAACGTCATTCTTAAACGTTACATATATTGTATACATAAGAAAAAGTTGTGACAAAAAGTTGTACGGGTTGGTCTAAGAATGACGTAGTCAATTGTTCTCATTCTACACAAAGTACAGAAGTGATAGAGCTAGGGGTTCATCAGGGTGTCCTCAGGTGAGGTCAAGGGGGAAACTCCTTAAGAGGCACGAAGGGCCCCGAGTTACATATATAATTATATATATGTATGAATGTATTATATAATATATTTTTTTTTTTTGAAAAAGTTTATAAATAAAGTTATCATAAAAAAGTTAAGACTGTGTGCAATTGAATTAATTTCAGTTCATATACTCTGTGGTTATGTACAAGAAGCTGGTCAAATTTTACTCTGAATAATTTGTATTCGCGACGAAGGTGAATAATTTCGTCAGACAAAGAATGAGCTCAGAAAATTGCATCAAGTTCGCTGTGTATTAAGGACATTTTTATTTTTATTTTTTGCACGTTTTCTGGATCTTTTTAGATGTGACATATTGTACATAAGTTGGAATTTTAAAAATGGAGCAGCTATTTTTTCATTCGAATTGTGGACCTAACCTTACAGTTCTTTCAAAACCATATTTCTGATCTTAAATTAATTGGAATATGTTTTTCATGGGGCTTAAAAAATTAAAACATATTTTCTTAGACTACCAACAACCGCAACAATACTACTCGCCAACTCCGTTATGCTATGAAAGGATTTTTTAATTTTAACCTAACGGTAGCCTACCAGGTAAGGTGCTTGGATACCAAATCAGAGGTCTCGGGTTTGAGATTTTTTGTCGTTCTGGATCTAAGTCACTCCCAGGTATACACCTAATCTGAAATTGAATTGAATACCACAGGAATCTGGGAAAGTAAAGGCGGCCGAGAGAAAGAAACTGGCCCTCTTACTGCCATTGGTATCGTTGGGTTTAGTACATTGTAAACCCCTTAATTTCGCATTCCCGACGCTCTGTCAAGCGTATGGGACTTACTACTAGTTGTTAATATGTTTATAATACCAAGAGTTCGCTTCGATTAAGCAAATAGAATTACTTACCGGTTCGCTGATAACATAGGACTGTAAATTGCTGTGTGCGCTACAATAACTTGCTGATTTGCTACAGATGTTTGAATAAAGGTAGAAGCGTCGAACTATCTAGGTTTTAATAATTTACAATTCAGAAAGTTGACAACTGATCACATATGTAGTGTCTGTCTTGTAAACACAACAAAAAACCGAACCTGATCGATTACGTTATCACTTTGTACACAAGTTTAAATGAATGCTGCTATTATGTAAGTTTTTCAGGGGTTTTTGTGTAAAAGTGGACATTAAAACAGAGCAACGCTGGACAGCCAATTTTGTGTACGAACGAAAAAAATGGCTGTAAGACTGTGGCGATGTTAAAAGAAGTCTAATATTTAGGAATCTCCCCAATCGTCAGGAATGTGCGACGTAGAAACTTGTGATTTTCCAAAGATTAAAAAGATTCCACACACAGCTTACCGCGGTAAAAGTGATGCTAATCGCATTTTTCGATTATTTCAAAATAATTTATCAGTATTTTGTACCCCCTAAAACGATCTTCAAACATTTTGGAAACACATTGTGATAAAAAAGTCCAATTTAGGGAATGCCTGAACACTTCACCAGGAAAACGCGCGACCTCGCACAGCGAGAATTGTTCAAGAATTTTTAACGAAATTCAATACTTCGGTAATGTCGCTTCCTCCTTACAGTCCAGACTTAACAATTAGCTATTTTCAATACTGAAAAAAGAATTACGAGACCGCGAATTCGAGACGAACGTAGATATCGCGAACTGTGGTGCATAAGTTAAACAGGAGCATACCACAATGTGAGTACGAAAAGACAATAATGTGAAGACGGAAAGAAAGAATGTGTCATTGTATTCATCACACTGGTGCATATTTCAAAAAAGATTGAGTCGTAGTGATTGGGATTATTTCTTTTTTAAATAAAATTTTTCATAAAAACTGTGGATTCAATGGTTATAAATTTATTTAAACGTGGTGAATATTCCATCAGTAGCCAATAGATTGCTTTAAAATCCTACATTATCGTCAGATTGGTAGACAGCTTTGTTTACTGTACTGAAGCGAACTCTTACTATTTTTGTATCAGCCATTGTAGATAAATATTTTATTTAATATATGTATATTATTTACCTTACATTTGGTTTTTCGGCTATACCTATATGTGAATACATGTAAAAAAACATTGTCTACAGTAGACAGTGCAGAAAGAAGTGCACTAATGTATGTATAAATTTTGTTCTCGGATCGCCCATTGAATAATAGGTATTTGCCAATTATTGACCGCATGGGGTAACTTTTGTCTAAGACAAAAACACATATGTGCCATATCCGAGAAACCAATGTACTATATTGTACCAATTAAATACATCTGTATATAAAGATGTACTGGGAATACTCCACTATGCGATGAGCGGGATACAATCGTATAAATATATATATGTATATATATATAACTCGGCCATTTTGGCCTCGCAAGGGGTTGTGCTCTTTGACCTCTCTTGCTTACATTTCTTTCTCTTTCTCTTCTATTAATTGTATAAAATGATCAAAATTTACAACGTAATTCTAAATCAGTCCATTTGAATATAATAACATAATCACAAAAATCCTATAAAATATAAAAAATGTTACATAAAATTGTGACATTTTTTCTAATGCGGAGTAGCTTAAGAATTACGTAGTAATTAATATGTGTATATATATATATATATATATATATATATATATATCGTTTCTACACTAGTTCAACCAAAAGATTATGTTAAAAATCTTTATTTAAAAACAAAATAATAATAATTTTGTATCTAAAAGCATAATTTGTTGTTTGCTTAAAGTATATACTGTGTAAAATGCACACTATTGATTCTCATCCTACTGCTTTAGTTGCTAGTTAATACTAAAAGATTTGTAAGATTAAAATTAATTGAATTTTCCTCTTTATGTTTTGTGATTGAATGATGCAATTAACTTCAACTTCATCAATCTATCAAACGGTTCTCATCTTACCACTGTTGTTACAAGTTAATATCAAAAAAATAGTGGGGTTAAAATTCAGTGCATCTTGCTGTTTATGTTCTGTGAGAGAAAAATGTAGTTAATTTAAACCTCACCAATCTGTTGATAAGGATAAATACGATTTCAATAATAAATAGTTTTTACATTTAAAGATTATAATTTTTTTTTTTTTTTTTAAAGCACAATCTTAACTAGTAAGTTAAATAATTGCTAATTATAATTATAAATTATTGTAAAATAAATTAACATGTGCAAGGTCATTTAGTCCTGTGACCAAAGCCTCTAAAATATATAACTTAATAAATTAGTAACTACAGGAGGTCTTGTGGTTTGAGTCGCTTTAGACATTGTATGTCCTCATGTGTAACTAGAAGTCGAACCGCTTCAGGATTAATGAAAGATTATATTAAACATAAAGCTTTCTTAATTTTAGTTGGATTAGAAAAAATTGTGGGTTCTGTTAAACATTGATATATAAGAGAGACAAAATTTAAATAGTGTATAATAAGCTAAATAATATTCAACTTTATAGGGTAATCCTCAATTTAAAGGTTATGCAATAATATATATATATATATATATATCGATAAATCACTAGATAGATCAAGAAGAAGATATTTGACAACGTTTGATTATGTAAACAGAAATATAGCTAAAGTTTACCAGATACTATACACTGACTCCTCTTAAATGATGGAGTTGTATGCAATTTCTATAGCAACCGAATACATCAGGAGGAGGCAAAATAACAAATATTTAATTTTAACTGACTCACAAGGAGTACTAATGGAACTTCAGCGAGCCGACTTTGGGAAAATGTACAATGTAGAGGTTAAAATTATAAAACTAATTACTGAGTTAAAAGAATAGAACTGTGCTATTACAGATATAGGATTTTGTGGTAACCAAATAGTTGATGTGCTAGCGAGATTTAACTTCAAGTCAGGAAGGAATATAAAGTTAAATTGGGAGGAAAATATACCTTTAATTAAAAATAATTTATATATGAAATAGAATGAAGACTACCAAAATCGAGCCAACATAAAGGAAAAAAATATTTATTAGCTTACTTGGTTTGTAGGGAAGGAGAAAACTAGAAATTCCGTTGTGGTAATGTGTAGAGTAAGAATGGAATACCATCGCATTCCCGCTTACATCTAGAATGGGTATAATAGATGGTGAATCATGTCCAAAGTTCAGCATGGAGAAAACTATGATACATATTGTGCGGCAATGTGATGGCTAAAGAGAGAGAGAAGAATTTTTATTTATATGATTATTTCAGATCCTTTTTTTTTTTTTTTTTGGCCCAGCAAGAAACCATCTGGCCACCAACAAATTCTACAAATAACCTAAACTAACAGAATAGAGCGTACCAATAAAGTTCTAGCAAACATGGCCGGTGAGGTGAAGATATAGTTATAGAGAAGAGGTACAAGAGTGTTAAATAATAAACGAGTATACTAGCCAAGTGATGAAAGTTGAGGTTAAAAAAAAAGGAAAGATAAAAAAGTGAGAACTGATTGTTATTTGTGCGGCATATACTTGAAAAAAAAAAATAATGTATTGTACCAAGATCTATGTGAGCATATTTTCGATTTTTTTAATATATCACTCGATGAGTCGATCGTAATGTAGACTTGTCCTTCGCTTTCTAATTTTTATAAAATCCCATATCATATTTGGCACTCTTGTAAGCAGGTTACAGTTACAAACGGTTAATTTAAAATCGTTAAAAAATCATAAAAACATTAATACTGCAGCCATGTGGAACGTAGCGCGACCATGTATCTTCTGTTCTTTTGACACTTTATTGGAAACTACTCTCGTCTTTGCCACCACTAATATGCGCACTCCAAATATTCGAATAATAAATATTATAATACATTGCAGAAACTTCATTTATTTCTTCTTTATTATTTGCTAGGACCACCGAAAAAAGAAGTTAACATTAAAAACAATCCTATATATGGTAAAAAAGAGGTCATTAATGGTAAAACTGATGAAAATGTAAACCTTCCGACTGAAACGAATGGAAATATAAACAAATTCCGAGTAAGTATTCTATTTTCTCCATTACACACACACAATTTACATTTGATGCAACATTTATTTAATGAGCACAGAAATTATTCTCATAATTGTTCTGATGTATTGAAGTATAATAGTATTGTGTGATATATATTTAAACCAGTTTTGTTTTGTTTTTTTTTGCTCATCTCGATGAGAGTTCATTCATTATATTAATCCGGTTTAATTAACATGCATATTTATTTATTGCACGCAAGATTTAACCAATTGATTCATTTTATCATTTTCATTAAATTTTTAATGAAACTACCACGTTGTACATCAGTTAATATCAATACTTTTCATTTAACAATTTTCTGCATCAATATTTGTTTGTGAAATTATTTCATGCACGCAGATAGATTAGTCAAATATAATTCTTTGAAATCAGTTATTTTTTTAATAGAGCGCACTCTTATTTCATTATAGTTTTCATAGATACCTTGACTTATTTTAAAAAATCTTACTTCCTACGATTTACAATATATGTATTAAGGATATACAGTGTGTAGCATAATCAAAATTAATTTTCTTCGCTTGATTAAATTTTAATTGGCTGGACCTCGTAAAACTAAAAATTAATAAAGCACGCACCCCTTTATATTTATTGTGTTACAAGGAGCATACTAAACTATATACAAAAAATAAAAATGTACCGTTTAATTACCTAGACTTTTCTTGCTTTCTTGATCCACTAAGAGATAACATGTGTTTGTTCTACGAACTTTTTAATTTACCTGGGCCACGTTTAAAAGGGTTGTGGATTCGGCCTCACCATAAGTTAAAAAGGCTGGTTGTAAAAACTTACTTATCCAGTTATCAAATAATTAAATTAATATCTTTTTGTTATAATTTAGGTTCTTTCTACTACTGTTGTCGGTCTACTAAGATGCGACTTCCTTTTGCTTATTATTAACATTGCTTAATTATAACCTTAATAAAATTTAAATAACATTTCAAAAATTGGTAGTAACACTATTATAGAACATATAAATACAATTTAAAAAGTATACATATATAATGCATACACACTCACGTTCATATTAATGATTGCTATTCTTACCCCAGGAGCAATAAGACAATTCTGTAAGATAATCTATAACACTTTATTAATATTATAAACACAATTTATTGATTTAATTTTGCGAAGAATTATATAGTTAATTGAAACCAGCTTCACTTTAATCATTATAGAAGATTAGCATTTGGGAGTTTAAGGGGTCATTTCCTAGCAAGGAGCCAAAGAATCGAGTCAGAAAAACATTAAAAAGTAAAACTAATGTATAATTGTACACACTATTACGTAAACAAAAACAAATAAGGAAATCATTTTTTTTTGTTTTAGTTTTTTTTTTTAAATTTATTTATTTAAGAAAAAATCGATACCTAAATTTAGATAAAGTTACAAATTCATCAAAAGAAAGGTCATAACCATAAATCTAACGCTTCAAAATTTTAACTTGGCCAAGCTCACAAATAATTTTAGATTGTTTTATACATTATTTTAACTGTTTTATGTAAAACTGTATTATACAAGGGAGAATAAAATTAAATAAGAAAAAAAGTATAAAAATAAGGTGTCAAAAATTAAGGTAATTCTTTTTATATGTATAAACAACTTACAGATACCTCTGTATGAAACCACAAAACCAGCTGTGTGTCATTGCAATAACATTTCACTATTTGCTGTTGGGATAGGTCAATCAGTAGTACATGTGTTAAAACTTATACTACTCTGGTAGATGTAATATTCTTTATCACCACCTAAAGACACTTTAATAATGATTGATTGTGTTGTGGTATAAACGTTACCATTAAGTATGGCAGACTGAGTTTAGCTGTATAGAATACTACTGTCCAGATTAATAAAAAAGTGCAACGTTTAATGTACTGGTGGTTGCTCTGTCGAAGTAGAAAAGTACTTGGTTAGGAATGCTCAATCTAACTGTCTGTTTAAACTGTTGTTGTGTGTGTGTGTGTATATGTTTTTCATTGTGCTCTAAATGACTTGCTAATATTGAAGCTGCGCTCATAGCGCTGGCAAACACAATTGGAAAGCAAGCAGGTCATCAAATCAGAATTTAGCTATTATTTAATACTACTGACGAAGCACCTAGCGTCTTACACATTAAACAATTTTTCTTCACATGTTTAAATAGCAACTTTTCAAATTTATACTGGCAGGCTAAAAACTATCTTCTTAATTAAATTAATATATGCTGTTAAACAAGTATTACCGGATTTCTTTTTTTTTTTTTTTTACTTTACTTCAGTACTTTGCCATATGACTAGAAGTAACAGATGATTCACCACCATTCATAAATTTATAATTTGACATATTCAATAGAAATTTATACTTGCAACTTTTGTTTTAAGTATAGATGTAAGCAAATTACGTCTATAGAATAAAATACATTTCATCTTGAAAATAAACTAGATATTTTGAAATGACGCATTCAACTTGCTCATTGGTATGAACGTACTCATAGTTTTGATGAAAAAATACTTTCAAGTATTCGTCTGACACAAGTATAATATAAAACTGACAGTCACTATTCTCATTCAAAATATCTTTTAATTTCAGGTACAAGGTAATTTTAAAATAAATTACTTATCGGTTTTAAAATTACACTACTGTAATTTTAAAATTCATCGGAAAAGTTCTGAAAACTGATAAAGTATATCTTTTAAAAAAATTACAACTGAAAAAATAAAACATAAAAAAACATCTTTTTTTTTTAACATTTAATTATTAAATTTAATTGAACGATAATAATGACGATCGGTTTTAAGATTCTCTTTTATTTTTGAGTATACACGCTTTTACAGATGTTAAAAATAATATTATGGAACACTATTTTCGTTGGAATAATATAAAAGGAAAAGGAACAAGTGTCATCATTTATCTGGAAGAAAAGGTTTTTTCCTGTAAGAACAAAAGAAGGAGAAAGAATATTCTCAATCGAGGAAGCGGTTCTTTTATAAAATACCGTTTCCGGTATAATGAATAAAAAGGGGATTATCTTGACATAAATGTGCCCCCAGGCAATGAATTTTCCCGTTTCGTGTACAACTTTATATTTAAACGAAGAGTCGCTAAAGAAACGTTTTTAAAAGTCTACTCTTACGGCAAACAGAGACAAATCTGATTTTCATAATCGATAGCGCGGCGTGGTCTTTTATAAATGGAAACTTTCAAAAACTCTGTTAAGACATTCATACGGTCTGTGAAATAATTTTCTAAGAATTCACTATACCCCTATTAAATAAAATGTTTTAATTGGAGTTAATTTTTTTTGCGCTAAATCAAACACATTTCTAAAAATTATGAAACATTGATGAGAAAACTTGTTAATGTTGAAATTAAGTATTAATTAATTCGTTTAATTCTAAAAAAAAGAGATAACTGGAAAGAAGAAAAAAACTGGAAAATGTGGCGGTTATTGCTTTAAATGTCTTTGAAATGTTAAGCTTTTGAACATCCTGTTTTTAATTAAATAATAAATTAACAATTAGTACAAAATTTAATAATGAAAGCTGCTAAAATACTTTTTTTGAAGTAATTGTTTTGTAGGTGGTACGATATCATTTACATATTTTAGTTTATTATGTTATATTTTTTAGTGTACTTTTATTCTTATCAGAGGCGGCGTAAGGCGTGGGCGACCGCCTACGGTCTCGCGATCCAAGGGGCCTCGCGTCTGAAAGGTTTATGCATTAGATACTTAAAAGCCATGACCGTGACGAAAAAATTTTACTCGTCATAAAACGATAAATAAAAATTAGCAACTCTCCGAACTGTCAAATTTTTTTTCTTTAGTTTAATTTTAATTAAGTACAATAGGTAGATGTCGCGACATGTGGAATTTGAGTGTTGCTCTGTTAGTCGTCGATTTATGAACGTTTTGGGGCTGCCCGAGTAAACTAATCAAATATACAGATCACAATAGAAGAGAAAACTTTATCGTATTTCTTGCTGTTACTGAAACGACCGGAAAACATATTTAACTAATGCAATATTGGGAGAGCTTGAAAAAAAATGGTTTAAATATTCAAAACTGCCATGGCCCCAAGGATACGACAATGGTGCAAATATGGCAGGCGTAAATGGTCGAGTATTTAATATTAATCCCAGGGTATTTTTCACACCCTGCGGTTGTCATAGCTGGAATCTGTTGCTGTTGGAAGACGTACGAAATTCTTCTGTGGCGGCAAAAACTTTTTGATTTTATTACGAAAATTTATTTGCTACTTTCAAGTTCCAGCAAACGCTAGAAATTAATCAAAAAGGTAAATTAAAGCTTACTACGAAGCCTTTATCAGACATAAGGTGGGAAAGCAGAATCGAAGCATTGAAGGCCGGATCATTGCAATAATTTGATGATGTTGTTGAACGCGTCGGAAGCTTAAAATATCAATCTGAACAATCTGGCACACTCAGTTATTGTGATTATTCGGTTTTCAACGAAATGTTTAATTCAGAATTTATATCATATCATTACATGTATGGTATGAGATATTATTGCTAGTTAATGTTTTAAGTAAATTATGGCAATTTGTACATGTCCATTTAAACATTGCTCTTGAATATTTGCGTACACTTTGTGACTGGGTCAAAGAGTACCGACAAACCGGATTCGAAAAATGCTTGTATCAAACGCTCGTCAATTTATTGAGAAAAACAGTTATGATCTACCAAAAGACTTTAAAAATAAAAGGGTAGTTAAAAAGAAGAAAAGGATGTTCGATTATGAAGGCAGCGATCAACCTGTATAGTCTCCTAATAGACGGTGTGAAATAGTTTTTTTTTTGAATACTATGATTGATTCTACAATAAGCAATATGGATTCAAGATTTATTTCTTTTAATCAATAGTTTGAAAATTTTAGGTTTTCTCTATGATCTAAGCAAGTTAAAAAGTATATTTCCAAAGAGCAATTTTTAAAAAACTGTCAAGATTTACAGCGACTTCTAATGTTACGAATTGCATGAAGAATTAATAACAATGCTCACAAATTTACCCAACTTCATTAAGGATGTAAAACATGTGCTGCAATACATAACAGAAAATAGCTTGAAAGAAATTCATCAAAAAATATTTACGTAGTCATTGGAATTTTGCTGACAATACTGGTAAAAAGTCCGTTGAAAGGAGCTTTTCAAAATCAAAACGAATTAAAAATTATTTAAAAAATACAACGGGTAAGGAAAGACTTTCAGCTTTGGCAGTTTTATATATTGAAGCAGATACAGTATTTATGCAGAATTACGATACTATTATTAAGGAATTATTCAGTAAGGCTAAAAGTAGGAAATTTGTGTTTCTTTAATTCATTTCTTTTATTTTTTGTCAAATAGTTTGCATTTTTATAAATAAAAATTGGATAGTTGCAATAGCTTTCTATTTTATAAAATTCGTCTTCTTACCCAACC
Source organism: Icerya purchasi (assembly GCA_039619475.1). Taxonomy (NCBI): domain Eukaryota; kingdom Metazoa; phylum Arthropoda; class Insecta; order Hemiptera; family Monophlebidae; genus Icerya; species Icerya purchasi. The sequence goes on along the minus strand of CM077115.1, from coordinate 526,544,235 downwards.
AGAGGGGTCCTCGTTTAATGTACCTTGCCCACGTGAAATTTATGTCTTGCCCCGCCACTGATTCTCAATATTTTCATGTTTTTTCTTTTCTTCTCCAAATTAGTTAAATTTATTATTATTAAGTTCACATTATGTAAAGTTAAAAGTATATCCTAATAACCATGTATACAGATTTCGATTAAGCATGCATCACAGTTCTAGTTTCACTTTCCAGTTGGCTTTGCGATTTACCTTGCAATATTATATCAATATACGCAGTTTACTTCAGATATGTTGTGTTATTTTGTTCTTCCTGCTACAATTGGCGACCACGAGTATGGAACGCGGAATAGCTGACAGTTCAAACGAAGGAGTACAGCCGCAACATGAGCTTCTTCAGCGAACAAAGCGGTTACGACTACCAGAATATATAGCAAATGATCCTGATCTATGGTTCCATTTGATAAATACAATTTCAAAAACAAATGGTGTTAAACATGACGATAGAAAAATGGCGGGATTTTATGCAGCATTACCGCAGAATATATTAGTAGCAATAGCAGATAGAATATGATCAAACGCTTCTGATAAGTTCGATAATGTTTTTGGAACAGAGTAGTAGCGATATTTAGAACGTCGCAGGTACAGAAAATTGATAAATTACTAGCATCACATACATTATCGGGTAGACCATCACAGATATTGGCGAAAGTGAAACGATTGCTAGGTCTCCTGGTTCGACGGACCAGAAAAATGAAGCGGTGATTAGGCGGTTATGAATACGCAATATTCTTCCAGATTCGATCTGTGATTTAACAATGGGTTTTTAACAGCAGGAAAACCCCTAGAACAAACGTCCCAGGTGGAAGATCTCCTGTATAACAATAAAATGGCGGACACAGCAAAATACTCATTGTCTACAACACAACTACTACATGCGGCAGTGATATCTTTTTCCACAAGATCCAATTTGGAAGTATATATAGAATTAGAACAACTAAAGCCGATGGTGGTAGAGCAACTCATAAAGAACGTTGCAAATATGCAGACTTGGTGAACTTGCGAATGCAGTCAAATAACCAAGAAGAATCACGCCAGGCCAAGATCACGTAGTTTTAGCAGTGAACGTCGAAGGATGGAAGCTAACAAACCAAAACTCTATGCAGATGGGGAAAATGCTACTTTCACGTATTATATGGTAAAGCAGCACGAAAATGTTAAAAAGACTGCAGCATGTCTAACACCGAACCACTGGGAAACTGAGAAGGATTGCCGCTGGCAATGCATCTCCTCAACTGAAGAAATCGCAGCGACCGTTTATTTTTTGTTCCAACCTCCACCACTTATTCTTAATTTACACAGGATCAGATGTATCCTTAATTCCAGCAAAGCTCAGTAATCGTTTCCAGATAAAACCAGTGCAACCATACTTTAAACTGGTAAGCGGAAACAAAAAACCAATTGCCACTTATGGAATAGTAACTCTACAACGGTGTCATTAGGATTAACACAGACATTTTTCCGAGCGCTAATCGTTGTAAACGTTTAACATGGAATCCTTGGAGCAGATTTCTTAGCCAACTTCAATATGGTACCTGATCTTAAACATCGTCGGCTTCACAATTTGACATCAGTACCACTGGGGCAAGCTCTGGCATAAGTTAGTTCAAGCAATTCCGGTTGATATGCACATTATTCCATTATTAAATAAGTTCCCAGCAAAATTAGGAAGACTTCTTTGCTAGCAAAGGGAACAAAACATAACATTACACGCATCATAGAGATGGTTAGACCACCAATAACGACAAAACCTCGGCAATTACGACCAGATATTCTTCATCATGTCCGGACAAAAGTAAAATCATTATGCAAACTAGATATTAAAAGTCGTCGGCGATAGCCTAGTTGCTAGAGCGCTTGACTTCCGTTATGGAGGTCACGGGTTCGATCCCGAGCGACGAAGAACTTATTACAAGAATTAAACAAATAAATAAATAATCGCTAATAATCACGTGGAAGGAAGCATCACGTATACCATCATATGCGCGCTAGTTCAGTACACGCAGCAGACACACGCCGGACTGAACTTGTATATCGATAAATCAAGCGGCTACTATCAGTTCCGAATGTAGTCTTCTTGCGTGTGTACACCTGCGTACTGCATATAATAATTGCCATGAGCGCTGCCTATTCTGTACAACTAGAATGTACAAATAGGTAGTCACGACGCTTGGAATCGAGCGATACGACTCAGAGAGAGAGAACTAGATATTATGCAACCTTTCTTCTTTTGTCCTCAGTCACTCATTCTAAATTATGGTTCAACTCCTATTCTTCTTCATTTTCTAATCCTGCCTTCTTTTACCTCTCTATTCAGCCGTCTCAAAGTCTCCCTTGATTTCCCCTCTCCCAAACGTTCTACAATCTCGGCTGTTCGTCGCCGTTAGCTGCAAACGAACACTTCTACTTGTGACAACTTGGCCTCTATAATGGCTAATTAGTAAATACCGAAATTTTTTTATTACCATTATTACGTCTATGCGGTCGGCTCAAATGCCTCTGGTTTTTCAGAGTTTTCACCTTCTCGTTTTTCACCTGCGTCTCTACTACATTTTGTACTTTTTTTCCCTTCCATATTCTTTCCTTGTGATGCTGATTGCATTTTATTTGATTACGTGACCTTCTCTGCTGAGCTATCGTCCTTCTACTCTTCGCTGTTAAAACTTACACGAGCGTATTACAGTATACCAGTGGCAATAACGGATCGAGAAAAAATATCAATCACGCTCCCTTTTGATCTTTATGAACATGTCCGCATGCCGTTTGGATTGGTAAATGCACCTAAAACCCGACAGCGATTTATGGATGAGTTATTTTGAATAGTATACCGTTCGCCTTTGTGTACTTAGATGATATTTTGATATTTAGCGAAACATTTGGAAGTAGTATTTCAACGACTAGAGGAGGCTAGTTTAAACATTAATATGGCCAAATCGCGTTTCATGCAATCAAAGATATCATTTCTAGGATATGAAATAGACAGAAACCAGTTTCAACCGACAGAAGAACGTTGCTCGCTAATCAGAACACTGAAAAGACCAGCTCTACTATCATGCAGCCAGGATCGCAATTAGGCATCATGAATTTGTATAGAGATTGCTATTCAAAAGCAGCAGAATATCTGACATCATTTACGAACTTATTAAAAGGACACACACGGTCAAAAGATAGAAAAAAGTTTGAATGGCGGAAGAACCAGAAGTGAGGCATATGAACAAGCAAACAAGCAACTACTAGAAGCAATAAAACTAGATTTTCCAGATTCAGCAGCGGAACTACGACTTATAATAGATGCATTAGATTATGCAGTGGGTACGGTCCTAGAACAATACAACGGCAGGGATAGCAAATGGCGTCCATTAGGTTCCACGTTAGAAAATCTTACACAATACAACAGAAATGGTGGACATATGATAAAGAGTTGTATGCAATAGCACAAGTTTGCACACCACCTAGAAGGAAGAAACTTTATAGTTCGAATGGACCATAAATCACTTATATTTTTACAATCCGGTCGAGGTAAGGAGAGAATAATTAAACGACGAGCACGATCAATCGAGTATATATTACAGTTCGCATCAAAATTACATTCATGGAGAATCTAATATAGCTGCCGATAGTGTCTAAGCCGGATTGAGGCAATATATGCAATACCAAGAGCAGTGCACTTAATTGCAGCAGGACAAAATACCGATCCAGAGATTAAAGAAATGCGAAGGAATGGTTTTGGCGACCATACATTTACCATGGTCACACAGGATAATATAAATATCTTCTGTGATATCTTCAGAGAAATTAAGCGGCTGGTAATATCAAAATTATTGCGACGTGGAATATTTGAAGCAGTTCATAACATGGCATGCATACAAGACAAAATGGTACAGTAAAGATGATTACTATGCAGTACTGATGGCCAGATGCAACAAAAGAAATTCGAAACTGGATAAAAGCATGCCAGCCATACCAGTTATCAAAAATACAGCGACACACAAAATCACTGATACAAGAATTCTCACCATCTAACAAGTTCCAACATGTGCTTATTGATATTGTTGGACCACTAGAAGGAGTTCATGGGTTTAAGTATATTTGCATTTTCATTGACAGATGGTCTAGAAGACTGAAGCGATACCTTTAACAGACATCTCAGCTGGATCCATTGCAAACTGCACCAGTTTGGGAATCGATATCACCATATGGCGTACCACAAAGATTAACATCAGATAGAGGTCGGCAATTTACTAGCAACTTATTTGCAGAGCTTACACAGATAATGAGTATTCAGTACATAAAAACGACTGCCTACAATCTGACTAAAAATGGTTTCTTGGAACGATGGCACCGCACACTGAAAATAGTGCTAAAATGTTCAAATAGTAACTGGCTGGACTCATTGCCGATGGTTTTTCTGGGGCTACAGACAGCAATTAGAGCAGACACAAATGTATCAGCAGTACAACTTGTTTTTGGAACAGAATTGCGGCTCCCAGGTACACCTGTTTGGAGAGACAAACAAAAACTAGATACAACCAATGCACCAGAACCATATGTTCAGACCCTACAAAAGGTAATGCAAAAATTAACACCAATGCCATTTCGACATAAATAGAAAGCTTATGTTTTTGTAGCACCCGAACTTAATACATGTTCGCACGTTCTGGTTTGAGAGGATGCAGTACGCACCCCATTACAACGGCCATATGCTGGACCATATTATGTACTTCAAAGAAGAAGAAAAATATTTACACTAAGCTATGCCAATGAAAAACAAACCATATTCATTGACAGCCTAAAACCGGCATTCCTGATAAGTTCAGAAGATGTACCACAGCCAATGCAATCAGAAGAACCAACTTGCAGTGAAATGCAGAATAGGATACTGCAGAAAAAACAGAACAAAATTTCGCTGAGTTACCATTTCCACTAGGAGAGAAATCAATAACTGGGACAAAACCGAAATGCACTCGATCAGAAAGAAGGATAAAACTACTAGTCCGATTTAGAGAATAATCATGTATATATATATATATCATATATCAATTCTGTTACTTGTTCTTTTTTTTTTTTCGTTATCATCCTTGTTTTATTTTGATATCTTCTGTAGTTTTTCTTATGTACCCTTACGCTTTTACTTATTACATTATTACAGTGAGAGGGAGTGTAGGTGGTTGGATCGTTTACTTACTCGTATTTTAGTTTATTATGTTATATTTTTCAGTGCACTTTTATTCTCATTATTTACATGTTTTTTTTTTTCTTTTCCAAATTAGTTAAATTTATTATTATTATTAAGTTCACATTATGTAAAGTATATCCTAGTAATCATACATACAGATTTCGATTAAGCACACATCAGTTTTAGTTTTATTTTCCAGTTGGCTTGGCAGTTTGCCTTGTGATATTCATCAATATACTCCCGGTTCTAATTTACTCCGATTGTGCAAAAAGTTTCATGTTAGATTTTGGTCAGATTTTTACGTTTCTTCCTTTTCTAATGAACCTTCCTCTTAAATTTTTCTATCCAACCTAATCTTAACACGCGGCCTTGGTTTTATGATTTTCCTTCGCTTCACCGCTCCGTTATTGTCCCTATTATCCGTTTACGTCTGAATCATACTCTTCTTCCTTCCTCCCATTTTCGTTTTCATCTCGTTCTCTTCCCTTAATTTATCCTCTTCACTCTGACGACGAAGCCGTCTGTGATTCTGACCATATTCTCTTTGAATGTCCATCCCTCGTGAAAGAACGCACTTCTTTGTACTCCAATCTGCTGTCACTCAAACTCCCTACTCCTTATTGTGCCTCGTATATCTTATCGTTTCCGTCGATTTCCATTGTTCCTATCCTCAGTTCTTTTATTCTATCAATATTTGACACCGACTCTACATCTAACTGATCCTTCTCCTTCGTTTTGTTTCTAGGCGAAGATCCTTTGTTGACATGCCCAAAGGGGGGTTAAAAAAATATATATATATCAATATACACAGTTTACTTCAGATACATTGTTATTTTATGCTTCCTGCCAGAGTTTATTTGTAAGATCTTGTTTTTCTGAATTATTATTATTCAAAGTACCCGTTAACAAAAATGAACTTGTTGTGCTAAATATCTGAACACAGAAACCTACAGAAAGAAGAAAGATATAATTGTAGTTTTTCCTTGCTTTAGATGATGAAAAGAAGAGGAACTTATATATATTTCTCTTTTTTTGAAAAAAAAAGTTAAATATTTGAGAGTAAAAAATTTCATATATAAAAGTTTTTTAAATTAAGATTAGTAGGTATATATAAATATTACAATTTGAAGTTAAAATTAAAGAATACAATTACTAACATTTACTTAAACAAAATGTGTTTACTACATGTTATAACACCAAAATATACTATTCTCAACATCGAGAACAAAACATATGGAGCAAGAACGGTGAATCGCTCAGCATTGTTAAAAAAAGAATGCATCTTTTCGTATGCTTATGATAATTATATATATTTTTGAATGTATCTTTAAAATGTAAATACCACGTGTCAATAGACTGTATTTATTTTATCTAAATACTCTCACTTAGTTTTTTTTTGTCATGGGAAATGTTGTTTGGAACAAGTGATTATAATGAATTTATTAATTAATTAATTTTCTACAATAATAGAACAAAATTATTATTACTCTAATTATTACATACAGTCTAAAGGTCTATCAACTGGTTCACTTAACTGTTCAACAATAAGCAAAATCCTACTCCAGCATTATGAAGAAGACATAATTAGTAAACAATTTAATAAATACGAGGGGCGTTTCAACAGTCTGCGCCATTACTCTGTGGAGAAGTCCCTAATTGAGCTACAAACAAAATGAACTCAGCATTCGACTGGTCGTGAAATTCTTTATTTCTCGATATGATCGTCATTATTATTTAAACATTTGTCGTAACGATAAACGAGGTTTTTCTATGCCGAGCTGGTACTGCTATGCGTCCAACTTTTGTACCCAGGTTGTCACGTTGTTCTTGAGTTCGTCATCATTGTTGAATCGTTGTGTACCCCAAAGCCGTTTCAACAAGAGGAAACGATGAAAATCAGACGGCGCAAGGTCCGGGTACTATGTTGGGTGTTCGAAGACCAACCTAGTAATTACGTCTGCTCTCAAAAGACTCAAATTTTTGAAGGCGTTGTCTTCCCCCAAATGGGGTGGTGATCCATATATTCTTCTCATGCTGTATAAATCCATTATTCTTTCTAAGTTTGACTATTGTTCTTTTCTTTATGCCAGTGCTCCTGTTTCCCTTCTCGTCAAACTTGATCGCATCCAAAATTCTTGTCTGCGCCTCTATGTTGGTGCTCTGAATTCTTCTCCAATTCCAGTTCTTCTGTCCGAAACTGGCTTTGTTCCTCTTTGTATTCGAAGACTTCGCCTTGGTGAAAGGTTCATGATTAGACGTCTGCAGATCTCTCCTTCCAAACTCATGATTTCTTATCAATATATCCGGGTTAACTGGCATTTTTCTCCTCGTAAGATTCCAATTCTTTCTCTCATCTCTTCTCGACTCGTTCCACTTTCTCACTTTGTCCTCTCCCAGAACAAATCTCCATACTTTACCTTTAACTTCTCTGAACTGTCTCATCCGCCTAACTTATTCTCTTTACCTTCTAATATTAAGTCTCTTCCTCGTCCTGCCATTCACGAAGAATTTAATCACACTCTTTCCTCTCTATTTCCTGCTCACATCACGATTTTTACGGATGGCTCGAAATCTGCTTCGGGGGTCGGTGCCGCTTTTATTCTTCCTGCTCTCAACTATTCTGAATCATTTCAACTTCTTTCCTTCTCTTCTGTCTTCCTAGCCGAATCCACGGCTATTTTGTGTGCGGTCCTCTTTATATCTTCAACTTCTAATTTAGTGAATTTCCTTCTATGCTCCGACTCGAAGAGTGTTTTAGTAGGTATCGCGTCTCCCCTTCCTGAACCCTCTTCCTGTCCTATTATTCTTTATATTCGCTCCTTGATTTTCAATTTATTAGCCTCCTGTTCTATCCATATTGACCTGCTTTGGATTCCTGGCCACTGTGGTATAGCTGGTAACGATCTTGCTGACTCGTTAGCTTGCTCGGCCGCAGTAAATGGTCGTTTCATAGGCAGATTTCCTTCCCAAAGTCTTTACTCTCTCTCTTTTCGTTCTCACCGTGACTTTTGGACTGATCTCTATCCGTCCTGTTTCTCCAACCCTGACTCCTTTTACCTTGCTTTACAGCCTTCTCCATCCGTTTCTCCCTGGTTTAATAATTTTCCCAGTATCAGCCGTTCTGTCATTTCTTCCATAGTTCGCCTTCGTTTTAATCACAGTCTGCTCCTGGCTTCTCGTTTCCGCTTTGCTCTGGTTCAATCTCCTTTGTGTCCCTTTCATCCTCCTACCTTCAATGGTACGTGTGATGCAAACCACGTACTACTTGAATGCTCCTTTATTTCTACAGAACGCGCGATCCTTTATTCCAATTTGCTTAGCCTTGGCCTCCCTACACCTTATAGTGCCCTTTATATTCTTACTTTTCCATCTCCTTCTGTTGTTCCCTTGTTATCCGCCTTCATTTCCTCTGTCTCTAATCGTTTCTTGATATAACTTGTCGCTCCATATGTCCTTCTATTCTTTTAATCTTTTGTGCTGGGTAAATGTCCTGTGCTGGCGTGCCCATTTAAATAAAAAAAAACAAAAAAAAACTAGTAATTAATGCAACATCCAACCAACTTAACTGTCAAAAATACGCTGCATTTTATGCATTCCATCGCAAATCTAGTAATACATCACTCCAACAAAAAGACAGAATTCTTGAATGCAATAACATCAAAAGAGTTGCCATTAATAACAATTATTGCACACAATTAATTAATTTAATTAAATTACAAATTTCACAGAAATAAAACCGATAAAAAAATTACTTTTTCAACTAATAATAATACAAAGAAATCCTGTTATGTATCATAACATTTACAAATCCATGTTTATTACATCACAAAATTATTTTAAAATTATTTCAACATCTCCTTTAAAACCAATAATAAATTCTTCACAAAAATAATCAACACAGATAAATATATAACAAATAATAATATTTACACTAAATCAGTTATGTACAAAATAACTTGTTCTTCTACATGTAGTAAAATATACATAGGTCAAATTCAATACATTTTTAACATAATATAGAGTGATCATATTGCGGCTCTAAAACATGACCATATAAATAAATCAACTATAACGAGTAGATTACACACAAAAAAAAAAAAAAAAAAAAAAAAAAAAAAACTATTGCAGAACATATTATTATACATAAACACAAATTAACACATAATATTTAAGAAAATTTAACTGCTTCAAGATTTATTAACGACATCATAGCGACGGCAACGTATCCAACACAAATTAATAAATTTCCCTTGTCCATAAAGTATTACAATTATTATTTGACTCATTCTCAAAATAAATAAATTAATTAATAATAGCTACTAGAGACAGTATTATGCAATGGAACTGCAGAGGCCTTTTCAAGCATATAGAAGAACTCAAATTACTAATTAGTGATTGGACGCCGGGCACCATCTGTCTCCAAGAAACGCATTTGAAACCAACCCAGTCTTTCTCGGTTAAAAATTTTTTAGTCTACCGATCAGACTACTCTCAAGGAATATCAGCGTGTGGAGGTGTCGCCACACTAGTGCATAAGTCTTTCCCATCCCAACTCCTTAGTATTACCACAGAGCTACAAGCAGTAACAGTTACAGTAAAGCTGCCATCCCTTTCTTTCCCTTCTATAACAATATGTAACTGTTATTTTCCTCCTTCAGTAAATATTTATGAAGCCCAGATTGAGAGGTTGCTTCGTCAGTTACCCACTCCCGTGATTTGGATAGGTGATTTTAACGCTCATTCCCCTCAATGGGGTGCTGCTTATACCAATACGCGGGGAAAAGTAATTTCTGACTGCGTACTAGGTAGCGATTTAATATTGCTGAGACCTCCGTCCCATACACACTTCAATGCAACTCACAACACGTTTTCAACAATAGACCTTGCCTTCATTTCAACGGTGCTGATCCCTTACGTAAACATCATGGTGCACCGGGATTTATGCTCCAGTGACCATTACCCCATTTTTATTCATTTTCCTACTCTGTCACCCACGCGACGCCCTATCCACGTGCAACCACGATTCGCGTTCCAGAAGGCGGACTGGAGCACTTATCGAGATAAAACTATAATACCCTGTCGCCCTGCACTAAGTATAGAAGAAAACTTGTCCATCTTCACTCATGCGATCAATAATGCAGCCCGAGCAACGATTCCGTCCACATCGAATTATCAGCGCCGATGCGTTCCATGGTGGTGCCCAGAAATTAAGTCCGCAATACCCCAACGGAAAAGAGCACTTAAAAAGTTCAAGGCAACGAGGTCGCAGCAAGACTTAATCGATTTCAAAAAATACAGAGCTAAAGCCCGCCTGCTTATACGAATTAAAAAGCGGCAATCTTGGGTAGCCTTTGTCTCCTCCATCTCAAAGGACACACCATGTGCTATAATGTGGAAGAAGATAAAGGCGCTGAATGGTAACCCTAGCTCCACTCCGACCCCCTCTTTACTTATAAATGGGACGCTGGTGACAGATGAATCCGAGGTGGCGGGTGCTTTTGCGCTCCACTTCACAAATGTTTCCTCCTCTGCCTCGTACACTCCCAATTTCTTGGAACAAAAAACATCAGTGGAAAGTGAACCAATATCATTCCTTTCCGAGAAAGATGAAGCGTTCAACCTTCCTTTCTCAATAGATGAATTGAACTTCCAACTAAATAAAACTAGAAACAGTGTACCCGGTGCGGATTCAATTCACCCACTCATGTTGAAACATCTCTCTCCTTCCGCTAAAAGTCTTCTATTGCATATTTATAATCAAATCTGGTCCTCATCATCCATCCCTAATTCCTGGAAAACTGCTTTAGTAATCCCTGTTCTTAAATCAAACAAAGATCCTTTCCTTCCTCAAAGTTACAGGCCAATTTCCTTAATATCGGTCCTTTCAAAAACTCTGGAAAAAATGGTGAATAGGCGTCTCTATTCCGTCCTAGAATCTTTGGAGATCCTATCTGCAATCCAGGTCGGTGGCCGTACATCAAAATCCGCAATTATGCACCTTCTGAGCCTCCAAAGGCAAATACTTACAGCCCAAAAGAGAAAGCAATACTTATATTCGGTCTTTTTTGACCTTGAAAAAGCTTTCGACCGCGTATGGCGATATGGTGTGCTTACTAAGCTGAAGAACGCCGGAATCAGCGGAAACATGGGCAATTTCATCCTTAACTTTTTTTCTGATAGGGCGATCCGAGTTAGTATTGGCTCCAAAATATCTTCCTCCTTCCTTATCGAAAATGGTATTCCGCAAGGCTCAGCGCTGAGCGTAACATTGTTTATATTATACATAAATGATATGGCAGATTGTATACGGCCGCCAGTTACAGCCCGCTTATATATTGATGATCTTAATATATCCCTTTCTTCTAACCTTCCGTCCAATGCGAGATCAATCCTTCAATCAACAATTAATAACTTGGAAATATGGGCTGATAACAATGGCCTGGAATTCTCTCCGACAAAATCCGTATGTGTGAAATTTCACAAGAGACGCCAGCGTGATCCCGATTCCGACATAACTCTTTTCCTAAGGAATTCACCACTCCCGTTGCTCCACACAATTAAATTCTTGGGTCTTGTGTTTGATGAAAAACTGTTATGGTCACATCACATTCACCATCTTAAAAATAAATGCATGAAATCCTTAAATATACTAAAATGTCTGTCAAATCCGAAATATAGCATAGATCCTAAGCTCCTGCTAACTGTGTACAAATCTCTCACTTTAAGTAAATTGACCTATGGGTGCCAAGTTTATTCCTCATCAAACAAAGCACTCCTTAAATCACTTGACACAATCCATCATACTGCTATACGAATTATCTTGGGAGCGCATAGGACGTCGCCATCGTTGGAAATCTGTTCACTAGCGGGCATCCTACCCTTAACGGTTATCCGAAATTCTTATGAATTCAGAGATTTATTTTACTGGTACCAAGCTAAATTACGCCACAACGATAATTCAGAAATCCCACTACCGTCTTTTCCGAACGATCCCCTCCCCAGTGTACTAGCCATCCTTAAGAAAAGAGGAATTAACTGGAACTCTGACCTTGCACATCAGCATGTTGAACTCCCCTGGGAGGATACTCCGATTGTTGCGGGTTTATCTCTGCTGAGCGATCGCTCGGACCAGGATGTCATTCTGCCGTCCCAGTACATGGCGGAAAAAATGCAACTTTTTCCCAGCTACAGACAGCTGTATACAGATGGTGCCAAAGCAAACCCCCTCAATGGGTCCTCGCCGGTGGCTTGCGCCTACGAGGTGGAGGGAGTTGTTCATGCGGTTCGGCTCCACGACTTCTGTTCAGTGCTGGAGGGGGAGCTGTATGGTATTTTCTTCTGCTTGAGAGAATATCTGCAGTCTTACCCCCAACGTCGAAATGCATTTCTAATCACAGATTCCTTGCAATCGATTAGGACACTCCAGACACCTAAAACCTCTCACATATTATCTCGAAAAATAAAGCGCATCATTAACGTGCTTTTCCGGGCTGGCTCACAGGTAACATTCTTGTAGGTCCCGGGTCATACCGGTGTGCCGGGGAATGAGCGTGTGAACTTGGCTGCTAAGGCAGCAACATATAGTCCAATGCCCCAAGGTGCCCCTCTATCTCAGCTGGGGCCACCCTTTTTTCAGCAACATAAGGCAGAGACATGAGAAATTATGTGGTCGGCTCACGCATCATGGCTGCGATCCATTAAGGTGAGCACTGAGCCTTGGTGGCCACCGATATCCATGTCCCGCAGAGAGTTTGCAGCATTAACTAGACTCCGCATAGGGCACACAGCAATATCCCACAACTATTTGCTGAAAGGAACATCTCCTCCCTCTGCCTGTTCCATATGCAATTCCCCAATTTCACCAACCGCTGAACACGTTCTGGAACATTGCCTGCCTGCAGGCACCTCCAACTTACCGACGGTTGCGTTTTCAAACGAACCAAAACCGGTCGAGGATATACTAAACCATATTAGAGCGGCTAACATATTAAAACACTTCTGATCCTGCATTGATCCATGTGCTGTAATAATCCCGGCAATTACACACAGCACATGGACCATATAAATTTAAGGGAAAAAAAATAAAAAATAATACAAAGCCGAATTATATACTTCATAAATGATCATAAAGATATAATTAATATACAAACAAATAATTTTTTACTCAAAATTAAATTATAATGTTTTATATTCTTAACCCGCGATAGCTCGTGCTGTTAAAAAAAAATCTAACAACTTATTTTTGGAAAGAAAGAAAGAAAGAAAGAATATATTTATGCAAATTACAATACAACATAACGTTAGCAGTACAAGTTGAACTAGCGTATCGACGAATTGTCTTACCGCACGATGCAACATATAAAAAAACGATTATAGGTTATTACAATTAAAAATTTAGCAATAGTATCATTGTAGGAAAAAATTTAAAAAAACCTACGCGCAGGTATTGGAATAACTATAATAGATTAAGCGATAAATAATCAACTTTCCACCGATACTTCATCTACATAATAATGGGACAGATAACACCATAACTGTTGATAAAATTAAATTTATCGGCAACTATTTCCTGTTTGTAATCGACAATACACGAATTATTAGTAATAATCTAACGCGCAAGCGATTACAACACGTAAATTGTTAGTAATAATCTAACAGGTGGAAGGGAAGAATGAGGTCACAAAACTATCATGCAGTCTAGTTTATAATGCAATAAATATAATCTAGATAAAAATGGAAATCATATTTCTATGAAATGAAGTAAATTAATAAATTGTTAGAAAAAATCTGATACAAGAGCAATTGTGTAAAATAAAACACACGAGTGATCCCGGGTTAAGTAAAACAAGTCCTATACGTTCAAGTCAAGGTTGGTGTTCACTAAGTCTAACGGCACTAATGAGATTAGGGGAGCCAGCCAGTTTGTTTCTATTAGCCGCCTTTACTTTCCCTAATTTCTTTGGTACCCAATTATTTCAGTCTGGATAAACCTGGGAGTAAATTGTATCTGAAAGAAGACAAGTAATGAACACGTGACTACTGATTTAGTAGCTAAGTGTCTTAACCACTAGGCTCCCGCGCTAACTTTTTATTCTTAATTTTACATTATTATTTTATTTATTATATAAATTCATTTTTAATTATTGACTTTTATTGATTTATCGACTTGTATATGTGTGTATATATATATATATATATATATATATATATATATATGTGTCATACTCTGCTTATTCTTTATTTACTCGTACATTTAAATTGTTAATTGTTACATCATGATTACATAGTTTGTTACTATGAAACATGTCGGTATTCATAATCTTTTAACATTTATAAAATTATAATTTCTGTTTCGTTGCGCTTCTTTCGTTTTATATAAGTAAATTTCAGTTAAATATTAATGAAAAATTATAACTTTTATTAAATATGTGTACAATTAAACGAAGTAGCGCGCGATAGCTTAGTAGTTTAAGGGACTCGACTTCAAATCGAAAAAATCATGAGGCTTATATCGTTTTAGATATGTGTACTTATAACCTGAAGTTGAATAAGTGAAAGAAACTAATCCAAAATTATTATTCCCGTAGCAGAGGCGCAGCTGAGAATTCAGAGAGCTCTCGCCCCTCCAAAATCTCAACGAGAACCCCCTTTTTTAATTCAATATAATTTAAAAATCCAAGTGTACACATATATAATAAAAACCGCTAACACCTCGTATTAAAGGAATTTGAATTACCTGCACTAAAAATAAGGTCGTGAGGTGTTAGTTAAATTAATTAGAGTGAGCGAGGTAAGCCCGGTGCCCCAACGTTCCGCCGGCGCTGCGGACGCTCAGCTACGCCACTGCCCCGCAGATTTAATTAAAACACTGGGTGTATTATGCAAAGAGTTTGTAATCCGTGATATCTTTTATATTAGGGATCCACAGAAGTTTGTTATATAGAAAATGAAAAAAAAAAAAAATACGTTCATTGATAACTGCCTCTACATGTTAAGACTTAATTTGTCTTGAATTTAAATTTAAATTATATTTAATACTAGATAAAACCGCAAACGTTTATCTCGAAGCTCGAATTAAAAAAACTGCGATCAAGATATAAAATGGTTTGCCAAAAATGTGGAAAAGAGTCACATGGCAATGTGACATCCGTAAGAAAACTAAAATTAAACTTACCAAAGTACTCTCGCTAGTCTTACAATTACGGATCAGAATATTGGGGACAATGAATGTTTCCGGTCTCATAATTTTCACGTGTTACCGAAAAATATTTTTCGAATTCTCCGTATTAAGATGTACTTTAAATATTCCCGGAGGAATAAAGGTTTTCTTCTTCCGACACATACAGGCAAAAGCAAATATTGAAGTTTGTCTTTTTCCTGGTGGAAATGTCGGAATTGAAATAATTCAGGAAAAGGTTGCAAGAAAAAAAAAAAAAAACAGAGACAATTCTCAAATGGGGTAAAATCTACTGTCATCCGTAGGATGCATACGGACAGTCTTCCAGATAATCCTCCAAGGCGACTTAGAAGGAAATGGTGTCGGGATGCTATCCCGATCACTTAATTCCTCACTTTAAGTTACTTGCATAATAACATGTACTTATTCTTAATCACGGCACGCGTTCATTCCTATAATTGATCCTCTGAACATTCTTATCTTATTGTGTTACTCCCTTTCCCTTCTCACAACCTAATGTCTCGCTGGAGTCATTAGATTTTATTATTATTAGTTCCTCTTCCTACAATATCGCCGTTGTTTGCAGTAAGTTGTGCTGGTATGACGTATAAAAAAAAAAAAAAAAAAAAAAAAAAAAAATCTACGACTAAAATGATACCGATTAAGGATTTTAGAGTGTACCGCAGTATTTTGTATTAAAAAATTGAATTATTGCATTCGGAAAGGAACTAAAACGAAGTGCCGATTGATATACTATAATGTTTCTGCATAACGCGTGCAGCCTTTGAATAAATAAATGAAAATGACGTATAAATAATGAACTAATCGTAGGGAAATTTAAAAAAAAACAACAAATAATCATTACTGTAAGACGTATCGAAACAATAAAAAAAGAAACAAAAAACATTGAGAATAAGCTATTACAATAATAATTATTAAAACAAATTGAAGAAATATAAATATCAAAAATATAACAAACGAAAATAAAGATATGACTAATTTTGATGGCAATCAGCTTTTGAATTTAAATGTAAAATATTAATAGGAAAAAATAAATCTGTTGAAAGTTCACCACCAGTAGAGAGGATAATTAAGCTTACTACTCGGAGATAAGGACAAAGTAAAAAGGGCTATTAAGTACGAAACTATAATTTAGCAACTGAACAGTTTAAATTTATTTTTACTGACAAGAATAGTCGGCAAAGATGAATTCAAAATTATCATGAAACATGGGAAACTATGTGGTCGGCTCTCACACCAAGGCTGTGATCTATCAAGGTGAACACTGAACCTTGGTGTCCACCGATATCGATGTTCCGCAGAGAGTTTGCAGCATTGATTAGACACTCCGCATAGGGCACACAGCAATATCCCACAACTATTTTCTGGAAGGAACATCTCCTCCCTCTGTTTTTGGTCCATATGCAATTCCGCCATTTCACCAACTGCTGAACACATTCTGGAACATTGCCTGCCTGCAGGCATCTTTAATTTACCGTTGATTGCATTGTCAAACGAACCAAAACAGGTCCGTGTTATGCTACACTATATCAGAGCGGCTAACTTGTTAAAATACTTCTAATCTTTGATCCATGTACTGTAATAATTTCGGCAATTACACACAGCACATGGACCATACATATATATATATATAAAAAAAATATATATATATATAAATAAATATAAAAAAAAAACATATCATCATCAGTTTGAAAAGAAAGCATCAACTCGAATATATAAAGTTTCAAACGAATTTATAAACATTTTTTATTAATTAATTCTCGACGTTGTTACTAAATTTATGTATTTGCTTTCTAAATATAATCATTATGCAAGCATTTTTTTTGGAAAGCCGATAAATGATTACTCGTCTGAAGCAACATTTTATTCCCATTACCTCGGAAAAATATTTAAAAAGTGCACATTAAATACAGTCAAGAAATTTAATTCCGAACATGACGTAAATATCAGTCAATTTGGAGCAATTGGGAAGAGATCAACGCCGAATCAGATATATTTAATTTACTCTACAGATTATTCAACTACTATATCAAGGGCGTCGCCAGCCGATGGGTCAGAGCAAGATGATAGAAAGAGGATATGAGTTATAGGAAAAGAATAAAATTTATAAGTTGTAAAGGCTTAATATTTTATTAAACAAGAATAAAATCTTAATTAAAATCTTAATTAATCGCGGGTTTCTGGCAAATAGTTCATGATTACGCGCCTATGAATACTCATCATGGCCAGTTGATTAAAAAGTTTCAAGGCTCCAGGGGATGAGGGGCAGTTGCCTCTCCCGCTGTCCGCTGGCGACGCTCATATACTATATATTATATAAAAATAAATCCCGTCGTAATATACGCCTGTTAACTATGCGTATAATAAAGACGCTCGATAGTATTAACATAAACAAATTACTAATAGTTCTCTTACAAGTTCCGGGTATAGTGGTAATAATTTACTGAACATTGAATCAAGTCGTTAGTGTTTAATTAAAATAAGCGAAATTAATAAGAAACATGGCGATAAATACACGACGGCAAAAGTTGAACCGATCGTTAAAACCGTCCCAATGTGTGTGTGTGTGTATATAACTTGTACGTATCTACATGGAGAATTGCTTTTTTCAGTCGCGAAATTACAATAGAGATTATCCAGCTTCGCGACGAAGTAAGTCGGCCGGACCTCCTGGAACTGGAAGACGACACGAACCATACGGCAACTGTTTTGATTATACTCCGTCCATGTTGCAGCCGGAAACCATTAATGTAATGGATGACGACGTGAAATTTCTCAACGAGTACACGGTAGGCCAATTGCTGATTTGATTCGATCGATCGATCTCTCTCCCTCTCAATATTGCTCTTAATTTTGCTATGTTTAGAACGCGCCATACTAATAATTTCTCTTTGTAATTTGTATCTAGTAGTAAACATGTCGATTTTAATTGTTCATGCAGGGTTCCCGCAAGAGCTTTGAAAGCCGCACTGAAACTCGGGGAAGTTGAAGTTTTTCGAATTGTATTCATTTCCCTTTTTTCTTTTTTTTCCCATTTGAAATCATTATTAATACACCATCTTACAAACAGTGCAGAATAAATTTTATTTTCTTTTTATATACGGGCTGGCTAACCGCTTTAATCCAACAACTGGAAAGGTTAGACCACGAATTTAAATCGGGAGACGATCACGGAGAGTAGAAAAGATCTCAATTGCAGTTGGAGTTGGGAAATATGGGAAAGATGGGAAAGATGGGAAAGATGGGAAAGACAGGAAAGATGGAAAAGATGGGAAAGATGGGAGAGATGGGAGAGATGGGAAAGATGGGAGAGATGGGAAAGATGGGAAAGATGGGATGGAAAGAATTAAGAAAGAATTGCAATGCACAGCTAGAATTTTTGGAGTACAGGAGAAAATGTTCAAGTGCATTAAAAGAAAATATGATATTTGCGTGGCATACGGAAGGAGTGACACAATTATAAAGGGGGGGGGTCAATCGGGGGAAATAAGACAGAAAAAATAGAAACCGAGAAGGGGGGAGCAGAAAGTAGTTAAATGAAGTCTGTCTTATTAGGGGAATAATTGTGGAACGGCAACGAGAAGAAATGAAACCAAGGGACTGAAAACAGAAGGGGGCAGTCTGTGTTTGGAATAGTAAAAACACTAGTAAAGAAATAAAGGATATATGTGTCCGACTAAAGTCTGGAATAATTGGTTGAGGAAGAAACAGTATGCCAGAGGCAGAAAAATTGCTGCTAAAAGAGACCATCGAAGATGGCGGAAGAATTAGAAAGTTCGTTGCATTATTTCCCTCAATTCCGGGATGAGTAAGAACCCGGCCCATAAAAAATCTGTAGAAATAGAACGGTATACGAAGAGTAAATTATTAGAAATCAGAGAACAAACTGAGAGAGTTGGAGAAACGACAAGGAAAAGAAGAACTCGGAGAACACATTTGGAATCATCCGTCTTATCGATGAAATTAAGGGACAGATGTCACGTACAATAGAGTTAGTTGTGAAAATGCAAACAGAAGGAAAGGAGTCTGTTGAACTAGGAATGATGAAATTAGGAGGAGGTAAATGCGCCTCTTTCATTTTTGGAACTATCAGTAAAGAATATTAGTTGAGAAGTAGTAGAGAGGTGTCACGTAACCAGAGAGAGAAATTCGATTTTAATTTAAAAATTGCGGTGAAGTGGAACTGGCCCCGTTAAATTTGTATATATTAAAAATGTTGGAAAACCATCTCGAAACTTTGCTTACATTGTAACATTCTAAGAATTAAATACAAAGTTTCATCATCACCGAGACTGCCTCTGTTAGTTTATTGACAAACAAGATCGCTTCTTGTATTTAATTTTTGTATATTTCCGATAGGGCTACTATAATAATTATCCAGGAAAGGAACTAATACGCGCGTACAAAGATGCAGGTATAATATTCGTTCTTTTTTATTAGTTTCTATTCAGCATAGAAACATCTCTGTGAAATATGTTTAATGCACAAGTCTATTCGAAGGGACAATTCAATATGAGTATATCTGAAAAGAATTTGGTAGAAATATTCTTGGAAGATCATGGAAGAAAATAAAAGAATCATAAAATACCATTTGTTTCTTGCGCGCGGGAACCCTGTCGTTACACTAACACTATACCGATTACAGTGTTAAATTTTGTCGTAAAGGCAACGGATATGAAATTGCAGTACTTAAATATTATTAATATTATTGTCTGCATACGTAATTTTTTCTCCATTTTTTTTTTTTTTTATTAAATAACTGACGAACGAAAAAATCATATGGCTGCATATTTGATAGCTTGCTTTTTTGGTGATGACGTTTTTTTTCATTACTTTCATTTTTTTTTTTCTTGTTCCTTTATACAAAGTATTGCACTTTTTATTTATCAGTACCATTATTTTTTCCATCACCTCGCTTTTTATCAGTTTTTTGCTTTCGCTTTTAATTTAGAGTTGATAATTTTCAAGTTCTTTTTATGTGGTATAGTATCTCTACAGATTGTTTGGCCGGTAAGCAGAGACGATAAATATGTATATAGGTATATACATGTATATATGATTATAATAGGTAATGATAACTTGTTTTTATTTCTGTCCTTAAAGTTTCAGCACACACTCATTAATTACATAGTTATTCGATAACAAATAGCCCTGCAGATGTTGTAGCGGAAAATTGCATTCCTTATCAAAAAGTAGCATTTTGTAACGTTTTAGAAACTATATATTTGTACGCTCTAAATATTTGCTCTGAAACATTAAGAAGAATTGAAATGATATTTTTTATTATGACGTAGATATTTCGTTGTTTTTGTTGATTATATGTTTTTATTTCTTCCGTAAACCGTAAATATATATAGTTTTTGTTGATGTTTTACTCCGTAATATTCCAACTGGTAATTGATAAATAAAAAAAATTAATTTTAATTGCCATCACGCAGCTAGTAGTAGGATACAACTGCACTGATCTTCGTAACCCCCCGTTATGCCGAAACTGCAAGGGAGCACATTGTTCCAACGACGGTGGTTTTCCGGAATGGACTAAACAAAAGGATATCGAAAAGATTATGTACTATGAAAACGTTTCCTTTCAGGAGGCTTCCGTTGTTAGAATCAATTCTTATTCCACACAAGCTTTCTCATATGCCAGCCGAGCCTCTCTATCCCTTCTTCTAAAGCCATTGTTCCACCCAATATTTCTGTCCCTAATTCACAACCTTCCCAGAAGTCTCCCACTTTTCGTAAATAGATCAAAACGAAGGCGCCTCATAAATCTCAGCCTCAATTTCCCCCTCTCCCTTCCAATCAAATTCCATTCCCTTCCAGGGGCTGGGCTCTCACTCAACATAACTCAAGCGACAATTCCTCCTTTGCTCACTTAAATATAGCCTTACCTTCCTCATCCTCGGACGGGATACCGACCATTGCGTCGTGTTCATCCCCGTCCGCCATCAATAACCTATCAGCAGCAATTTTAGATCTGCTTTCTTCTCACAATATAGCTTCCCTAACTTTGTCACATCTCTTTCTGCATTTCTCTCTAGTAACTTACATTTCTGCTAATTCCTATTTTACTTTCTAACTTCACAATCTTAACGCCCTGTCAAGGGTATGCGACCTACTTTACTTACTTTTTTACTGTTGTTTCTCTCTGGATTATTGTTATGTTCTACTATCGAGCAATCCACAGTATTATAGATATTTCTTCCGCACTTTTTCTCCGCTATGGTACTCTTTGGTCGGGAGAGCCGCTGTGGGATGGCCTAACCCCATCTTCGCACAGTGGAGCCTCTCGAGGATAGTCATTGCAAAGCTAATCGCATTCAATTATGCTTACATGACAAGTTATCAGAAGCATAGGCTCGTCAAGAATATCTCTCGTATAGAGAATTTCTCCGCGGTAACAGTTAATCTTATTTATAACGATTTGCCTTTCTGGGCGGCGATTCTATTAATGAGCCGCGTATGCGTTCCGTTACGTCTTCGACAGGCATCCGAAAATAAGGATCAATCTTGTGGTGCAAACTAACAGTAACTTCTAAGATCGAGGTCAAGGCCTCTAACCTTTGGTATGTCTCTCCTGAATTTATTCTTTGCTGGATTGCTGCTGATTCATTCTTCCATTATTTGTCTATGATATGTTTCTGCCGTCTTCCTGTTGTCTGCATGGCTCGTCTTTGCCGTTAGCTTCTGCTTCTTGCGTTGGCGTTTTGGTTCAGCCATTCGTCTCATCCTGCGAATTCTTCTTATGACTCATAAATTTAATATCCTCCAATGGAATTGTCGGAGCCTGAGCACCAACAAACAGGTCTTGGAAGGGATTCTTGACTTTTACTCCATCCATATTGCTCTGTTGTCCGGAACTTGGCTTACTGAGTCCATGAGTATATCTATTCGTGGATTTAAGTTAATCCGATCTGATCGTGCGGATGGATATGGCGGCGCCGCCATATTGGATAAGAAACGATATTTATTTTCACGTTCACGATCACTCCGCTTATTTTCCTTCCGGCGTCCGGTCAACCAACCTGGTACATATCTCTCTTCCTAATATTCATCCTCAAACAGTTCATATTATCTCAACATACGTCCCACCGCATTTTGATCTCCACAATTTTCCTTTCACATTAGTGTCCAGTTCTCTCTCTCTCTCTTCTCTTTATTATTGGCGGTGACTGGAACGCTCACTCTCCTCTATGGGGCTCGGTTGGTTATAACAGTAATGGTCGTATTCTTGAAAATTTCATATTATTAATCATCACTTTCCGACGTTCTATAGAGGCGTGCAGACTCGCAGTTCGGTTGACATTTCCTTCACTTCTCTCAACTTTGGTCTCAGCTGTCATTGGAGAACCTCCATGCAGGGTACCTTCGATAGTGACCATCTTCCCATTATTCTTTCCTTTCACGATCTTCGTCTTCCTCCTGATCCCAGTTGTTCCAGAGCTCCCCATGCTCCCGAATGGTCGCTAACCAAAGTTGATTGGGATAAATTTCGGGCTGGGGTCGATTCGTCCCTCCCTAACATACATCCCCACGCAGATCCTGTTCTTCAATACAGTAGGTTCATCGACTCGAATACCTCGGCGTTGTCGTCCTCTTCTCCTCCAGTTTATCTACCAGGAGATCAAATGATAATATGATTTATAGGGAGATGTAAACGGAGAAGTGCACAATTAGGCTGGATGGTTTATGGCGAATTGAAATTCTAAACAACAGAAATACCTGTAAGCCTCCTTTGCACAAGACACACGCACACTAAAGAAACCGATGAATAAACGCTAAAAAAAAATCACTGATGGGAGAATAGAAAAGTCGATGCTTGGAATAATGCCTGAGGATAAATGAAAATACTAGAAGGAACACCATCGGAATGTATAATAAAATATGTAAAACATGTCAGCGACGGGATGATGGCCATGTCGCAAGAAGAGGAAAGAACCGGCGATGTGGTTAACGTTATCGGCAAAATGGAAACCTCTAGAGTCTTAGAAAAGAGCATTGGACCGTCCAAGAAGGTAAGATGAGCAGATAAAACGGGAAAATTCGAAAACAATTGGTAGAATACAGGAGAAAATGGATGCAAATGGAAAAACAGTGGACTAAAATGAGCTATGATGAGCTAAAAAAAAAAAAGGATACTTCATACAAATTCGAATAAATAATTTGCGTATAGTGTTTCAGGCGCAATTGCGATATTTAATTTTACGTCCGTACTATAATCAGTCAATAGAAGAAAATAAATAAAATAAATATAAATAAATAAAAAAAAAAATTGAAAACATCAAAACTAATCATAGAGGTAATCCGCATACGAAAAAACTTTGCAAAATAAAAAAAGCACAAAATTGAACGCTCCATTATTATTTATAAATTCATTAACGGAAATTTCGCTAGATACTATTAAATGAATTGCATATAATTTCTAAGAAAATATATGTAAATGTATTCAAGTTAATTCTTCAATATGAAATCTTCACAGGGGCGTGCTCATCAATATTTGCTTCCTTATAACCGGGATAACTTGTTCATAAATTTAACGATTATTTTATTTCACGCTTCGTTACTTTCCCTAAAATATTTAAATTCGTTACGACGGAAAAAGTAATTTCAAGATTCTATTATTTGGAAATTAAAATTTTATACTGTACAGCATACCTTTGCAACCGGCTATTTAATCAGAAAATAACTCTATAAACGCGAATAACAAAAATTTTAATTGAGTGTAAATGAATACGCTAGAAACGTTTTCAAAAGTAATTAATCTTGTGCTGGAAAACAGAAAAACGAAGAAATATTAGTAAAGATGAGTATCTGAATGCGGTAAAGCGGCTAATCGGAGTCTTCTTCAAATAAAGATAACACACACATACACATATATATATATATATATGTATATATATATGTATATATATCAGCGGCGGATCCACCGGGGAAGCAGGGGACATCCCGCCTAAAGAACTAAAGCCTCTATGAACAAATTTGTTATAACAGAGAAACTTAATTTATGCTGTAAAAGATTTGTATAAATGATAAATACCTGTGGATTTAAATATAACTAATATTTAATACTACTGTTTTCTAATAAAATTATGAATTTTACGTTTTTTACTCTATTTTAAACGCAACTGTCATCGATCTTTTGCTATTTTTATTTATTTTTAATTTTTATTTTGTAATTTTAATTAAAAATAGTAGTTCAATGAGATATGTATATTTAAACTTGCTTACAAACAAAAAGAATTCAGATCGGATTACTAACAAAAATAAAAATAAAGTCTAATAAGAAATATACTGTCTTTCTTACTATTTCTAAACTACCATATTTAAGGTATAATTTTATAATTTAGTTTTATTTTGCACACCCTCTAAAAGTAAAACAAAAGTTAAATTAAAAATTGTTATGTATTTTTAAAACATTTTTAAATTTCTACAAAGATCGCTATTTGATTTTCTTTATGAGGTAAGGGGTATTTCTCAAGTCTACTGCCTACCGTAGAAGATTTTACGTAATTATATAATTTCCCCCTCCAAAATATCCTTCTGGATCCGTCGCTCTCTCTCTCTCTCTCTATATATATATATTAATTACAACATAATTCTTCCTAATTTTATGTAACGAAAAATGTCCCAATTTTATGTAACGTTTGTTATATTTTATAGGATTTTTGTTATTGTTATTTAAAAAATGTTACAATTTTATGTAATGAAATGTGTAGCAAAAAATGTTTCGAAAAAATGTCTTAATTTTATATAATGAAAGTTAAATGTTAGAATAGGATTTTTGTGGCTATTTTTCTTTTTGTGTTGATGTCAGTAAGAATTACGTTGTAAATTTTGATCATTTTATACAAAGTATAGAAGAGAAAGAGACAGAAATGAAAGTAAGAGGGATCAAGGAGCACAGCCCCTTGCGAGGCCAAAATGGCAGAGTTTAATATATATATATATATATATATACTATATACTATATACTATATACATTTATCTTTACTAATACGTATTTCTTTTCTATTTTTTAGCTGAAGATTTGATATTTCCAAAAACATTTCTACCCCGTCCATTTACATTTTAAATGTTTAATAACGTTTTTAATTTGCCATTATTTCATTTTATTAATTTTGTATTAGTTTCCTTATCTTCCGCTTAATAAACGCTATGTAATTTCTTCTTATAAACACTACACCCGAATCTTAAAATTTTGAAAAGCGATAAACCCGAGTGACTTAAAGTACAACATTAATGTTACCATGTAATGTAGATTCCAAAAAGAGATAACCAGCAAAGCGCGAATTACAAGCTCAACAACGATAGAATTTGAACATTACTTTCGAATACCCAGCTCTCTGTGTAGAGTAAAGAAAGCGGCATCAATTTAGGTTGGCCCGAATTGTTACTGAAAAATATTTATACTGAAAATAATTATGAAATAAAATAAAATGCCGATTTTAAGGCTTACTATAAACATTTAAGGAAAATACATTAAAAAGTAAAAATAAAGTGACTCGATTAAAAATATTATACTTTATGCAGTAAAAGAATACCTTAAAGGAGGGTTATTATGATTATTCTTAAACAGCATTCATACTCTAATTTTAAAGTCTCGGTGCACCAAATTCAAATTGCACTAGTAATTCGAAAGAATATTAAATATTTCTGGTATTTTAAATATTCGACTTACAGAAAAAAATGCGCGTCTTCCTATATATACTTGTTTAATATGGGGGTTTTTAATTATGATGGTGAGTTTGGTGTCCCAAGACTCTAGTGCTGTTTAAGAATAATCGTAATGTTTTATTCAGTGATTAGATTTTACTTTTCAATGAATTTTTATTAAATTTTAAATCTTAAAACCGTTTTCCTTTTTAATTTATTTCAAATAAAAAATAATAATTTCGTTATAATAAAATATATTTACCGTATACTCCATTCATTTATAAATTTTGATGCGACTTTTTCAACCGTACCACGAATTTCCCCGAAACACGAAATATTAAATTTTTTGCTAAACCAAGGTTCCTTTTCGAATGGATTTCATTTTATTCCCGAGTAGTATTTTTATGAGTGTCGTAAAAGTGTTTATTTTTTTTTATTTACTTTCTATTTTTGGTTTTCAGCCCGCGCAATAATCCACGCTACTGTAATTCCTGGGATTAGCATGTTCCTTTGTGATGATACGTTTCGGGCACATTTTTAATGCTCCGCCATCGACATCGACGCTTTTATAAGTGGAGGTCGAACTTTCGAAATTTTAAACGTTCAAATAAATATTTTTCAAGGTCATGTTCGAACACTGTTGCGTCCGATGGTTTTTAAATAGTAAAGTACACTTTAATCGCTTAACTTGTCCATTTTTTTTTTTTTTTCTTTTTAAGAAAAGCTTTGAAATAGTCTGGGGCTCTTTTTGTAAGTACACTAATGCCAGCTGCCCTCTTCTTAACATTCGCATATTTTTTTTTTTTTACTTTTTAATCAAAAGTGGATTTTATTTTATTTATCGCGCGTCATCGAAATAGGACGGAGAATAAATTCTCGGCCACGATAAAAAATTTTCCCTTTTATTTCGTTACAACTTTTTTCATTTCTAAAACTAAAAGTAAAAAAAAAAAGGGCCAATTTTAATTCGCTGCCTAGAATAACGATTTTTTTTGTTTGTTTTTTTTGCAGCGAATTAAAAAAAAAAAAAAACCAAAGAAAACGGGAAAAACAATAATAAAATGTACGTTTACTGTTGTAAAAATTGCGCATATTTTATCATTTTCACATGAACAGTGTTGTTGAAAAAAAAAAAAAAAACACGCTGGGGTGAGAAAAAAAAAATTTATTACGATTATTATCCTCGAGAGCAAATTTTCAAGCTAATTAAAATAACTCGCATAATTCGGGAATGTGGAAATGCTATTTTTTTTTTTTTAAGGTTAAAAATGTATTCCTTTCCTAAAAAAAAGTATTATTAATTAATTATTATTTTCATTTTAATTCTAAAAAATATCCACCGACGCGCACGATACTGCATAAACTTGCGCCGATAGCAGTACACAACTCGGAACAATCCGAGCAAAGTTGCATAACGAACGAAAGATTGCACATGCGCCATTTTTTTTTTTTTTGTAAATAAATAAACATTTATTAAGGCAAATAATGGCACATGCTCTATTAAGCTGCAGAATTTGCTTCGTTTAATTCGAAATGCAATTTCGGGAAGAAATTTAACAGTATAGAGTGTGAAATATTTAAAGCTTTCACAGTGATTACTGAAAATAAATAATTTTCGGAAACAACTGCTGTGTTTTTAAAAATATATTTATTCGCTTAACGTTTCGACCAGCTTACACTGGCCATCATCAGAAGCAATTTTTTTTTTTTTTTTTTTTGTGTGTTCCTTTTATATATTTTTTTTATCTTTTCTCTCATATGTTTTTATATTTTTTTATCTATCTGTTATTATGCGTTTTGTCGGGTTTTCCTGTTTAGAGGTAGGTTTTCTGTTTTTAGTTGGGTTTTTCATGATTTTCGATTCTTATTTTCTCGTTATTGTCGATCGCAATTTTCGTTACTTCAGTTTGCTTCTGATGATGTAAGCTGGTCGAAACGTTAAGCGAATAAATATCTTTTTTAAGAACACAGCTGTTTCCGATGAATTATTTATTATGAGTATAGAGTGTCGTTAACGCTACCGACAGCATTAATATAAATTATAAATTTGTATCCAGACGGCGGGAAATTGTATCTTCTTTGTCATAATTCTTGCACATTAACAAGCGAGAAGTCCTTTGATTCAGTCATCGTAGACCTTTGACAGATTTAACTGCTAAACTATTCCGGTATATTTTTAACTCAGTCCCTCCCTCTCCTTTCGTTGCCCGTCAACGTTTCCTTGCAAGATCAATTTGCAAGAACTGATATTTATCATTTCTAACTTTTGCTTTACAATAGTAATCACTTCTTTCTTTTTTTTATTCTTTGTAATACTTGTTTATCAATGGACTTTAGATGGAGAAGGCTGTAGAGCAAGGTAAAAGGAGTCAGGGTTGGAGAAAAAAGACGGATATAGATCAGTCCAAAAGTCACAGCGAGAACGAAAAGTGAGAGAGTAAAGACTTTTGGGAAAGAAATCTGCCTATGATGTAACGACCATTTACTGCGGCCGAGCATGCTAATGAGTCAGCAAGATCGTTAACGGCGATAGTGGCCAGGAATCAAAAGCAGGTCAATACGGATAGAACGGGAAGCTAATAAATTGTAAATCAAGGGACGAATATAAAAAATAATAGGACAGGTAGTTCAGGGAAAGGATAGCCAATAAGTTTGTTTATCGATACCGCTTTTAATTTTCAAGTTTCCACTCCATACATCATAGTATTGGGAATGTATAAAGCATTTAATCATCCGCCACCTAGTTGTTTATTGCGTAATAAGTTTTTCTTGATCTATGAAATGCACATCTTGCAGCTTTAATTCGGGTTTTCGTATACTGTAATCAGGGTTCCGTTTGTCGTTAATTATCCTTAAAATATTTTATTCTGTTTACACGTTGTATCGGCTCCATATTTACTACACCTTTATAAAGTTGCTTGGCCTTGGCCTCCCGACCCCTTACTGTGCCCACTATATTCTTGCTCTTCCTTCTCTTTCTGTTGTTCCTATATTGGCTATCTTTATTTCTTCTGTTTCTAATCGCTTCCTGATTTAACTTTCAAGTCCCTACGTTTCACTATTTGTTAGTCCTTTGTGCTGGGTAAATGTCCTAAGTTGACGCGCCCAAGTTAAAAAAAAAAAAAAAAAAAAAAATACTACACCTTTATTGTTGCTGAAATTACGTTTACAATACCGTTTTCATTATCGCTTAACTGATATTTATTAGGTATTGTAAATCTTTTACATTTCTTCTTAGTTAATAAAGTTGCATCACCGGTGCATAATTTTATGTTATTAATTATTGACTCATTTATTTTGATTTCCTTTTTAGATTGGCCTCTAATGGTTCCTTGAAAATTTGCTCTGAATAAAATTAAACAATAACGATGAAAGAATACATCGCTGCCGGACTCCTTTCGTAGTCTTCAGTTCTTCTGTAAGGTTGATTTTGCTTGAGCCGACTGATTCCAGTACAGATTCATGACCACTTTTTTTTTATACCGTTAATGTCTAAATCTAAAATCTAAAAAAACTTTTTAAGTTCTATGTCTTTTCGAAATCAATGAAGCACGGAAAAACTAGAGTCGTTAACGGTCCAGTCATTTTCGGTTTAGCACTTGTATCTCGCAAATAACGCTTCCTTTGTTTTACCGCCGTTTCTATGTTTGAAATTTTATACGGAATTCAAATATATTGCTAGGAAAACGGAAATAAATATAATATGCAGAAAAGGTGTTTGAAACTTGTACTCCCTCACTGGAGGAAGCAAATCGACTTTAGATCAATTATGTGTGGAAGGGGAAAACAATGAAATGTCCCCTAAAATGTGTATACTATTTCTATTCTGGATTACTAGAATTTAATAATGTCGATAATATAAAATTACCATTTCGGCGGAAATTAACAAGAAACCAAAATAATATCTATTACATCTATCCCCGCCGGGGTGTAGCGTTTACGTATCTGAATGCGTATACATATTTATACTTAAACATAACAACGCTAGGTTTACTGATATTATGATTTATGGAATAATTGAAAGATAGTTTGTGAATTATTTAATTTTTTTTTTTTGTAATAAACGTTAATAAGAGTATCGTAAGATGACTATTTATAAAAAAAATCTAAATTATCTATTACCGATTTCCCGATTTGTAAATTACCTTTAAATGTGTTTTCATCGCATGACTTGGCTTATTAGTCCGATATTCCTCTCACCTTTTGATTCTTAATTTTTCTTTTCTCTCTTTTAATCGGAATAAAAGTCGATTTTAACTAATATTTTAGAATGATTCCAGTACTATAAATTTCGTTATACAATTGCAGTGTAACCCTTTCAGATTTTCATCGGTTAAATATTTTCAAAATTCTCTACTTATCTCATTCTTTTTGCATCTTTAATCGCTTTTTGGAGTAGTTTATCTTTTATAATAACAGCGCTCTCTGCATTAGCTCTTGTAGTTCTACAATCTGTTCACGATTATCTGAAAATCTCTCCGTGTTCTCAATTGCTCTTGTTGGTTAATTAATTAGTTTCATTATGCTGCGTGATATTATTTTATATTTATACGTAATAAATTCCTTAATTTTCTCATATATCAGGTGTACAAGTATGAAATGCGGATTTGAAAAACCAGATGTTCACCAATACAATGTGTATTATAAAAATTTGACGCATATGCAATTTTGTTGCGCTATCAATATGTGTCAAACGTACATCAGTAATAAATTGAAAAACTGTTTGCGTAGTATTGTTTTGGTGTGTTTAATATGACGACATTTGTGCCAAATAAAGAGCATTCGCGGACAGCATTAATTTTTTGTTTTCATTTGAAGAAGACTGCTGCTGAAGCATACCGATTGCTTCGAGAAGCTTATGGTGAACATGCTCTATCGCAGGATATGTGTGAACGATGGTTTCGGCGTTTCAAAAGTGGTAATTTCGATGTTGTAGACAAGGAACATGGAAAACCGCCAAAAAGATACAAAGATGCAGAATTGCAAGCATTATTAGATGAAGATGATGTGCAAACATAAAAACAACTTGCAGAGCAATTAAAAGTTAGTCAACAAGCTGTTTCTAAGCGCCTACGAGAAATTGGAAAGATTCAGAAGGTCGGCAGATGGGTACCACATGAGTTGAACGAGAGGCAG
Source organism: Icerya purchasi (assembly GCA_039619475.1). Taxonomy (NCBI): domain Eukaryota; kingdom Metazoa; phylum Arthropoda; class Insecta; order Hemiptera; family Monophlebidae; genus Icerya; species Icerya purchasi. The sequence continues at coordinate 526,513,033 of CM077115.1, read as the reverse complement.
ATGGAGAGGCGCAAAAACACATGTGAAATTTTGCTCGAACGATACAAAAGAAAGTCGTTTTTGCATCGTATAGTTACTGGGGATGAAAAGTGGATTTATTTTGAGAATCCCAAGCGCAAAAGATCATGGATAGATCCAGGCGCACGATCCACATCGACCGCAAAACCGAATCGCTTTGGCAGGAAGACGATGCTCTGTGTTTGGTGGGACCAGAAGGGTGTGGTTTATTATGAGCTGTTAAAACCTGGTGAAACGGTTAATACCAAACGCTACCAACAACAATTGATCGATTTGAACCGTTCGCTGCTGAAAAAACGACCAGAATATCAAAAAAGGCAACACAAGGTAATTTTTCTCCATGACAATGCTCCATCACATATGGCAAAACCGGTTCGCGACACGTTGGAAGCACTCAGCTGGGAAGTGCTATCCCATGCGGCTTATTCACCAGACTTGGCTCCTTCCGATTACCACTTGTTTGCATCGATGGGTCACGCACTTACTGAGCAGCGCTTTGGTTCGTACGAAAACGTGAAAAAATGGCTCGATGAATGGTTAGCGGCAAAAGGGGAAGATTTTTACTAGCGTGGTATCCACAAATTGCCCGAGAGATGGGAAAAATGTTTAACTAGCGATGGAGCATACTTTGAGTAAACCACTTTTTATCATTCGTCCAAATTTAACGTGTTTTTTTTCCAAAAAAAAATCCGCATTTCATACTTGTACACCTGATAAGTGGAATTAAAATCGTGTTTCCCTTTGGAGATCTTCAATTTCTTGACACTTCCTTCCCCTATTTCATGTCTAATTGTTTGTATAATATGCGTTTTTATTCACAGTTTTTTTGTTTATTCATTAGTCGATAAATTTCGACAGTCATTTACTTTTGTCTATATTTTTAACTTCTGCCATGTTCTTTCTACTTCTGTTCTTTCTATGTATGTATATATGTACATTTATTTAAAGACGCTCGACTTCTAGGTCATTTGCGTCTACCGTACATTACAATTTATAGATAATAATTACAAATAATTCTGCCATACGTAAACTAAATCATATCTTCCGAAATAGGTTGACAGCTTTTAGGAATCTAAAAGTACTTTGGACTGCAGCTTCATCATAATGTCCTTGCGCCTCTTTCACAGTAATTCTTCTTGTACATGCGGGTGAAAAAGCTTCCTCGCGCTCCTTTTGGAGTTTTGGACATACGGAGATGACATGTTCGATGGACAGACTTTGAGTGTTACAAAGTGCACATGATGGTGGAGGTTCATTTTGTAGCAAGGATCCGTGTGTTAGTTTTGTGTGGCCGATGCGGATTCTGCTTAACACAATCTCTTCTCGCCTGTTTGCCCGGTGTGATGTTTCCCAATGTTCCAGTTCAACTTTTATTTGCCGTAACTTGTTATTCAATTGCCTATCCCATATGTTTTGGACATTATCCTTGATTGCGACCGTTATCTGTTTTTTTGCCTTTAGTAAGTCTTTTTCATGTGTTGTTACGGACCGTATTGTATTATCCCAGGGCGGATTTATAGGTTCGGATGGAGTGGCAGTAAGTCGATCGATATGTAGGTAACTGAGGTAGTCAGTACACCTAACTCCGAACGGTTTGTTTCTGTCGCGATAGATCTTAAGTAGATTCGGATGGAACGTTTTGTAGTAATTTATATGGCTCCTATTGCCGCTGATTTTCACATAATATTTCAGTGCCAACAACATTCGACGGTGTTTTAGTGACATCATGTTTGTTTCTATGTGCAAACTAATAATTGGACTCGTGTAAAACGCCCCCCCGCTGCTTATTCTGAGTGCGTTATTCTGAACTGTATTCAGCTTCTTAAGCGTACTTTCCGCTGCTGTGGTGTATGCTATCGCACCGTAGTCCATTATTGATCTGACATGAGTTCCGTATAAACGTAAGAGCAAGCTTCTGTCCGATCCCCACGACTTGCCTTGTAGCATTTTTAACAGATTAAGAGCTTTTGTACACCTCCGTTTCGTATCTTCTATGTGTGGCTTCCAGCTTATCTTGTTATCGAATATGAGTCCCAAAAAAGTCGTTTTGATTTTATTAGATATGAATGTGTCTTTCAGTTTTAGTTTAATATCGCGTACTGGAGCTATCCTGGTAAAATTTATTACACAGGTTTTTCCGCTGGAAAAGTTTATGTTTTTAGTAATGCCCCACTTTTCAATTGCCGTTATGATATTCTGTAATTTTCCTTCTATTTGTGTGATGTTATTTCCTCGCATGTAAATCGCTAGATCATCTGCAAGTATTGAGTAGTTAACTGGGTATTTGATTAGATGTTGTATATCGCTTAGGGCTAGTATGAATAGCGGAGGGCTCAATACTGATCCTTGCGGTACCCCTAATTTTTGATTTTTTTCTGTTGATAGTGAACTCCCTATTCGAACTTTAGATTTTCTGTTTTGAAGAAATGCCATGACAAATTTCCGTAAATTTCCTCTGAATCCCATCTCATGTAACGTGTTTATAACTGACTCTTTTGATATAAGATGAAAAGCTTTCTCCATGTCGAAAAACACACATACAGTATATTGCCGCATAGTAAAACCGTCTAGAATTTCTTGTTGCAATCTTAATATATTATCGATAGTCGACCGACCTTTCCGGAAACCACTTTGATGGTTATCTAACAAGTTTTTGTTTTCTGCGGCCCACACTATCCGTTTTGTAATAATCTTTTCTAATATTTTGCACAATGAACACGTTAACGATATTGGCCGGTAGCTGTTGGCTTGATTTTTATCTTTGTCGGGCTTCAAGATCGGTACAATGATGGCCTCTTTCCATAATGTAGGAATTTTGTGTAATTTCCAAATTTGATTGTATAAATGTAGTATGCATTTGATATTCTCTTCTGTCAGATTTTTTATCATTTCCGGGTGAATGTTATCAGGGCCCGTTGCCGACTTTTTTAGTTCTTTTACCGCATTGGTTAGTTCATGTAGAGTAATATCTTTATTGTATTCCTCTTCATTTAGCGAGTCGAAATCTGGATAGTTTCTATTAGTCGGCATAGTTAGAGGTTCACTTTCATTAGATATATCGTGATAGTGTTTAGCTATGATCTCTGCTATGCGCTTGCTCTCGTACTGTAATTTTCCGTCCGAGTCAGTTACCGCAGTGATGATGTTATCTCTATTTTTATTCATAATTTTTCTTATTTGTTTCCATACTGTTGCTACAGCAGTTTTTGAATTTATGTTTGAAATGAAGTCCTGCCAACACTTCTTCTTGCTTTGTTTAATTATTCTTCTTGCTATAGCTCTAGCCTTTTTGAATTTCAAAAGATTGTCATTAGTTGGATGACGCTTATATGTATTAAGGATTCTATTTTTGTTTTTAATAACTGTTCTGCACTCGTGGTTCCACCAGGGTACTTTTTTCTTCATAGGGCGAGGGTTCGTTTTCGGAATATGTGTATTAGCCGATTGTAGAATTCTTTTTGAGATTTCTTTATTTATTATCTCAGGATCCGTCATATTCAGTACTTGTTTAAGGTCTACTGAGTTTCTGAAGCTTTCCCAGTCTGTTTTATCCGTAATCCAGTTTATATGTCTTTCTCTATATTGTTGGTGTTCTGCCAATAAATTTATAATCTGCGGAAAGTGATCGCTGTTATATAATTTCCTACACGATCGCCAGTGTAGTATATGACTGATGGTTGAGCTACAGATGGTCAGATCTCTGGCTGATGTAGAACCATTGTAGATATTAAATCTTGTTGGATGCCCTGTGTTCATCATACTGATTGTAGGATCATCTAAAAATTTTTCTAGTATCTGTCCTCTGATATCAGTGTACTCAGAGCCCCATATGATGTTATGGCTATCGAAGTCACCTGTTAAGATGTATGGCCTCGGAAGTTGATCCGTTAATGATTTTAGCTCTTTTAACGACACTTGATCTTCGCTATGTAAATATATTGTACATATTACAATTGGGGTATTCAGGAATAATTTTACCGCTGTGGCTTGGAACACTGAGTGAATCAGTATGTCCTCTTTTTTGATACTGTTGTGCGTAGCAATTAGGACGCCACCTTTAGTATTACCAGTTGTTATGAAATCGCTTCGAGTGATGTTATAACCCTTTAACTTTACATTATGATTCGGATTTAATTTTGTCTCCTGAAGGCATATTACCATAGGTTCTAGGTCCTGTATAAGCAATTGTAAAAATGGGAGTTTGGATATTATACTATTTATGTTCCACGATATTATGTTTATCATGATGGTGGAGTAATATTAATATAGTTATTTATGATTCTTCCATCAGATCGGACAAGTTTTCCAAGCTGTCCTCCTCAGAGTCCGTTTTTAATGCGTTCTGTAATTCGACTTCTGTTTTTAACTTTTTCAGGAACCACGTGAGAGTCCTCTTCGTATCTTTACTTAGATGAGGTTGGATTTCTTCTACCATATATATAATTCCTTGTATGTTTTCCGTGTATTTTTTTGTCAGCTCGATTTTATTTTTGTTGCCTTTAACGTTTAGTAGCATATTTACGAACTCATTTGAAGTAATGGGGCACATATTGGGGTGAGTTTCTTTGAATGCTTTTAATTGTATTTTTTCGATTTCATCTCCGTTTAGATTTAATTGCGTAGCACAGTCTTCTGTTTTTGGTCTTTTTGTTTTTTTACTTTTAATATCTACGTTAACTGATTCGGTTATTTCCATTGCTGGGGCCTTAAAGTTATCTTCACGTTCTACCTCTTGATTAGTATCTTCTAGGATTACTAAATTTTCCTTCAGTTTAGAGCTAGAGTTTTCAGATTCGGAGCATGACGTTGTAGTGGGTGGCGCTGGACGTTTTAGCTGTTCTCGGTCAGTGGTAACTTCAGGTTTCTGTTTAATTTCGGCAATAAAATCGGTTTCCTCACTCCTAATTACTGACGGACATTTTTTTGCTTGGTGTCCAGTTTTCTTGCATATAAAGCAGACCAAATTTTTATCCGTAGTTAAAAATATTCTATAATCTTTTCCATTGTAATTTATCAGTAATGAGTCAGGTATGTACAAATTTTGTTCATTTTCTAGCGAGTAGAATATTGCCCGTCTGAAGCTGCAGATGTGCTGAAACATTGGTTGTTGGTGTCCTGCTTTTTTATAAATGTCATGGGAGATGTTAGCTTCAGATTAATTTCGTCTGTAAGGATCTTTTCTATAATGTGATGTGGGATGATCGGGGATACATTAGATATGATGAATTTTTTAACCGGGCTTATTAACGGTCGGGCCTTTATTATTACATTGTTTATTTTTATTTCTCCGTGTTTCGAGATGAATTCTTCAGCCGTTGTATTTGAATCAAAATAAAAACACATTCTATTGTTAGACATACGTGATAAGAAGGTAATTTTAGATGGTGGTATATATTTACTAACTTCCATGAGATAATCTTCATTCGTAAATTAACCCATAACTGGGAAAACAATTGCTTGTTCTTCTGTAGGAAAGTTGGAAGCATTATTGATACTTTTTGTATTTTTGACAGCGTTAGAAAAACTAATCGGTTCTTTCGATTTATTTTCTACTTTGGTGGTTGATGTCGAAGGTTTCAGTGCATTAACTTGACTGTGTTTCGTTTGCTGTACAGAAACGATGGGGGTTGAAACTTTTGTTTTACTCGTAACCTGGTTCGCTTGATGCGAAGTCGGCCCGGATGGTGGTTTATTTTTCTTCATTTTACGGTAGTTTATGTGGCCTAAGTGGCCACACTGATTTTAAAATAATTCGAATGGCAGTTCTACGTAGTTGATCAATCGTTATCAATAATTCTGATAAGATAAATGAACGTTTCGAATAATTATATTATTTCGTGCGCGACGACTATTGTATTTAACAGATAATAGGACGGAGTCGTAATCGAACTAAAACGACTTACCTATCGCTGATTTGAACGCTGAAAACACGTACCAACACAAACTTACGAATTTAATCTAGTGGTATATATCATATTTCGTATATTGTAATTTAGGTTTTCTGCAAATTTTTTTGATCAGTTTACTATGTGTTTTTTGTTTTGTTTTTTTTTATCGATTGACACACGTTCTTATTGATTTAAGATGAAGCTTCCGATCAGCTATTATCGAATTCCGATCCAAGCTCATATCTGCGCCTGGATAGGTTTTTAGATTTATTATTCCGCTCTTGAATCAATATAGAATCTATCTGATTTATAACTATGTGCCACTTTGTATCTTGCGCAGATTTCCACGCATATAAACACGCTGCGTTGGCTGTTTGAACTGTGTGTTACTGTGTTAGATTTTTCTCCTGACCGAAATTAGCTTATCGCCCTTTTCTTTTTCCTAAACCGTATAATCATCTACTATGTTGCCAACTCGTCCTTCTACAATTTCAGCACTGAAATTAATGACATTATGGCTCGATGATTCTCACCTGATCATAACGCTTTTCAATTTCCTCGTTTGTGTTATCTGCTATAGACATATAAGTAGTAGATACGAATGTGCAACCAGTTCACTCGGATACGAGTTTCAGCAGAAGAAGAAGAAGACATATACAATTGCACCATATTATTAACGTCCGATAGCTTAGATTCTGTAATACCATATATTTTAATTCGAGGATGCTATATAATCTTCAGCATACTCTTAAATATCTTTTTCGATTAATATCCCTACATCGTTTCTCTATGTTCATTACTTTCTTCATTTCAGCTGGAATAATAGAAGGTGGTGGCCTTTCCAATTTTTAGTTTCGCATTCGCAGCGCTCACTGATTTTACATATTCCCAACCTATGTACATTTTTAATCTTTCCATTTCCGGTACAGCATTATTAACTTTCCCGAATAGGTTATCATGCCATGTCGCTATTCTTTTTACTTTTTACTTTTTATTGCTCCCTGTTTCCGATTATTTCTTATTATAGAAACTAGTCGTATAGTTTCCGCGCGATTCCTAGTTTCTAACGTCGAGCGGCCAGTCCTGTACTTCACACTATCAGCTCTGTAAATCGGATAGTGCCAATTGCTATTGCACATTAGTAGTTTCATGTTTTCGTATCGTCATATTGCGATAGAGAATTTTAACAGAGTGGGGTTTCTCGTTGCCTTCTCCAACCTGTAGTAGTATCCCTCGGCCGGTTGCATTAATACGGTATACAGCCGCCTGGGAGCTGTATGCGCTTGTATTGATGCGGTATATCATGTCTATCGGGATCGTCAAAATACTGATCAGTGTAGATTCGCTTCAAACCTTTTACACTTCTGTACATGCGCACAAGCGCAAGGAATGTGTAATTTTTTGTTTTTTGCGTTTCTGCTTTTAAATATTTTTCTAATTTCATATTCTTCGTTTAACATTTCGATACCACACGAATAATATTAATTTATTTCATTACAAAATATGAATATTACACAGTTAAACATATTCAGCTTTCGTGATCATCATCTACTTCTCTTCTTTTTTTTCCACACACACACACGTATAAATGCAGAAACGAATTTTAAAGTTAAAAAAAAGGCAAATAAAATGCTACTGATTTTGTTGAGCAGTAACAATGAAATGAAAATCAACGAGACACGTAATCAACTGCCGAAAAAAATGACTTTATAGGCGAATTTTAAAATATGTACGTCAATACTGTGAAAACGTTCGAAAACATCTTGTTTTTAGTAATGGGGAATTTTGTCGTTGCGAAAAGCTAGAAAAATTTCCATGGAATAATTACTAAAATTTTTTGTCTTTGTCGGCGTGCAAAACTCGAACGAATATCATAGAGGTTATCGCTTTTAATAATTTGTTTATATGACGCAATCGCAATAGCGAATCTATACTCTGATCGTTTTCAGTGCTCCATCTTCCGTGGTAAGGAGGCGTGAGAGGAAATATTTTTCTCGTCTGACGTATATTCTTGCGGACTAAGAGATCACCATTGATAAAGGTCAAATCTATAATTCCCGGTAAGTTTCAGTACACTACACTTCAAAGTCCGTAATATGACGTCATATAGAACGAAACCGAAATATCTTATCGTTGCGATTATTATTTAGCATTTTTCTGTTTATTATTGTTCTAATATAAATATCAACGCTGGTCGGAAACCTTTTTTCAATTTTTCCGAAATTACAAATAATCAAGCGACGCCTACCGTGGAGGACATATTCAATAGAATGAAAATAGATGGTTAGAAAAGAAATACAGGTTGTCAATGCAGCACTTGAAAAATCTAACAGGGCAAATTAAAAGCTGCCTGATAAGGTCAGAAACACAATGTGGTCAGATTAATCTATATACAGAAGGATAGACATTTACTAAAGTGAAAATAGAGCGCTGAGGATGCATTATATACGCGCGGAACATGAATAATAAAGGCTGATAATTGCTAAAGATTAGCAAAGTAAATGCACATTGAGCAATCTGGAAATTGAGGATCAAAATAGACCAATAGACCGCTGCCAATCCAGGATCAATATTTCAAGATTACACGCGTTATGTGCCGCGGACCATTCCAAAAAACCTTTGTACAATATCGTCCCGGAAGAAAAGGTCATGGCGGCTGACTGCTAAATAGATACATTGATCGGATCCCGGAAATTCTGGAAAAAAGGCTTACCACCGGGTTCATGACGCTCAGGATCGGACAATATGACGAATGTAAGAACGCTCTCTATGGACGTTGGTCACGCCTGTGTTATTTGCGCTAAAGCACCTGAACGGAGGAGAGAAAGAAAACTTGTTTCCTTTTTACATTTTTTTTTTTGAATCTTTACAATCTATGACTCTACTACAGGTTCTTTATTCGTTAATTGCCGCTAAAACTTTCTCGCTATTGAAATAGTCACCGTCGTGGGTTTAACGCACGTTGTCGATTACATTTGTTCCTTTTGACTTCTTCTGATGTCTAGAGAAACATCAGACAATGTAAACGGGCATGGTTGAGAGAATGCTGCTCCTGACGTATACGTTTCATTAAAACAAATTCCCTTTCTACTTGTCGTGCAAGAGACTTCTGTTGCTTAGCGTTTAAATCTTTACCGTCCTTTTCCATTCATACCGGTGATTTTCCATGATGAAATCGTCATTGTGAACAGAATCATCTTTAGATAGGGGGATATCGGCGACAAAAAGGAGATAGGCTTTAATTTATTATAAGTTTATAAGATTTTTCCGGTAGATCACCCGTTTTTGCCAAAGATACATGGACGAATAGTTGTTTAGTTCCATACTTTCCAAAGACCTATTCGAGCTCATTAGATATGCTCATAAAGAATATTCGAAGGCTACATGGGCAAATCCATTTTGCGCGCAACAGTACAAAAGAATTCAATCTAATATTCCTAACGTTCCTTGGTTCAATCACATTACGACTGTTTCGATGAGTACCAGATCGTACATTGTTACCCCTTATGTCGCCTCCGGCTGGATATGAACTGCCTTCCTGATTTTCTTTGTACAACATGGGTTTAATCTATTCTCCCTATTACCAACATCCACTAGACTTGGACAAAGTGGCGGACGCTAATCAGCTCATCTTCGAATGCAATTTGCACACGGCGCAAAGAATTATTTTGTATAACTCGATAATAAATTTCCAGATCCCTCTGCCCTCTGCCATCTAGGGTCAATTGTCTCCTGGCCACCGGGAGTGCTGCAATATACAAGTTATTATTTGATTATATAGTTCAATGCAATATTATACTGTGCAGCGTTAATTAGTTAATTAATTATGTTACATTGTCAATGGGTTGAATTTTCATCGTCCAAAAAAAAAAAAAAAAAAAAAAAAGTATGTTACTAATTACTGCGGCCTGCCGAATCGGAGTGTATGTATAGTCTGTCTAGCGAAAGACAAGTTTCATTGTCAAGCGTGAGTGTTAGTAGTGTACTAGCAACAGGGCGCGTATTAATGGTCATATTGCCACCTTCTACTATTATCCCTCTACTTCTTGGAATCAGAAACCTCGTTTTTGTTTCATCTTCGTTCGTTCATCCGCGTTTTTTTTTTCGACCTGTTTACATCCCGCTGGACCACGTGATAACAGAATGGCTGTTATAGCTGATATGAACTGAAGGTTAATATGAGAAGACCCCTGATTTCATGACGTCAGCGCGTTTCGGTTGTTTTACGGAACGGACTTCTTTCACTTGACAGACTATAATCTTTTAAGAAAAAAATTTGGTGTTGTTTAAGGTGCGAAATGAAGAATAATGCGCTATTTATTCATTTTACTTTAGGCTTCGAACACAAATAACCCTTATTTATTTATTCGCAATAGGTGCGGTTCGTAACGGCTGATCGACCGAATATTCTTCTTTTTTTTTCCTTTATTCATTACAGATGTTTGTATCATCACGACCTTTTCCGTTCGAGACATCTCATTAAATCATCTTCCTACAATTAACGCCATGACCTCCTATTGTTCCTTCCGGTTTTTATACTCTTATTCTCTTTATCTTCTTTCTTCGCTTCTTGCTATCTATACTGTCCATCTCCATTCATTCATTATTTATTATCTTAGTTATTTTTCCGGTATTTGCTTTACTATCCACATTTATCTCTTAATTCGAAGGATGAACTATTGTATTTTTTTTTAACTCTTTATGCTGCAGATAATGTTATTCTGTATTATATATATATATATATATATAAACTCGGCCAATTTGGCCCCGCAAGGGGCTGTTCCCCTTGACCCCTCTCGCTTTCATTTCTGGCTCTTTCTTTTCTATATTTTGTATAAAATGATCAAAATTTACAACGTAATTCTTACTGGTATCAACACAAAAAAAAGATAACATAACCACAAAAATCCTATTCTAACATTTAACTTTCATTATATAAAATTAAGACACTTTTTCGTTATATTTTTCGTTACATATTTCATTACATAAAATTGTGACATTTTTTAAATAACAATAACAAAAATCCTATAAAATATAACAAACGTTACATAAAATTGGGACATTTTTTCGAATGGGGGGTAGCCTAAAAATTACGTTGTAATTAATATATGTTTTTATTTTTCGATGCTGCGAAAATGACCGCTTGACCAACCCTTTGCTTTTTTCATTTCAGCTTCTTCAAAATAATTCGGAAGAGGAATTACCGGAAAATCTGAAGAAGCAGCATAATCCTAATGCGCACTCGGAGTACCGATTGCAATTTATTTGGCCGAAGAGTAAGCCAGGCATGGTCGAAGGCGTAACGTCCGATGACCCAAAATCAATCGTTCGGCGCGTATTTGTACCAACAACGGCAGCGCCGGTGGCTACCGCTGTCACTACAGAAGAACACCAACAACCCGTGCTCGTGCATAAAAAACGTCCACACGATATGCCAAAACACGACACCGGTAACATGGTTTTTGTTATATTTTCATAATCAGTTTTAATATGAAAAATGCAGAGTCAAAAATAATCCACTTGGAACTGAATGGCCCCGTGTGAAAGGCAATGGAGGTGCGGAAAGTGACTGAGAACGGGGTAAAAGAAATATTACGAGTGTAAGATTGTGAATAGAACTAAAAAGATTGATTTTACGGCAGAACTAATAATGCTGTTAGTGGTCGATTTTAATGGAGAACTCTTAGACGGTCCGTTGCAGAAACGAATGTGAAATATTTTCATATTCTCCTGAACATTGGGTTCGCCGATCGGAAAAATTGCAGATTAAATCGTTGGATTCTTTATTCTCTCCAAGATCGTTATTTAATATTTTCATATAATTTACACGTGTAATAAATGTAGTATGTTGCCTTTACTCAATTTCTAATTATTTTGTCCCTTTTCCACCATTGCACCGGGAAAAGTAATGTTCCGTTTTTTGGAAGGAAATTCATAATTCCTAACAATTTCGGTTAATTTCTTCACTTTTAAATAATAATAAGTTTACCAACCGAATAGTTCGTAGCAGTTTAAAGCTAATAAAAATATGTAAATAGGATGAAGAAATTTGAACAGTATAAAATACTACACATTCAAACCTTAAAATTTTTTAATGAAAAACAACGAGTGGAATATGTTTTAAAAAATCCGCTAACTAAGTGAAACAAAGCAGGAAACATTCGACCATTTTTGGCGGACCTTAACAATTCCATGGGATACTTTACTTTTTAAACACAACGGAAAACCTTTCGAATTCATTTATTCTCAACTTCGATTTATAATTTCTGATAGCAACAAGTTAAGTTGAAATTGAAGTTAAATGAGTGTACATTAGGGCTAATGGTAAGGGGTAAAAGAGGCGTAATATGGTAATCTGAAAAATGCCCAGTCTCTCGAAGCTCTGTATCCAAGTTTCTTCAGATATATTATTCAAATAAGTGTGATGAGCAACTTTGGTTATTTCAGTGTCGATATGTTTGGCAGCTATTGGCCTAAACACAAATTTCGGTGGCCGCCACTTGAACTGGCACATAGGGAATATCCTAAGCATACTAAGATTCGAGCATATTTCCATGTTGCAAGATTATGTCTTTGGATGTGTCTCTCCTCCAGCAGCGTGCTCGTTTTGTTTGCAGCCATCCCACCGGCGATAACCTCTCGCGCAATATCCGGATATTACTACAATGTCACATGAACTCTTCAATCATTGTTGACCAATAGCCTTCTTCGGATACTCAGCTGTGTTCCGTAAACAGTCAAACAAGTCCACATAAAGCGTCTGATATAATATGTGATAACTTATTACTTACAAACGGCATATATTTTTTTAAGAAACACAAAAATAAACGCGGATTAAATCTGATTAAAATTTAATAGTCGCGATTGCGCATCAATTAAGTAGTATCATTTGTGTGTATATACATATATGAATAATATATATACATATATATGTATGTTGTATATATATAATACTTGGCCCTTTGTGCTTTGCAAGGTGTTCCGTCGCTTTACCGTGCCTGGGAACACTCCCGGACCCTCAGCTCTATCATTTCTATACTTCGCATAGAACGAGGAAAGTTGGCAACGTCATTCTTTCCGACTGCGCGACAAAAAACATAAATCTTTATTTACGAAATTTTGGCTAGTACAGCGATCCATTTTGTCGGCGCTTTGTCTTATTATATATATATATATATACAGTATGCCATATTTTGGACAATTTTTTACGACAGAAAAAGTAGTGGAGCACAGTCAAGAATGACGTCATTAATATATAGTAAGGTTCACAATATACTTAGTTCAACGGCACCGATAAGAGTAGGAGGCTAGTTGCGTTCTCTTAACAGCTACTTTTAGTTTCTCAAATTTTTCTAGTATAGGGTGGTTGAAAAAATTGAAAATGATCTGGGGAAAAGAGGATTTGCGATTCGGTTTTCCCGAACATGAGTCAGGCCTCCTTTGATAAGGTTGGGCATGATGCGTATAACTCATTTGCCTTATCATTATTACAAAATAATGGAATTATATTCAGATGAAAGATACTTCCAGGTCAAGCAAGAGGAGGAGTTATTCAATATAGATCCGGCAAGAGCTGAGGTGCCGCAAAGGAGCGCGTGTTGGATCCCCTTTTGTATATTATCTTTATAGCAGATCTTCCTGTTTTGAACGAGTCTTTTACTGCTATTTTTGTTCGGATGATACGGCTATTCTGTGCTCTCATAAATGCCTTCATAAAGAGCGGATGCCGCATTGCAAGCGTCAATTGATAAAATCTCCGAGCAGTGTAAATGGAGAATTAAGATCAACCAAGATAAGTCGGTCCACATAATATTCACTAATAGACGTCATCAGCCTATTAAAATGAACAATAAAACAATAAAAATAGGAAGTAAACTATCTGGGCATGCACCTTGATTGCAGACTGACATGGCGCAAGCATATCATGACAAAAAGAAACGAATTAAATATTAGAACAAGGAAGATGTATCGGTTACTAGGCGGAAACTCGCAGCTCTCTGCAGATAATGAAATATTACTTTACAGGCAGATTCTTGCACCAATAATATGGATGTATAGTTGCAAACTCTGGGGCTGCAGCGCAGATTCAAATATAAATATAATACAGCGATATCAAAATAAGACGTTGAGAATAATTAATGCTCCGTGGTACGTAAGTAATAAAACTCTCCACCAAGATCTTAACACTCCTTATATAAGGGGGAGGTTATTGCAAAATCAGCCGCAAGACATATCGGAAGACTTCAAATTCACACGAACGTCCTATAGCGTTATTGAATAATCCGACACGGAGACACGTCGGCTGTGCAGGAAGAAGACATTAGACTTTAAATTAAGTTTGGGTCCTAAGTTAGTGAGCGGGGATCGTCCAAGTGTTTAGAGTATGCAACAGAATGTAGTGGTAGCCCAATGGGCTAGGTATAGATTAGAAAAAAATAAAATAAATAGAAATTCAGTACTAAATTATTTTAGGTTGGGTAAAGCTGAGAGCGTCTTGGATCCAAAACGAGACAAGTCTCAAACTTTTGGTTTGGTAGTCAAACACCTTAACTAATATATTTATATATATATATATATATATATTTATTTATATATATATATATATATATAAATATATTTATAAATATATATATATAAGTATATTTATATATATATATATAGAGAGAGAGAGAGAGAGAGAGAAATTTCTTAAAAAGACTTTTTTCAATTAGCCGCGCTTGAAAATATGAATACGTCATAAAATTTACATTATCAGGTTTTGCGGGCATTAAAATAATTTCCACCTTTAAGAAGTTAATAAAATTTTCGGTACATTAAACGTGATTGTAGTTAGTGATTTTCGGAAGCGCTCGCGAACTTCTTATCATCAGCAATAAGTTTCTGATGATATAATAACCGTAAACGTTCAATGCAATACGGTGGACATGTTGTCTTCAGAAAAAAGTTTTACTACTTATGTAAATAGCTGTGGAAGTTTTTTTGATATATTTACTCACTAACCGTAGCAAACCGTTTTATCCTTTTCATAGTTGCATTTTGAATTTGCTATTTCAAAAGATTTTAAAATTTTCCTTTAAGGCACTGGCGGACAAACAAGCAAACAAACGAAACGACCTTATTTTTTGTATTCAGATTGCAACATCGAGTTTGCGATAGCTAAAAGTCCGCTCGTTCAGCTCGCTGCTAAAAAGCTAAAATAACGGTTTATAAAATGAAATAAAATAAATAGTAATTTCTTTCATGCGAGAGCCCTAAGGTGAATTCGATATTTTTGGTAATAGCAGCGACGCGGAACACTGGATAAAAAAAAGTAGATAGTGCGACGGAAAAATAAAAAAAATTGCTAGTAACTTTCGAATAATTTAATTGGTAGTTCAGTCGGGGTTCATTTTACCCTTGTATATGCTGGATAGGGGTCAAGTACCACACGAATCATGTTTTTTTGGGTTTTTTTTAGTGTAATACCATATACAGCTAAAACAGACGGTAGTCAATATTTATAGTAACGGATTCTTTTTTTTTTTTTTTATATTATTTATTTTTTACAGTATCTCGACCGACCATTTGACATTTTATTTTAACGCTATGCGTTTCGCAAATGTTGAAGACTGCATTAGCACCTGTCAGCTTTATACGGTTTAATCATTATCATTTTATACGAAAAACACGATACAATTAAGTTAAAAGCGTCTTCAATTGATAATCTATAGGGGTGGTCCCTCTCTATACTGTTGGCCTTGGTGCATTATGAAGAACTTAATTACAGCACTCTCTGCCAAGGCCCCCCCCCCCATCGGGTATTCATAGTACGAATTATTACATTTTTATGCATGTTAAAGTTCATTTTACGCGTTGCATAATACATTAAAAAATCTGTATAGAGAAATCAACAATTTTTTATTAATTTATAAGGGGGGTGTATTTCAAGAAACGAAGAAACACCGAATAATAAGATTGTTTTTGAAGTACAATGAAAATTTGCTGATATTTTTTGAAATATTTCATTTATCTGCATGGAAAAGAACGAATAAATTTTGTGTTGCTATCTTCTACGAATGTAGCTCACAATAGTTTCGTAAGGTGTTCAGCTATTAAACAATCGGAGTCACGGGTCTTCGCAAGTCGTCTCGTTTCCAGATGATATATGCCTAATATGAAACTGAATAATTTTCCAGCAGAGGTGTATGTCTGAAAGTAAAAGCGGCCGAACAAACAGAATTGGCTTGACTTTCAAATCCATTAAATATGCTTAGGTGGATTTGTGAAAAACTTAATTTCCATAAATCCACGATTGTGTTATCACGGATTTACCTTATTACATTCCGGAAAATATATCCTGTTTGATGTAATAACGGCGCTGAAAATTCTTCCAAATACATTATATAAAAAAAAGGAACAATCTGTATGATAAGAAAATATCGCGAGAAATAATAACTTTTCGCGTTGAAGTGGCACGCTGAACTCGTGTGATAAGAGAAAGCATAAATACAGTACCAACTATTCGAATATTTATCAAACAATATAATTCTTACGGGTCGTCCGCGCCGCTCATGCTAGCATGTCGGGAAAAGAAGAGTCGGCAGATCCGGCTACCAGAATAATTCTATCCACCCTTATGAACACAAATGACCTATGCTTCGCATCTAAGTTTCGGCAGATCTAGAAAAATGGGTGTTCATGGCATCAGTCGACACGTATCAATTCAAATACAAAATCGTATGGTTTGCAGGGAATTTTGCAATTTTGAGAATTGGGCATATGTCGCACGATTATCTCTTTGAACATTTTCTCCGGTCCAATAGCGTGCTTCTTCCGATTCCACCGGCGATAATGCCTACACACTTAGAGTGACCAGTAGTTCAATCAATGTGTTTTATGACAAAACAAACTTGACTGACTTCAATTAATACTCGGTGCATTGCATTAATTTCAGCTAAGCAGGATCGTGTATTAATTATCTAATTCGCGCACTATGGTGGCTTGTAGAGTTGCAGACGGCATTTCGTATCCGCTTAGTGAATGTCCGGTGGTCATCTTGGCTTTCTTCGCTTTTTCCTACCTTTGTTTGCAGTGTCAGAATGTGCGTTTGAAATAAGCCAGTAGATTGTTGTAGTATTTATACAAGAAAAAAGAAAATAATAAAAAAAAAAAAAGGGAAACAATGGGGAAGACAACAATATTTTTAGAATTACCCCCCGCTCTTTATTGGACGCTTTCAGTGTGTGACATCGTTGACGTTACTAGTTCCGACTGTTAAATAAGCGTACCACAAATATTTTTCACGAACCGCGTTAATTGCCTCTCAGCGAAGAATTCTTTCACGGTAAAAATTTAAGGATGTAAAAAAACTATACATATATAAAAATAAAAGAATATTTTTTTTTTTTTTTTTCTTGTTTGGGGTTTTCCCTGGGCTTGTCAGCAATAAAAGAAAATATTGAACTGCTCTATGCGATCGTAATCGAAAACTAAAAAATACGTCCGTTGTTGTTGTTAGGAATAACATTTTGTGGATAAGAGGAAGAACTTTTCTTTTCTTTTCTATTTTTTTTTGAAACAAAACTTAAGCCATTCCTCTTTTCAACTGAACTGTTCAGCCGGGGTACATTTATTTTACGATACACGATTTTGTTCGATTCGAAAAAAGGCGTTTACCATCTTTTTAGATAATCGGCGTTCTCCACAAAATTTCCAGACTTGTCTTACGCTCCACCGGTTTCAATTTGACCTCCTTATGTTTCTTCAATTTTTTAGGTTCTGCTTTCACCTTCCAAAATTCTTTCCTCTTTCATCATTCGTTTAGTCTCCATTTTCCTCTTCGGCGAATTTAATTTTACGCGTTTTTGCTTTCTTCGCCGTCATCGGTTGATTTCTTTTTATATTGGCCGTTCTAAGAGAAATAGCGGGGATCGGATCTGAGTTCTCTTCTTTACACTCTGAACACGTTGCAAATTTCTTTTTTTCTACTCCATTTTCACTGTCAAGTTCTTTTTCTCGTTATCCACACACTTTAGCAGGCTTTGCAACCAGGAGGACTCCTTGGAGCGGCTCAAACGCGTTCACCCACCACCAACGTAGTATAGACTTAATTAATTTTTTTAAAATTTATAATCATTTATCGAGTGTGTGTGGGTGTGAGAATACGATAAACTCGAGCCAACCACCAGCAGTCACTCGAAATAATCATCCAACGTGTAGAGTACCATCCGAATTTTACCGTAAAATCCAAGTATACAAGCGGATTTATTTTAGGACATTATTTTAATGTGTTCATTTATTTCGAACCTCATCAAAAAGTGTCGCTGCTGTAATAATTAAAGTTCGGATTTGGAAATGGAGCATTTTTTACTTGTAACTCTGATGTTTCGATATTTTTGGTAGCACGTGACGTTTCCAAAGGCTACCGAAATGCGTCAAATTTTGAATAGTTATGCATATAAACAGGGGCAAATCCAGAGAGACATTTTGGGCAGGGAAATTGTGTAATTACGTAATATCTTATAGGGGATAAGCAGTGTAGATTTGAGAAATACTCCGCCTGTTTCATATAGAGTAAATTAAATAACGACCTCCTTAGAAATTTAAAAATGTTTTAAATTATTACAATTTATTAATTTAACTTTTGTTTTATTTTTAGGGGTGAAAAATAAAACGAAATTATACCCCTTACATATGTGGTAGTTTAGAATTTAAATAGTAAATTACTAGAAAGAATAGAACGATAGTATTTTGTTTAAGGAATTTATTTCTTTTTTGTTATTAATCCAATCCGAATTCTCTTTGTTCGTGAGCAAGCAAGAAAACAAAAACAAAAGAAAACGCATATATATGTTTCTCATTGAACTACTACTATTTTTAATTAAAATTACAAAATCAAAATTAAAAATAAATAAAAAGGGGCAAAAGATCGATGATAATTATATTTAAAACAGAATAAAAACGGAACATTAATAGTTTTACTAGAAAACAGTATTATTAAATATTAATTATAAGTAATACAAATCTTTTTTATAGTACAAATTACGTTTCTCCGTTTACTTATTTTTCATAAAGTTTTTGGTTCTTTACGAGAAGAGATGTCCCCTCTATTTCCCTCCTTGTGGATACGCCACTGATATAAATATACCTTTTTGATCATTCTGCGCATATTTTACATTTTCGCGTCGAAAATTTAGAAGAAATTACTCTACTCTTCTTAAGTTTAATCATTTTTAAATTCAGAATTATAATTTAATGTGTTGTTCAAATTTATAAATTTATTCAATAGGTTCAGCGTTTTAATGTAAATTTGAATTTTATTTTATTTTATTTTTGATATACATCACACCATCTATAATGAAATTTAATAAAGAATCTTTTAACATCCTGTTTGGTAATTATAGAATAATTTATAACAAATACAAATATAACAAACAAATTTAAGAATAAAATGCTTAGAAACGTTCTAGGGTATATAACCCATCGCATCAGCTAAGAACACAACTCACTCTATGTGTGATCAGAAACAATTATTCTAAATCATATTGAGGTCAAAAAGGAAATAAAACAATTTATATAGTATAAATCAACAATTTAATGTCGATATATCATAATTATTAGAATAAGATGATGACATATAAGAAATAAACACAAATTCATTAGAAAAAACGGTCACTGTCTTATTAGCTATATATATATATATATATATATATATATATATATATATAATAGAGGTAACGAACATAGCTGAAAATTATTATATAAATAAACACAAAATTAATACATTAAACGATCAAATACCAAATAATTATAACCCACCTTTTAATATAAAACTTCAAAAAAAATCTTTTAATATTTGTATCATTTAAATGTTTAATATAATCCTTAGAAATTTATTGTAGTCTATGTACTTATTCTAATAATTATGATATATCGACATTAAATTGTTGATTTATACTATATAAACCGTTTTATTTCCTATTTGACCTCCTCAGTGTAATTTAGAATATTTGTTTCTGATCACACATAGAGTGAGTTGTGTTCTTAGCTGATGCGATGGGTTATATACCCTAGAACGTTTCTAAGCATTTTATTCTTAAATTTGTTTGTTATATTTGTATTTGTTATAAATTACTATATATTATGAAATTTATTTAAATCTTTTCTACATACTTTTAATGTGTATTTTGAGGGTTTTTTTTGCAATATGTATAGATGATAGAGATTTTTAGTACAGTGATAAAAAAGTGAATCGGACATACATATTTGAGGAATATGTTGATACTTTCATTTTAAGATTTAATCGCTCTGTAAAGTTATAAATGAACTCTGTTTCTCACCATCATGATTCGCATGACTGATCTGCTTTTTCCTATAATAACGACTAGTTTTGCAGATTTTTTTACATCCTTCACGCGATAACAACGCTAATAATAAAAGTAACTTCGACTTTTCTTCTTTTAATCGCCTTCATATTTACTTTTTTTCATTTTAATAAATTATTGTGTATGAAAATTTACAGCAGTTGCCGCCGAATTGGAGCCACTAGTGAAACCGGTTGCAAATGAAAATATCGCTGAAGGAAAAAATCTCCTAGACAAACCGGAAAGGCGGTAAACTTATTTACTTCAATTATTATCCATCGTGCCTATAGTATTAAGATGTTTAATGTACAGAATTTTTTCGCAAGGCATTTCGGAGGGTGCGTCGAATTAATATCGCTCTCTATTAAGAAGAAAGTAAAGTTTTCTTGAAGTTGCCCTCTCTTGTAGTTCCTATAAAGATCTATTTCTATAAGGCTTCGGAGAGCCTCTACACGCGTTTTAAAGTATACTTTACCAGATGGCAGATTAATATTAATCCATCAAAGGCCCAAGCTTTATTCTTCACTCGCAGGCGATTACCAAGAAAACTAATCATTTCTGGTATCAAATATCTCGGCTTGATATTAGACAACAAACTTACTTTCAGCAAAAACATATCGAGTACTTCTCGCAGTTAAAACAAACAGAGCTATCTCGCTAGCCTTACTCAATCGCAAATCCTATTTAAGCAAACTTATCATCTAATTCTGTTAGTACGGTGCATTATAACAAACTACAGCTAATGACGATGCCTAAAATGTATTCTTGGAGCAAATATAGATATACACAAGAGTATCATCTATGCATGGCATTTCAGAGTTAAATCAGAGACTATGTTCTAAATGCAACTAGCAAGTTCTGCGCTAAATGCGTATAAGAATGTATTAATTAGCTGTATTGATGATTCCAGGCAACTACGCGCTATATATACCAAGTACAAACATCGTAGACTTAAGCATACTATGTTTAATTGTATGACACGTTAGTGCATTAGTTTTATTTCTTAATTTTACTTAATAATTACTTTACTAATACCTATGTAATATGTGACATTAGAAGTCCTCCCCTTCTGCAGTAGGTTTTCAGTTCTTTATCCTACTAAGAGTTAATCGTCGCATATCATGTTTTATCTATATTCATTAATTTAGTTATTCTTGTCGGTACACATATTAATAATTATTTCGTCAGTATAATGTTATTATTTATGCAAGTAAATCTTTCCGTCTTTCTTGAAAATAAAATCGCCATCGTTGTTGCTGCGAGAACGAGATTTTTTGTTTTATTTTTTTCTATTATTCAAGATGGCGGTTTACTTTATGTACTGGTATTTTTTGTTTAGCAACAGTTGATAATTTATGGAGAAGGTTGAACGAGCAATCACAAAGATGTGTTTTCTTATGAAATCGTTGATGGCTTAGCTCATCCACATTACACAAAATTACTGGCGACTGTTTTGCTGCAGTATCAACGCAGCTGACCGGAATAGCTAACGGCTATCGACAACTTTCTGTAATGGTTAAGCCAACATCGATTAACGATTTCATAAGAAAACAGCTTTATGTTTGCCCGAGATTTTTAGCGTGTCAAACTCCTATTTATGTACCATTAATACAAACTTTTGAGTCTAAGTGCTTACTTCTCTGTTCCCATCTCGTCTAAACCTCGACTTTCATCACTTTCTCTTTTTTTCCTCCTCGATGAAGTTAGTTCGCTGAAGATTGCGTAAAAAATGCAAATTTTTAAAAAAGTATAAAAGTACCTTATTGCATAACACAAAAAAATCGAAGACCTCGAATATTTATTTAACCCCAGGTATCGCGTAATCTAAAAACAACCCGTGTAATCGTAAGAAATTTCAGAAATTAACTCTGTAAAAAAAAAAATGTTTTTCAAGTTCTGCGTTTTTTTTTTTTTTTTGTTTTTTTTATATGTATCGATTCTGTCATCGTATTCATTAAATTAAAATTAACTACCAGGCAGTTTATTTTGTACGTAAAAGGTATATTAACCGATTCTTCTTTTATTCGTATGAAACGAACATTTTCTTTGTTTTTCTTGGCGCGACAACTGTGGACATTAACCCAGCGGAAGTGAAATAATTTTTGATTCAGCCATCTCTTCCTCCTCGCCTGTAGTTTTCTATGATACATACCCTCTCTTAAACGCTCTACCATCTTCGCTATTTGTCGTCTTCGCTTTAACCATAGCCTCCTTCCCGCATCATTTTCATGGTTTTCAACTAATTTTACTCCATTTTGTTCTTTTCACCCTCCTTCCATATACTTTCCTTATGATACTGATCACATTTTATTTGAATGTGTCACATTCTTTCTTGAGCAACCGTCCTTCTATCCTTCACTACTCCTTATATGCTTGTATTCTCTCATTTCCTTCTGTTTCGGGGTTCCTTCTGCCCTTGAAAAGTATTTTTATCAAACGCACAAGAATATGCATTTATTTCTCTTTCTTTCCATTTCTTGGGCTAATGTCCTCGCTGACAAACCCAGGTAAAAAAAAAAAAGAGGTTTCAAAGTGTGGCAGTGGCATACAGTCCTAACTGACTACGCCACAGTAGCCGGCTAAATTGAACAAAGTTTAAAATAATTTTGGAACTGTTGGGCCAAGGCCGTTAGCGAGTTCGATAAAAAAAAAAAAAAAAAAATCGATACGTCCGTATTTATTATTTAGTACCTAGTGGAGAAATGTTCCAGATCGAACAGGCGTGATATAATCAAATTGGTTTGTATTTTTTTCTTCTTCCTTTTTTCGAATTTTGTCATACGTAGACCATGTGATTTTCTATTTTTCACTTCTCCCAGTAATTTTTCTTCATTCCATCTTTTTTCTCTCATCCGTCAATTTTTTTCCTGCTTTCCTTTTATTCTAATTTTCTCAGCTTTCTGTTAAAATTTCGTTCATTTTTTTAGTAGTCCTTCATTCGGATCTTTTTCTTTTTTTTTTTTGTGAAAGCAACTTTCTGTACTGTGTTTAACAGCTGTGGCTATTACAGTACGAAGATGCGCAATTTGTTTTTATAGATATCTGCTTATTCCGCTAGTCCTGATAATCTGTATTACGGATAATATTGTATTGGGGAAATTCTCAAGATAGTTGGTGACTGTTTTGTTATTAACAGAAGGAAGTCGGTGGGGTGAGAGTGCTGGACAGTCGCACAGTATGTGGCAAGTTGAGTGAGCAACACTTTGGCAACAGAAAGGACAATTCATAGCAGGCGGGGTTCTTTGTAAAATAAAATTATGCGACATGGCTGTGTGGCCTGTGCGCGAGCGACTAAAAGTACACAGAAATCTCTGCGTTAAATGCTTTTTTCTGTTCACCATGGTTCGGTTGCGGGTTTAATTAACCTCGAGAAAGTCTGACACGAGGACCAATGGGCTTTCCATGAGGACGTGAGATTATTGAAGATTATGTTCGATAGATAAGGTGGAGGAGGGCTGTTACTAGGCAAGGGGCAATATATTGCTGCTCGGGCGGATGTATCGATATGTTCATTTTCAAGAATCCCAGCATGGCTGGGCGCCCACAGAAAGGATACGGAGCACTGTCTCTTAATAAGTTCGTATGCTACCTGCTGGTTTTGAATTTGCTACAGGATGTTTGGTAAGGGGATTAGAGATTGTCAATAAAGCCGCGGATGAATCAGATACCGGCAGGGCTTTCTGTGATGTGGGCTCCGTAGAAAGAAAATATTCCAAACAGAAAAATACAGCGTATATTTCAGCATCCAGTACCGAGCAATTGTCGCAGACTTCAAAGGAACAGGCGGTTGGAGATGAAGTAGCCTCTGAGGTAGCCTTGGCAGCATCCGTGTAGAAAATGAGGTGATCGGGGCATTTTTGTATTGTTGCTGCCGTCAACTGAACGATATTCGGGTGTAGGGGTTTATTATACTTCGTCAGGGGAAAATTAACATCAACGTTTAAAAGAGCCCACGGCGGAATCACGGTGTTAGGAGCTAGGTCAGGGAAGGAGATTACGTTCACATTGTGCTACGATAAGAGGGCCAGGATTTCTGGAAGAGGATCATTAGGGAGCTCTGGGGTGTTAGGGAGGTCATTCGTGTGAATAGGAAAGGAACGTTTACTAGCGAAAAGAGCGAGGGTCTATCTTCTCTTCCTGATTATATCTGACTGTTTTTCTATTTTTTATCTAAAGCCCTTCATTCGCTGGTATGCCTATCCTCCTCGGGTCAAGAATTTTTCTTAACTTCTTTTTTAAAAGTTTAATCTGTCCTACGTTGTTCAGATCCGGGCATTCATAAGCCGTGCTGTATAGTGCCTTAGCATTCATTGAAATTTACTTTTTACTATATGTGTATATCTCGCGTTAATTGAAGCGCCATTTCTATTTTTCTTGTCCACGATTTAAGTCCTATATTTGGTTGAATTATTTCACGCGAGTATGTCAATTTTTCAGTTATTTTTACCTTTCTCCGTACTTCTTACACAGGTATCCGGGGGCAATCTTTAATATTCATCGTAATTTCAGTTTTTTTAAAGGATATTCGCAGTTTCTGCCATTTCTTTTAAAAGATTAATCTGTTTTATTTTCGAAGGTATCTTCTGCGAGAAAATTTCCATCTTGAGCAGATGGTCAAATTTTCTTTTCCATCTACTATTCGTATTTGTTCATTTAAATTTCCCACTTTTATCAACTCTTTTCGATTCTCTGATTTTCTCGAACACATACAGTTAAATAAAGTTGGAAACAATCTCCACGCTCTTGTCTTACTTTCGTTTTGATTTTCAAATGACTCAGAGGTTTGATTCATAAGTTTTCGATAGCGTTTGCTGCATTCATCTTACATATTTATCGTCCGCAGTTAGAATAAGTTGTAGAGTATTTAAATTTATTATTTTATTTACATATTATTCGATCATTTTATGTATAACGGATTTTCCATCCATCTCATATGTCTGCCGTGGATTCCAACTTGATTTTGAACTAAATGGATCCGCTTATAATCCCATTTCCGTCTTCCTCGTTGGTCACACAATTCCAAGCGCTATTATTATCAAGTTGAAACTTTTCACTCTTCAGTCAAAGCGCGTGTGACGTTGAGCAGATGTGGCGTAAGTATTGAAGTGAAAAGGCTAGGTGCAGTAATGACGCTCCAACACACTGAGCATCCCACGTCGATTGACTCTCCCTGGCGTACTTTATTTTTATAATAAATTTATTCTCAAGCGAGATTTTCCTTTTTATGAATGGAGCGAATGGGTTAATTTTGATAAAAACATACATAAATAATGTGTTAACATTAAGTATAAATGAATTACGGCTATTAATTTCGACGTGTTTTAGAGTGTATCATCCCATAATCGTGATTATTAATAACGAAATATATTAAATTTAAATATAGGTTACCAATTGAAATCATAGATTACAATTCAAGTAATAGTAGGCCGATATGTATTGTTCCGCGTATAATGTGTGCGGAGAATGATCAAAAAATGAGGGGAATTATTAATTTTTTAAAAAATCACTTGACAGACCGATTTTGTTTCTTTTCATGTATCTGTCATGGTAATTTTTTTGAAGTAGTTTTTAGTTTAAAAAAAAACCTTCGGGAAATGCCTCTTTAACTATCGTCTTGAGTTCGGTATCTCATCTATTGTTGAATAATGTAGCCCTTTAACTGCCCTTACGAGTTTGTCTCACACATTGTCAGAAACAAAGTAAGCCTTAAGTAGCGACATGTTACTCTATAAATTAGAATGAGAAGCTACAGAGAGAAATAGGGAATGTTGCTGGACTCAAAAATACTAAACGAGCTAGCCGATTTGCTAAGTTATTACCCTTGATTTTTTTTTAATAGGTATCAATAAAGAAATCAGCCTTTTAGAAAATATAGTAGAAAACGTATTGGAGGAAATGAGCTAGTGCGTAGGACACTTCGGGAATTCGATGTAATAAGGACGTTCTGCGAGATCAGCGAGGAAGAAATAAAGAGAATGGCTCTTAAAATAACAACAGTAGACTCGGCGTAGAAAACTGAATAATTCGGAACAATTAAGAACAGAGAATGGTTCAACTTCACAGGATATCCTTTGGAACCTCAGTAAAGATCGTAAAGCGTTTTAGGAAACTAATGATTTAAGAATTTCGATTTAATAAAATGCTGAACAGTAGGTTTCGATGCCAAAAAAAAAAAAAAAAAACGCAATTTCTAGAGTATACAAAGAAAAGTTGAGGAAGAAGTATGGCAGCTTATTATTAGTGAAAGTATGTGGTGAAAATTGAAGGAAACGAACAGAGGTGGCAGACAGTATTATTGGCGGTAAAACGCCACTCGCGATGGATAGAGGAGTAAGAAGGAACAAGGGAAACGAGGATGTAAGTAAACGTTTAATGAGAAAAAGGTAACCGAGGCAAAATCTTCGAATAAATATAGGAGGAATGCAGAATTTCGGGTATAGAGCGGGTTTCAGAGTAGATTTTTGGGCTCCGAGGACGTGGATAGAAGGCGGTCGACCGACCGGGAAGAATTTCCGTAAATAAAACGACAATAACTGAGGATAGAATGTACAAAAGATTTGTAAAACTCTGCAATTTACATTTTTTTTTTAAAATTACATCACAACTCACATCGTGCAAAAAACAATATAAGTAAACCTTTAAAAAACAAAAAGTAAAATTTATTTTTTTTTTGGCATTATTTACTTTCTTTTTAAAGGACAAAAAGGAGAAAAATTTGTATCCTTTTATTACTACTTCTCACCCTCTTCCGATTCAGTTCACGCGTGCCCGTTAATAACTGATATATAT
Source organism: Icerya purchasi (assembly GCA_039619475.1). NCBI lineage: Eukaryota > Metazoa > Arthropoda > Insecta > Hemiptera > Monophlebidae > Icerya > Icerya purchasi. The sequence continues at coordinate 526,485,996 of CM077115.1, read as the reverse complement.
AGACTTTGTTTTTCTGGTTTTTTACGATGTTTTTTTTTTTTTTTTTGACATGTGTCTTATGGCTCTGGGGGTCATTCCAAAAATTCCGACACATAAACTGTTACCGAGAATATTACCATGACGTCATAAACGAAATTGCTTTTTGTTCTGTACCGTATTTTTGTATCATTACAGTGGAACTTAACATTTTTGGTGTATCGTCGCGGGTAAACAGATTGCTAATTTAATAATACCAAGAAAAATGAAAAATGAGTATCTTTGGTTCGAGCATTGCTAATTAAATAATACCATGAAAAAGCAAAAAAACGTAGTATATATATTTAAAAGGAAAAAAACGAAAAATGAGTACGACTCTTTGGTTTGAGTGCGACATGAAACCTAAAGCACAATTAATTCGAGAATCGCGTGAATAGCGCTGGGATTACAATTAATCAACGATGCAAAAATTTCTACATGGCGCAATTAGACTTATACATATATATATATATCGACTCCGTCTTTTCTCGTCACATCGAACAGCTTAAAACGAACGAATTGTATTTCGTATTTCAGTAGTCACCATAACGATCAATTATACTGATTAAAGTGTTGCAAATGATGGAAATACTGAACTGACGCTACATTTGAACGCAGTAGCCATATACATATACCGCTGTATCTGCATACTTGAGAATTTGTTACACTTTAACTATTATTAATACAGATTTATTTAAGAACATTTTTTTCAAAACACATTATTACCGCTATTTATATTTCTGATATTTTTCTCAATCGTCCTGTGTACTATTAATACTTTTATCGAAAAAAATACAAATGTACCTTTTAATTCAGCCAGTAAACTTAAAAATCGTGTACAGAGATTAAATTTGTTTTGTTTTTTTTTTGTTTTTTTTTTTTTTTGGTATTTATTTTCAGGATCGATTTTTACAGCGAATACAGGAAGAACTTCAGGCCATTTTCCCATTACGAATATGTCGCCGGAAAATTCCTTCGAAAAGAGGACTATACCGATTCATCGTCTCAAAGTGCTTCTTGGTACGAGGAGGTGTTGGAGTTGAGAAAAAAGGCTGGCGAATATAAGGTACATATTATAATAGAACCCGTCGTTACATACAGTTTGAGAATACCAAAAATACGACACAAAACGTCAGCCCCGTTATTTATTATTTTCCGCGCAAATTATTGGACAAAAACCGGTAACAAATCAAAACCTGGCCGGTTCGATTAAATTTTTTTTTAAGTTTTTTTTTTTTTTTTCTTTTTCCGATAAAATAAAATAATAAATAATTGCAAAAGAACAAAAATATCTCGGAATATTTTTAAATATCCGACGGAGACTGAATTTCTCGGTCAAACAAGCGAAAAGCAAAGAAATATTAGAGAAGCGCAACTTGCAAAATAGAGCGTATAGTTTATATGAAAAGGCTGATAGGAATGAAGTGTTGCCGACCGATACATTCTTTTTTTTTCAATTTTTTGGGAACGTCAACAGTGTGGAACTTACCCAACAACGCAGAGAATTGTACATTACATAAGGGAAAGATTTGAAATTAAGTAGATAAAGAAGGACAACAAAGGAACTATATTGAGAGAGGGGAATGCAAGAATGGGTACTATAAGAAGAGTAGGATGAGGCCAAGGCGCAGAAAATTAGAATAGAGGATAGCACGTTCGGAGGAAATAAAGGGGAATTCGAACAAGACATAATTCGCATCGTAGGTATAATTAAGCTCTGGAGAGTCACACGAAGGTGATTGAACAAGAGAAAAACGGAAAAGAGAAGCCGGAAGCAGACTATGATCGAACCGTAGACGAACGGCTAAGGTAGGAAAAAAGATTAAACCAGGGCGAAGAGAGGAATGAAAGGACTGTATGGTAAAAACATCGAGGATTGGTAAAGAATGAAGGATAGAATTCGGTCCAGAAATCGTGATGGGAACGATAAAAGAGACAATAGAAAGTTTCAGCAGGAAATCTACTAATGAATAGACACACCATTGATCGGCGTCGAACGTGCTAATGAGTGTTAACCAACTCGTTGCTAGGAATAATGACCAGGAATCCATAGTAGATCGATTACGATAGAACGAGATGCAAATAAATTAGAAATTATTTGAGAATAATGGGATCACTGACATGAGTCGGAAAGTGAGAGGAGATAGCCAATAAAACACTTTTCAAGTAGTTCGAGGATAGGAGGAATCTCTAGACATGTTGTTTATCGAGGATGTATAAGAAGAACTGTCGACCGATAATTCAAAAAAAAGAAATCATTTGAACTAAGCTATAAATGAAAAAAAATTAGCTTTCTCTCTTTTTTTACCCTTCCTTCTGTGCGCTCGTCAGCAAAGAGTTTATTAGTCATCCATTAATAAACTTTTTCTCGTATATAGGCATCATGCTCCTATTTCCATTTTTCAACAGCGATTTTTTTTTTTTTTTTTTTCTTTTCAACTCGTCAACCACGGACCTCTCCCAGAGACAATAGGAAGAAGAGTTAACTAATTAAAACTTAATTCGATCGGAAATGACAGAAAACAGCCATTTCTATCGTATTCTAATACTGAATACCAGCGTGACGCAAAAATGATACAGATTTCGTAATAATTTTTTCTTGTACAATTTTTTTTATTATTAATCGCGACGGGATAAAAAGTTTCCTCATAATTAATATACATTTGTTTCCTTGTAATTAATCTCTTGAATCCACATTTAACTGATCCTTCTCCTTCGTTTCATTTCTGGGCGAAGATCCTTTGTTGACATGCCCAAAGGGGGGTTATAAAAAAAAAAAAAAAAAAAAAAAAAATCTCTTACTTTTCTCATTATCGTGGGGTCACATTTTGATTCTGCTTGCAAAAACGAAAACACGTTTATTAAAAAAAAAAAACAAAAAAAAACCGGAAAATAATGATGAGTATAATGAAAACTTTTAACAGTAGTATTACGTTTCTGTGACCTTAAAAATCGAATATTTTTTAATAGTTAAAAAACGTTGGATGAGTCTGAAATATTGTTCACAATCGTACTAAAATATCTTGAGCTCCACATTTGTACCAAAATATAAGAGCCGAGGGGGACCGATATATGGCACGGTAGACATTTTATTAATAAAAGAGACCTAAAATATTCTTTTTTCTTCTAAAATTCTTTTAGACAAATTATTTTTAATTGACCACGCCATTCTCACTCCCTTTTATTAAAAAAAAAAAAGAATCGTAGCAATTGTACAATATAGCGCATTTAATCTTTGTTATCTTATATAAAATAACGGGGCAAGACAAAAAATATAATGTACCTCGGGGGGCTAAGAATGGCATAGTCTCATTAATTTTGTAATGTGATGCATCGATCGAAATATATACGGGATTCGCGTGATTAATTCGGAATTATTTATTTTTCCAGCATCGAGCGTGGGGTACTGAACTGGTTCCGCAGCACCTAGCTGAAGTGTATAACCAGCAGATCGCTTTATGGGAACACGTTTCTCGCCGTAGTTCGTTATCCGCCTTAACATTAGCTACCACTACGCAAAAACCAAGGTAAAACATTTTTTCTAGCCATTAATACGTCGTTCCCACAAAGTGTTACCTAATGCTATTCATTATGCGAATAATTATTAAATTAAAATATTAATTATTTACCGCTTATATTCATAATATACCTGCACGCATACATTCCAATGTTGTTTAATTGGAACTGTTTAATGATTTGTATTATTTCTACATCTTACTTATAGTTCAAATTGTTTCGCAATTTTGCATATATTTACAATCCCGTATCGTAATCAATTATTACAGTATATATATATATATATATATATATATATATATATATATATATATATATATATATGTACACGCTTGCGTATACATAAATACATACATACATACACACATATATATTCCTGCTCAGATCATTATGAGACCAGATATATCAAGCGGACCACCTGAGATCCGGGCTTATTTAAAAAATCCTAGAACAACAAAATTGTGTTTTTTTGTAATGTAATTATTCAATAGAGGGGTAAGCTAAATTTAAAAATAAAATATACAAATTTTCCAGCTTTATAATGTGTTATGCAAGACCCGGGAGGTAGACTATTACATGCGAGACCCCTTAAGATTGTATACAGATGCTACGAAGCCCGACACATTGTTGTCACATGGTACCACTCAGCAGATGCTATCACCGTAGTTTTTGTGAGATCCAAATCAGTTTAGTTTTAGCATTTTTCAGAAGTTTTGTGTTCGCGATTTTTTATATCAAGGATTGAATGCAACGTGTCATTCACTTTCCCCTTCGCGATAAAAATTCAGTTTGCGCCACCATCTGCTAAATAATTTACCTTCTTTCCTCATACCACCCTCCCTCGTTAATATGACTTAAGTTTTCGTCGACGAATTTCAAAAATAAATAGTAATGAAAAAATAAAATTTACTATTGCGCGCGAAAATATATTTAAACATAATTCTGAACTTTTCATAACTCAATGAAACTGTATCAATATATATTTATTGTACATATTTAGTTGTTTTTTTTGTTTTTAAGTGCAAACTTCTTTAGACGCGTTTAGCGATTTTTAGTAGCGAAAAAACTTATGGTTTCACATCATGCGCGTCACACTCGTCACGCCCTTCAGATTTTTTTTTGGGGGGGGGGGGGGTCTCATCCACTTCCGACATGTAATAAAAAATTAATCTATCATTTGTCATATACATCAATTTTTTTTTTAAATAAATAAAACTAACTTTACAGAAGCAAGTGCATTTTTTAAAAAAAACATTTATTTGTTAATAATTTTGTATCTATTTTTATTTCCTCCTAGAGAAGTAAATTTCATGATAGTAAAATTTCGAGTTCCGTGAAAACGTACCAGAAATTTGTTTTAAGGTATAATGAGTCGGAATCTACGTTTTTAGGAATTGTCTGTATGAATGTGTGTACGTGTGTACACGCGCAACACACGCACACACACTATCCTTTTATGCAAATCTTGGATTAAAATTTTTCATTGTTTAAAATTATATATATATATATATATATATATAATTTTTTTTGGCATCGAAAATTATACCTATTGTCTATATGATATTTAGTTTTGTTTACATTGATAATTATATGTTAATTCGTGAATTCAAAATAATATAATTAAATTAAAAGTAAAGAAAACCTAGTTATTCTATTAAAAAATGATAATTTTGTCACTTCCGAAAAGGGCCCCTAATATTTCCGTAGCCTATTATACGCTTAATCTGGGCCTGCTCGTCACGCCCGTCACAGAGTATGGACTAGTTCGAGTAATAAAATCGCTAATGCTAGGCTTCTCTCCCCACCGCTTCATTAGCGACGGCGTACCGGTTCTCCTCTAACCTTTGCTACTCTCACGTAATCAGTAATAAACTACAAAGAAGAGAGACTTACTATTGAACTTTTTGGGTTCCTGGTCACTCTGGCATCGAGGGCAACGAGTTAGCGGACTTTTTAGCCCGTTCGGCCGCCCGCGATGGTCCTTTATTCTGTAACATTCCTACCTCGGACATCCTCCTTCTTTCCTCAGCTAATCATTCCCGACTATGGTCGGACATCTATCCTTCTCTATTTTCTAATCCCGCCTCTCATTATCTTCAAATTCAGCCGGTTCCCTCTTCTCAGCCGTGGTTTCAATCCTATTCTTATCAACGCTCCGCGATCATTTCCTTAATCAGACTGCGTATTAATCACTCCCTTCTACCCTCTTCACGTTTTCGTTTTTCCCTGTCCTCTTCTCCCGATTGTCCCCTTCATAATTCCATCCCTCCTCTCATATGTGATGCCAACCACATCTTCTTTGAATGCCCTGCCCTTGATTCCGAGCGCTCTGTTTTGTACTCCAAAATCTTGGCACTGGGTCTTCCTGCTCCGTATAATTCTTCCTTTGTCCTTTCCTTTCCATCTCCAGATATAATCCCTGTACTCCAATCTTTCTTAAGCTCTATTTATAATCGTCTCTTTATTTAACCCTTTCCTTAACTTCTGTTGTTGAATTTTATTAGGACTAATAGGGAATAATAAAAATTAACCCTATAATGCCAGTAAATGTTATTGCGAACATTATTTAATAATGAAGTATATTGTAAAAATTCTGTAACTACTATATTATTAATTCCATAAAATAATAAATACGGCTGACATTGCCGTCTCTGGTTTTGTCGATATTGTCGTTTGTTATTACTGAAATGTGGTTGCGCAGCAGTGAAAGTATTTATTATTTTAATTGTTTGTAGAAATTAATGATGATAATGATGCAAACAATGAAAATAATGTTGACAATTAAGTTCATTTAAATTCAAATTTATGTGTAAATATGAATATTATATATGAATAATATAAGTGAATAATAATTATCAATTAAGTTGTATTATATTTCGACTAATAAACAAACCACATAAAAATGTATATAATTGTTGTTCGGAGTAAGATGTGAGAACCCCAGGCTAATGTTAATAATTTCAAGTTAAAAATTGTGAAATTAAAATTTTTAATACTACAATTAATATGGAAATACGAAAAAAAAGAAACACTATTATTTCATAGTTTTGAGTTTACACTTCGGTCGGCAACCCCCGTGACTGCACCATTTTTTGTTATTTTTTTTTTTTTTTATTTAGGAAAAAAACATTCTTCCTACGCTGCATATCTAAAAATGGTTTTATACATAAGTGTTTTCTGAATTTTCTCACTTTTGGAAACTGTTAGAATATAGTTTAGGCACGAGTAACTCCGGAGACAGTTACAGTGAGTCCCATAAATATTCGTACACAGACGAGAAAAATGGAAAAGCGTCTATAAAACAACGAAAAAATGAATATGAACTGATCGGTATGACACTTCCTGTGAAGCATAATAAAAGACAAAAAATAACAAAATTAACACACATCACGCTTGTATGCAGATCAAAAAGAATAGAGTTGAATAGAACGCGTCACAAAAATATTTGTAGAACGAAACGCAGAACGCGATGTTGCACTTGGGGTTTTCCAAAAACAGATGATGAACATTCGGCTATATACGGACAGGGTACAGAGCCCTGAGTCGTAATTTCACGACAAACGGTCATACCGTGTACGAGTTACGAGAGCAGAGTGCATCAAGTGCGAGTAAAAATGCCGCGAAAGTGTCGAAATACGTTTTTGAAGGTGCGAAAACTGGTCATTCATCACTACAGAAAAAATGGTAAATCATTAGATGTAATAGCTCAGCTACTTGAACTACCTCGCAGTACCATTGACATTATCCGTGTCGGTATGTACAGGAGAATCGCATTAATTCCACAAAAGGGCAGACCAAGGGAGTTCTTCACGCGTCACGAACAGTATATTGTCGGTAAAGTTGGCCGGAATCCACGAGTGAGTGGCCAAGAACTCGCGATAGAAGTAAATGCTATGTGGAATAAAACAGTTTCTGCCGAAACAATTCGTAGATCGCTAAGGAAATATGGGTATCACGGGAGAACCGTCGGAAGGGAACCGTTCATAAGTGAACAGAATGAGAAAAAGCGGTATCAGTTTGCGATGAAGTATCAGACAGTCTCAGATAGTTTCTGGAAAAACGTTATATTCAGCGATGAGTCTAACCTTTTTGGTGGAGATGGGCGACAGAAAGTATGACGCAAATCGAAGATGGAATTAAATACGAAGAACGTTATAGTAACTGTGAAATATGGAGACGGAGGAGTAATGGTTTGGGGCTGTTTCTCATCATGTGGGGTAGTAGGTTCACTCGTTTTTATTGATGGCCGGATGAATAAGGAAATGTATGTGCGCATTTTACGTGATAATTTACGCCCAAGTGCCGAAAAATTTGGAATTGCGAACTCATTTTATTTTTACTAGGATAACCATCCAAAGCATGCCGCACTTTCTACTCGTGAATGGATGCTTTATAATTGCCCCCATGTGATGCCTACCCTTGCTCAGTCTCCAGACTGCAACTCTATCGAATATGTGTGGGATTACCTTGACAAGAAACTTCGTGAATCACCAATTCGGAACATCAATCAATTGGTAGAACGTCTCTTAGCCGAATGGAAGAAAATTCCCGTGGAATATTGCCAAAAATTAGTGTCGTCCATGCCAGGTCGGTTGGCAGCAGTGGATTAACCACTAGAGGTCTTCATAATATTAAGAATAGTTTTTTGTTTTTGTACGAATTTTTTTATGTGACGTGCTCTATTCAACTCTTTCCTTTTTTGTTACATTTATAAGTATGATATATGATCTTTCTTTAAACTTGTTGTCTTTCATTATGTTACACAGAAAGTCATACCTACGAGTATCCCCATGTGTACTTGTCATTAAAGTTGTTTTATAGACGCTTAGCCATTTTTCTCGTCGGTGTACGAATATTTATGGGACTTAGTGTATATCCTCGCGAACATATCCGCGTTCGAACACAGCCGGATATATCTCCGATGACGTGATTTAATATATCTCAACTCCGAAAGACGTCACACAACGAACGAATGTGGTCATTCCGGGGGACACAGTCGGATTTATTTCTGGCGGGGTGATTTAGTATATCTTAACTCCGAAAGACGTTAGCTACACGCATGCGGTTTCAAGAACGTTCTGCTGCTTTGAGTGTTTAGTACGTGGAGTCGGAGTTGAATCCGCAGCCGAAGATGATTGCGATTATACACCAGATATAAGATACGTAACTCCGATGTAGTTGGAGTTGAGAAGCGGATATATATAATTACAGTGTCGGAAAGGACACATGTCAACTCTTCCAGCGCGGAGTTGATTTGCACATCTCCAGAATGAACTATAAAAATAACCTCTTTCGCTCTTTTGTCGAGTTTTAAAATAGTTTAATTATTCTATTTTTTTCTAGAATTCTCTTTTAAGTAGCTTTTAAAATTTATAAAATTACATATATATAGAATTGAATTTAAAAGCAAAAAAGAAAAACAAATAAAAAACTTCGAAAAAATTATTATATACAAAAGTTTTTTCTTAATATGCTATTTACATATTTAGGCGATCTTATTGATTGTGTAATAAACGCCAGTGTGATGCATTCGTATTTTACACTGTAGCTAACATCAGCGCATTAAGATTACAACACTTATCCCTTTAATATTTAAAGAAATATGTTTTTACTAATAATTCAACTGAAAAATTATATTAATTAGCTCGCACTAGTGACTTCCAGGCAGCGTGGTAGCCTAGTGGTTAAGGCGCTTGGCTACCAAATCAGAGGTGTCATAGGTTATCGAGATTTGTCTCGTCCCGGATCCAAATCGCTCCCAAGCCTACCCAGCCTGAAATAATTGGGTACCAGAGAAATCTGGGAAAGTAAAGGCGGATCCCAAGTAGAAAGGAACTGGCCCCAGTATTCTCCTTAGATTCGTTAGACTTAGTACATTGTGAACCTTAACTTTTCACAATCCCAACGCCCTGTCAAGGGTATGGAACTCACTTTACTTTACTTTACTTTACTTAGTGACTTCCGTCGCAAAACATGAATTCTGAATAATACATATAGCGTGTTGCAGTCAATTAATAGAGATGATAACACTACGTTTGTTCTCCTTACAAAAAACTCTAACGATATTAAGGACGCACCGTTGCCGTATATTTGACAATGAAAGATTGTATTTTTTTTTTTAAAAAAATAAGTTTTCAAAATTACTAAACACAGCTATGATTTCGGAAAGTTATTTAAACGGAAGCTCTGCATGACTGTATACAATCGAAATAATTTTTGAACAGTTCTAGATGAGAATATGCTCGATATTCCGCAAGCTTACAAAGTGTGCCTTGACGCGTAGATGATTTTTTTCTTTTTATTCAAAAACAAATGTAAAATTTTGCTTGATTTAAGGAACCTTCTTTAAACTAAGCCCTTTCTTCGTCTTAAAATCGCGACGACGAAAGATCCAATTTCGTCTCTTATCTACGATCGTACGCATAAACACGCAATATAAAATATTTTTCGGTACATTGAATTAACAATTGGGAAGAAAATTACTATTTCGGTTGAAGAAAACGGTAATAATTGTATAAAACATGACTGTTTTAGAGCTTTAACGAAAGCAGCGAAAAACAAAGAACACTTGAAGAAGGCTATTCCTGGCCGGGCACGAGACGTTTCAAGTTTATCACGACAACAATCTGTTGATCGATCAGGATCGGCCAGTTATAAAAAGGTAAGATGATCCATCTTATTTTCGTAAATATCTTTTCCAGCTACTACTTTTTTTAAAATATAAATTATTACCATTCTGACACGACTAAAGTCAACAAATCTCTGTGCACGGATCTGTACGAAAGAAATCTCACAGGTTGTATAAAGCTTGAAAATAGTTTTCCGGATAACGTAATTAAATATAGATGCTTCAAACTCGACTTGTTGACGAGTCCAAGTAATTAAAATATTTACAAATGAATGAATATCATCATAAAACCTACACGAAATCAGCGATGAACCTTTGTTAAATAGAACTCTATGCATTGGTGGTTTTTTCTTTATAGTGCCATACTCACAGCTTCTGAGCGTCGGCGACTACCTATTCGTACATTTTTAGCTGTACAGATATGGGTAGTGAACTAGGCAATTATTATATATGCAACACAGGTGTACACACGCAAGAAGACTACATTCGGAACTGATAGTAGCCACTTGTTATCGCGCTACAAGTTCAGTCCCGGTGTGGGTCTGCTGTGTACTGACCTAGCGCGAATATGAGATGTTGTACGTGGTGGTTTGCCATTGCCTTCTACGTAATTATTAGGCGATTATTTATTTAATTTAATTCTTGTAATAAGTTCGTCGTCGCTCGGGATCGAACCCGTGACTTCCATATCGGAAGTCAAGCGCTCTAGCAACATGGTAGATACTTTCAAATTGTAGAAAAAGTGACTAAAAAAGATACAGTTTATTTATTGGCTCTTAAATGCGTGAAAAAGAATACTTTATAAAAAGTTTTTCATTAATAAAAAAAATTGAAACAGCACGAGTTAATAAATGAGGCTCATCCTCCTATAAAATCGTCTATAGTTCATTTCAAATAATTATTCAATTAAACGTAACATTAAACTATAAAATTAATTCCGCGGTTTGGAAAAAAGACGAATTTTTGTAATTCAGAGCTGCGCACTAGTATCTTGCTGCATTATATATGTATATATATTACACGTTAAGATAGAGCATTTTTAGTTAAAAATCGGTAATGAACATAACCGGAAAGGAATAATGAATTATTGGACAAAGGGGGGCAATATTGGCACCAATGCTTTTTTTGATAAATTCGCTATATATCGATATGTGAAGAACTCTTAAATATTGTACTAGTTATTGAAATACTCTGTCACGGGAAGTGCTGAAAGATTGTTACAAAAAGATTGAAATAATACGTATAATATGCAAATGGGGGTATATGACAAAAAATTATTAATTAACGCTAAAAAAAGCAAAAGCGCTCCATATAGTTCGTTCCTAAATAAATTTTACATAACACAAGGTGCCTACACAGTAAGGAAATATCTGCTTGTGAGAAAATAATTTCAATATCTCGGAGTAACATTAGATAAAGGTCTAACCGATGGATAAACCATATTAAGAATATTGCGGGGAAAGTCAGGTAAACTATATTCTTGCACTATATAAATTAAAACAAGGTATGACATATACAAAAGCTTAATATTTCGAAGCTGTAATAATGTCCAGAATTAAATACGGAATCGGAATTTGCGGTGAGGCGAAAAATACAGAAGGAAAATCAACAAATTGCAAAAAAAAAAATGTTTAAAACTGGTCTTACACAACGAGTGAAAAACGCATTAGCTAACATCACACTTGGTGGAACAAAAATAACAAAATGTCACCAAAAATGCTTTATATTATTACATCAAGTTGCTAAACTCGAAGATAGACAGTAGTTACCAACTAGAATAAGAACGTACAGGACTCTATAAATTATGATAAAAACTTGCTACGTACGATCTAGGGGGATTAATGGTAAAATAGACACAATGGAGAGGAAGAGGTATTAGTAAAATAAATGAGGAAGATAACGAAGGAAATTCGAGATGAAAAAACAAGATGAAAATTTGGTTGATAATAGAAATAATAACAAAAAGAACCACGATACGTAATAAATAACTAACCACAGCGGATTTTGTTTTTTCTTACTTTGATCTTTCTCCAGTTTCAACATTGTTGCCATCAGATTCGTTACTATCTCCAGATTTAAGTTGTTAATGGTTATATAAGTTAGTATATAGTGCAAATTATATCGTACTATTGTAATACAACAAATTAAGATATTAAGATATTGTAATAGAAAGTATTATTTCAGTCGATGGTATTTTTTGTAAGAATAAACGATAAAATTAATGAGAGTGTGGTGGCAGTAGAAGTTATTAAAATATAGTTTACAAAAATTACATTGTATTATTGCAATATATAAGTTAACATTTTTTTTGTTGTAATAAAACGTATTATTTAAGTTGATGTTATGTTGTACGAATAAACGATATAATTATTTTATGAAATCTACAGACGGGATAGTACCTTTTGAGACCTGCAAATATAATTTAAAAAAAATAAAAAGTCACCCTATAGCCAATAACATTCTTGAATCAAATAGATTTTGGTAAAGTTTCATGATACTTAATTGAATCAGTTACCATGACGACGGCCTTGCTGCTCTATATGATCAACTACGATTACAGACCCTCAGTGGACAGATGAGTTAGTCGCTGGGTTATTATAATGGTATATATTTTTTAGGTTAGTAATGTCTAACATATGGTTGAGATATTTATAGTTTTACCGATACAGGGAGTAGAGGGAGTATAATAATTTTAAAACGGAAGAAGAATTTTACGATATTTATTTTCATAATAATCTAAGATCATCGCACATAGTTTACTTGTGATCAAAAAGACAAATCTTTAATCTTCCATTTGAGAATTAAGATCTTGTCTTTCTCTTTTCTTACCTTTTATAACTTATTTCAAGTGAAAAATTGCATTCTATTCACCATTTAAGAGTTTTGTGGTACCGCAGCCTCTTCCACTCCCTTTCTTTCTGTAGTATAAAATGCTTTTTTGTTTTGTTTCTTCTTAATTGCTTTCTCTGCCACGGTCAGTTGTAAATCGGATTAAAATTGAAACGATCGATTGAAAAATTGTGTACTTTAATGCGAAAAAGGATAAACTGGACTCTTCATAGATTTAAACGTTTTATGGTTCGCTCGAATGCAATAATAGTATTTTCTCTGCTGGTTTTTAAATGTTCCTCGATACCGTTCAATCTTCATAACCTTGTAAAAGTTAAAGCGAACCATTCAATTTTTCTCCCACATTGTTCTCTCTATTCAAACCAAGCATCGCTTGCGGCGCCGATCGTACGTTTTTTTTTTGTGTTCACCTCTTTTTGAGGAACGGGCTCCATTCCGATTTGCGGAGACCTGACCTCCCTTCCCATAATTGGATCTCCGTCACCGTACGTTACTTCCGCTATTTGTTCCTCTTTATTTAAAACATGTCACCGTAGTAAAATATTTTCTAATCCGTTCAAAATAACAAGTCAACCTGCTTCAATTAACCCTAATAATAATTCGTTAAACAAAAATACTTTACGTAATAACAGAAAAATAATACGCGAATTGTACAACTACACAGCCATATTTTAATAAATCCCCTCTATATCTCAGTTCGAACCGCTGTATTTTAAAAATCTGGTTGCTCATTATAATTTTAATTCGTCCGCACAGGTGCGAAAGACAATGACGGGGTTTCCGCGGTTAACGGTTGGCTGGTTTCCTCCAATTAAGCGGCCGACAATTTTTTCCATTATGATGAAATTTCGAACTAACCCGAGCTATTTTATTCTTTCAAGTATCACGTATCGAGCTAAAAGCGGAGTGCTTCGTCACACTGGAGCTCGAGAGAAGGTCGCGGGACCGCCATTGGCATGTATAGCGAGTAAGACAGCCTTGGTGCCAATTTCTTCCCTTTTCTCGGCGCTCGGCTATTGTTTCTTTAATCAGACTGAGACTTGGTCATTCCCTCCTTCCCTTTTCTCGTTTTTCTTTTTCTCTTTCACCTTCTCCCTTTTGCCCTCTCCACTCTACTGATCCTCCCTTTATATGCAATCCCAACCATATCCTTTTTGAATGCTCTGATCTTTTTCCTGAGTGCTCTCATCTATACGTCGAACTTTTGGATCTTCCTAGCCCTTTCAATGCTTCCTTTATCCTTTCCTTCCCATCTCCAGCCGTTCTCCTTCTTTCCTTTATACTTTCTATCTCCGATCGCCTCAGAATCTGAGTAGGTGATCCAAGTCCATGTAGTTGGGTCTGTGTTTCTTTCTTTTGGAATTCTGTAATTATCGATATATCGCTAAATAATACAAAGCATCGAAACGCAGCAGTATCGAATTTTAAATCGAGCCGTCCAGCTACCTTCTTTAGCGTGTTTTTTAACAACGTTTTACTGTGTTCGTGTGGTGGTTACCAGCTGATTGGAGATAATTACTGCGATGCGATTGATGAAGCTTGTGTGAATTTGCTACGGTGTTGCGATCGGCATTTCTACCCGTTAACATTATTTAAATCTCTTCAACAACTCCATTTACCTGTTCCACTTTGAATCATTGTGATTATAACTATAATTTGCTTCAATACTGTGCTCCTTTGTCTTGAACGTCTGCTCCTTAATCTGTATTTGCGCACCTGCATGACATGATATATCCACTAAAATGAAGATTATCGTTTAATAATTTCAAATGCTCTTTTTACGAAAGGCAACGTTTATCAAAGTTATCTTTATATGGCATAGTTAATGAGTGATTCATTGCGTGTGTGATATAATATATACGATGTAAATAATAGCTTACATTATTTTTTAAAAATGCAAAATACGTGTTTGCCGACGATGATATTGCCTTATTAATGGGGAGCATACGAATTTAGAGATGGCGGAAAGTACAAGAGGATATTGATAATTTTAGTAAATGGGCACATGATAGGAGGCTATATATAAATATAAATATAAATTACTGCATATTCGGAACAGTACTTAATATATATGCGATAATTACCCTCCATAATAATGATATGGCATACATGAACTTGATAACAATACACTCATTTGTGTTGTTGTCGACCGCTTGAGAACGTACAACATTTTAAATATCTAGTATGTAAAAAATAATAAATACATATTTTTCAAAAAAAAAAAAAATATATAAAATTACCGCAAAAAATTTGGTTAGCAAGAAATCAAAGTAATACATATTATATCTATCCCCGCCGGGGGCGTAAATCTACGAATTGATAATACTGAGGATTCAGTTGTTTTTTTTTTTTTTGGGAACGCCAACCAAGGGCAATGACCCATCATCAAAGAATTACGAAAACAGGATTAAATTTTGATATATAAAGAAATAGAGGAAATGAACTCCGCTAAGATTGGAACAACATCTGTTTAAATTAAATGGAATAAGTATAATCCCTAATCGTATATTAAAGGGGAAAAAACTTGGTGTGTGGAGAAAGGAAGTACATGAAAGAATGGTGTAAAGAATAGAAATCAAAAGACACGCCCCGAATCTGTCTATTTTATATCATTTTCTTTTATTGTTATCTTTTTGTTTATTTATTCTTGTCCTTCCTTGTTCGTTTTTTCTCTTTATTTTCTTTTTTTCTTTGTATTTGAAGATATATGTAGCTGCTCTCGTGTATCAGCATGTAAATATGAGTATTTATAGTGTGTGTACGTATCTGCATGTATAGTATGTTATAAATGTTATGTAATCTTAAGTTGACTAATATTATAATGTATAGGGGATAAGCAAGAATAGTTGTGTAACTTTGTATACTTAGAATAAACGTTAATAAGAGTGTCGGGCACTCACACAACAGGCATAACTGTGAGACCTACAACTCTTATTTAAAAATAATAAAAAAAAAAAAAAAAAAAAAGAATAATAATAAAAATACAGAAATAATTTTAATCATTATTATTTTAGATTGAAAGAACTGACGAAGGAAAACGTGCAACTTCCCGAAGTAAAAAGGACATACCGATAAAGCACACGACCACTTCCAATCAGTCCATCCAAAACGGTAATTTATCGAAATCGCATTTTCTTCTTTTATTTCTAATCATGTAACCTCTACACAACGTATCATCTAGATTCTGACACGTAAATTTTACCTTTCATTTTTTTTTTTTTTTTTTTTTTTTTGGGTTCGTCTACAAGGACATTAGCCCAAGAACAGAGGAAAAAGGACGAAGAAACTTAAATCTTTATACGATCACAGATAGCCGATAAAAAGGAATCAAGAGCCTGAACAACAAAAGGAGAAGGAAGGGAGAGAATGAACGAAGCACTGTATGGAGTGGGAATACCAATTTGTAAAAGGGAGGAGTAGAAGGCAGCTTGATCGGTTACAAGGGATGAATACCCGAACATTATACGATCATCGGGACCACACAAAAATTGAATATTGGAGGGATGCAATGGACAAAAAGGAGACGACACAAGAGAGAAACGGAAAAGCGAGGAAGGAAGCAAACTGTGCCCAAAGCGCTGGCGGCAAATTGCAGAGATGATGGAGCGACGCATGGCAGAAAAGTCAAGAAACCAGGGGAAACGAGGAAGGGAAGGCTGAATAGATAAGAAAAAAGGAATCCGGGTTGGAGAAAGAGGAGACGTAGGAATCAAACCATAGATTGGAATGAGCAGCAGAAGACAGAAGGGTTATATTGGAAGAAGAGAAAACAGGAAGAAACCTACCGGAAGAGGAAGATAACCGAGTGAATGAATCAACTAACTCATTACCCTTAATTCCGGCATGTCATCCAAAAGAAGTCCGTTTAAAAGATCATGAATCAAGGAGCGAATAAGAAGAATAACGTGTAATCGGCTGAGTGAGGAGGAAGAGGAGATGCGATAGTTTTCAGCACGCTTTGAGCATCCGACAGGATAAGGATATTGCGAGAGACTGATGAAAAGAAGTGCATGCAGAATAGCGGAGGATTCCGCACAGAAGATAGAGCAAAAGGAGGGAAGTTTAAAGGACTCGACATAATTTAGAGAAGGACAGAAAAAGGCTGCACCAACACCATTGGGTCCCTTGGAGCCATCGGTGAAAATCAAAAAATGATTAGGAAAAGCCACACCTTTCTTTACCTCGCAAATTATAAAACATTTTTGTTTTCTTCGTGTACGCTTCTTTCGATTTATGATTTTTTCATTACTTCAGGTCTTCGCCATTGACTCTTCTATATTCACGTATATTAGTTTCTTTCAAGTTGTTTGTTTTACTTTCCTTCTTTCGCTACTATAAATAGCATTATTTCGGATAGCATTTTGATTTTTTTTGTATATCTGGTCTTCCTTTTTTCTTTTTTTTTTTACAGACATATAGCGACGAAATCTGCAATACACACCTACAATCTGTGTATTCACTTCAAACTTAAACATTTCGACTGCTAGAACCACTATTCTAGCTTCTTTCATTCATTCTATCTCGCACCATATTAAGTTCTGATATGTTATGCTCCTTTTGATGAGCTGTTACTTAGATTCTCCTCTCGGTGGCTTGCTGCTCTTCGTTAGCGTACTCAAAGAAGGGGGAAAAAGAACCTACTATTTTTAGTGCTCGTATAGTAAAATTGTATTTTTTCTCAATTTTATCTAGAATAAATACGGCGTTCTTTCCTTTTTTTATCAGTTCCTTTCCGTCAAATCTGCTATAGATGTCGTTTCATAAAGTGAACCAAACTATATGCTCCCCAAAGTCCCCTCTGGTAATCTTCAACAAATTCAATAATATCTTAAAGCTACCAATCTTTTTTTTTCTTTCTAACTTTCCTTCCGTATCTCTGGCCTAATACTGTGCATATTGTAAAGCAATAGATTAGAAGTCAGACTTTATCATATTAGTCGATAAGTTGACTTGGAAGACGTTAACGCGTACAGTTTTTTTTTTTTTTTTTTTTTTTTTTTGTGTGGACATTAGTCCAAGAAACGGAAAGAAAAAGAAAATAATGTTATATTCTTAAACGCTGAAGAATAGATGACACAGAAATAATTCGAGGGCAGGAATAACAGAAGCAGGAAGAAGGAGAGAGTATAAGAAGCATGATAATGGTAGTAGGGAGTTTCAGTAAGGAGAAGAGTATAAGGACGATTGTTCAGCAGAAAAAGTTGTACATTCAAATAAAACATGACACCAAGGTCACAAGAAAGGTTTGGTTAAGGCAGATGAAAGAGACAACGTTGAATGAAAACCGAGAAAATGATTCAGAAAGGCGGCTATGATTAAAGCGAAGGCGACAAAATTGTGGAGCGTTTAAAAAAGGGCAAAAGTATCTAGAAAACCGTGGGCGAGGAAAAAGAACAGAGGGGTAAAAAGGGCCAAAATTAAAAAAATGAACAAGAATAAGGAGTCGAATCATAATCCAGAATGAATAATTTAAGGAGAAAAAAGCAAATATTATGAGCTGAAAATGTGCTCAAAAATCTGGAACTGGAAACGATATCCATTAATTTATTATACTTAATGCCTAAATGGCACCAGGAATCCACAGAAGATCGATCTCAATCTAGGAAATGAGGAAAAGATCATGGATGAGGGAGCATATGAGAAGTATTACATAATCGGAAGAGGGGGCCGGAAAAGATGTGATAGTTCGCAAAACATTTTCGGGTTTTTTACATTAGAAATGTCTCTTTTCTTTATTTAACGTTGTGTGGCTTTCGTGCGTTTTTAAACGTTTTCGATTGTGAATTTCGTTGTCCCTTTTTTTCATCCGTTCCGATTAATGTCGACAACGTACTATTTAAAATGACTGCTAAATGTGAATCGTTGCTTTCTCTTTTTCCAGGTGTTTACGTCATGTTTCCCCGTCGTAATTGTTTCACTTTCTGATATCTTGTTTAATAATTTTTCGTAATCGAATTCGTTCTCAATCATTCTTTCAAACTTTAATTGATTTCTTTCTTGTTTCTACAGACACTTTTTGACCATTTCTAGCCAATTTGTAATTCATTTACTTTATCGCTCGCGAAGTAGCCGGACTAAATGTTAGTGCGTTTGTAAATCCGTGTTTTAATTTAATATAATTTAGTTATTCTTTCGCGGATTAGATCCATTTGCAGTTGCAAGGCAATCGAGTTATTTTTAAGTGTTTTTTTTTTTCAATTTGATGATTGGCCTATTTCGTTCTCCGGAATTTATAATTAAATTACTGTTCGAAAATTAAGAGCACTCTGTTCTAATTCGCTCGATGTAACTATCTTATTATCTGGCAGGAGTATCACTGAATTCAGAATTACCGAACTTTGCAAGATAACATCTTCGGGTGTGTTCGTCTCTTACAACCGATCAAGCTTCTTTCTATTCCTCCCTTTTACAAATTGCTATTCCTACTTCATACGGTGCTTCGTTCATTCTCTCCCTTCTTTCTCCTTCTGTTGTCCAAGCTCTTGATTCTTTTTTTTTTGGCTATCTCTGATCGTGTAAAGATGTCCCTTGCGTCCTTTTTCCTTTGTTCTTGGATACAAGAGTAGACGAACCCAAAAAGAAAAAAAAAAAAACAACATCGAAAACCTATTCTCCTCTCTAATCGATGGTCTATTTTAGTTATCTTGAATTAGTTTTATCTGACGCGCTGATACGGGGATGTTAATCAATAGTTTCTGAAATGAAAATCAGTGAAAATTTCGTTAACAAAATCTAATTTGCTTTTTCCCGCCTAGATTTTTCGATGTTTCTATTGTTTTTCATCAAATCAGTTTCCTTTATCAATTATATCGAATTAAATTTTATGTTAACTCTTTGTCAGTTGTTCTTATTATGCACCATACATACAGACACTTCCACTACACCACTGAAGCATTCACCCTTCTTTTCAACTACTATTATTATTATTATTATTATTATTATTACCCTGTACCGGTATGTATTCATACCACAAACAGCGGCGTTTGTAACATATTATAGAGAGAACAATTTTAGACAACCGAAGTACAGCCCAATCTACCCATTGAAAGACTTGGACATGTAAAATGATTCATTTCTCTCTTAACTATTATGTTTAATGAAAAGGAAAGTTAGGTAATTGGAATCGCATCTCGGCGCCATTCTCTTTTTAGCCTCCTGGCTGGATTTCCCGGCAGAGTGCTTCTATACATTTTTCTAATTTTTGGGTTACAGTGACGTGATAATTTGTTGAAAAATTGTTCATACTGTTCGTTATGGGTCACATTATAGTTACGAAACAAATTTTTCTAACAAAATGAGCCTAATAATGCATCTTTTTTGACCTCTACCTAGCGCGATTATCACTCGTTCCTCATTTCATCGTATTTTCTCTACATTTAAATAAATCTCGAACACAGTTTTGAAAAGCTATTTAAGGGGGGGGGGAAGGGTAAAGTTTTTAAATTTTTTTTTGCATTTTTTTTTTTTATATTTGTTTATGTGGATGTACAACATTTCAAGATTATTGTGTCAAAATTTGAAGTCGATCGCAACAAAACTAACGGACCTATAGAGTTTTGAGTGAGCGGTGCTCCGCTCCGGTTTTGCACACCTACTGGACAGCTACGTAGCGCGGCTACCTGGCAGCTGTTTCGTGCTCTTTTGAACTTCGTATGTTCTAGTTTCGCTGTGATTGTGTATTTATCATTAGTAAAATGCCGAAGAAAATTAGTAGAGAAGATCGCAAGATTACCAGTTCCAAATTAGATCGATCAAAAAAAGTAATACCTCCACAGAAACGCAAGACAGACGATTTCGAAGCAAAAGGTACATCGTCCAAAAAAAAAAAAAAAAAAACTAAATACTTTTGTGCCATTTGGGCTACTTACTACCATTACTGTTCGATGGACGAGAAACCGCCGCACGACAAATGCCCGAGCGGCCAAAACTCGTAGTGTGAATGGCAGAAAGCTGCAGCTGCAAATGCCCTGAAGTAATTCAAACACAGTTACACTGCACTTGCAAGTGACGTTTCTGAATGAATTAAACCGATATATGAAGACTTGAGTAAGGGGGCACTTCTGCAGCGATATCTTGGAGGATTCACTCAAAACGACAGTGAGAGTTTGAATCAACTTATTTGGAAAATTACCCCAAAATTACTGAGTGGTACCTCAACTGTTGTTGAAATCACAGTTCATGTGGCTTCATGTATGTTCAATGAGGGCTGTTTTGCTTTGCTCTCATTTATGCAAGAGATAAGCATCAGTACAGGGTCAAGTTCTCATGAATGGACGCGCGCAGTAGATTGAACGAGCATAAACAGAGTGAAGCAACAAGCTGCACTTGAAAGTAAAGAAGGCAGAACTCTACGTTGACAAGCGCAAAAAGCTGCCTTAGATTTTACATCTGAAAGTTGTGAGCTTTATGGGCTTAGCATCGATGACTCTGAATAAGTATATTAGAAGAAACACTGGCGTACCGATGTTTAAGTCAAATTTTTTTGTACACAAAACTTTAAAGCCTTTTTCTCGCACTTGACATTTTAAAGTCCGTGGACACGGTAACTCGAAAACTAATGCACCGATTCTTTTGAAATTTTGTACAGTGTTTCTGCACATCAATTACGAGGTAACGCTGGGAGGGTATTTTTTTTTTAAATTATTATTTATTTTACAATAAAAAAATTGTCGATTTTGATGGCGAAAATCGCGTTTTTGACTTCCAAGTGTTAACAAAAATTAAAAAATCAAAAAAAAAAAAAAATCCTTCCAGCATAACCTCAAGAAAATGATTAACTAGCAGTAGCATTTTGATTTTTTTGATTTCAGATAACCAGTGGTGAGATATAGTGTCCACCGCAAAACAACTTTTTTTTGAGGCTTCTTCGAAGATTTGCTAATAACGGCTTATTTTTTAATATTTCCTATTTAAAATTTCAGAAAATATTGTTCAAATGTTACTTTATTGTATTACACTTAATAAAAAATATTTACATTCACTGAAGCATAAAGAGAAATTATTGAAAATGAGCCTTTTTTACCAAAATTAACTTTACCCCCCCCCCCCATTAAAGTGCATATACGAAATATTTTATTTAATTACGTTTTTGTTTAAATCTATAGCTTCTTACAGACGATTACCATCACGCTCAGCAACGCAGTACTCATCTTCAAGTAGACCGAGTAAGTATAATATATGGTGCTTGACGATTGCTTACCTAATGCCTTTCTTTTTTTTTTTTTTTCAAATTACTTATTATCCTCATAGATCGAACCTAAATTCTAATCTGTTGTATTTTTTTTTTTTTTTTGATATTTAATTTTTCTGATAGTTATTATAAATTCGAATTTTAAATTACTCAAAATCGAGTTTTCTTTGGAGTCTATCGCGGCAATCTAAAAAAAAAAACCTAACGATAGCAACGAAACAAATAAAACGTATAAAAACACTTCATGTAAAATATTTAATTATTACATGCTCGGACACGCTTCAAAACAGCATGTAATATATATATATATAATTTTTTTTTTTTTGGGGGGCTCATCAACCACAGATCTTTACCCGGAAACGATCAGAAAAGGAAAGAGTGAACAGTATTTTAATAAGATGAGATAATTTAAACAACAAATAACTGGAATGAGGAAAAGGAAAAAACATTCTATGTAAGAGCGACAATGGGAGAGTAGGAAGGTCAAGTCTCAGTAAATTAAAATACAGAGTAGAACGCTCAGCAGAAAGAGATGAACACTCAAGGAACAGCGCCGCAAACAAGTGCTTCGTTCAAATAAGTAGGGCAATGTGAAGCGGAAACCAACGAAAGACGAAAACGTGAAGAAGGTAATAGAGAATGTTCAAGCGTGTAATAATTAAATATTATTTTATAGCAAATATTTTCATAAAGAATCTTTTTCCATTCTGTTTGTTAAATATAATAATATAATAAGTTGATAATAACTGATATAATAAACAATTATAACAAACAATATAAGAATAAAATAAATTTCTTACTTAGTAACGTTTTCGGGCATAACCTATCATCAGCTAATAGTGAATTGTGTTCAGCTGAGGATGGGTTATGCCCGAAAACGTTACTAAGTAAGAAATTTATTTTATTCTTATATTGTTTGTTATAATTGTTTATTATATCAGTTATTATTAACTTATTATAAATATTTTCATGTTTATCTATTTATTAATCAATAGGAATAATGTGCGATTGCAAGTAATAAAGTTTAATTGGCTATTAATAAAGTAGCTTTTTTTTTTAATTTTTAAAAAATGGTAATGACTTCCATTCTGTATTGACTTTTTAAAATTATAAATACATCTAAGTTTAATAGTAAGACCAGATAATTCAGACACTTTTGAAGAACATTGTGATATTAGTTATATTGTATATTTGAAGCGGCAAGTAGTAATTTCGTCGCCCTTAATATACTTGAAAAATGTAGTAGTATATCCATGTACCTTGTTAAATAGTCAATGCAATAATAAAATTATACGCGCAATAACAATCACTAAATAAACATAAGTACGTCTATTTTTTGTGGGAGGAAGAATTTTCCATCTTCTGCTAGGACGCAAAATGAAAATACTTTTGTAAAGATAAATTTAGTATTATATGTTCGGAATCTGAAGGAGACTAAATAATTTACTATCAATTAAAGAAGAGAAAATTAAAGAATATTATTAAAAATTAACTTAAATATTGACTTCAACTTAAAAAATTAATAAAATAGAAATATAAGAATACACATAAAAATGTTAGCGCTAAATATGTAATTGATCGAATTATTTTAATAGAAATGAATTTGGAATGTACTGCTGCAGGTAGCGCGGTAGCCTAGCAGTTAAGGGGACTAGAGGTGACATAGGTTATCGAGACTTGTCTCGTTCCGAATCCAAATCGCTCCCGGATTTATCTAGCTTGGAATAGTTGGGTACGGAAGAAATCTGGAAAAGTAAACGCACCCGAGAGAAAGGAACTGGCTCCCCTACTCTCAATAATGCCATTGAGCTTAGTATACTGTGAACCTTACAATCCATGATAGTCTTTCAAGAATATATGAGACTTACTTAACTATGTATTGTTGGATTTTCGAGAAGCAATAATTCGCCTATTTTCAACTGAAAAATAAAACCAAAGAAATATTAGTTAAGGAAAGTGCATGATTTGAATCTGAAACAAACCTAATCATGCAGAATTTTAAAAAAAAGTACATTTACACATAATGCAACATCGACAGTGAATGCGGCAATATTAGATACAAAAGAAAGCCAATAGTTCCAACAGTTGAAATATCGTGGTCCTAAGATGGCCAATTCGAAAAAAAAAAATAAATAAAATATATATATATATATAACTCGGTCATTTTGGTCTCACAAGAGGCCGTGCAACTTGAACTCTCTTGCTTACATTTCTGTCTCTGTCTCTTTTATTATCATCATCATCATCATCATCATCATCATCAGTGTATCAGCCTGTCGGCTGGTTAACATTGCTTCCATCCAAGCTTGTCACGGGCTTTCTTCTTTAATTCCGGATAAGTCGTTATTTCACTTTCTTTTAGCACTGTGTCATGAGTGTTAGTCTTCTGCGTGGCTTTTTCCCCGTTATCTTGCCTTCGATAACATCCTTCAGGATATTTTGGTTCGGACGGAATGAATGACCTAGCCACTTAAGTCGCCTCTTGCGAATATTTTGTAGTATACTTCTTTTTTCCTTTAATCTTTCTAGTACTAGTTTTTGTTATTTATTTTCTCGACCCAACTAATTTTCTGTAGGCGCCGCCAATACCACATTTCAAATGCTTCTAATTTATCACGATCTCTCTGCTTCATCATGATTCCGCACCATACAGTGCCACTGACCATACCAACGTTTTAACCATGTTTTTGCGTATGCTGACGGACATTGTTTTCTGTGTTATAAGTGTGTATTTGTCGATGAAAGTTTTTTCCCCATTACTATGCGATTGTTAATCTCTTGGGAACAATCTATGTTATGTGTTACGTACTGTCCTAAATATCTGAATGATTTTACCTGTTCTATTATGTCGTCTCTCAGTTTTATCTTTATTTACGGGCATGCCTTGCCAATTGCCATCACTTTTGTTTTCCTAGTGTTAATCTTCATATCGTACTTTTCCATTACTACATCTAATTTACTAATCATTGCTGCAAGCGTTTTGGAACTGCCTGCAAGTGATACTTAATCATCGGCGAATTTAATTACATGCAATCTTTTGCCTTCAATTTTAGTCCCCGGTTTAAATCAGCTGAACGTTTCATTTATAATCATTTCCGTAAATGCATTAAATAGGTCAGATGACAGCAAACATCCCCGCCTCACTCCTTTACTTATCTCTGTTTTTTCCGACTCGATGCCATTGGTTTTAAGAACCACTTTTTGTCTGCTATATAAGTTATAAATTGTTGTAATTAATGATTTTAAACATCCTATTCGGCTTAGCAACGGAAAAAGATCACTCCAAGGCACTCTGTCGAAAGCCTTCTCGTAGTCTATGAAAGCTACACATAGATTTCTGCCACAGTTTATCATGCGTTCTCCCGCTATCCGTAGCAGAGCAATTGCGTCTCGCGATGAATGACCTTTCCTGAAACCATATTGCGTCTCGTCTAGGTACTGATCTGATCAAAATTTACAAACGTAATTCTAAATCGGTCCATATAAATATAAGTTACACGCGAACAACCATAAAAAAAGAAGAAGAAAAACGGGACGAACGTGTAACCTCCTTCTTTTTGGAAGTCGGTAACAAAGCTTCCATGGTAATTTGGCAAATTGATCGCATTTTAAGTGTCAATTGCCTCCGTTATACTAATAAAAAGAATAAGAAAAAAAAGAATTATCCAAAGCAACCACATTTTGTCACTTTTTTTGACGAGTACTCAATTTATGTTCATTGATTTCCATAATTACTCACATGGTACCTAAGTTGAATGCTTTCTAATGGACAAAGAATCAGTAAAATCGGTCTATATAAATATGAGTTATGCGCGAACAAACATATAAAAAAAAAAGTACACGTTGAACGTATAGCCTCCTTTTCCTCCTGTGTTGATGTGTCCATAAAATAAATAAAACACTAACATCCTTCTTTTTGGAAAGCGGTAAAAATTAAAATATAACAAACGTTACATAACGATGGGACATTTTTTCTAATGGGGCCCGGCCTAAGAATTACGTTGTAATTAATACACACATATATATATATATTAATGGCTATGCCATTTTTACGCCGGGGGTAATCAGGAAAAGTGTCCTATCACGAAATGTGTCCCAAGCGCTCTTACATCCTCTGCTGGTGAAAATTGGAACTCATCAGGAAAAGTGTACTGTCACAGAAACTGATAAAATGGTTTTAATGCGACATTAAAAAAACGGTGATGATAAAATAGCGGCGAATGGATAATGAAACAAGTGGAGCTGCCTATTTATTTTTAGAATTGAAATCGAATATTTAAGTTTATTTTTAATTTTATATTCTCTGATTTTTTCCCCTAAATGAAGACAAATTATTTAGGTACCCTTTTTATTCCTAAACATATAGTATTAAATTTATCTTTATTAATTATATTTTCATTTTGCGTTTCCAGTACTAGATATGAGTCATTTCCCGCTAAGACGGAGGAGACGTTTATATTCATTTATGCTTATTTAGCGCTCGATATTGTGTTTATAATTTTATTATTTTATTTAGTTGAAGGATATTTCGCAATTAGAGTAGCTTTTTACCGCTCATAAAATATCTTTATACTTTGCATGTATTTTATTTTTCTAAGATAGTAGCGTAACACTATGTACGGAAATAGATAGAGAAGGGTTGTATAGTCGAAAATATTTTACGACTTCTTAAACTTGCCACATGAAACAAGACTGATTTGTCATGAATAAATTGGATTTTTTTTTTTTTTTATTTAATGAAAAGAGAAACGTAGAAATTCAAAATTACATTTTTTTTGCTTTTTTTTTTTTGCTAAATTTCAATCTGGCTTGGTATCTGTTTTTTTCTTTTTTTGTTGACTTAATGACTTGGTCCACGGAAGAGGCATTAGCTCAAAGCAATTGGAAAGAAAAAATCGAAAAATTCGAGACTAAATTTGAAAATAGTTCGGCATCGGTGAAACGAAAGCAGATCTGAAATAGAAGTCCAATAGCGGGATAGTTACAAGGCAACATTATAATAAGGAAGAATGCGGTGGCAGAGAAGTGAACAAAAGTGAACGTACCGTAGAAATAGAAGGCATTCGAAGAGAGAAGATGTAGCGTACATATTGTGCTTAGAACCTACGGAGTATCAAAAGGATAAGACGAGAACAGAGTATGCAATTAAAAAGAAAATCAGAAGGGATGTTTTATGACGACTTTTTCACACTTTTAGCGAATTTTATGGATACCTTTTTGCTATATCGTTTTATACAATCCGCTTCTTCTTTCACATTAGGAAATATTGTAGAAAAAGTCCAGTTTTGAAAGAGAAAAATTGAAATATAAAAGTTACTTTTATTTTTATTCTGGTTTTAATAGCGATACAGTGAAAAATAAAGGCAAAAACAAAAAAAAAAACGCCTAAACCGGCATTTACTGACGTTAGTATGTAAAATTACAGAAAAATGATGATGATGAGGCTACGGAAATACGGAAAATATTGTTTGCCATTAGGAGGGTGAGTGTATATCGTTATTGTCTTTCCGAAACGATCGTACAGTCCGTAAAAGCGACGATTAGTTACCTCGTAGACAGAAACAATCGTAATGCAACGTGTAATTAACGCTAAATAGAAGAACAATTTAATAATTATCGTTTTTTTCCTCGCTTCTTTCATTCGTTCCTTTTGCTATCTATTTTTTGTTGTTGTTGTCTTTTTGCTTCCTCATTGTAGCAACTTTACCGGCTAATTCCTCTGAGCTTGTTAATCGCAATAAAGATTTTCCGGATGTAAGTAGGTCGGGCGATAAATTAACGATGAAAGCCGCAAACGCCGCTAACGATGATATAAAGCTTCCGCAGTTCGGAAAGCTAGCAGGTACCGGCATCATGTATAGTAAGTAGATACGCACAAGTTTTAACCCTTCACACTATTCACGCTTTTACGTGTGCGAACTTGTAGAATCACGCAACCTCTGTTTCTGCTAAAGTCCCAAAAGCTTCAAACGCGTCTTTGTTTTTATCGAAAAAAAATTAATCGAATAAGTGTACATAGCGAAAACAATTTGAAACGATCGAAAAAGAAAAAAAATCGATTATTAATTGATAGTTGGGAAATAAATGAAAATAGCATATACCCGTATGTATACATCGCATCTTCCTTATGGCAAGAAAACTGACAGACTCGAGGGATAAGACTGAGTTCACCAGTTGCATGAACGAAAAAAGGAAATTCTACCAAAACATTAAGGTGAACAACACATTTTACAGTTAGCGGTCAAAATAATCGTTACGCGATATTTAAATTCAATAACTACGAAGGGTCGTCACGATAGACTAATTGCTAGAGCATTTGACTTTAGTTTCAGGGCTCTTGAGTTCGATGACCCAAATTACAAAATAAATAATTAAATTGACCGCTAATAATCTTGTGGAAGGCCGTGGCAAACATGCATGCAACCGTATGCGCGCTAATTGATGTGGTAGTAAATTGTATATGGAACAAATCAGACAATCACAATATCAAAGTGTAGTCTTTTGCGTGTACACTCACATTGCCTATAACAATACTATGCCTATGCCTGCGCAGCTGGAATGTACGAATAGGTAGTCGAAGTCCGAATTAAAGAGGTTTTATTGTATGTATAATCTAATAGCGAATTAGAGAATAATAATAAATGCATCAAATGTGGGGACAAAAAAAAAACAACAAAAGGCTCTAGTCAAAAAGAAGTTAATAATAAAATTACTAGTAAAAATAATAACAAAAATTAGTAATATAAAATTAGTAATAAAAATAGTAATAAAATTAACAATAAAAAAGGACCTCTGACCTGGATTGATGTCCTCAATTAGTAGAATCGATGTAAAAAACCAAAAAAAAAAAGGAATCTTTGCCAAAAGAAATTTAAGCAAAAAGGCAACTGACCAATTATTAGTAAAAATAAGGAGTTCGATATCGATGATTACGATCAAAGCACAACATATCATTTTTGGTAATTAATGACATTGTTACTGCACATTTTAAATATTTAGTTACAGCGGTTTTATCCGGATTGTTAGTTCATCATCAACCCCCAAGTAAACGTGAGCGAGGATTTGTCTTCGCCTGTTAATCTACTCTAATCCGATAAAAGCGTTATTTCAGAGCTAAACATTTAATAAATTCACTTTATACAATTAAATCACAAAACGTGTTTATATAATTAAAATATAAAATTAACGTTCTAATTGTTTATCAGTTTATAATAATCAATTATTTTGACATTCGACATGTACAAAAGAGTTTTGTATTTAATTTTTGCTTCTTCTTCTTGCCCTGCCGTACTCTTATGAGCGTTGGCGATTATCGTAACGTGAGTTTTAACAGACAACACTAAGAGAATGTGCTTCTGCCGCTCGACATAGCTTTTCGATATTGGATACCCCAGTATACATTTATCGATATTTTAGCACCATGTGACATTGGTTACGGCCAATTCTACGCGGACCTTCTATTTTATCCTGCAATATCAGACGCAGTAAGGAGTCTTTTTCTTCACGCAGGATGTGGCCAAGATTTGCTAATGCGTAGCAAATAGAGATAACGCAAGCTGCTACTAATAAAAAAAAATGCATTTTAGTTTTTTTTAAAAAAAACTTGGCGATCTTTACACGTGTGACGCAAATTTTAAATTTTATATTCGATTTTACGTTTGCACTTTTATTTTATTTTCTTTTTTTTTGAGCGCGTCAACTTTGGACATTAACCAAGCGTAAGATGTATCTCTCACTGTTTGTTTCCGGAACAACATCGAGTAACCTTTCTTTTTTTTTTTTTTTTTGGATTAGCTTTTAATAGGAAAGTTATTTTTAATATGTGCAATATATTTTCGGTAATAACTCCACTGCGAACTCTGTGTAAAATCGTTCAATACGAATTTGCTCTAAAGGGGGTTCAAAAAAAATAAAAGTTACACCCCTCCTTATAAAAGTTACACCCCTTCTTATAAAAGTTACACCCCTTCTTACACTGTAATTTTCGTTAATTTTTCGTAGCTTGCAACAGAAAAAGTTCTCTTCATCCAGTAGTAGTTAATTTCATCGCACTGCATCAATAAAATGCCATTTTTAGCTTTTGCACAGTTATTTGAAGCTTTTTTTCTTTTATTTCCTCTCATTTACGAAATGTTGCTCGTTCTTCGACGAAAAATCCTCATCGATTATCAACGGCGATATAAATTACGATCGAAAGTATAAAACGCGATGCAATTATTATTTAGTTAATAAATGTTGCGGGATTCATGTTGACATTCATTAATGTTTGCTCTTTTTTTTTTGTTATTTCCTACTTGAATGTACAACGACCGCTTCCGCATTATTTCTTGATATTAGGTTGTCAAAATCACACACCGACTGACGATACTTATTTTAACGAAACCAAAGAGGAAAAAATACAAATAAACAAAAGGAGACAAAGAAAAGAAAAAAGCCTAAAAAAATCGTTCCCAGTGCGATGTATGATCAAACGCGTTACATCGGAAACGGTCGCACTTTATTCTAGTCCAAGATAAACATCGAAAATGTAGAGAAATAATGCAAATGAAAAAAAAAAAAAAGAAGTACAGGTGGTAAAGGGAAAGAGAGAAACCGTAACTGATTGAGAGAGCAGACCAGTGAACAAAAGAGTAATCTTGATAGTTTGCTATTGCCCGGAAGAAACTTGGCATTTCTATAAGTGCAATAAGAATTTAGCAAGTATTCACGTCTCCCTAAATAATTCAAGCTTGATTGTTACGAATGATAACTTAAAATTTTTCTAGAAAACATAAAAAAATCATTTCCGTCGTAATACATCTCGTTTTTAAGCAACCGAACATATCTAATTTTCAAAAATTATAATCATTTAAAATAACTGCGCGATCAAGATCCCCGTTCAGTTTTCTTTCCACCAGTATCATGGATACACCCTGTCGCACTCAACACACGTATGCACTGATACATTACCTAACTAGTGTACATTGTTTACACCGTGCACGTAAATATGTTAGAAGATCAATTTTCAATACACATATTTTAAATTTACTCGATGGGGGCTTGTCAATTAAACCTCTATCGCAAATAATGATAATTTTTGATTTTTGTTTAAGAATGGAATTCGTATTCCTTTCAGCTGAAGCATCGCTGCCGAACTAACTACACTACGGTAGTCGGCTAATTTTCAATATTTCTTTCAATAAAATTAAACTTAGTGTTATTTAAGAAATTACATTAAAATTTATATGCTAGAAATGTTAAAACGCAGGTTAATTATTGTCGCTTTTGCATCGACACTAAACAACTTAATAAAATAAATTTATCAAAATAACACGAGTTATTGCTTCTTTTGTTATTGTTCTTTTTGTGATTTGAAAAAAAAAAAAAGAAGAAAATATTTAGAAAAATTAAAAATAATCCAGAATATGCCACACTATATAAGGGCGGCTAACCTGTTAAAATACTTATCTTGCACTGGTCCATGTGCTGTGTGTAATTGCCGAAATGATTACAGCACATAGACCATATATATATATATATATATATATATATATATATATATATATATAACAAAACAATAATAATGGAATTAAAATCAATTCGTCGTAAGAAAAGTTTTCAAGCATTGATAAAACGCGATACTAAGTATCAGTCGACAGGGCCGTATCTAGACCAAAATTTCGAGAGGAGTTACGAAAATATTTTTATAAATATATATGTATATATATGTATGTGTGTGTATGTGTGTGCGCGCGTGCTTGTGTTATCATGAAATATATTTATTTATAAATAGTACATTAAACCTTTGTAGTCAATTATTGTATAGCCGTTTCCATAGAATTCATAAAAATTTCAATTTTCTTTTCTTTTGTTAAAAAATGAAAAGAAATAAATTTATTCCGAATTTCGGACCATTTAATTCAAGCAGTTATTATTCGGCAGACATTTCGGGGGGAGTTTGAACCCTGAAAATCTCCTCTCAGATACGGCCCTGTCAGTCGATGTTGGAGTTTGCTCGTTAGCTTACCAAAACTCCGCCTTGTTTATGAATGTCAAATGATCAAGTTTGACAGTCTGTTAATCGAAAAACAATACTAATGATAACAGTATAAAGAGGGATTTTCTGGTGTTTTAAACAGAATCTGAGGACCGAGATACTAGTGCAGACTCCGCAACAGAAGAAATCGTAGATTACGGCCCAGTTGTAAAATCGCCACCAGAACCAACACGAATCAGATCGCCGGAACAAATATTAATACGATCACCAGAGCCCGTAGTGTGGACCGTACCTCTGGATACCGGAAAAGTTTTCACAGTTACCCAAAATCTTCCTACAGGTAAAATATTAATTTGTAATTTTTACCGGCCATTCAGACAAAATATTTTCTTATTTAATTGGCGTTTCGTGAAAAAACAAATATTACGCATATGCAATTAGTACTTGTGGCCGCTAAAATTAAAGATCTCTACTACTAGTGTGTATTCTATCGAAATGACACTTGACGTCTTCGAATTCGCTCAGATTTTGCCTAAATTAATGTGTTCTTTTTTGGTAATTTCATATTTGCGATATTTATTTTAGTTTGTTTTTTTTTTTTTTCTACTTTAAATGTTTCAAAAGAAGGAAAAAAATTAATAATTAAAACAATAAAAATTCAAATCTGTATGAAAGTGGAAATGTTTATACGTATTATCTCATTCGTTAGCCCCGAAAAGAGAACTCGCGAATGTGACCGTGAAACAAAACAGTTTTAGACACGTTTGCCACGTTTACATGCTCCTTTCGGTGCCCATGGTAGTAGGTAATCCCGTAAAATCGTCGCCACAAAGATAAAATTCAATACGTATTTTTAATATGTCCTCGACTTTGTTGAATTTGTGCGCATAAATGAAATTACAGTGGATTGTAGTATAAAGAGATGTGATTTAGAGGATCATAGAATGAATAAAATTTGCGAACGATATACTGTTTGGGGAGAGTAAAAAAAATTCGAAAGAACTAGTGTTGAACTGAAGGATACGAGAAACATGTGAAAAATACGAAATGAAAGTGTAACAGGGAAAGCGGAAAAAAATACGCAGAAAATAATAAGTATAAATGGAGTTGCAGTGAAGGAAATAAAAGGTTACTTAGAATGTGCAGATTAACGAAAGTCGAGTAGAAAAAAAATTAGAATAACAAATAATATGGCAAAGGAAACTTTTAGAGTAAAAAGAAGTGCCTTTTGTAGACGAATGGATACGGAATTGAAAAAGACGATGGTAGGATGGTTTTTACTAATGGATCAGTGTGGACAAAAGGAACGTAAAAAATTGAAGGCTTTTCTAAATATGTAGATGTGGTGAAAAATGTTACAAACTAAAGCGTACCAGATTTTTATATCACTCGTAGTTTCGTCAATTTAATCAAATTTTGTGAAACGAAAATCGACCCCTCTTTAGATAACAGTACCATAGGGGTATATTTGACACGAATCCGATATTAAACTACAAAAACATTCTCATTTATATAATAAAACTGCTAACTAGCACAAACTCTCTTGTACCGCAAACTACCATATCAATCTAAATATAAGATTAAAATAATACAGCCCCAAAATTCGTGAACATACTCAGACACCGTTATTAACATTCTTCAGTGTACAACGAAAATCGAAGAATATGTTCTGATATTGACAATAATGTACAACAAACTTCACTCAAAATTAAAGGAGGAAATAAAAACATTAAAAAACAAATCACCCGAACAATATTTCAACCCATTAAAATCGAAAAAAAAAAAAAAAAAAATCATACTAAAAAAGAATTACTCGATTAAAGCAAAGGTTAGTGTAATATCAAATTCGAATGAATGCGCTAAAACGGACGAGGCAGAGACTTTCGCCGATCAACTAGAAACTTATGTTCATATCCTGATTACAACAAACATCAAAATTCTCACTGAAGGAACACTATCAAACACTGTCTAAAATCGATACGTCATCGTAGACAATAGATTGCAGGTAGAGTTGAAACTGCGAGAAACCAAGGATAAAGGCTAGCTGGATAAATAAAATCGGGATTTGAAAATGAAGAAGGATAATTTAATCATTTACAATGAGCAGCTGCAAAGAGTAACGTGATGTTAAGATTCAAAAGTGCTAAAAAATCGTCCGGAAAAAAAAACTAAACCAACTAGTATTAATCCTAGTATTCAAGTATTCATATTCGAAATCAATTTGGATTTAGTGGCGAAAGAAAAGGTTATGAATTAAAAAGACTGTATGAGAATAATTACATAGTCAGTAAAACAGGAGAGAAGAGATTAAATAAAGGTCGCTTCTCGGAGATTTTATAATAAGGACATTGCGAGAAAGATGAATGACCCTTAAAATAGCAGTAGACGGAGGGTAGCAAATTGAGCGGAGGGGAAACTATTCTAGAATAATTAAAAACGGAGAAAGGTTCTACTCCACTTTAGTGCCGTCAGTGAAGATCATAAAGCGGGTTGGGAAAAAATAGAATAAAGTATTTAAGAATTCCGATTTAACAACATGTTGAACAGTAGAGGGGTTTCGATAGGATAGTTGAAAAAAAAAAAAAGGCAATTAATAGAGTAAAGCTACAAAGAAACGCTAAGGGAGAAGTATGGCGGCTTATCATGAGCAAAAACTGAAGCAGACGAACAGAGCCGGAAGATAGTATTATTGGCGGTAAAACACGAATTATGATAGAGAATTAAGAAGGAATAAGAATGGACGAGGATAGTAAAACGTTTAATAAGAAAATGGGAAACTTGTGCAAGAAGGAAATGTGAGATTCCGCTGGCGGAGTAGAAATCGAAGTAGATTTTGCAACTCCAAGGCAAAGGCGAAGATATGTATTTTGAAAGCGATCGATTTTAGATAAAAGGAATCCAGAAGACTAAAACGGGAAAAAATTTTGTAAAACACAAAAAAGGTCACGGTTCAACGAATGAAGTGAAAATCATGGAGAATGAGTTAGCTGTGTATTCGTAAACATTACGCATCGACAATTATAACAATATGAAATGAAAAATCCGTGTGATTTTAATGGTTTACATCCGAACAAGCTTTATGGTGTTGTAATTAAAAAAATAAAATATACAACAATTCCGTTAATTTAACGGAAACTTTGCGGGTAAATTTCTGTTTATCTAATAAATTGCATTACATAACCCCCTCAAAATTTATCAATAAAGCCCCGAAAAGATTTCTTTTTTGTTTTTACCAGCGTACAAGAAAAGGGAAGGAGGAGAAAATTAGTCTATATTCCTGTGTGTTTAAGGATAAAAATAATTCAAGGGCAGGAATAACAGAAGCAGAAAGAAATGAGAGAATACAAGCAGGACTATAAAGAGTAGGGAGAAATCGAGTTTTAATAGAGAAGAACAGAAGAACGATTGCTCATAAGAGAAGGCTGCACGTTCAAATAAAAAACATATCAGGATCACAAAGAAAGTACTTAGAGAGGGGAGGAGCGAAAAAGACAAAATAGAGTGGAAGCGGATGAAAAACGAGAAAATGATGCAGGAAGAAAACTATGGATAAAGCGAAAGTGATAAGTAGTAAAGAGTGTAAATTGTTTAGGAGAAAGTTTTAAGAAAGCCATGAAGGGGAGACAGACATGACTGAACAAAGCGATAAAAGGAGGCAGGATTAAAAAATGAAGAAGAATAAGAATTGAGCCATATGAGGAAAGAAGAACAATATTATGGACTGAAAATGTTCCCAAAAATCAGACACCGTTCCGAGGCTAAAAAATGACTGTCCCATCATTAAAAAGAAAATACTTCACAAAAAAAAAAAAAAGTTGAAATAAGTACTCCGTACATTATGTGCAAAAGTACATTGTAACACGGTTATGTTTTTACGCAGGTGCTAATTTTCGAAACGACCTCCACTTGTGAAACAAATCCATTGGACTTCGTTTCCTTTTTTCTTCTTTTTTTTTTTATTAATTTTAATTTCTACAATCTGAAATATTGCAATCAGTAGAAGTGGCTTAAGGAAAATAACACGAAGCAAATAACTTAATACGACTGGTCAATCCAATCACCTCAGTCTCCTTGCTGTATTAGATCTAAATAACTTCACACATTATTCAAAATATCACGTGGCTACAACCTTTTCAATCGACGAGTTAAAGGATCAGGTATATTCTGATCTGCGAAGGTTTTTATTAGCCACCAGTCTGTCAAAGATGGCCGTGTATCTCGATTTTACTACTTCGGTAACAAAAGGAATCCGAAGATCTCTTTTTATCGATGTATTTGATACAAACCACGGACTATCTTAAGCAACTGATTGAATATGTGTTTTTCAGCAGTTCCCCAAAGTTCGACATCATATGTCCAGATCGGCTTAATTAAACTATTGTACATTAGTGTTTTGTTATGTAATGATAATCTAAGATCGAGTATCCAACAACCGCGAGACCAGTATATTTCCGTTTTATTTTGCCAATTTTGACGGTAACAAGTCGACCCCATGCATGTAAGGCGTTTATCTAGGTACTAGCGCTTAAGTACCTTACATTACTTACCTACGGGATAACATATTTAGATAAACTGGAGGTGCGATGCCTCTCCGTAATGTAAAGGTAATATGGTTGCTTTTCCCTTCGTTGACCCTTATCCTCCAGTCTGTCAACCATGATTCTAAACGGGTTTGTTGCTGCAAGTAATTTGTTGCTCCAGTCGCATCAGAATTGGAAGAAAATTATGCATGTATCATCAGCAAAGGTGCGCAGCGTTGTGTTTGGAGTACTGAGCATATCAGATATGAATTATGTAAACAACACCGGCCCAAGAATAATTCCCTAGAAAATCTCGGGGACAAGACGGGATAAATAGAGGAGTAAGTGTTACCTTCTTTAATACTGAAATATTTCTCGGTAAGATATGATTTAATAATATGGAAATATTGTGATGGACATATTTTAACTTACATAAAATGCCCGGGTGCCACGCTCGATCAAATACCTGAGGTACACCTAAGGGAGCACCACAGAGCAATACATTTTTTTCCCTGAAATCAAACTGGTGAGGTGGAATCACCTCACTTCCCTCTAAGTTAGGATACAATACGGTTGAATAATATTTTTTCAAAAACTTTACCCATCAGCGGAAGAAGACTAATAGGTTTAAAAGACGTGTACAAGTGAGACGGTTTATGAGGTTTGGGGACCATTTTTATTATAGAGTACTTTCACTGAATTTGTAAGTAGCTTAACCGGAGCATGGAGTTATAGATATCGGTTAATAGGAAAATTCCTTTTTTAGGGAGAAGACACAGCACTGAGGCTGTAATGAGGTCATAATATCCTGGGACCTTCTTGATTGCTAGGTTCATATTTGTGTTTTCGACTTCAGACGGAGATATAAATTTACGAATGTGAGGTAACGGGAAAGGACTATCTAAATTGTGAGGTATTCTGCGACGACTCCGTAATTGCATTGACTGATGGAGTTATATTTTAAACAAAGTGAATTCACCGTTGCAAATTTTCTACAGTCAGACACCTTTTCACAATTTTTTTCTTTTTCTATTTTGTCTCGAACGCTTACTTCATGCACAACCTAAAAGTTTTACCAGTAACTTGTAAAACGAATTCCATCTGATAATTAATTACAATAAGAACAATATACATTTCCTCAAAAACGTGAACTCCCTTGATTCTATTTAGAAAATAAATAACTACATCCGGACACCTCGGACAACATTTTGAAGATGAAACTGTATACTCTTCTACCTCTAGTTGTACCATTTTAGATTGACTTGCAGTCCCGAATCTACCACATCTTCTTTTATCTGTGTCTGGTGCCCTCATGTAGCGTTTCTCTCCAGTTCTTTGGACATGTTAAAGTGCTCGGAAATGATCAAA
The DNA here is from genome assembly GCA_039619475.1 of Icerya purchasi. Classification (NCBI taxonomy): domain Eukaryota; kingdom Metazoa; phylum Arthropoda; class Insecta; order Hemiptera; family Monophlebidae; genus Icerya; species Icerya purchasi. Next base: position 526,447,933 of record CM077115.1, on the reverse strand, counting down.
TACATTTGCTGGTCAGAAAAATGTTGTTAACCCTCCCCTCCTATTATTAAATTAACTTAAAACTTTAAAAACTCGTAAATCAACTAAATAAATTGATTACATGACTGATAACTGTGAAAAGAGTTATTTGTAAACACATCCAAAAAAAGAAAGAGAAAGTATAATCATAATTTTATATAAAAAAAAAAATGTCAAATTCCACGCAGAATGTAAAAACACATTGAAAAATAGAACTAAAATCAATCGCGAGTGATGGTATTGGTATGACATTAAAACAACCATATAAACTAGAAAAATAATTGAAGTGATCAATCAGACATCATGAGGTAAATATCGGAAACAAGCGCGAGAGAGGCAGGGATATAACAGTAATAAAACGCCAAGGGAATAGATAAAGTACTCATTGTCGCCGAATTAATAAGAACATTACTATATAATACTAGCTAGTTATTGTTTGCTAGAACTATGTAATTGCCTCAAAAACGTCAGCTCCGCATCAATGAAATACCAAGTAGCAGTGAATCTTCTTTTAACGGTCGACGTCGGACATCATCAGTTCGGATATGTCCAAAACAGCTAGACATATGATCTCAGCAACACTGTAGTTCCAATGTTACTTCATCCTTTACGATTAGAGGTTTATCTACCGATAAATTTGAATGTTCAAATTTCCGTTTAGTTTTTGGTTCAACTTGTCTTACGTAGCCTAACCGGTAAGTCTTATTTCGATGAAATCAAGATCTAGGACGAAACACTGACGACGTTTTTATCTTAAACAAATTAAGTAGATTGGGACTGGTTAAAAAACGAACAGTCACACCAACAACTCCCTTTTTAATTCTCAGCTTGAGTCGCATATTTCAAAGATACTTCTATTTCTGTGTAAAAATAGTATTAAAAATTAAATACATGGATTAGATACCTTCTTTTAGCTTTAACAACCACGCATAAGCCACCCATTTCTGGTGAATTATTTGTCAGCTTATTTTCCCTTTATTTCGATAAATTCAGCCAATAATAATAATAATAATAATAATAATAATAATAATAATAATAATAATAATAATAATAATAAAATAACTTTATTATTATTATTAATGCACACATTTCCATCTATGCGCAGAAATTGCGCGAGCGATGGAGTATTAAAATACAATGAAAATAATAAAACTTGAACAAAGAAATTTTCTTAAAAACAACTAAATTAAAATGATATTACATATTCTTCTTATAAACTAACAAAAAAGAAAAGAAACAAGTAAAAAAGAAATGCAATACAAAAATAAAAATGCATAGCAAGTTGAGATTTAAAAAATAGAATAAAAATGTATAAAAAAGTTATAAATAAAATCAAACGCTTTAAAAATTAAATGAAAATTTAAAAAGAATGCGAATCCACTATATATTATGCGATTGTTAAAAGATCACCAAGAAAATGAATAATAAAAATAATAATAATAATCAAATCAAATCAAATCATATTTATTATTATTATAACCACACAAATTTCTACCTATTCCCAAAATTTGCACAAGTGATGGAGTAATGAACTATAAACAAAAACAAAATTTTTTCATTATATATATATACATAAATACAAATATATATATATATATATATACATGTTCAAGGTGTAACAAAATAAAAACAAAAGAACTAAACAACGAAAAATTTGAAAGTTAAAATTAGGTATATAACTTAAATTCTATACTTCTTTTAAAAAACCATACATATACACATTAAATTATAATCATGGAGCAAAGAAATGAAATAAATAAAGATTGAAAATACATACATATAATAATAATCAAATCAAATCAAATCAAATCAGTGTTTATTAATTAAAATTTTGCACATACATATAAACGGAAGCTAAAATATATACCATAAATGCGTAATTGCTGCGTGAACAATGGGATTATTATTATCAAAAACTGCATACAATGGATGCGAAAATTAATAAGCGAACGCTACAATGAAATTACAATTACCAACCGGGTTTTGAAATAAATTTCAAAAGTTTTTTTTTTTTTTTTCTATAATGTGTATCAAGACCAAAATCTTTGGCTCTTGTTTACATAGTCAGTGTTTAAAATATAAAGACTTATAATGATCTGTAAATTTAATTAACTTAAATTTTAATCTCGATAGAAATTTAAATATAAAATATAAAATATAAATTGAGTGCACAATCCTAACAACACATTTACACAGACACGCGCACATATCTTTTAAAAATACATATGCACACATACAGACATACACAAACACATGAATACCTACTTAGTTATGCCAGCTCAAAATAATTTCTGATTTTCATGAAGAATACAACTAAACTTTTTACATAAGCTTCTACCAAATTCTGTTTACATAGATACATTTCCATATTTTCATGCAAGAGATATGTACCCTAACTTACTTGCTTCATTCGTACATCTTTATACATACAGACTATCACCAAAGTTAGCTGCACCAGAGTTCTTTAACCATACTATTTCAACAGTGATATTCATATAAAAATCTTACAATATTTATAATGTTACGGCAGAGAACCTGTATAAACATAAGGAAGAAATTGAAAAATAAAGTAATGGAAGTTTAATAATAACTACACAAAACAAATAATACTAGCAGTAAGGTATTGAAGAAAACTTTAAATTCTTCTAATTTATACATTTACACCTATCACACACAAGAACTTATATATACATATAAGTGCACACATATATATATATATATATCCATGCATACACATACATGGACAAACATGTGTAATCTCTCATATGCATACTACCGTATCAGTTCACAAAACTAACTATTGGCATAACAGATTCCTATTTTTAATAACATATATTGCAATAGATTAACTTTATATAATTCACGTAAGCTAAATGGGTCCCCATAGGTAGCACACAAGCTCTATCGTGGAATATAGTATTTAGAACTAGTTTTTGCAGTCTTTGAAGTTGGTTTAAATATCAATTTGCCGCCATTATAATAATAATAATAATAATAATAATAATACACTTAAACGCAATAGTTTTAAAAACATGTTTTTAGCGGGCGATTAATAAGTTTTCTAGTCAATGAATAATTTTTTTAATTTTAATCTGATTTTTAGCGATTATTAAACTTTAGAACTCACAATGTTTCGGAACTGTGTGGATTTGTATGGTTATATTATTATAGTCCACAAAATGTCTGTGGAAAGTAATTTTAAATATTCACTGTCTTTTTCTAGCCCCTGAGAGCAAGCATGTTCGATTTAACGACGAAGTAAAAGCTGCTAGTCATAGAACAGGCGATAAACCGACAGGTACACAAACTTCTTAAATTAAACCGCAACCGCTCGTCGTCTTCCTTCCATTTGTAAACGCCGCAGTTGTTACCTCTCTGCGTAATATTAATATCGGTTCCGTTTGTTGATTCGAAAAGTAGATAAATAAAGAACATAAACCGATTAATTAAAATTGAAATAGAATTAACATTAACCGAATATTGGGAAAGAGAAAAACGATAAATAAGAAATAGGGGAAAAAATGTAAAGGAAGCACTGCATGTGTGGTAGAAAGATTAAGTTTTATAAAATAGATACACATCGCTATTTGGTGAAAAGAGGTGAACATTTAAATAAGATACAGTCCGCCTCACAGACAAAGTATAGGAAGAAAGAGTGAAGGAGACACAGAGTGGAGAAAATAAGGTTAAAATAACAAAAGCACCGCGGGAAGGATACTTTGTTGTTAAAGTGAAATCTGTCGGAGCGGGGGAGAAGTATCGAGAGATTAAGAACGCAACTAAAGTGGATAAGAAGAAGAATCACATTTTAAAATGACATAAAAAGCTCTGCATAGTCTCCAGAACGAGCGAAATATTGTGAGCCGAAATAAACTAAGGAATCTGCTGTAATAAGTGAAGTATCGAGTTAATGAATAGCTAGTATGGGAATATGCAAAGTATTACACGTAATCAAAAGGAAGGGAAAAGAGGAACTAGAGCATTGTGGAAAATACTTGTTTCCCCGTTACAAATGATATTTTTTTAAATCAAAAAAAAAAAAAAAAAAAAAAAAAAAACAAAAAACAAATAAACACCCGTGCTTTTTGGCATAAATATGAATTAAAAAAAAAAAAAAAAAATCTTTGAAAATAAGGTTATTTAAAAATCAGCTCATGCATATTAAAAAATACAGTTAAGCTTTTTCTAAGGTTGATTGGCCCAAATTCCGATCCATCGTTAATTCTTCACCCCTTTCAATTGCTACAGATTTGAATTCTTTTTCCCAATATAATTTCTTCATAGATTTTGGTTTTTTTTTTTTTTTTTTGCTTTAACTTGTGCTCTTCTGCAGGTCATCTTTCAGCTCGACAAAATGCTAAATAGTCGACCTTTCTATGGCGGAATCAAGACTGTCACGATGCTTTTGACATAGATAGATCTTTTTGTTTTTCCACAACTTTCAGCAACTTTCTTTTTCATTAAAGTCCCCAATTTTACAGTTAGATTTATTCTTAAAACAAATACATACGAAAAAGAAATGCATGGAAAAGCTTCTATTTCTTTTTTTCACGTTTCACTTTTATTTCTCAAATTTTGAGGATGGCCAAGGCTTTTAAATCTTCTCTATCTCAGCATCCTTTTAACTATAATCCCCCTCTTGATGAATCAATCTCTTTTATTAACTCTATTATGGCTTGCTATTTCATTCCTAGCCTTAATTCGCGGTTCCTCTTAAACTTGTTTAATTCCTTTCTTCGCTCTAGTTCTATTCCTTCATCTTGGAATACCGTCATCGTTATCCCGCATTTTGTCCAATTTTGCTTGATTTTTACGTTAGAAAGCTTTTCGGAAGTTTAATCAATATAAGCGTCTTGGTTGGTCACTGGAACGTAATAATGTGTTATCTAATAACATGTTTGGCACTTCCGATTGTATCAGTACATTTTTAGCGGATGTTCATGCGTCATTTATCCTGATTGCTTCTATTCTCGATATCTTCGCAGCCTTTGATAATGTTCATCTCCCATCTATCTTTAATAGAATATTTTTTTTAACAACTCGGTTCACCTTCTTTACCTTGTTAATAATCCATTTCAATGCAGAACATTTTTTCTCTCCCGTTCACACTACCACTAGACTAATTCACAAATGACCGCGAGGTTCCTGCACTATCCCATCTTCGATCAACATTTATTTAATTAAAATTACTTTTTTTTATACTGAACTACCCTAATTTTTTTCTCATCATAATCTCTTGCGCCAACCCTCAACTTAAATGTCTTTAGAAAACTCTTTATCCAACGCGGATCTTTTTATTTACCCCGCTAAATCTCCCGCTGTTGTTTTTACACTGCGCTCCGTTGATGTTCCTTTAATTAATCTTATACCAAATAACAGCCCAATCTTTCTAAATTCCTCACTTCACTATTTCTAGGCAGTCATCTCTCATTCCGTAATCGCATTAGCCATCTCTATACTTGTCATCCTTCAAAAGGCTCAAACTTATTCAATTCCTTTCTCACACTAATTGGGAAAGTGATCCCGTGATTCTGGTCATGTTTTACAAATTTTAGGCCCGTTCTATACTTTGATTACACTTTCTTTATTTATGAGAATTCTTCTAGATTACTTTTATCCAAGCTCGATCATGTCCAAAATTTACGTTTTCGCCTTTTCCTCGGAGCCACAAAATACACTTCGATTCCTACTCCTACTTTACTGATTATGTTATTAATCTCATACATTCTGTTATTCATAACCTTTTCTTTCATCACTCATTCCAAATTGATTTCGAATGGATATCTGGATACGTGGATTAATACTAGTTGATTTAGTTTTTTCTCCGGGCGATTTTTTATCACTTTCTAATCTTAACATCACATTTCTCTCTTCAGTTGTTCGCTCTAAATTATGAAATAACTATTACTCCTTTTCATTTTCTGATTCTACCGAATTTTCCGCCTCATCCTAGGTTTCTCAACTTTCCTTCTTCGCAGCGTTCATCCCTCTCTGTAATATGTCTTAGCTTTGAACACCGTTTGCATTTTTCAACTCTTTTCCATTTCTCACTTATATCGTTTCCACTTTATCCCCTCCGTCATTCTACTTTCCCTTATTATAATACCTGATGTTGATTATAGTTTTTTTGAATACTGACGACATCACTACTGAACATTTATCTTTTTGCTCGTCATTTTTACTAATGGATTTCCCTACTCCTTATAGCGTATCCTTCATCATCTCCTTTCATTCTCCTTCTGTTATACCAACTCTTATATCCTTTCTGTTTGCTATCTTTGATCACGTAAAGATCACACTTTCCGTTTCTTCTGCAGTCCTTGGTGGTCCAATGCTGACATCGACGACCCGAAAAAGAAAAGAAAAAAAGTGAATCATTAATTTTTAAAAATTGAACTATCGAGACGAATCAGATTTTACTAAAATTATTAATAATGATCGCCATATCTTTAAACGAAAATTCCGGGAAGTTTGAAATTTACTCGTTATAAATATTTACATTTACAAAGTCAGCTTGTCAATCAGGCGAAATATGGTCAAACGTTGTATCTATTCAATTCTAACCCTTAACAAAAAGCAACTGGATAGGTATGCAGCACTGGAAATGTGGACACTTAGAAGAATGTTAAAAATACCTTGGACAGCAAAGATGGCAAACGAAGAAGTACTGAACAACACTGAAAGGACCTTATGTAAAACTAATACGACGCAAAATTGAATATTTTGGGCACATAATTAGAGGAAAAACATACGTCATCTTACGCGTAGTCATAGAAAGGAAAATTCAAGGTAAAAGAAGAAAATCGGAATGGTTGGGCAATATTAAGGACTGGACTGGACTCAAGAATCTTAATGAATTGATTAGAAAAGCGGAGAAGAATGTAATGATAGCGGTCGTCAACGCTCAGGGACTGAGTAAGACACGTTTAAGAAGAAGAAGAAGAAGAGTAAATGTTTTAGGATGTGAACTTTAGGAAATTCGGACCGTTTTTAAATTTTTAAATTAAAATCATAAGTGACAGGTATCACGAGAATATATACACCATGGGAAGCCAAAATTACGAAACAGCTGTTTTATGTCCCATTCGTTGTTCATTTTAAATGAACGATATTATTATAAACTAACAAGTAGCCAAAATGATATACGAAAAACACATACCTTCGTACAACATTTTCATTAGATTATCTGGTCGCCAGCCTCCAAAAGGGGAGACGTGTGAAGGGGTGTTAGGGTATTAAAACAGGAGTTCCCTCTGTCACGTTCGCGTGTATCCTTTCGGACTAATAATAGAATGATTGCATAAAAATGTTCTTTCGGGGGGATAAGTATTTTTCGTATAAATTTTAATCGTATAATTAATATGGACTTTGGCAGACCGATTCTGTATAAGGTTTCATTTAATCGTTTTATTAATGTTTTTACTGACTATATCTTCCTTGATTTTACGGACAAAAATAATTTATAAATTTTCAACTCCATCGTGTGAAGTTCTTTATTTCTGTTTATCTTTATCTTAATTTTTTCGCCCAAATATTTTAAATATCAGAATACGTTCCGCGTCATGCTTTTTACAATCGATACATTCCTTACGAGATTCTTCATGAACACAAAATAGACTTTCCAGAATAATTCGGAAATAGAAAAATTTTGATCTGCGTTCATCACGACGGAAATCTTTGTAAACGTTTCTTCCTAATTTTCTTGCAAACAGTATAACACATCTGCAGTAAAATGTCGATAAGTTTACATGACCAAACGAATTTATAAAACTCGAATAAGAAACTTTATCACGATCGTAGTAGCTTAATTTCTACATAAAATTATAATTTCCGTTATCTCGTTGTTATTCAAAAGGTCAAACAAACGTCCGGCAACCGATCGTATTTAGCGGTTTTTCGTATTAAATTGTTAATTCTCCATTGAGAAGCTCAGTTTCATATTTTATTTACTTTTTTGGAATGATTTTTTGTTTTTTAAGTATTTTTTTTACTTACTCCTTGGTATAAAATTCAACGGTATTAATATTTTTTATAATACGAGCAAAAATCGTATATATATATATATATACATAATATTTGTGAATGCAGAGCTAAAATCACAGAAACGGTTCTAAAGATTTTATGAAATTCACGAATCAGGGTTTTTAGGGGTTTAGATAAAACGATTCATCACATTATCGAGAAAATTCTATGAAGCGAGCATTTTTAAAACGAAGGTGATCAATGTTTGTTTCGGTGATTATAGCATTTTCAGAGTTCATTAAAAAGTAAATGATGCGCTTATTTACAGTGTGGTGTAAAACGTGATACATTTATTTACACTGTTAATTATAAATCAATAAAGTCATAATATCTTTATTTTATGATGAAACATATTTATCTGTAATTTACACAACCGATTTAAATATTACGTCAATTACAAGACATCGTTATGGAGTTGTACAAACGATAATTTGTAATAATATTTCTGGCCTATATTCGCTTTTTTTTTTTTGAGTCGAGAATACTTCAGCATAAAAAGCGAATAATACAATGTATACACAAATGTCTAATATTACAGCTAAATGTTTGACTGTTTGTGAAACTTATTAATCCATTGATTAAGTTTGCAAGTTAAAATCTTAGCGAAGCTCAGTCAATATGTTTATTATTAAGTGAGCAATTATATATGCACAACTGGTTCTCAAAATAGCTCTAACGATGTTGATAAAATTCTTAAATTACTAGGGCGATTTAAGGTTTAAAAATCAATTGTTTTAGGAAATGGAGACAAGCAATATTCATGTTACAGATCAAACTGTATATTTAGGGTTTAATGAAAAAACAAATTTAACAATTCGCTTACCTACCATGTGCTAAATAGAAAATCGAAATTTCACGATGAAATAAATTTGTCATCATGATATATTTATGTGGCGCGGCATTTAAATATTATGCAAAGTGAAATACACTTTCAAAATTGAAAAATAGGGTAACGCATTGTAACTATCGTACTTTGTATGAAACATTATTGTTATATTTTTAAATGTTTTGCGGAAGACATTAATACTTTAACCGATCTGTAAGTTCGGAATAAACTCAAAGAAAACTCAGTCACCAGGTAGTTACATTATTGTACCGATAAATAATATTGATAAAAATTTTACGATAATTATTTGCTTACATTTCACATAATTTCTGAAAAAGCTCAAATCACTCGGGGCTAAAATTTTAAAATACGGTATAATTTTTATTGTTTATAAATGCTTATGTTCTCTTTTGTTTTTTGACATGCCTATTGGACACGATAATCAGCGGATAAAAAGTCACCCGCCAAAACAGGAGCGGTAGGTACCACTGATGACAAAAGTGATAAAAGCAGTAGTAAACCCGATGACGAAGTAAAGACCAAAGTGGAAGATGATTCAATAAGTTGGAAGCTTAAAGAAAAAAATGAAGTCACAGATTTCGCAAGTTACGCAGAACCTAACAATAAATGTAATGATGAAGTTGATGCGATTGACGATGGTAAACTTGGGGGTATCGATACGATATCCAGTGTTGTTAACGATAATTAATAGCTGTTTCTTCAGATCATGATAATGGCTCGGATAATCAAAATTTGTAATACAACAGAGAGAAATCGATGGTCAGTGCTTTACCAGTTCGCCTAAAAATTTTCAGAATAAAAAATATTGGCGAGCAATTATTTACTTTTTTTTTTTTTTTCATTTTCTCAAGATACTTTTAGTTAGATTGTTATTTTACCAAACGACGGTTTGCGGTAAAATAGAAAGTGATTATAACTAATAATTACAACACGAGTCGGTAGCGATTGGACTGGATCAAATTTATTTTGGAATTTAACAGAACCGTCCAGAATTATTTTTGGGAGTGTAACTATAACACTTCTACCGGTGCAATTAGGTTCTTTCATTATTACATATTTCTTCGAATACACCTCATCGCGATGATAACAACACGTTACTTGTAATATTTAATTTATATATCAATATCAGAGCTTTCTATGTAATTTTTCGTTATATATTTAATATACATATACATATATATATATATATATATATATATATATATATATATATATATATATATATATATATTTGTTGCGAATATAAGTATCAACTTATTCGTCTCGTTTTTTTTTGATATTATTTAATTATCTTGTTTTAGTGTATTTAGTTGTTAAAACTTGTGATATCTCGCTAAAATACACATTATTACGACATTATATTTTAACTTTAAAAAAGTCCTAGCTATTTGTCGTCCAACTTTGCTTTAATTACACGTTAATTTATTATGGAAAATAGTAATTCTTTATTCTAACGTCTTTATAGGTTAAGTGCGTACGTATTTACCCGTTTCTCCGTAAAACTCTGTATCTAGGCGAACAATTGATTTTAAATAGGACTGTTTTAATCATATAATTTTTTATACTAACCTATACGAATATTAATAGTAAACGAAATACAAAACAATTTAACATGGAATTTATTTCAAATATGAAAATAGAATAAAACATCAACTAGTTTCAGAGCACATATCCATAGTGTATAATACATTAAATTTAAAATAATAATTATACATAACGAATATTAGTCGATCGATAATATAATGAATCGATAAGCATAGTCAAAATTCAATTACAAAATTAATAAAAAGTTGGATACGAAATATTATATAAATAATAAAAATTAATAAAAATTTCAAATAAAATTTAAATATCAAATAAAGGGTTTTTATTCGATAAACTATTATTTACAATATTGTCTTTTTGTAAATGCAATAGCTTTCAGCGAAATCTAGATTATTTTTGATATACTCATATTCTTTTCAATAATATTAATAATAATTTGATGTTTTTGTCAAATTAAATGTTTAGCAAATGTAGTTTTATTTATATACCCGTAACGCAGTTTTTAGATAAAACTACACTCGTTAAAAACCTGATTTTGAAAAAATATCAAATTAATATTATCATATTTAGGATATGACTGATATGAGTATACCAAAAGTGATTACAGATTATAAGAACTTCGATTTTGCTGAAAACTATTACATTTGTAAACATGAAGATAATATCATAAATAATAATTTATCAAATAAAAATCCGTCATTTAATATTTAAATGTTTTATGCAATTTTTTTTTTTTTTTTTTTTTTTTATTGAATATTTTATCTAGTTTATAATTGACTGTTGACTATTTACGGTTATCGATTTATTTTGTTATCGACTACTGTAGTCCGTTCAACGAAAATGTGCCGATGGAAAAAGTCGATATAAATCGATATTGATTATCTACTAACGGTGGCCCCGTAAGTGAATCATTAATATCGATTTATATCGACCTTTTTCATCGGCATATTTTCGTTGAACGGACTATAATTGTTTTCTGTGTGTATTATTTTATATTTAATGTATTATACACCATGAATGTAGGCTGTTGTTTTGGTTAGTGTTCTATTGTTTTTCTTAATTAAAATATCTACGAGTTAAACTGTTTTTATTTTGTTTAATATTACACTTTTTGAATTAGCAGATTATGTAGTTTCAGAAATATATTAATCAGAAGTCAAATAATTAAGAATGAGCAGAATCAGAAAAAAAAAGCCTGATTTTATTCATTAATCTTGGTAATGCTTAATTTCACATATTTCTTTTAAAAAAGTTTAGCGTTAAATTTTACACAGCTATTTAGTACTTAATTACCATAAACTTCCAGCATGTTGTTGTTATAGTAGTCTTCTAAGTGAATGAAGGACTGTCGTAAATTCCTTAAAAATTAACCGAATTTTACCGGTTTTTTAAAACTACACCGAGGAGTTCTTGGCTAAAAGAAATATCATTTATGCACCGCATTCACTTTATAGTCGGGAAAATTGCCTCTTTTTTTAAGAGTTCAAAGTACACCTTTTTAAGTCATCTATAGCAGCTAGCTGAGTGAAAGTTTTAGGGGTGACCATCATCAAGTGGTGTCGAGCAAGTATTTTTGGAGTAGTGGCAGAAATACTAAACCAAATGCGTTATATTGAATGAAGTCCGTGTTGAATATAATTAAATCAGGATAGATGGAAGAATTTGAAGGAATGCCAATCTCCTCATTTGACGTCCCTGAAACTTTATTTTTACTACGAATAGTATAATATTGATTCCTACAAATGATTCAAAATGAGTTTACAATGCGTTGGCCATTTTCTCCTTTTCGGTCGTTCTCAAACTAAAATTCAATAAACTCATTAATGTGTTCCTCTACGTTCTTTACGTTCTTACGCTTTCTGCTTCTTTGAACTCATCTCTGTCAACTTTTTATTAAAATTAAAAATGTTATAAGTTGGGGGTAAAAAGAAAAAGTAGTGCTCCGGTTAGAATGATTATACAGCCCTTCTGGGTATTTAGAGAGTAACATTTAAAAAAAGATTCTTAATTAGTAAGAATTACGTTATAGCCCCTACCAAAGAAAAGACAGAATTTTTTTTCTTCACAAAAGATAAAGAAATTTCTACCTTTTTTTTTTATAAATTTTAATTTCTTAAAATAGTAAAAAACATAACTTGGCACAACAGTAACCAGTGGCGATAGAAGATTGATTATATATTTCAAGTTGGTACAACATTTGAAATAAACTGGTCAAACAGAATTTGAGATTCATGTCAATTATGTTGAAAAAAGTAGTTTTGAAAAAAACCCGTTTAAAGTTTTAAACAAGCTTCAGGCAGCCACAGAGTATACGTTATATACTTACATTTTGTTAATCGGCGATTTTTCATAAAGTATGTTTTCTTTCGACTTCAAAATCGATATTTTCGAAAGCTCGTTCTGATTTACGAGCAGTTCTAGCTTCCAGATTGACTATTGTCCCGTTTAGTAGCGAATGCATAACACCTTCAGGACCAATAGTAATTCCCATGGAATTGATTATTTTTAAAATTGGTAAAATTTCAATTGTCCGTGTCCCTCTGCATGTACATTTGATTTTAGCGAAATTTTTACAATCCTCCCTCAACACGATGTTACTCGACACACACCATTTCCAAAATATTTCATTCCCGGTATTACTACTACATGTAAATTTTGTCATGCTAACGAGTTTGAACTATTTCGAATCGCGGCTATGACAGGCCATTAACAATTGCGTGTATATTAAATATCGGATTTGGCATTTTGTTTTATCAACTACAATTACACGATAACATTTAATCTTTATTCTGAACCATGGTTGCGCGTAATCGATTGATCGATAATTGAAATCAATTTATACACTACTTAAATGCTAAATGTATAAAATTGTAATTATATTGTATTGCGGTAAATTAATGCGCGCAACATTTGACGTTTAATTATGCGTAAGAGCGTCGCCAGTCGTCAAGTCGGGGGGGGGGGGCAAGATGATAGAAAGAGGATATGAGTTATAGGAAAAATAAAATTTATAATTTGTAAAGGCTTAATTAATTTTATTAAACAAGAATAAAATCCGAATTAAAACATAATTTTCGTCGGTTCCTAGCAAATTGTTTTCTACTACTTTATTATAAAAGTCAAATTATCCATGATTACGAGCTTATGAATACTCATCATGGCCAGTTGATTAAGAAGTTCCAAAGCTTCAGGGGGCGCAACGGCCTCCTTGCCCCCCTTGACGACGCCCATGATTATGTGTCTACTAGGGTATTGTGCACGTTCATTTGTTCATTCGCAACGTTTACAAACTTCTTTCAATGTATACCTTTATAAACGTCTATCGATTTTCGGTACCATCTTCTTCCGCACCCAGAGAGATAATTAGAAAAAGTTGTAATTTCTACTAATAATTTATTTAACGAAAATACGCGCAAGGGGAGAAAAAAAGGACGTGCGAAAACATTTATAAATTAAAAGGAGCCGAAAAATCTAAAATGAAAATCAAAAAAATCTTAAAAAACGTAAAATACGGCAGCATTTCGGCGCTAGCTCTCTTTTTCATTCGAAGAAATCTCGTTACTGGATTTTTCGTACAGTTTCTTCAGATGAGTAACCAGGTGGTTGTTTTCCTGCCGCGTCGGATCCATCGAGTAGAGAAGAGGATTTGGATGTTGCTGCAGTTCATCCTCCGATGACGACGAGTCTTTTTCCAGAGTTTCTCGCCACCTGTTTATCCAGACGTTATTCGGATTGTTTGTAAAGTTGAACTTTTTTTCATTCTCTTTATGCGCGAAGAAGGTTTGGCGTTTTTTGGACGCACTGCTAGCGGCAGCGTTTGGACCGATCGGCTGTGTATTCGTTTGCGGTCCCAATTCAAACTGGACTTGGAAGTCGGCATTCGGTCCGAGGCGGAAGCCTAATCCGATACGAGAATCTGTGCCTGAGTAACAGAAAAAAAAAAAAGCACAGTTATCGAACGGTGTAAAATACATGAAATAAGAGATTTTTTTTCGATCGAGTGGCGACCGTCAGAATATTATGCGAAACAGATCAATACGCCGTCAAGATTCAGAATTGATCAAATATACGAGCAGCATGTTAGACACATTCGAGAGTATTGGATTTTCCTTCCTAAGTAATCACCATACTGCGGTTTCTGATGGCTGATTATTTCTTAAGGGGAATATTTGATATGTAAACACATGTACATTAATCGTTCGCCGATGCAGATTTTACTTAGAAATGCGCCTGATGATATGCTCGTATCTTTCCAGACACAAGGTGTCTGGCAATTAGTGTAATAGAAAAATAATTAAACTGAAATAACTTTCAGCTAAACCTTTTTTTCTGCTTTTTTTTATCATAAAATAATCTCTTCCACTGGCTTTCAGTTAGTTATGCAAAATATTAGAACATTTCCAATTTGTAATAAATGAAAAATAGAACAATACCTCCTTCGGCCCGTTGCCCATAGCAGCGAGGAATGTGAAATGTGAAATGTGAAATGTTTTTAATCTGAAAATCGATAACTGTACATTTAAATGTAACACTGCCGATTGCGGCGAGAATCAGTATCGAAAGAGGCGAGCGAGGAAAAATAATTCCCCTCGCTCGGATCGCTAAGCGAGTTTTTCAAAGCACATTTCGCACATTTCACTTGTTTGTTACATACATACATACATATTTGTTGATATTGCAGTCTTTAATATTTCATTCCTTTGCTGTTTTGTATTTATTATGTATGTGTGTGTGTGTATATTACCTTTTTGTTTTTAATTTGTTGAAATATTTCGTCATTTATTAATTTAATTTAATTTAATTTATATATATAATGGGGAAAAATTAATTGAAATGATTAGGAAGTATGAATTTTTGTATAATACGGAACATAAAGATTTCAAAAATGTTAATATGAAAGACCGCATTTTTTTTACAATTTCATGTTTTATGAAGTCATGAATTTCTTTGAAATCTTTAGACAGCCGGAAATATTTTACGAATGCTTCCTCCGTTAATTCCGGAAATTAACCTATGAAATTGTCCATAATCATTTCTAGCGTGTAAATATTTTTGCATCCAAAATTTTCTTCTTTCGATTTTTTTTTTGTAATTAATAAATTTTCAATTTTCTCTTCGGACTCTGCAGAAAAGATTAAATTCTAATAATTGTTTTCTTCTTGTAGACGTTGCTACTATTAAATAAAATTAAGTAAACACTTAATTACACAAAATAGCATACATTTTATTTTATACTTTAAAAAAATACTTATTACATACAAAATAAAAGCAAATCGTATACACTTCGTTAACCTAGAAACTTAGGTTAAAATGAAAACAAAGAACTGAAGAAAATAGGAAACAAATACCAAATAAAAATTCGATAATTTCATCGCAAACCATTATTTCCTCGCTCAGCGAACTCGCTGCAATGAGCAGCCGAAAAAAACACATTTCACATTCCGCATTTCACATTCCTCGCAGCAATGGGCAACGGGCCTTAGAGCTCTTTCGTTGCGC
Organism: Icerya purchasi; assembly: GCA_039619475.1. Lineage (NCBI taxonomy): Eukaryota > Metazoa > Arthropoda > Insecta > Hemiptera > Monophlebidae > Icerya > Icerya purchasi. Next base: position 526,432,002 of record CM077115.1, on the reverse strand, counting down.
AAGGTATGAATTAAAGAGATTCGAAAGAACTTGTAATACTCGTAATAAAAATTACGGAATAATTATAAATAATGAAACATTTTAAGATAAAATATAGAGTAAAATTTGCTAAAAACGTCCCCCCTCCCCTGGCGGAAATGTCTCATCATCAATTAGAAAAAAGAAAAGAAAAATACGTATTATTATCGGTAGTGTAAAGGCGGGATTTTCACAATGTTCATTTTAAGATATTTTTTATAACGTTTAGAATTCAAATTATTTTCATTAACTAATTTAAAAAAACAAGATGAATAAGTACACTACATTACATCGGTAGAGTTGCTTTATTTGAAAAAGTAATAAAATTAAATGGAATAAAAAATAAATGATTAATTACGAGAGTTTTAATATAAAAGTAGATAGGCAAAATTGTATAAAACATCACCGACTCTAGTTTCGAATTTAAAATGGTTCTTTCTTCGAAAATTTTGAAAAGTCAGAAACGATTGAAGAAAGAATAGATAATATTTACGATTGAAGCGACACTGCTTAGGGATTAACTTTAAAGAAAAATTGTCTAAACAACGTAATGTGAAAAAGCAAAAACAATTTTATTTTCCACGCTACTTCTCTTAGAATTTTTTTTTTTTTAAAGTTAATCCTAAAAAGTATCATTTTAGTAATAAATATCACCACACCTTTTTATTGTGCCTTTTAAATTCGGACTTTTTTTTTTTTTGTTTTTTAGCTAAAAAATTAATTGAAATCAATAAATATTTCACTTATACCTCCGCATAAAATTTTAGAGTAATTATTTTTTTATTTTTAATCGTTTTTTTTTTGTTTTTTTTTATAGATGTAATATTGAAAATATCGATTAAATCCTGACCTTCTTTAAATATTTAAATTCGCTAATCAACCCCAATAAAAAAACTAACCGAAAACAATTACTGTAGACGCGTGTAAAGAATAATGAAAAAAATAAAACATAAAAAGAAAAACTATAGGGGCACTTTCAAAACGTATTGAATAACAACTGATCCAAAGCAGGCGAAGTAAATTAAATTTTAAACATCCAAATACAGAATCAAATAAAAACATTAAAAAAAAAAATCGAAAACTGAGCAATGTAAATAAACATGAATTACGATTAAAGCAGATATTGCAGATCTTGCTACAGCCTAAATTAATTAATTAACAAGTTTGTAACAATAATGAGACTGTTAATTAATTAATCGTTTGTTTTTTGATCCGACTTAACTCAGTTAAATATTTATTCAACACGTAATATTTAAATTTTCACTCGGATTCAGTGAAATTGTACAACTTCAATTCAAAACGATAATAACTACATCGTAATTATTATGATGTTCTAAATCGAAAAATACCTTCTTCCCTATGTTTAATTTCTACATACCAATCTTTTTACTTTCGATGAAAACCAATAATCGGATAATACAAACATGTGCACATCCTATTTTTTTTTTTTTTTGGTTTATTTTGAAATAATAAATGAATAATATTACAATCTAAAAGTATACAATAAATTCTTAATTCTGCGTTTTCGATCATCATCCGAAGGGGTGTGCGACGAAGGGCTTAAACAAACTCGCATTATTCACGCTATGCTCACAGCGGCTGGATGTGTAGGTATTTCCCCGGTACGATAAGTTGGCCTAATCTCCCGTGTTGGCAGACAAATTGAACAGGTGTTCATGGCAATTGTTAATACATACGTAACGCTAGTGCAGACACAAGACTACACTTAGAACTGATATTGTGAATGTTTGATTTATCGATATATAAGTGCAGACCCGTGCGTGTCTGCCTATTATACATCAACTATCGCGGATATATACATATACGCGGCGGTTTGTCATTAAGTGACTATTAAAGGTTATTTAATTGTTTTTGTAATAATTCTGTAATAATTTCTGTCGCTGTCTGGGATCGAACTCAAGACTTCCGTAACGGAAACCAAGTGCTCCAGCAACCAGGCTATCGTGACGACGATAACTGAGAAAGATTTTTCCGGAGATTACGTGATAAAATAAATCACACGTGAGTAAAAGACAAAAAATTCAATTAATGAGCCAAAAAATAAATGATTGTAATGAGTGAACTTGCTCGTTATCAATCGATTGTGCTTGCGTTCTCGATTGTTCAGTGACAGCAGCATTCTGCTTGTCGCGGTATATATATTGCAGTTAATTGTTATAAGCGGTATTATACAAATAAAGAAGACCATTAAGTGAGATCTCTCCGTTACATTTATTTATTTTTATTACCTGTTTCTGTGGTTTTATGTTGCCTCTCTGCTAATTTAAACATTAGCGAGCAACTTTATTTCTATTCTATTAATTTCGTCTTCAGGTTACTTTACGTTATTTTGTTTTATTTTTTGTTCTTTTCCTTTAAATATATATATATATATATTTCCTCACTTATTTCGATTATACATTTACCCTCCCCCCGTTTGATGAGCACATCTAAATGGGCCGCTCTGCGGCCTCCTCCCCGAGTTCTGCTGAACTCCTCAAACCACGGTCCAACTTATCTATAAGTATGGACGTAGACAACAATTCGAAGCGAAAATCGGTAGACCCCCTTTCGCCTATTTCTTCTATTCAACCGAAGAAAATTACGCCCAGGTTGATCTTATGACATCTTCTGCTTCCTCAAGCACTCATCGTCACAATTACGCCACGTATAATACTGATAGTAGCAATAGGAATAATACTAATGATAATGATAGTAACAATAATAATCAAATCAATCAAATCAAATCGTTTATTATTACTATTACCTTACACTTCCCATCTATGCGCATATTTGCGCGAACGATGGGTATTTGAAAATAAAAAGTACAACAATGAAAATGAAAAATCATTACAATTTTTAAACAAAATATGAAAGTGAAATACTAAAATAAAGTGAAATACATTAAATTACATTAACGTAGCGCGTGCATCTGGATTAAATGAGGGGAACTGAAATGGTTTTCCAAACAAAGTTCAAGTATATAAACGAAATTAATCTAATTAAATAGCTAAATAATTAAATAATATAAATTAAATCTAACCGGAAATATAATATTAAATGCCAATTTAAAGATGATGATCATGTCAAACTCAATTGGAACTTTCTATAAAATAATTCGTTAAGCATTTGCGTATCTTCTTATAGTTTTTAAGATTTTCTTTGACGTGATCCGGTAGTAAATTATAAAGTAAAGGAGCCATGTAGATCATTTGTATTTTCGAATGGTATTTATTAAAATTAGGTACCACTGCTATTTCCCTACTAGAGCTTCTGGTTTTACCCTCTTTATATAAAAATGTAAATTCCTCTCTGTTTTTAAACATATAAAGTAGTACCTGAATCTTATATAAAATTCTTATGTTCAGGAAATTGTATTTGCAACTGATATTACTGTCTTTGTTTATGAGCTTAAATATCCTCTTTTGCAAAACGTCCAGTTGTCTTCTGTTATATTCAGCTACTTTCCCCCAGTGCATTAATCCATAGGTAAGGACCGGTAGGTATAGAGATTGATATAATCGATAGATATGGTTTCCTTTGAAAAATTCTCCCAAGTAATAAAAAATTTAATTTAACTTTCTTAATTTCTTTTCCAAGAAATAAATGTGTTTGTTCCATGTCAACCTGCAATCGAGTGTTAAACCCAAGTATTTGATCTCGTAGGCTCTGTCTATATGTATACTGTTATTTATTGTAATCTTTATATCGTCCCACTGATTATTAATAATTCTAATAATAATAATCGCAACACCAGTACTATCAATAACAATAACTATGTTGCCAACAACAATAACAATGATAATAAAATTAGTAACAGCAATGAAAATAATAATGAGGATAGTAATAACAACATTAATAATGATGATGATAATTAGAATAATAACAATAATAATAACAATAGTAATTACAATAATAGGGATAAATTTGGAGAGTCCCACCTCCATGATTATCCTGATCCTTATCCCATCATAATTGAACACACTTCTTCTAGTGCTACTCTAAGAACATACCATCCGCTGCTTTGGCAAAACTAATAAGCTCGATGTCATCATATTTTAGTAACATCTCCCCTCATGGGAAGAATCAGATCTCCGTATCCTTCTCTTCTTCCTCAGCGGTAAACTCTTTCTTGCAGAATCAAAATTTTCTTCTCAAGCACAACATAAAAGGCATTTATTGCCTCTACTTCTTTATACAAGTTAGACGTAATTTCAGACGTCCACCCTTCTTTTTTAGTGGACGACGTCTTGAATCGTTTATTCCTGTAATTATTATGATAAAATCCCCACAAAATCCGTTGAACTCAAGAATCTATCCTTCCTGACTTTGTGTCAATTTACAAGCTCCGTTTCCATGTGTCTCCCAGCATCAAACCTCCTAATTAGTGCTCTAAATGTTTTCTTTTTGATCACATTGCTAGACACTGCCGTAGCTCCTGCGTCATTTGTTCTCATTCTTCCATAAATCACCACTTTTCCGAATGATCTAATCTTCAAAATCCTCCACTGTGCCGAAACTGTAACGGCGCCTATTGTTCTAATGACCGCAGTTGCCCCAAGTGGTTCAAACAAAGGGACATTCAAGTAGAAGGGCCGTTTTATTGAGAAAGGGAACATTCTGTCTGATTATCAACGCATAAGTAACAGATACTTTTGCTGCGGCATGAAACACTAAAGTTGCCTAAGCGGAGACAATTGTTACCGAGTTTGGCTAATCATCGTTGGTTCAACCTTAACTCGGTAGAAATCATAAAAATAAATAAAGTATGAGAGAATAAAGCTCATTAATTTGATCTTAACAGCGGGAATGAAACTGTATAAAAATTATCAGTTGTACGTTTGTGTAGTCAGCGAATATTAGAGATTAGAATACCAAATGAACAATTAAGTCCTTCGACAATACAGGAATCTCATGAATTGTACCAAATCGAAATTAAAGAGATTGAGGAAATTGAGTTCTTTATGGATGTCGTCGGAGATCAAAAATTTGTTAGCAGCCGTCGTTGATATCCAATTTAATTAAGTTTTTACCGAAGCGATGGAGGCACGACCGATTTTATTATGAAACTTTCTGGCTAAAATTATAAGATGAAAGCAGGTCATAATTTTTTTTCAAGTTTTCGACTAAAACGACTAGTTCGGTGATGAATCTAGGTTTATTTAGCTCTAAAAGTGTTACGAGTTAATAGAAATACCACGTCGATATTAATGTTCTCTAACGAGACATTATTGTCTTTCATAAATTGGACGAAAACGGAGAAGATAATGACTGAACAGTTTTATTTGTCTTATTAGTAGTATTTTTAATCTATGCAATAGGGTTAGTGACACTTTTACGGGTAAGATGGGGAGGGGAGCTTTCATCGGACAAATTTGAATCTAAATTAACGAGACAAATTCAGAAATTAAATAACAACGAAGCAGAAAATGAAACTGATAAGAACGCACGGAACAGAATAAAATAATAGAAAATAAATATAGAGATAGTGCATTAAGCGATCTCATCGATCTCTACAACGGACAGTTAAACCCGACGTAAGTGAATTTTATCATACGAAAGCATTTGCAAAAGGCACATATTGTTTCTTTCAATACATCTCAGTACGGTTCTATTATTAGTTGATGACAGGAGCTAGGCCCGAAAACGTTTCTGCAGATCTAATTGCATACCATTTCTGTTTATTTGCTATTTCCGTAATTATAGTCGATGGTTTTCAGTGATTATGAAAAATCTAATACTAATGTAACAATATATCCGATATTAATTTCCTCGGTTTCAATTTCAATGGTCTTTTTAACCAATTAATTAATCAATTTCCAGGTCCACCTTGATCGTTATCGATTTCTGCTGCCGTATTTTCTGCGTTATATACAACGTAGAAAATTGTCATCCTTTCGGAATATGTAAATTATTGTCTAACATCAATGGATCTTTCTTTTTCTAAAAGAGTATGAATGCGTTATTCGATCAGCGCTCAATGCTAATGGCTGTTTATTAAAAATTCTTCTGATTCCAACTTCGAACATTTAATATTTTCTTTTCACATTCATTTGTATACCATTACGATGCCACTAGATATCAACAACGAATGTCATTTAAACATAATTTGGCGCATTTAAAGAAGAACTGAAGATAAACACTGGTTCCCAAATAAACCCCGTTAGTAACAACTTGCCCGATTACCTTTCTCGGTAAAAATCATAAATCCGAGTATTCAATCTTCTAGACAGTATTTCAACTACCTCCATTTCGGGCATACTGAGTGTCATTCAAAATCTTTTGATGTATATTTTTGTCACTCAAATCATCACTCAACCTCATGTCCTCTGGTAACATCAATTCCAGTTTTTTTACTTAATTATTTACAAAACCGTCTTAATACGAATAAAACCTGCAATCGCTATGAACACCAAATGAAAATTTATAAGTTGGTGGTGTTTGAAAACCATACCTTGAAACGCTTGATATTTGTTAACTAGGATTTTATAACAAGGTGTAATAGTAATACGGAACTAGATCTCCCATTCTAAAAAGTAAACCTTTGCTTTAAACCTAGCCAAGCACCCGTTAGCGTTGTTTCTCCTCAAGTGCAGAGTGAATAACGTTTTTCTGTAAGTCGATGGCACTGCTGAATTACCGAGTGTATTTATTCTAATCGTAAATCGGCGCCAGAGAACAAGTTTTTGCTGTCTTCAGTATTGCAAACAGACATTTTTTACTATTAACTTCCCCGATACTTCTATGTCCATTGTCAACCGGCTAATTACTGATCAAGTTATTGAAAACATCTTCAAATTAAAGATTAAAACCGCCTTCTCCCACGCTGGAATTACCGTATCAGTCAAACCACTCCTTGATAATCTAACTCTAAAAAGAACAATTGTCAAGAGGCTTTCTATATTTCTTCACGATCTCGTCCTTCTGAAAACCGGTTTTCAGCTTACACGTTTTTATTAATGTTTCCCTATTTCGAAAAATCTTCTACCAGCTCTCTACTCTAGCACTCGAGGAGTTTCCTTTTCTTTTCCGCTGACACTGAAACAACCACATCTTAATCCACATCAACCAGATCTCTACTTTCTTCTACTTTTTCTACGATTATAACTAAATCATCTTGAAGTAACGTAAAAGTGAAGTAACATACCCTTAACATGGCGTCGGAGATCGTGACTGATGAGATTATTGGGGCCAGTTCCTTCCTACTCGGATCCGCCTTCACTTCTCAGATTTCCCTGCTACTCAATTCAATTTCAGATTAAGTATATACTTGGGAGCGACATGGATCTAGAATGAGACCAGTCTCGAATCCGTGACCATCATCTTAGATACCAAAAAAGAAAAATATTCATTGAATTATTTAACTCCTTCTGTATTCTATCAAGTACTCGGTAATCCTTTTTTTTTCCTCTTTTTTTTTGCATTTCTTATACAATCTATGAAATACATTTAATGTACATCGAACTTATTTTTTGTCATCCATGGTACTTTATTATTAATTTTTATAATTAATCGACGTTTACTTTCGTTTGCATAAATATACCATTAAAGACACTTTTTTTTCCCAATATAACTTTATCCCTATCTAAAATCCTAAAAACCTTCACTTTCATTCCTTACCTGAAATGCAGTTCTTTTACCGTAGGGTAAGAAAAAACTTAGTTAACGTGGGAATAATTTTTGACTGAAAATGCGATGTACCCTTTTATCAGAAAAATGTGACCGCGTAAAATCTCAATTTTCTGCACGTGTCTGCTACCGAAACGATAGAACCAATACACGCGAAAATTTCGCTGTTCACTTTCCATAAATACCCACTTGATTTTAAACACATTGATTAATTTGATCCTGGTTTTTTGGCTATAATCTAATAAAAGTTTATATATTTTCCGTCTATGGTTCACCAAACTGATGGTTCTCAAAACTACTATGCCCGTCCGCATGCGGCATCAAATACATTAAACTTTTTGCTTCGAAACATGTCAGTGGATTTGATATTTTTTGAATATTGCTTTAATATATTTATGTTACAAATTGGCGTTTTTCATGTTATTCAGGTATGTAAAATGGCACACAAGGGGCGCATGATATTAATATTAACTACCCTTCATCTCGTCTAACTAATTGCTTCAAAATAAATAACCTATTTTATAGTTCCCTTTAGGTAATGATCATTTTCCCATCAACATCGTCATCACCCTTCCAAGAGTCTTATAACTCAAGTTCTGCTAAATTCCTTCTTCACTCTATAGTTAAATCTGAATTGCACATGGTTTTAAGTTCTTTATATCCCAATCATTCCGTTATTCTTACTGATGGGTCTAAGACGGCTGATGGGGTTAGTGCCGCCTCTTAATTTTTCTTCTCATAACTACTCTGAATTCCCTTTAAACTTCCTTCCTGCTGTCCTATATGTACTGTTTGAATCTGCTGCCATACTTTATGCAATTCTTTTTATCTCTTCGTCTTCTATTCTCCTCTCGAATAAATTTCTTTTAATAGCTGACTCTGAAAGTGTCTTGCAGGCAATTTCTTCTCCCTTACCCTTTTGAACAACCTTTCGTTCTTCTTATTTACAATATCTAATTCACGAATTATTCGTTTCGGTCGATATAAATTGATTTATTGTGGATTCCTAGCCATGCTGGAATTTGGGGTAATGAAGTGGCTGATTCCTTGGCTCGCTGAGGGGCTTCCAGTGAATATCCTCTTCATAAATTTCCAGCTCACAATATTAATCATATTCTCAGATATTACATTATGGAATGATATTTATTTTTCTCTTTTCTTCAATCTAATTTTATCTTTCCGTCCAGCCTTCACCTTTTCTGACCAGTTGGTTTGACAAGTTTTCTTCTCTTTGTCGTCCCCTGATCACTGCCATATGTCGTCTTCGTTTCGGTCATACCTCTCTTCCTTCGTCACTTTTTTGTTTTTCCCTTGTTTCTTTTCCGCAGTATTCTCTTCCCCCAGAAGATTCCTTTTTTCTGTGTAATGTCAACCATGTCTTCTTCGAATGTTCCTTACTTTCTTCAGAACGTTCTTTCTTCTATTCTCAGCTTTTGAATCTTGGTCTTCTATACGATAACTCTTATGTTCTCTCATTTCCTTCCTTGTCAGTTGCTCCTATTCTAGCTTCTTTCATTCAATCAATCTCGCACCAGATTAGAATCTGTTATGCTTCTTTTGAGCTATTACTTAGATTCCTCAGTTAATTGGGCTGTTGCTCTTCGTTAACGTAACCATAAAAAAAAAAAAAAAACAAAAAGCCTTATAACTAATTTCGCAGTAACTAGTCCTCATTGCCAGTGAATTTTAACTTAAAAAGGTTTATATCTGATGATTTAGTATTTTTATATAACCCTGAGAATTTCTCTACAAATAATACACCTACAGGAAGTAAAGTAAAGTGAGAGACCTATATCCTTGACAAAGTGTCGAAGATCGTGGAGTGAAACAATTAATCTTTTTGTTTATTAAATATTTCTTTACTGTATAATGTAAAACCTACCAAGGTGCGTCTTCCTGCCACTTGTTGAAATCCAACTTGTACGCTACATACAAATAGGAAAAACCAACTATTCAAAAAGCTTAAATGTGTTTTCAATTTTTGACTTGTAAAAAACAAGAAGTTATAAGTCGCAAATATATACTCTTAACCGTAAAAAACGATGCTGGACAAATTTTGTTCTCTTTATAAGTACAATCAGTATTCAAAAAATCTGTCTTCTTTGACATCTTCAGTATATGGATAATGTTTACATCGAATCTCAATTATCTAGCTAAATGGTTTCAGCTTTAGCGTGATTATTAGATTTTTAAAAAGTGATTTTCTGACTTTTAAACCCTTTTCACCCGCAACGATGAAAATTATTCAATTCTTTTATGCATCTTTGCATGGCATAAATACATCGGTCGCTATGATACTTGTAAATTTTCAGCTTGATAGATCTAGTAGTTTCAGCAATATGTTAATGGTTGGGCTACTTAAATATTTCCGGGTTTTCTCCTTTCATTTATAATTACATATAGATTGTACGCGTATATTATAGAGAGAAAACGCGTAGTACTCATTCATTAATAGCGAAAAATTCGTACTAACTTTATTTTTTTTGCTTTATTTTTTAAAACCCTCTTCTGATGATAACTGGTATTTATAAAATAGTAAAAATCACATTAAAAAAAAAAAAAAAAAAGAATTATTGTTAAAAAACGGTATTTTTTATCTTTATTTTTAAATTAAATAGATTATATTTCAGGTACCTTTTTTAATCGGTGGAATATTGGAATAAAATATAGATAGAACCGATGGTAACTCTTCCGGAACTAGAAGAAAACCGAATGTGCCTGAAAAAAAAAAGGAATAATAAAAATTAGCCCGATTTCGTATTAATTAAATTTAAAATTATCATATAAACAAATGGCAAAAAATTATTCCACGATAAAAAGATTTTTTTTTTTTTCTGAGCGAGACTTATCCAGTAACAAAGGAACATCGAATTATTATCATTTCAATAAGATATTTACTTTCTTATACATATTCTGGATTATATTGTAGTTGAGTAATACGGGGTGATTAAATTATATTTGCAACATAAATAAAGGAATGTTTTGATAAATGGACAAGATTGAGCCTGTGTTTTAAAGTTTGTATTTTTCAGTTTGTTTCGTTATTGCGTTTTATTATATCGTTTATCTCTGTTCGTTATGTTTCCCCAAAATTTACTAGCGATTACGTATGTACGGTAGCCTTAGTTAAATAAAATTATATATATATATATATACTCGGTCATTTTGGCCTCGCAAGGGGCTGTGCCCCTTGACCCCTCTTGCTTTTATTTCTGTCTCTTTCTCTTCTATACTTTGTATAAAATGATCAAAATTTACAACGTAATTCTTACTGGCATCAACACACACAAAAAATAACATAACCACAAAAATCCTATTCTAACATTTAACTTCCGTTATATAAAATTAAGACATTTTTTCGTTACATTTTTCGTTACATATTTCATTACATAAAATTGTGACATTTTTTAAATAACAATAACAAAAATCCTATAAAATATAACAAACGTTACATAAAATTGGGACATTTTCCTGGGACATTTTTTTGGGACATTTTTTTAGGACATTTTTTCGAATGGGGGGGTAGCCTAAGAATTACGTTGTAATTAATATATACATATATATTCGTTTCTACCTTTTTTTACCGTTGTTATGTTAATTTACTTATAGATAACCTTTATACCGAAGCATGATTTATTTTCTTTTACTTTTCTTTTATTTATTTTAGCGTCTACAAGTTATATTTGAGCTGGATTTTGTTTTAAATTTAAAATATGTTTTTTTTAATGTTCACTATTTATCTCGTCGTGTCAATTTACTTAAAGTTATGTTAGTCTTATATAAGAGCAATCTAATTTTCTTTTATTCAATTTTCTTTCAGTCATTTTTAAACGTATTTAATTATACGTTAGATGGATATTTAAAAATTATTTTAGTAATAATGACTACGTCTGGCGCAACTGCGTGCATAGTAGTCTAAAATTGTAATGATAATAAAAAATAAACATTTCAAACATTTCAATTAGAGCTAAGGGCACCTAGTAAGGCAATTATATATAAAGCGTTATAAGAAATAGGAATACCGGATAGCTAGAAATTGATGATAGAAGAGAGAAATTCGGCTGAAAAAGTCGAGCATTCAAATTAGAGTTAAGCAAAAAGCAACAGGGAAATAAGGATGGAGAAAAGAAAAAAAAAAAACGATGTAGGAAGCAAAGAGTAATCGATTCTAATAGTGAAATATGGAATAGAAGGGAATGATTGAAAAAGAAAAAGAAAGGGCAATTATTAGACCATATTCCGGAATGGCAGGTTAACGACAAGAATTGAAGGTTTTGACAAAAGATTTTTCTAGAAGTTGACCATTGAAAGCGGCAGAGCCACCGAAAGAGTCTGCAACGTCATTGCTCTCAATATCGGAGTGATTGGGAATGAAAGAATAACGCTGTAGAAAAGATGTCAGTGAGAAGATGAAATGGCTTCAGTGAAAATTGAATAGTAAAAAGGGAATGAAGGGTTTATCTTATCTGATAGAATTCGTTTCGAATAACACTATGTAGAAAAACTTGTCATAATGCGGAATAAAAAAAAAAGAAATTAATGGAAAAAGGTAAATAAAATCATGGAAAAAATGAGGAGGATTATTATACGAAAAGAAAACCGATCAACGGCATAGGATAAGAGGGATTTTGTGAGGAAATGAAAATATAGCAGGAGATAATTTTGGACTCAGAGTTGGAGAGACGCTTGATTAGAAAACAATAGCCGAAATATGCGGATATTGAATGTTGGCTGCGGGTGAAATAGCCAGAATAGAGGAAGATTTCACAGCTCCGAGGCAAAGGCAGAGACAGAAATTTTGGATTCTACCGAGATGGAAAGGAGCAACTTGGAAGAACATAAGTGAAGGAACAGTAGTACTCATTTAGATCGAATAATAAATTTATAGAGGATCAGAAATAGAGTGAGAGAATTTTAGAGAAGAATTGTAAAGATGGTTTATATGTTCGCAGAAAAGGAGAGATGAAAAATACATCCAATGATGAATTCGGTAATAGCACAATACGATAACTGTACAATGAAATACGAAGCGAAGAGTGATTATACAGGCAACGAGAGAAAACGATACAAAAAAATTTCGAGTTTGAATGAGAGTTACTTGAAATAGAAAGGGAATTATTTCAGGGGCAAGATAGCATATAAGGATATCATTGCAAAAATCAGAGAGAATGAGGGAATACGGAAAGAAACTATATCTAAGGACTATATATATATATATATATATATATATATATATATATATATATATATATATATATATATATATATATATATATACACATTAAAAAGATGGAGTTGAGATAGAATTCCAGAGATGTATCTGGAGGTGGAAAAGGAAGAGGTGAAAAGAAATATGGACCTATTCTTTGAGAGGGTGGTAAAGATGTGAAGAATATGAAGAGAAAGAAGTGTAAAAAGGCGAGCATTTGTAGGTAAACAAATAAAATCATGTCTCGGCCAAGACTGGAGCGAAAACGCAATATATTAAGCGTAATTAATTAGGTTCGAGTTACCAGACAAAACGATTATTTATCATGCCTTCACACTGTATTCTTAGGCACGAAGAAGGAGAAATAGGACGAAAAGTGGATAGGTTTTTTTTTCCAGAATCGGAATGATTATGAAAAGTAGTTTCAAAAGTGAAGAGCAAACCCGGCAAGAAGAAAACCTTTGAAGATATCAAGAGAAGTTTCGAGGGAAAAAGTGAACAAACTTTTAAAAGGATGAGTCAAGAAAAAAACCATTTAATGCCGGATCGGAATTAGAAGATTTCTTGAGAGTAGATTGTAGTTGCACGAATTTAAAAAGGGGAGTGAAGCAGTGGGAAACGAAACGATATGTAGCGGAAGAGGAAATTGATTCTTCAAAAGAAGCACCATAAGTGGGAGCGATGAAATCGATAAAAGAAGTAAGCTGAATTGATAGGGGAATACAGTTTAAAGAACGTTCAAATAGAGATCTCCCTGGCCACCTTAAATAATATGGGAACTATAAGTTGTTCTAAAAGAAGATAAAAGCAAAATTGAGTTTTTGTCACCATTCAGGATAAAGCGTACTTATTACATATTCTCTTGTGATTTAGTTTTGACGTGAAAGAAAAAGAAGATTTTTAAAAAGAGATACTCAGTTTGAATGTTAATTTACAACCTTCATTCTATGATAGTGATAAAGTATAAAAGGATCGGAAATGAAGCGTAAGAAGTTAAAGATAGTGCAGAATATAAAGATCATAGTGTAGTGATTAGCCTGAATGATTGGAAGAAAAAAAGGTCAACTCTGAAGTGAAGACCAACCAATTTCGAAAAGCTGGGAGAAGGATTTTTGAAAAAAGTAGGAGAAAGATCATTAAGAAGAATGAGATTGTGATTAAGATTAATGTCATCAAAAATAACAGACGCTCTTAATACAACCACAACATAAAGAGGAAAACGAGCGTTCCCGTAGTTGCCAATTAAGAAATGGGGAAAGAATAAGGAGGAAAATTTTAAAAAAATTAAAACTCGGAAGTACGTAAACTTAATGAACTTAAACGATATTGATGAGATTGGGGTGCGGATCGGGAAAAGAAATATCAATCATGTTCGGATTATTGTGATAAAGTGTGGTGGAAAAGGAAAGATGTTATGGAATAGGTCGGATATAATTAAGATAGACCACCGAAGCCATCATTAACATTCTGAGGAGAAACCCTTAATTTTAGCCAAGTTTCAGATGGCAGAGTAACTCTAGGATCTTATAGAAAACCTTCAGAAGCCAGTTTATCAACTTGTAAACTACTAAAATTTCATGTCAGGATGTTTGAAGAGTAGAACTATGATATTTACGAAATAAGAGAAAAAAGTAAAAAATTTGCAGCCATTTCTGTGCTTTCTTACTTTTTTCAGAATTAAATAATTTAATTTAATTAAATAATTAAAAGAAAAAAACATAAAAATACTGAATTAAAACATGATAAATACGATAAAATATTTAAATCATCACACGACGCGTTCTTCAATGTTCTTTGGTCGCAATTTTACGTATAGGTCACATGACAAGGGGGAAAGAACATAGAGAACACAATAAGGATATCCATGAAAAGAATAATAATGCGGAGCAACTTCGAGCAATAGATCAACGGTGCTGCGGCCGATTTCCAAAACATTTCAGGCTGAAATAAAGCGGATTTCGGAAAAGAGACACGTAACAAAAGAAACATTTTTTTTTTTTTTTTTGGGCGCGTCAGCGGCATTGACCCAACAACAACAGAAATTAAGGAAAGGGTTAAATAAAGAGACGATTAGAAATAGAGCTTAGGGAAGATTGGAGTATAATCCCTATTATGTCTGGAGATGGAAAGGAAAGGACAAAGGAAGAATTATACGGAGCAGGAAGACCCAGCGCCAAGATTTTGGAGTACAAAACAGAGCGCTCGGAATCAAGGGCAGGGCATTCAAAGAAGATATGGTTTGCATCACATATGAGAGGAGGGATGGAATTATGAAGGGGACAATCGGGAGAAGAGAACAGGGAAAAACGAAAACGTGAAGAGGATAGAAGGGAGTGATTAATACGCAGTCTGATTAAGGAAATGATCGCGGAGCGTTGATAAGAATAGGATTGAAACCACGGCTGAGAAGAGGGAACCGGCTGAATTTGAAGATAATGAGAAGCCGGGTTAGAAAATAGAGAATAATAGATGTCCGACCGTAGTCGGGAATGATTAGCTGAGGAAAGAAGGAGGATGTCCAAGGTAGGAATGTTGCAGAATAAAGGACCATCGCGGGCGGCCGAACGGGCTAAAAAGTCCCGGCGAGCTGTAGATTATGTGACAAAAGAGAATTTATGGGATGGAACGTCTTTTATAATCCGTTAAAGATTAAATTAGGCAATTCAGTAAACTTTTTAAATGGCGCGTTTGGTGTCTAGTCAAAGGTAAATTTTCTGAAATCTTTCACATTTGTAAGTATTCAAAAACGAAAAAAAAAAAGTTAAACATAAAAAAGAATTAATAATAAAAATTTCAAAATTATTCAATATATTTTACGGACGGATCAGGTAAAGAAAAGAGTGAACGGTATTTTCGAATTTTTCCGCAACTCTTCTGAAAATGTATTTAATAGGTTTTGTTTTGTTTTTTTTTTTTGGGGGGGGGGGGGTGATTTGCTGAAAAATAGGAGCTATTCAGTCCAGCAGACTTAAAAGACTATAAAAGGAAGTGAACCTAATTCGATACTAGGGAAATAAAGGTAGCAAGAGCAAGGAGAACAGGAAACGAGAAAAATGAGAGAACGAAAAAGGGGTGGGTATTCTTAGTTTCAACAGTTCGGAGTATAAACACCCGGATAAAAAAGAAGAACATTCAAATAGAATACGATTGAGGTCACATATTAAATATCAATTATAAAAGTGAACCGACAGACAATGAGGAGATATAACAAATTTATGAAGAATGGAAGGCAATAAAGAGTGTCCAAGACGACAAATAGCGGAAATCACTGAGCGACGAAGAAATGGAAAATTATAAAACCAAGGACACGATTGGGGATATTAAAAGCTGAAAACTTTTCGAAAAGGGACGCTATTTTGTGCTGCGGTCGAACAGAATCGACTAATATTCGTTTCCAGTAATACCGACGTGACCGAGAACCCATAAAAAATCGATTTATTCAGAAAAGAGATCATAAATTATGGAACTAGTTTAGATTATAATAAAGGAATAATCAAGTGGGAAAGAGAAAGAGAACACTTCTTTTTTTTTTTTTTTTTTTTTATGGGTTCGTCTACAAAAGCATTGGTCCAAGAACAAAGGAAAAAAGTCACACGGAACTGAAATCTTTTCACGATCAGAGATAGTTGACAAAAGAGAATCAAAAGCTTGGACAACAGAAGGAGAAGAGAGAATGAACGAAGCACTGTATGGAGTGGGAACACCGATTTGTAAAAGGGAGGAGCCGAAAGAAGCTTGTTCGGTTACGAACAAGCGAACGTTGTGTAATCGGAATCAAAAATAAATTGGATATTGAAGGAGTGCAAAGGACAAAAAGGAAACGGCACAAGAGAGTAACGGAAAAGCGAGGAAGGTAGCAAACTGTGCCCAAAGCGCAGACGGCAAATCGCAGAGATGTTGGAGCGACGCATGGAAGGAAAGTCAAAAGCCCAGTTTTCTTAGAGTCAGATATTACGAAGTTTTTACGAGAATTGCGAAAAGACGAAATAAACAAAATCGAATAAAATATTATAATTATTTCCGACGGCAGTTTCAATGGCAGGCTCATAATGAATTCATTTAATTCATTATTAAAGACAAGATCTTCCACCGCTATCCAATATTATTCTTGTGCAGATAATGTGAGTATCAACCTTGTAACAATATTCTATATGCAATATGAGAATCTACATGAAAAACTACCCTTAAAATTGCCATTGCAAATACTTAATTCATCGTTGTATAAATGAAACTTAGGAGTGTATGCCCGTTATAATATTAAGGTGGTATACCGTGGTGGTTTTCAATGCCTTCCACTCGAGGCTATTTATTTCGTTTCAATAATTTCTATTTGCCACTGCTAGTTTTTGAACTCATTACCCCCCCCCCCCCATTGTGATTCTCGACCATCGTGGCCACCACTATCACCCAGCTGTTTATTATTCATAAATATCTAGTGCCATATGCCTGTAACCTGTAGTCAGCAAATTCATCCTCAATCGCTAAATCGAAAGCAATGTGATATTGTTTAAGTAAAACTCGGTTCGAATCCGTCCGCTCCCAGTTATCGAATAAACAAGTAATTACCATTCCTCGTAAAAAGTAAAGTAAGTCCCCTATATCCTTGATAAGGTATCATGGATTGTAAAGTTAAGCTTCCCATAATAGTACTTAAGGACCTATAATGGATCTGATGAGAATACTGGGGTCAGTTCCTTTCTCTCGGCCGTCTTTATTTTCCCACAGATAATTCTCTGACACCCATCCTCGGGTTAATTTAAATACGAGTAAATAATAATAATAATATAACAAAAACACTGTTTAACGATGAGAACATTTTTTCTTAGTACTGAAATTTTTTTAAATCTTCGCAATATTGTAACTAAATCGTGAAAAAAATTTAGATACATCGAGAAATTGAGAAAAAATCCAGTTATCGAAGGGTGAGAAAATTTAAGATTAAATCACAGGGGAGTAGTTATTATGTGGAACAGTGAATTTGAGAAGAAGTCGCTAATCTTGGACAAACTCATTAAAAGCAGACGGATATCTTTTCCGAATTCTCCCTAGATAGGTAATTGTCAAAGAGGCTAATTAACGAAAAGTTTTAGTCACTAACTAGAGAGAATATCTTCGCAACTAAATCCATCTTTGTATGATTATGCATTGATAACAAAACACAAAGCAAAGAACCCTTCATATTATTGATGTGGTCAGAATATCGGCTGGGTATAGACAATACAATCGACGCGCCTCTAAAATGGATACTAACATGAAAAATCCGTCTCTTGATAACGCGAAAAATTCATCAAGAATAATTTAGAGAAACAGTTTCGATGCAGCTGATTACTATTCCATTTTTGCTTAAATAAAAATCAACGTTTCCCAACTTATGAAAATCTCGTACTGTTCAAAAAAGCCAGAGCTCTGGCCAGGCGAACTGTAATACAGAGGAAAAAAGAAGTCTGGAAAAACTTCGTTTCCAGTATAAACTCGAGTACTCCAATAACGCTACTGTGGGGTAAGATTAGGAAAATAACGAATAACAATAATATCAGCCATATATAACTACAATTAGAGTTCCATCTGGCGAGTTGGTATATGACAGTAATAGAATCGCAGAAATAATGGCAGATCACTACTGTAAAACGAACAACGTTCAGATATGCAACATCTCATATGCGAACCCCAATTTCGACTCAGACATCGTTGAGCCATACAACGTAGATATTACATATCACAAAGTTTACTCAACCATAAAAAATTTTAAAAATTCAGCAGCAGGCCCAGGCCGATTACACCCAGAGATGTTAAAACACCTAGAGGAACCTAAATTACAATATATTTGTAACTTATTCAATCAAATATCTAAGTCCCCTATTCTGTAAGGTCGTTCAAAAGTTTGAGTTGATATTTGTTTTACCTCTTCTATTGATTTGAAATAAATTCCTTTTAGGGCAGACTTTACCTTCGAAAACCAAAGGAAGACGCACGGAATCGAGTCTGGTGAATAGGGCGCGCGTTCGATCACTGAAATGTTTTTATCAGCTAAAAACTGCTTCACAGACAGCGCGTTATGGAGAGGTGCGTTGTCTTTATGCAGGATCCACGACACTTGTTTTGCCACAACTCCGGTCTTCTTCTACTAACTCGCTCTCGCAGGGTTGCCAACACTTGCAAATAATAATTATTTTGGTTTACAGTTTGACCCTTTGAAACCCCTTTCGATCATCACAATTCCATTGATGTCGGAAAAAAGTAACGATTTTAACATTGTTTTGAATTTTGACTTTGACATTTCCGCTTTTTTCATTCTGGGAGAAGTTCCAGTGCATCGAGTGCGCCTCTTAGTTTCAACATCGTACTGAACAATTCATGTTCCGTCGCGTGCAATGATCCTATTATTCATCAAATACGGCTCTTCTCAAGAACGTCAGAACAAACCTGTTGACGACACAGCTTTTGATCAGTACTCAAGTGTTTTTCGGTACTCTAGCTTCGCACAGACTTCAGACATGTTCAATTCTTCATGTAAAATTCTTCTGACGGTTCCTTTACCGGTGCTTACCTTCTCCGCAATCATCCGAATAATGCTCAAACGACGATTTGTGCGCACGATTTCATTGATTTTGGCAACAGTTGAAATCGAGACAGATCGACTTGGACGTTGGTCATCTTCAGCACTCTCTCGACCTTCAGGGAAAAAAAACGAAAAAAAAACACATGCACGTGACAGAGAATTCTCATTGTAAGCTTCTTTCAGTAATGCCTAACACACTCGGGGTTGGAGTTTTCTTCAACTTCACGATTGATACGCTGTTACCCGACACGCGAAAAAATCACGTTCTCTTCAACACTCGATAATAGAAAAAGTACTATACTATAGAGCTACGAAAACCTGATTTGGAACTGTGTTAGTAGACACGTCAAGGTCCCTTCTGCCGTACTTGTTTCTCTTCTTATCCCCCTTAAAGTGCCCATAGCGCGTGCAGTCTCGTCATTTAATGCTCCTATTTCTCCTTCGGGTCCATTTAGTACAGAAAACTCGATTTTTAACAGTCCATTAAGAGCACACCAAACTTCTTTTCGTGTTTCACTTGTAGTAGTAGCCAATAAAAAGTTCGTGTGTTTGTTTAATTTCAAAAACTGAGTAAACGATTTTTTTTTTTTTAATTCTGCAATTTCCAAATGATATCTCCATTATTTCAATGAATGCGAAAGAACTGACGAACGTCCGTGGAAGAGGAATTCAGATAAAAATGTTTAAATTTGTTCATTTAACGCTGGTCGTTTCGAAAGTTGTTTTTTAAAGCTATCTAAACTTATAAAAAATTACAGCGAAAAGCGATCAAGATAGAAAAACGTAATTAAACTTCCCGGTCAATTCTTTTAAACTACTGCGCGAAGTTTATTATTTTTTTGTTACTTATTATTATTAATTGTCTTTGGAAAAAAGGGAGATTTTCTTCCAAATTTTATCAAAAATGTTAATTCACCTATTTTATTACATACATATTAATGTCTATTGTATCTTTTTTTTTTTCTCTAAGAATGACGTAGTTGATAGAAAATTTATTCATCTATAAATTCTATGGAATGTCTCCCAGTGGCGAGATCCGAAGAATCGAGTTTGTATATGGATATGTTTGTGTGTATGCGTGGAAATATTAAAAATGTTACATCATATTTATTATAGGTGTATCTTTTATTTTATTATATTCTCGTATATGAAGTAGTAGCAGATTTAAGTAACACCGAAAGATGCTTTCAAACAGTTCGAACAAAAACTTTTTTTATAATCCTTTGGCATACTTTTAATAATTATAAAGTCAAAAGGATTTTGCAAACAAATTATTTAGCTAAATTTCTTATTTTTTGCCGACATCCATTGTGCGGTCTTTCCCTCGTCAAAAATATATTTACCGGTTTATTAAGAATTAAAGTAGATGCGCAAAATTATATAAATACAGATACACAAAACAGTTTGGTTAGAACTGTTGAAAAATTAGACTAAAAATAATAATAATAATAATAATAATAAAATAAATTAATTAATAAATAATTGCCGATACATTTTGCTGGAAAACGCTTTTTTTTTTGTTTTTTTTTGTGGGCGCGCCAGCGGCATTGACCCAACAACAGGAAAACTAAGCTAAAAAAGCTAAATAACTAGGCGGTCCGAAATGGACGCAACAAAAGACAACAGTGCGGACACCACAAAAAATGAAGGAAAGGAGCGGATAAAGGAAGAGTTATAGGGAGTAGGGAGACCTAATGACAAGAGCTGACTGTATAAAAGGGAGCGTTCGTTACGAAGAGCAGGACACTCGAAGAAAATGTGATCAACATCACATATACGAGGGGAGGATCACAATCGTGAAGTGAACAATCAGGAGAAGGCGATAGAGCAAATCGAAAGCGAGAGGAGGGGAGGAGAGAATGATTGATCCAGAGACGAATTAGCGAGACAATAGAAGAGCGACGACCGAAAGGAATAGAATAGAACTAAGACAGGGAACGAGGAATTGACTGAATGAAACGGTAATGCGAATGATGATTAGAAAATAGGGAGGGATAAATATCCCATCAAAGTCTGGCGTGATTTGAGGTGGATAAGGAAAGGATATCTGAAGAAGGGAAATGATTGAGGAATGAATCAAGGCGACCAGCAGAACGAGCCAAAGAATCGGCTGCGTCATTGCCATCAATTCCGGAGTGACTGGGGATCCATAAAAAATCAATAAGAATAAAATGACTGTAGAGTGAAGGTAAGAAAACGAATTGGAAGAATAATACTAATGATAGGAATGTGAAGGAGGAGAGGATAGAGCTTGAAGGACGCCCTTAGGGTCCGAAATAATGAGAAATTTGGAAAGATCGCGTAAAGGGGAAATAAAAGAGTTCGACTGAAGAATAGCGATATCGACTCAACAGAAAAGATAGAGCAGAAGGAAGGAAGCCGGAAGGACTCAAAATACCGAAGCGACGGAGCAGTAAACGCACCACCCACGCTGTCCTCGCTCTTGGAACCATCAATAAAGATCAATACATGAGCAGGAAAAGAGGAATTCAACAAATGAAGGGAAGAATTGGCTCGAAGTGCATGTTCAGTCAGAAGAGAAAATTACATCCAGAAGCAATAGGTAGTGAGAACGTCGTCGATTAAACCTTTTGCTATTAGAGTCCGATAAAGTGATCCGTTAGAATTTCTTTTTTCCACTAAAACCGGGCGAACTTGCCGAATTGCAGTGCTATTCGAACGAGTAAAACCGGCAATTTACACAAAGCTTTCGAAGACGGCTAGAAAATATGCGCTACCTTCTTCACCACACGCAAAAGCGAACAGTAGGTTGTTAAACTGCTTTTTGGTTAAAATAGTTAGAAAAAATTAGTGAACAACGATCAAGAAAAAACCAAAAATTAAATCTTCATAAAGAGGAAGTTAAAAGATGGGAATTATTGTCAACGGAAAAAGTGCAAGAATATCTTATAGGCTTAGAAGAAGAAAGCAGAAAAAATACAGTTCTTCCTATTTTCAGGGGGGTATAAGCTAGAACGAAAAGGAAAGAGGATCTCTATGTGCCCTTTTAGTTTTTTTAACCATCAGAAAGTCTCATTCTTTGTTGCCTCAAATATTGTACACAGACATATCATCTCCGTAACCTCCTCAAGTTCTCTGAAAAACTCTGACGCTTAATTTAAATTCTAGGGAAATTTGCATTTTCATTTTTTTTTTTTTTTTTTTTTTGTTACGGTAGCAGTAAATCGAAAAATTCTTACAGGCCGCCCTAGAGACAAATAAAACAGTGCCGCGTGGACAAACGATTGAAAATGAAATTTCAAAAGAGCTGGAGAGGAAATATTTTTGCCACATGGAAAATCAACCCCGCTCATTAGCAGACACACACGATGTAATCAACCTGAAGAATCAAAGTGGTCGTATTGGTTGCCGGGTAATGATATACCGTTTCACCATCTGAGCGCGCGTACTTTTCATACTTGTAATTTTCAATTTTTGAGTGATTTGCGGGTAGCCCCTTTTCAGTGAAGGGCCCCTTTTGGTGACGGGCCGAGGGCCACTTGCCCCCTGGCCCCTCCTTAAATCTGGCCGTAGATAGAGCGGCATCTGAGATTTGAAGAAATACAACGTGCCACACAACCTACATTCGAACGTATGCTGCGATATATCTATAAGGGGATAATATACCGATAGCGGACTAATATACTGATAGCGGGCTAATATATCGATAGTGCTGATATATGTATAATGTATTGGTTACGGCGTATAAAAAAAGTTATCTTGATTGTTTCACGTAAACCACGCACATGAATTAAAATATAAATGTGCACGCATTATCAGTGAAAAAAAGTGTATATGTATTAAATGGAAAACAATTCTACATTAAATAGAAAAACCCCAATGCAACAAAGTCCCTATTATCCGTTTACGTCTCAATCAGACTCTTCTTCCTTCCTCACGTTTTCGTTTTCACTTCTCGCTCTATCCCTTAGTTGTCCTCTTCATCCTGACGACGAAGCCGTCAGTGATCCTGACCATTAGAGTTGGGCGATTACGAATGATTTTAATAATCGAGTGATCAACGAGTTATTGATAATCGATTATAAAAGTAGTAACCGAGTGATCTGTATAATCGAGTGATGAATGACGAATAACGATTATATAGTAATCATTCGTATTATGAGCAACACACGTATCAATTGTTTTGTTAGAATATTAGTGGTGCTTTGAATTTTTTATTAATTTTTAAATATTTATTGGTTTCTGAAATTGTATTGTTCATTTTAAAGACATTAATTTTTAAGGGTATAAATTATTTTATCGAGATAATTTTAACCTATATTAATATATGAAAGTCTAATACTTCTACATAACTAATGTTAATAATCGGTATTCACGAGATGTTCTCATAATCGAATTATTTTACACAATTGTGATTCACAAGCATTATATAATTTTGAATATAAATCTGTTGTTACTATTAATTTCGCCGATAAATATATCAATATTTGTCAAAAGCTACCGTTAAAATTAAAATAAATAATGATTTGAAATTTAACCTTATTAATGAAATTTAAAAAAAAATCAAATCACGTAATAGTTCTTGTAAGTAAACACTGAATGATAATTCGAATGATAATTCGAGTCATAATTCGAATGATAATTCGAGTCATAATTCGAATGATCATTATTAGTTAACAAAAGTAGTAATCGAAATATCTCGAGATATGTTCATAATCGAGTGATTCTATTAGTATATCTCGTAATCGTCCAGCACTAGTGATCATATCTTCTTTGAATGTCCATCCCTCGTGAACGAACGCACTTCTTTGTACTCCGATCTGTCATCACTCAAACTTCCTAATTGCGCTTCTCGTATATCTTATCGTTTCCGCTGATCTCCGTTATTCCTATCCTCAGTTCTTTTATCTTAATCAATAGTTGACCGACGAACCTACATCTAACTGATCTGCTGATATGCCGAAAGGGGGGTTTAAACGAAAAATCTCTTAATGATATTGTCGTTAGAACACACGAAAACAAGGCTGTATGACGACAAATCTTACAAAAGATGGGTCGTCGGGTGTGATATAGAACGGGGACGCCTTGGGTTTCTACGCGAGCGTATGGCAAATTTCAAGGTCATTTAATCAAAGAGTTAAAATTATTGGGAATAATAATGCAAGTTTTTGGGGATTTTTACACTTGCAGAGTTGACAAGTCAGTTACTCTAACCATTAGGCGTTTCGATTAATTCTAAGAATTACTTAAGAAAACAAAATGTGTAATTAATGGCGTGAAAGCAAAAAGTCAGTCGAATATTTTCGTTTAAAAAATATTGTATTACAAATAGAAATATGGATCGGAGGATGTGTGACATGTTTTATATTATGTGGAAATGAAAATGCAAATAAAAAAAAGTGGCTCAATTCGGAATTACAGACCGCGATAATAAAAAAAAAAAACAAAAAACGAATGACTCCTCAGATGATGCAGTTTCGAGCGAATACTTTTAATAAATTTATTTTCTATTTTAATCAATTCAATTTGAAATTTATCGCTACGAAATCGCCTACGTTCGTATTTTTTTCCTTTAATTAGAGTTATTTTTATTCTAATAACGAATTCTTAAAAGTGCTCCTTAGAGAGAATGTGGAAGGCACTTTAAAATAGGAGAAACATGAGCGATAAAATCAATTACGGAATCCACGAAGTGCAAAATGCCCTGGTGCCCCTGGAAACGATTTCAGTGATTGATCATTGATTTCGGCTAAAATTGCGCGCGCAAGAAGGGTACCCCACCTGGGTATTTGATCTCAGCAGAAAAGCGTGGTGCAATTTGAATTTCGAATCAACCAGGCCCCCGGCAAGTATTTAATGAACAAATGGAGAAGCTCTCGGAATCGGAACTGTGTCTCAAACGATGCCCCGTACTTTGTTAACCGGCGTGAAGTATACCGTTTCAGTAATAGATATTGACTGGGCTACATTCTCTCGAGGAAGGCGCGGTAGAATGGGGCTGACAAGCGTTAATTTATAAATAGACGACGGTATTTTGTAATTTTGTATTTTTAATCTAAATTTTTTTACTTTGATAAATTGATACGATAATAATAATAATAGTAGTAATAATAATAATAATTACGGAACAACATTTATCAGTTTTCTCTGCTCTTTTTGGTTCCCAACCTGAATACAACATTCATATTCAAGAGCAGACTCGCGGCCATTTTTACACTTACCGCTAATAACGGCGCACAGGTAAACGGTAACAAAGCGGTACAACATTTTTACCGCGATCGATAACGATCGAACATCACACCAGATTAATACGGCGAACCAACCGGTGTGACGATAAAAAAAAAAAAAAAAAAAAAAAGATTATTCGTCGCTTAAAATAATATCGTTGCACAAGCACTAAAGCACCGTTTGCGAGTTAAAATAAAATCGAACAAAAACGACCGATATCGAAAAGACGATGAAAACGAAATCGTTAAAAATCGAAACGATCGCGCCACATAATCGGCCGCCGACAAATTGTCAAACACTCGATGGCGGCGGTGATAAGCGAGCGTGCCAGCACGCCAACGTCAAAACCGGATTATCAAATTTCACAATCATTGACGACACTTTTAAATGACGACTACCGGACGGATCACGAACGGGTCACCGGCTGGAATTTGAGCCGACCGAAATTCGAACTTGTCGAATAGAGACGCGAATAATAATGACGCGAAGGAAAAAAACCCGCGAATAATGAAAAGGATAATGTTGCATCGAAGCGCGCACTGTGTTTGTATTCAAATTAATTCAGTTAGCGGCGATGACCATAATACAGCGACGCATCACCGTCCGTAAAAGAGAAAGGAGATAGCCTATTTATCCTCTCCATCACGCTAGTTTCTCCGTCGGGTATCTCTCTATCGCCGCGAACTAGGTCGCTTAGGCAAAAACTGATCCTCCATCAGGATGTCTCTGTTCTTCCGTTTTTACCGGTACAATCGTCGCGAAAAGCTTTTTCCTGGAAAATCCTGGAAAATCGTTATCGGACATTTCACCTCTTATTCTTAAAAATATTCTCTTCACCGATTAATGTGCCCGCCGCGTGATTTTATTAGCGGCTAAACTTTCACTTCGAAAACCGTCATCATAACGGACATAGTTCCATCGCGAAACTGGTTTCAGAGGCGAACTAATGAGTGATGACAAGCGCCGACCGTGAAGAACAGTAACTTCAGCCGTCAATAAAGTCTTGCACTGGTAAAAACATCTTTCTACGATGGTTTACGATCCACACGGTGAGTTTACGAAATGGTGGCGCAACAAACGATTAAACAATTCAGAAAAGATGAGTCCGCGAGCGCGTGCCCATCCATATTGTGCTAAATTTCAACATCCCGGAATTGTCAGTTTTATTATCAAAAAATGAGCCGCCTTAAATTTCACACTGACAATACTCGATAAATCCGATACTATACTCCCCTATCTAAAATAATAGTGGCTATTATCTTCCAGCAGTTAGCAAATTATACAATCACTATAGATCTGTTTATTTCACTCGCTGTTTTCTTTTTTATGTTTATTGTGCATTAATTAATTTTAATCACTAATTTAAAACAATTAATTAGTTTTTTTCCAAAAGTACCTCGACGCGTTTCAAAGACAAAGCTTCATGATCACGGGAGTTACATGATCATGAGGCTTTGTCTTCGAAACGTGTCGAGGTATTTAATAAAAAATTAATTAATTGTTTTAAATTAGTGTTTAAAATTAATTACTGTATAATAAATATTAAATATTTATTTCGAAAATAATTTATTCGACTTTCAGTCAATATATATATATAAATTTTTTTCACAGTCGCTTTTCATTTTTTTAATAAAAAATAATCGGAGGCTTCGTCGCTCTTTTTATGATTGACCCCCCGTTTTCTTCCTCGCCGCCAATCGCTGAACTTTCGCTCACCTGACGATATCCTCTGTTGGTCACCGCTTACCATAGCTACGAGTTTTCATTCGTTCCTACGTCATACCCTCCATCATGATTTTTCATAACTATGCACCGCACATATATCACATGATTTTTCATGTTTTCACTCTACCAGCATTATTATGGTGTCGTTTCCCTTTTGACATTTAGAAAAATGACTACTCCATTTTTACACTCTTTTATTGAAAAAAACAAATTTTATCAGTTTGCAACACAGCGTTCAACTTTTGTTATCTTATATAAAGTAACGGAATATAATTATAGAACAAAAAATGTCGTGTATCCTGGGCTAATAATGAGGTAGCCTAATATATAATATATATATATATATATATATATATATATACGTATATGCTATTACAGATGACTTTGCCCGTATATTAATACCATTTAAATCTTTTTTTTTCTTTTTTTTTTTTTTTTTTTTTTTTTGGGAACGCCAACCAAGGGCAATGACCCATCATCAAAGAATTACGAAAACAGGATTAAATTTTGATATATAAAGAAATAGAGGAAATGAACTCCGCTAAGATTGGAACAACATCTGGTGAAGGAAAGGAAAGTATGTAGGAAGCACAAAAAGGAGTAGGTAGTTTTAGGTGGAGAAGCTTAGTGTAGAGGAGGGAACGCTGCTGTACAAGAAGAGAGCATTCAAAAAGGATATGATTTGCATCACAAACACAGTCATGATCCGAGGGATGAAAATTACAGTATGGGGAAGAAACAATAGAAAAACGAAAGAGAGAGGAAGGAAGACAATTATGGTTGAGACGAAGACGTGTTATGGAGGAAATAACGGAACGACTGAAACCAGGGAAATCAGCAAACCAGGAACGTGATGAAGGAAGAGGTTGCAAGAGTTTGTAAAAGGAATGAGGATTGGAAAAGGAGGTAATGTAGGTATCCAACCATGATTTGAGGTGTGCTCGTTTGGATGGAAAGAGGATATTATTGGCAGGAAATTTATTAACAAATTTGTCGTTATAGGAAGCAGAGCGAGCAAACGAGTCAACTAGGTTGTTGCCTGCGATGCCGCTATGACTGGGAATCCAAAGAAGATCGATTTGAATGGAACGAACTAAGAAGAGATTTGCAATTAAGGAACGAATGGAAAGGATAATGTAGTCGCATGAAGAGGATGGAAAAGGGGAGGATATAGCCTGCAAGACGCTCATGGAGTCAGAACAAATAAGGTATTTATTATTATAGGAGGAAAATGCAATGAAGAGAACTGCACGGAGTATTGCATACGATTCTGCAGTGAAAATGGAACAGAAGGAAGGAAGTTTATAAAGTTCGTAGTGTGGAAGAGAAGAAATAAGAAAGGAAGCTCCGACCCCCTCATCGCTTTTGGAACCATCCGTAAAGAGGACAGACGAAGAAGGAAATAGAGTCCTCAAAGCTGCGTTGTACTCGCTTAAAGCGATAGAAGGCGAATATTTAGTATGAGAAGGAAGGAAAAACAAATTAGGAGGATATAAAAAATCTATAAAACTGAATGTAAAGAACGGGAGTTTATGATATGAGTAGATAAATGAAGAATAAGGAGCAAGACGTCGAGAGACATGAGAAAGAATAGGAATTTTCAGGGGAGAAAACCGCCAATTGGCCAGGATGTAGGAATAAGCAGAAACTAATTTAGAAGACTTAATAGGAAGACGTTTTATGAGGAAGCGATCCCCAAGAAAGGATCTACGAATGTGTAAAGGATGAATGTTGGCTTCTGAAAGTACTGCAGGAATGGGGGAGGATTTCAGAACACCGAGGCAAAGACGAAGACATGAATTTTGGACTTTATCGAGTTTGGAAAGAAGATGTTTAGGAGCATTGCCATAAATGAAGGAACAGTAATCAAGTTTGGAACGAATAGTAGATTTATATAGAATAAGAAGAACACTGGGGTCGCCACCCCATTTGTGTGGAGAAAGAGCCTTTAATAAATTAGTTCTCTTAAGACAGGAAGTATATAGGTAGGAAATATGTTCGCGAAAGGATAAACGACTGTCTAGGTAAACGCCAAGATAGCAGAAGGATCTAACTAATGGAATAGATAAATTGTTCAAAGAGATATTAATTAAGGAAGTATTATAGGGACGAAAGGAAAAAACCATACAAACAGATTTAGAGGATGAAATGGTTAGATGGATGTTGGATAGAGCGGATTCAAGCAAGTTCAACGAATTATTGATTTCATCTTTAGCAGAGAGGATGGAAGTTGAGGAGTAATAAATAAGAATATCATCCGCGAAAAGGAGTGTAGAGGCTGAGACGGGAAGAGAAGCTATTTCAAGCGAATAGATATTAAAAAGAGTAGGACTCAAACATGACCCTTAAGGAAGGCCACGGAATACACATCTAGAGCCAGAGAAGGAAGGAGTGGAAAGATAAATGGTTCTACTTTGAAAGAGCTGAATTATCAGGGAAGAAAGTTGAACAGGAATGCCAATAGAAATCATCTTATTTTTAAGGGATGGAAGATGAACCTTATCGAAAGCAGAAACTACATCAACAAAGGCAGCGATCGTGTATTTTCTTTCGAGAAGAGCTTTATATATGTCAGAAAGAAAAAGGCTGATGCAGTCAGAAGGACCAAGACCAGGACGAAAACCGAACATATTGTAGGAGACGAGATTATTATGTTCCAGCCACCAAACAAGGCGCCGGTTTAGCATACTCTCGAATAGTTTTCTTAAACAAGAAGCCAAAGAAATAGGTCGAAAAGAATTTGGAATTTTCTTAGGAATTGGGATAATTATAAATGAATTCCAAATAGGAGGTGTAAGTCCTGAGAGAAGAAAAGAATTGAAAATTTCGAGGAGAATTTTGAGTGAGAAATTAGAGAGATTTTTAAGAACAAGGAAGGAAATTTTGTCGATTCCTGGAGTCGAATTGGAGGATTTTTGCAACGAAAAGAGGAGTTCATTGAAGT
Source organism: Icerya purchasi (assembly GCA_039619475.1). Taxonomy (NCBI): domain Eukaryota; kingdom Metazoa; phylum Arthropoda; class Insecta; order Hemiptera; family Monophlebidae; genus Icerya; species Icerya purchasi. The sequence goes on along the minus strand of CM077115.1, from coordinate 526,401,729 downwards.
GGAATTCTGAAGTAAGGAAGTGAGATGAATTTGGAAGAGAAGAAGAAGGAGAACTTACTTCGTCAAAGGAAGGAACATAACTGGGAGCTAGATTGTCAATAAAGGATTCAAGTATGTCAGAAGAGATGTTATGATAAGAAGGGTGTTCGGATTTGGGAGTTTTGAAGGCTTTGGCCATTCTCCAAATTTGGGAAATAGACGTGGTCCGGGAAAAGGAAGAGCAAAATTTTTTCCAAGATTCCTTCTTGGCTTGTTTTAGGATGTATCTGGCTCTAGCGTTAGCTTTTCTATGTTCAATAAAATTTAAAAAGGAGGAACAGTGACGGAAGGTTCTAAAAGTAGCGACGCTGGCATCAAAAGCCACCTTGCAGTTATTATTCCACCATAAGGATGAAGCTGCATGACGGCGAGGTTTAGAAGGCACTGGAGGTGATGAGGAAGAAAGGGCGAGTAAGATGGAATCTGTAAAATATTTGTACTTTGAAATAGGATCTAAGTTATGATGCAAAAGGGAAAGAGAAGAGTCAACAGAACGACTAAATTGTTCCCAATTAGTTTTGGGGATACACCATTTCGAGGGGATGACTTTTGAACGATACAATAATAGGGACATGGTCACTTCCAAAAGTACCATCAAGAGTTTTCCAGGAACAGTTAAGAGCAAGATCAGGAGAAGAAAAGGAGAGATCGACTGCGCTAAAAATGGAAGGGCTTTTGTACAAAGTAGGAGATTGATCATTAAGGAGGATAAGATTATGTCCGAGGATAATGTTTTCAAGAACCACTCCATTACTGTTTCGACTAGAACAACCCCAAAGAGGAGAATGAGCGTTCCAATCACCTCCAATAATGAAGGGGGGAGGAATACTATTAAGAAAGGAGGGAAAGGGAAAATTATTGAGATTAAAATTCGGAGGAAAGTACGTACAGACTATGTTTAATGGGCGGGGAAAAATGGAAGGAATAGAAATGTGGACTACATTCGGATCACGAGAAGATGGCACAGAAGAGAAGTGTATATTTTGAGATTGGAAATGTATATTATTTCTAATAAGGATGGCAGCACCACCGTAGCCGTCTATTCTATCAGAACGAACCACGGAGAAATCTTTAAGATGAAACGTTTCAGATTGTTTGAGCCATGATTCGGAAATTAAGGCAATGTGAATTTGATGCATATCAAGTAAACTCTCCAAGGCAAGTCTATTAGCTTTAAGGCTGCGACAATTCCACTGGAGAATATTAAATTTGAAGGACATATTGAAAAATTAAAAAGAGGGAGAGAAACATAAAAGAAAAAGGAGAATGAGTAAGGAGAGAATTAAGATAAAACAGAGTTAAAATTTATCTAGAAGGTGAAGGAGAATATATTTGCGAGTGCAAAGGTGAAGCAAAGAATAAGGATTATTTAAGGTGAAGGTTACTGGAAAGAAAAGCGGAAAGAGAATTAGCAAAGTTTGAAGAGGAGTCAACGTTAAAGGATGATATCAAGTCCAAAATGGCTGTTGAGAGATTATTAATAGAAGGAGAAAATTCAGAAGAAGAAGAGAGGTTAGAAGGATTGTTAGAAGAATCGTTACTAGAGGATGGGTAGGGTTTGCTTAGTGCCCATCCATTTGTGGGAGAAGGAATATGATAGACAGGAAGAGAAGGAAAATGGGGAGTAGGCTTAGAAGAGAATTTAGGCGATTTTGTTTTACGGAAGGTTAAAGATTTAGTTGGAGGTGAAGAATGAATAGTAGGAAAATTGTGAGTGTTATGAAGAGGAACAGAAACAGATGCGCGATTTGCATATGAAAAGGCTTGAGACACTAAGGAATTATCCTTGTGCTTTGATGCTTCATGGAAAGATAGGTTTTCATACGCCATGATTCTTTTGATGTCCTTTTGTCTAATCCATTCAGGACATCTACGGTCATAGGAACAGTGGTCACCTTTGCAACTACGACAAACAGGAGGATTTTGAGTATTTGAACAGTCTGATAAGGAATGCTTAGAAGAGCAGTGAGAACAGACAGTATTAGAACTACGACAGTGCCTCGCAATATGACCAAATAAGAAACACTTGGAACATTGTGTAGGAGGTCTGACGCTAGGCAGAACTTGGAAACGGAGTTTAAAAATAGTGATAAATTCTGGAAGGAAGGATTTAGTAAATTTAATTTCAACTGATCTAGTAGGTGTCTTTTTACCTTCGACGGTTTTTAAAATGCGCCTGATAGAGGAAAAGGGTATAGAAGATTCAAGCCCCTCAAGTATTTCTTCTTCAGAGAAGGAAGGATCAACTCCAGAAATAACTCCCAATTTGTAAATGGAATTAACGGGGATAAAAGCTTTTAAATTATGAGAAGAAAAAAAGGATGAGTTCTGAAGGAAGGAGTTAGCAGAAAGAACTGAAGGAAAGAAAACAGATATTCGATTTCTACCTAGGGTAGTAATGTTAGAATAGGAGGAGGAGACTGTATCAAGAAGTCGGGCCACCGCCAATGGATGATAATTCCCAATGTTATTTTGTGTTGAATTATATTCTACAATTATAGAATAGGGTCCTGGATGGTCGGAGGGGTAGACCTCGGGACTACTGTGAATTAAACTATTATTATTATTATTATTATTATTATTATTATTATTATCATCATCATTATTGTTATTATTATTATTATTATTATTATTATTATCGTTGGCATTATTATTATTATTATCATTGGCATTATTATTATTATTATCATTAGCATTATTATTATTATTGCTGCTACTATGTTCACTACTACCGTTTTTAACAGAGTTATTATTGTTGTTATTGATATTATTCTTACTTCCGTTGTTATTACTATTTTTAATACTAAAATTTTCAACGGCTTTAGTGACGGTTTCATTATTATTATTATTTTTATTGTTACTATTATTGATTATATTAGTGGGAGCGTTGAGATCAGTTTGAGACAGCCGTAGATCCTTGCTAGGCAGAGACACGGTCGGTGAAAGGGGGCCGGAAGGTTTACGCTTTACGGCAGCGTCGGTTTCCATCAGGTTGAGACTTAAATTATTCTTATTGGTATTGAATTTCGTATCTTTGGAGGAGGCCGCCGGGCGGCCCCCACTGGACGAACTCATCGATCGATTAAATTAAAATAAATAAATAAATAATAATTGGAAAAAGGAAAAAAAAAAAAAAAAAACACGACAGAATTCGAGTGTCTGAAGTACCGAAAGACGAACTAAAATTGTCAGCTGTCGAAATGAGCAGGCGAAATACGCGCACGAAATAGTAAAATCAGAACAATCTCACCGGTTTTATCGCCACGATGATAACGAAAATGCCGAAGAAATCGAAGATGATGTTATTATCGGAGAACAATTGTTATCTATTAAACAACGCGAACGAACAACCGCTTATCACTTACGATGTACTATTCTCCCATTTAAATCTTAACACCAGTTTAGTTTTCAAGTATTTTTTTTTACATATTTTGGAACATTTACCCTGAAACAAACAGAAAGAAAAGAGAAGTCGGTTATAATCCGATCAAAAATCTTTGATACAAACAGCAGGAATAACTAGTGGGGAAGAAAAAGACATGATGTAAGAAAAACAATAAGGAGTAGGAAGCCTCAACAAATTGGAATACAAAGCAGAACGCTGCACAGAAAGAGATGAACGCTGGAAGAACATATGATCGGCGTCGCAAGTAACTGCATCATCAGGACAGAGAGGATATCAGGGAAAATCGATACATCTAGAGAAAGGTAGCAGAGAATGGCCAAAACGCATACGAACAACGGAAACATCAGAACGTCGAAGAGATGAATGCAAAAAAGAAACCATGAGAATAGGGAGGAAGAGTAATTTAACAGACAGATGAAATGAATAATTATTAGAAAAAGGAGGAAGCGTAAATATCCGATATACCGTTATCTCTGATGTGGAAACTTTTATATATCGATGAGAGATTAACGGAATTTTTTTAAGAAAAAGGTAAAAAGACGCAGCAATCCGGGTACCAAAGAATATCAGCGCTACTTCATTACCAAATATACCCGAGTGACTGGATACCCACAGCAAATCAATGTTAATGAAACGGGGAGAGGAAAGATTATGAATAAGTGTATATGGAGGATAAGAAAATCACAAGAATCATCAGGAAGGGGAAAAGATATGGACTAGAGAGCGCTCAAGGAGTCAAAGGTAATTAAAAAAATTCGAGGAAAGATGATTCGTGGGAGTGAAAATAATAAAACATAGGATAGGCAATAATTTATATATGAAAATGGAATAAAAAAAAAAGGAAGACGAAAAGATTCTGATAAGCTAAAATCAAAAAGGACGAAGGAAGCTCCAACACCATCAGTCGAATCATTCGCGTAAATGATAACATGAGAAGGAAATGAGGAATTGATGGTGCTGTAAAATACTTGTTTAATTACGGCTTGGGGGAGGTTTTTAGAAAATGAGGGAAGAATAAATATCTTCGTAGGATGACGCAGATCAGTGAAGTTAAAGGAAAAAAAGAGGAGATTATTGAAGGAGAAAGTGTAAGGCCAAAATGAATTAAGACGATGCGAACTAACATGCTAGTATAGGGGTTTGGCTAGGAGTAAAGCGCCAGCTATTATAAATCGAACGGCAGGACTGATGAAGAGCAGAGGACACGAATAGAAGACGTTTAAGAAGGAAACGATAGTCTAAATAGGATCTAGGAATGAGCAGGGGTGACGAATTAGATTCAGCGAGAATAGCAAGGGATTGGAGAGGATTTGAGTGCGCCAAGACAAAGACGAAGGCAAGAGTTTTGAATTACATCTAGTTTAAAGAGACGGGTCTCGGACGCGTAATCATAAATAAAAGAACAATAATCAAATTTAGAACGAATAATAGATTTGTAAGGAGAAATACGAATATACGGGATGATCGCCACCCCATTTAGTTGGCGACAGAACTTTCAGCAAGTTTAGCCTTTTGATAGTGGAAGCAAAGAAATATCTGATATATATTCAGAGGAGGACAAACGATTATCAAGAAAGATGATAACAGAAGCAATTAATACACTGTTTAAGGATAGATTAACCAAAGCAGGGTTATTGAGTCGAAGGGTAAAGGTAGTATAAGAAGACTTAGAGGGAGAAATCGAAAGATTAACTATGTTCCAGCACAATGAACGACGAATTAAGTGCTTCATTGGCTGCTAAAATATCTTTAGACGAGGTAAAAAGGAGGATGTCATCCGAAAAGCATAAAGAAACGAAATTTAGACAAAGAGAAGCAATACTGATAGTATAAATGTTAAAAAGAGCAGGACTATTTCTTGTAGTGTCGAGAAATGGAAAGGTGAAATGAATAGAACGATTATTCGATATGAGATTGATAATAAGGGAAGGGAATTTAGGATGTTAGTTGCCGCCATGTCATCCCTTAAAGTGGGAAGGTGAACCTTATCAAAAGCGGAGGAGACATCAGTAAAGGGAGCTAAGATGAAATGTTTTTGGATAAAAGACTCTTATATAAGTGAAAAACGAAAAGACTAGTTTTCAAGTCGATGGCAGCAATATATGTTGTCTCTGTTCGGAATAAACTCTGCATGGTGTTGAAACGCGCTGAACAAACCGAAAAAGAAGAAAAAAAAAAAAAGCAATAATTCGTAAAAAAAAGTTGTTAAATCACTTGAGAGAAGAAAAAAAAAAAAACAGTTTCGTAATTAGTCAAAAATACTCTTTTTTTATGACATAAATAATCACATAAAGACATAACACTCTGAAAAATATATGTTTTTTTATTTTTTCAAGTATGATGTAATAGCTGCAGTTAAATTTAGGTGTAAATCCATAACCTATTTGTTAGAATTAAATAAAATGCAAAATAAATAAATCTCCCTTAATAACAAATAAAAGTATTTACAAATATAAATTAACTTTAGTAAATTAAAATAAATACCTCATTTTAGAAACGTTCTTTAAATTGCGAAGTTGAAAAAAAAGAAAAAAATGCAGACTTTTATTACAGAATATGAAAACAATTTTCATACAAAATTATAATTTCATTTTTACGAATATGAGTATATTACGCTTTACATATTTTTTGTAAAACCGTTTATAGCCTCGTTTCATACTTTAAAATTCAAACTTCCAAAAAGTCTTTATTATAAGAAATATTTTCGGTATATGTTCATATCGCATTTCAGTTATCCGATGTAAATGATTTGCGCTGTAGCGTGGAATTTGTTTTATGTACAAAAAATAGGGTAGAAATCTTTTTGCACCCTTCGTGTTTAGAGAGCCTAAAACAATTTTTGCACGCTTTTGTTAAACTATATAACGTATCTTCATGCAAAATTACGATTTGGTAAACCTTTTTGTACTGAAAATACAACAGGTATATAACACTTTATGAACAACTCTTTGCAAAACACGTTTTAACCGCTCTTTACTTCTTAACGTATGGTTGGAATTTCCAAAAAAGTTTTCTTATTTGACATCTTCGGCATTTATATGAAATCTCAATTATCTGGCTGTACTGTGTTTTAGCTTGATTATTAATAAATTTTTGTAAAAAGCGGTTTTTGACTTTCGAGCCTTTTGAATTCTTCCATGTATTTTCGCATGCTGTCAGTACATTGTGCCACATGCGAATTTTCAACTTCACCGGTAGTTTCTTGGGCTCCTTTAATATTGTTCGAGAAACATTAAAAAAGTTAAAGTAGCAACCCTACGTCGCTAACAGAGAATCGGAAGGACTGTAAAATTAATCGTTCCACATTTTCATGGTAAGCCTAATACATCCGGAAAAAAAACATTTCCTTTCCCTCAGCCGACTTTACCCGAATTTATTTGGCGCTCAGTTTTTTTTTTTTATTTAAAATAAGTTGTGGGTCTTACATGGTTAATTTTGCCCGTTGTGTAAGTGCCCGGCACTCTTATTAACGTTTATTCTAAGTATACAAAGTTACACAACTATTCTTGCTTATCCCCTGTACATCATAATATTAGTCAACTTAAGATTATATAACATTTATAACATACTATACATGCCGTAAATATTCATATCTGCATGCGGATACATGAGAGCAACTAAATATCTTCAGATACAAAGAGAAAAAAACGAACAAGGAAGGACGAAAACAAATAAATAAAAAGAGAACAATAAAAGAAAATTACGCAATAGACAGATTCGAAACGTATCTTGGCTTTTATTCTTTACACCATTCTTTCATGTACTTCCCTTCTCCACACACCAAGTTTTTTTTTTTTTTCGTTTACTTTGTAATGGAGTATTTTACTAATTAGTTTAATTAGAACTGAATCATCAGTATTATCAATTCGTATAATTATGCCCCGGCGGGGATAGATGTAATATATACTCGTATTATTTTGATTTCTTGTTAATTTCCGCCTAGATGGTCATTTTTAAAGTTATTCACATTATTAAATTCTAATAATCTATAATAGAAATAGTACATCTCGATTTCGTTGTTTTCTCTCCACATATAATTGATCTAAAGTCGATTTGCTTCCAGCAGGGGAGTATAAGTTTAAAACAACTTTTCTGCATTTTGTTTATTTTATTTATTTCCGTTTTCTTAGCCTCACGTAATATATTTGAATTCCATATAAAATTCTAGACATTATTATTAAATTATATAGTACATGTGTTTTATTGTGAGACCCGCAACTTATTAAAAAAATAAAAAACATAAATAAAAAAAATTGCGTAAAGTTTGCTTGCTTGAAGAAAAAAAAAATTGATTTAAAGCTGGAATTGACTGTTTTAGTTTCGAATTTAAACTTTGAATGTGTTTTTTCCAGCTCTAGGATTTATCGATATATATATATATGTATGTATATATATATATATATATATATATATATATATATATATATATATATATATATATGTGTGTATATATATATATATATATGTATATATATATATATACATATATATATATATATATATATATATATATATATGTATATATGTGTATATATATATATATATATATATATATATATGTATATATGTATATATATATCACTAGATATTTCAAATTTTGCATGTTCTCAAGCGGTGGACAACAACACAAATGAGTATTATTATTTATATGAAGTTCATGTTCGCGATCATTATTATGGAGAATAATTCGCGGATCGTGTATCACATGTTCAGTACTGTTCCGAAATATAGTAATTTATAACAAATACAATTATAACAAACAAATTTAAGAATAAAATGAAGGCTTACTTAGAAACGTTTTCGGGTATAACCCCCCACCACATGTGTGATCAGAAACAAATTCTACATCACACTCCATTCCGAATGTGCAGTAATTTAGATTTATTTGTATTTATACAGGGTGCGGCAGCATAACTTACTATTTAAAAATGCGACGACACTTTTTTTCTACTAAATTTGGTTAAAGGAAAATAATAATAAAGCAGAAAATCGAAATAAAACTGCGAGAAGGCAAGAAGCATACATATTGCCCCAATGGAGGATCTTGTTATTTCGATTTTCTGTTATCATCTCAATTTAACAAAATTAAGTAGAAAAAAAGTGGCGCATTTTTAAAGAAAAGAAAGTTATTCCTATCATGTGCCCATTTACTAAAATTATCTATATCCTCCCGTAATAATCTTTCCGCCATCTCTAAATTCTTATACTGACCATTAATAAGGCAAATATCATTATATGCATAGGCACTGATTAGGCTGGTGTTTGAAATAGTATGGCGATAATTCGTCGTTCCAGAGATAAACTTTAAAACCAACGAAAATGAAAACCAATCGCCGTTCACACGCCGATTAAATTATTAGATCCGTTTAGAGAAACAGATCGCCTGTCGAAACTAATTCGTATTCAAGCACGTTTTCAAATGGCGCGTTGTGAACGAGACATGTCTGAGCACTTTGCGCGGGGGAACGAGTGACATCATTTCGGAAGACGTGTGTGCGTCACAGTTTCTGAAACTAGTATCAAGAAGATCTCTAACGTATTCCGAGGGTACGCTCGCATTTGCATGTCGTTCGGTACCGCTTCTCGGAGGGGCAAACTTAACGTGGATTACCCCGTACGCGGGCAGCGTCATGGACAAAAAGTCATTCGACCGTTGCGAGTAGAGCAGCGGCCATTGTTTTGCACACAGCGTAGAGTTTCGGATAGTTAGATGTTCCAGTACGACACAAAACAACAGACTTGTTCTGAATTAAAATCAAAACGTAAAAGTTTTCTCCGAATCACTGTCCACTTTTTTTGGAAACTTGGACTCAAAGTTACAGCCAAATTTTCCGTCAGCATGCGGGCTACATGAAAAACCATTATGTAATTTGGAACATATAAACCGGTATTGCGGTTAAGAATTCATCAACGTATAATAATAATAATAATGATGATAATAAAAAGCAACTGTTATTATGTAGCGTATAGGTCGGAGGAAGACACAGTTGAAACAGTAAAACCTGAAATGGTCGTGTATTCATGTGTGTGTGTGTGTGTGTGTGTGTGCGTTGAACGGGCCTTCTACTTTCACTGAAATTGCATTAAAGGATGTACACCGAGAACGAGTGAGAAAGAAACGCAACCAGAAAACATCGCAGCAACTGGTTTCCAGTAATGGCAGAAGCAATGCAGGTGACCTTTACACGCAATGCGTTGTAACTGAACTAGCATTGCGTAAATTCACTTTCTAAACTATAATGCGACAACGACGACGAATAAAAGGTAAATTTAACCTTCTAATCAGCGACCGATTCACGATGACCTAATAAATTTCCCGAAACAAACGAAAATTCCCACCATCTAACCGCGCGCGAATTAAAAATTCCGACCCAATATTAAACCACAAAAAAGGGAAAAGGGAGAGAATAGGGAAAAACCCCATTTCAGACGGTTTCGCGCACATTAACTGAATAAATTTAAACGACTCGTAAACAAAAAGTCACCCTTAGTACGTGGAAATCTAACGTTCGATTCATCATTGACGAAAATTAGATCTTCGCATACACTACACACAAGGGCAAGTAAGAAAAAACAAAAAAAAAAGTCACTAGTAATTTTATTGTCTTTTAAAATACACGTATAGAAAAACGAGTATTTCACATGTATAGAAAAACGAGTATTTCGGGTTCTGATGATGGCAATAATAGTTATTTAATAATGTAAAATTTCACAGGTTTTTTTAAATATGTTTTCTACTTTATCTTTAAAATGAGTCTGGAAAAAATTTGCACGATCAGCAATAAACGATGGTAGTTGTAAGTATTACCGAAATTTTCAGTGCAATATAATAAAGTTCATAAAATGATTTTAAAAAACAACTATTGCAAAGAATATGATAACGCGGGTTAAAGCTATTAGGCATGCTCCGTTTCTGGACCTACTCCTCTGTCCCACGAATCCGGAACGAGATAAGTCTCTTACCTTAACTATTAGGCTACCGCGCTACCACCATATATATATATATATATATATATATATATATATATATGTATATCAATGATTACGACATTGGTACAATACATTTTTTGTCTTCATGTCACCGTTACTTTATGTAAGATAAAAAAAAAGGTTGGATGCTGTGTCGTACAATTACTAAGTCCTTTTTTTTTTTTTTTTTTTTAATAAAAGACGGGAAAGAATGACGTGTACTCAATTACAAACGATTTTTCTAAAAGGATTTTAGAAGAAAAAAGATGGCGGTCAAGGAGGAAAGGGCATAGTTTAATACGTGCCCTGTTGCTACTACTCTTTCAGCAACACTCACGCTCTGCAACGAAACTCGAACGGACTTCTTTCGCTTGACAGACTATTATTATTCATGTATTGATGGTGTCACCCTTACGCTAAAGGTAAGAAAAAAATCCCCTGGGACGATATCTATAGTATATTTTGGGTTCTTTACGTGAATGTTAATCGGTTATCTCTTGATCAAGACACGGTTTTAAAGAGAATTTTAATTACAATTCATGATATTTAATCTTGCAGTTTGCAAGTCAAACCGTTCGTAAGTTATTGATTTTAATTTGATATTTTTGTCGTTTCTGAACCATCAGGATTGCGTACACTATATGTGTACGGAATCTTAGAAACAGATAATATCGGATTACTAATTGAATAAAATAAGATAAACACATTATAAATAAATATTCTGTTGGGATAACACTAGTGCAACTGCCGCTATTACGAGAACGTGAACAAATATAAGTGAACAGATAATATTGAATATTAATTGAATAAAATAAAATAAATAATCCGCTAGAATGAAATTAGCTTAACTGCGCTAATATACGCTAGATGCAGATGTACACTCATTAATGATTGATAAATCGTCTTTTTAAACAAAGGCCTTGGAGTATAAGTCTAATCGAAAATGAAATGAAATTATATAGCTTCCCATAGTTGATCTCAAAACCGAGAATTCACTAACATTAATTCTTCCGCGATATAAATAAAACAATTTTTTCTATTCCTAATCATGCTAGCTAACAATAAGTAACTTTAGCCATTAAATCTGGACCTACTATTGAATGATTCTATAAATCATACAAAAATAATAAGTTTGCAACTTTTTTTCTTGTAAATAGTGAATTGAAATTACATGCAGTTGATAAGACCGCTTAGCGGTCAAACTTGGAATATACTCCGATCATCCTCCTATACGATAAGTATCATAGCAAATTAGATTGCACTTTCTCAAGTAAATTTATTACGTATATGGTGGATCCCAAAAAATTGAAGTATATTCCAAGTGGGCGGACATACTAAGACGCAATATAAAATTTTTAACGTTCGCATATCTTTAAAATTTTTACTATTTCTAAATAGAAAACCCAGTCAACGACAAGCATTATTACGTACATGATTAATTTGATAATTAAAATATATCCGACTGTCGAAATATACACCCAAGTCCCGAGTCTTTTACTATTTCGAACCGCTGTATTATGTCATTATTAATGGTGTACCTGAATAGGATTTGATTAGGTATTTTTGTAAATTTTATAACTGAACATTTATATAAATTAAAAGGTAAATTGTTTCCCAAAGACCACATCGATAATTTTTTTATATTATCCTGCAATAACTTACAATTCTTACGATTATTAATTTCACGATAAATTTCAATGTCATCCGTAAATAATAGTTTCTCGCTATTTATCTTAATTAATATATCATTTATGGAGATTAGAAATAATAGTGAGCCTAAGTTAAAACCTTGGGAACCACTAGAACGAGCTACTGTAAGAAACATAAAGCTTACGCTAAGTTAAAGAAGACCTAAATAATGCCATACATCTATTGTTAAAGCCATAGAATTCTAATTTTCTTAATAATACATGATGATCAACTTTATCAAATGCCTTAAAAAAATCCAATATACATATATATATACATATATATGTGTGTATATAAACATATATATATATATATATATATAACTCGGCCATTTTGCCTCGCAAGGGGCTGTGCCCCTTGACCCCTCTTGCTTTTATTTATGTCTCTTTCTCTTCTATACTTTGTATAAAATGATCAAAATTTACAACGTAATTCTTACTGGCATCAACACAAACGGGAAAACAAAACATAATCACAAAAATCCTATCCTAACATTTAACTTTCATTATTTAAAATTGAGAAATTTTTTCGTTACACTTTTCGTTACATAAAATTCTAACATTTTTTAAATAACAATCACAAAAATTCTATAAAATATAATAAACGTTACATAAAATTGAGACATTTTTTGAGACATTTTTCGTTACATAAAATTGGGACTTTTTTCATTATACAAAATTGGGACATTTTTTCTAATGGGGGATAGCCTAAGAATTACGTTGTAATTAATACATGGCACACTATCTAGCGATGATATCGAGGTAGAAAATATTTTTAGGTTAGAATCATTAATTTTCGATCTCTCAGCAACATCGTATTGTTCTCGTTGTCAGCGGAGAATATAGCCGATATAATTTTTCAGCACGTGTAGTGTTAGGGGTTACATAAGTGACCTGGTGTGTGCGGTCTGCGACAGTAGGGTAGGGTCTGCTGGCAGCGTGAGCCGCGAGAGAAGAAAAATCAGGCATTATAGCATGTGTGTGACGTGCTAATAGCCTTATCAATTAAGTTTACCGTTGATTATTTAGCTTTTGTCTCTAGCATCTTGCCGATCTTGTGAACTATAGTCACTAATATGCTTTAGTTGGAGTCACCGTTTTTTTCAGCGAGCTAACTTGTATGTCGTGTTTCGCATATCTAGTCGCCGTATCGCCGCCGTCTGATATCAATTTTTCCGTTTTGGGCGTATGTCTGTCATTGATACCGAATATTTCACGATTTTCTTCGTTTTTACTTTGTTCTAGTCGCTGTGTGTACGTTTGTGATTCCGGTTGTCTGCATCCGGACTTAAATACTATTTTCGCTAGTTTCAAATTATCAGACCAATCTAGAGTTCGTATAAAATGATATTAAACCGGTATTGCAACGGTCGTAAAATAAATCATCGGAGTAGTATTTAAATTTTTTTTTTTTTTTTTTTTTTTTTCTTGTTTGGGTTTTTCCCTGGGCTTGTCAGCAACGGACGATTACCCATCAACATGTGTACATAGCAGCAATTAGGAATAACAAGGAATGGAATCTGACAAAGAATGCTATACCAAAGATGGAGAAACAATAACAATCAACGTAGAAAAATGCCAAACATATGTATCCTGAAAAAAAAAAAAAAGAAATGACGAAGGTAAGAGCAAAAGGAATTAGCTGTCCCATACCATGGCCACATCTGCAATTACAGAGCCCACAGTACAAACGGACAAAGGAATCTGGCTACAAATAATTAAGGAAGAAGAAACACGGGATGTTTAAAAAGCAGTTAGATCCATTAAGCACGAAACCTATATAGAACACAGCGCTTAGCGTCCGTAAACAATTATCCGAAAGTTCAATGACTTTCTCCATCACTATAAAGCAAAGTTTATAGTTTTTAATTATGAAACATTAATCATATTTATGGCGACGACTGCGGAAACAGCGCCTACCAAATGAGCAGAATTTTCACCGAACACTATGGCCACACTGCAACAGCAGCGCCCGCAGTGCCGTCTGACAAGGAGTTCCCCTATCTACCGTTAGAGCCGCAAATGCGACAGCGAGCCCGCAAAATTAACTGCGAGCTGTGCCTGTTTGTGAGTGTAACTGCAACATCAGTGCGTGTTCTTCGTTTAGAGAGGAGTTCGTTGGAAATCACTGGACACAATAAGTTAGGAATGCCAAAATGGGAAATACTGAAGGGATTAGATATTAATATAATGTAGTACAGAGGATAGGAATTTTGCTACAATTGGTATGATCAACGTTGACTGTAATGAGAGAATAAAGGACACACAATATGGAGTTGGAACATCATGTGAGAGAAGCTCCGCGTATAGAGCTGCCCTTTTCGATGTTAAAGAGGAGAATTCAAAGAATACATGATCAGAGTCACTTATGATTTTTTTTATCGATACGTAGCGGACAAATAGGAGAGGACACTATGGAGAAACGATACAATGAAGCAGGAAGTCGACTGTGACCAGATCGAAGACGACAGATAGCAGATATGATGAGTCGGGGAAGGTGCGGAAAATGTAGATACCATGGTTGAGTAGGTGGATTAGGGTGAATGGAAAAATATTGTGAATTAGGACTGGAGAACGATGATTTATAAAAAGATTTCCAATTGGCCTTTTGGATACTTTTTGCTATATTTAATAATTCATGAGAAGGAATCCGTCCGACTGGCCGCCCAGAAGAAATAGCCGAACGAGCAAGATAATCCGCCTTTTCGTTGCCCGCAACTCCGGCATGACCAGGAATCCAAAGAAAGTCGATGGTTAATGAGTGCAATCTGCAAAGGCTGAAAATCAGTGATCGGATGCGCAGAATAATAGGATCAGAGTAGGAAGGAACATATGGAGAGGATATACACTGAAGGGCGCTTTTGCAATCAGAAATTAGGAGGAACATTTTACATTGAGGAAAAGATGGAATGAGCTCAATGGCACGTAGTAATGCCAATGTCTCCGCATAATAAATTGAACAAAATGAAGGAATTTTGAACAGGCTGGAATGGTTAAGAGCAGGAATGTAGATAGATGCACCCACTCCGTGTGCCATTTTCGACCCATCCGTAAAAATTAGGATATGGTTAGCAAAGAATGATGAAACTGCCTGGTTAAATTCATAAACTGTTGCATGAGCAGGGAGATATTTTACATAAGAAGGCAAAGAAAAAAGATTAGGAGAAGGAATAACATTTAATATCTCAAACTGGAAAAATGGAAGTTTATCGAAAGTTAGGATGAAGGGCGAAAACTTAATAAGACGCGAGGCAATGTGGCAGAGAATGGGAACCTTATTAGAGGAAAAACGCCAATCTTGCAAGAGAGAAGAATATGCAGGGACAAGATTGTTTGGGTAAATATGTAGACGTTTAATAAGGAACCGATACGCGAGATAGGATCTACGAATGGATAAAGGAGCCGCATTAGCCTCTGCTAAAATCGCAGGAATAGGCGTGGATTTTAAGACTCCTAGACATAAGCGCAGGGCTGCATTCTGAACTAAATCTAATTTAGCTAGGGGAGAACGAGCAGAGCAGTACCATACAGAAAACAACTTATTATAGCTAGAATACCATCAGGTCCAAGAGGAGCCCATTCAGGTTTTAGATTAATAAATGCTTGCTGCGTTTCATTACGACTTATTGGTTCTAATTTTAACGGATTATTACTATCATTAAATTTTGAGAATACGTCAAAAGATAATTGTTGACTAATTTTAAGATGTTCCGCGAAGTTGTCTGCTATTTCTTTTCCAGATTTAATTATAGTTCCATCTAAACTGGTAAAACAGTTTGTTTTTTTTTTTTTAAAAACGTATATTTCAATTTTAACATTTTACAATCTTATATTTACGTCCGTCAAGCTTGCGCTTGTCGACGGAGTTCTTATAATTTATCTTATTCTAGGTTTTTAAAGTATATAAGCGCTCAATCCACTATTTAAGATGACTCGTACGAGACCAAAATTGAACCTTCATCACCAATTTCCTACAGCATATTTTCTTTTGATAATTAATGAGAGATTTTATTTTTTTTCTTAGTTGTTTAAATTTATTGCGGTCGCTAGAAAGATTATTTCCCATGAATTTTCTACGATACTCGTTTTTTCCCCTTAACTTGACAATTATTTCCCTGGTGTACCGTGGCGGAAATATTAATTTAAAACTTTCCTAACGCTTTATATATTAGACTATAAAAAAGTTTTGAGCAATCATCTGATGACTGACACTATTCGGCTCAGGTATCTTCTTTGTGCATGCGGGGCCGATGGCGGCTTGCTGCGGTTTACACCTGCGGTGAGTTGTCAATGTGCAACAGAGCCGAGAGAAATAATCTGTAAAATCTTTTGATTCATCAGTGGCAGAGTAGCGCGACCTACAATGGAAATATATCGCGGCAATTTTGGGTTTAGTTCTCGCGGCGACAGGTTTAATTGTCTAAATCGTTCTATCGTATCGCTGTTTCATTGTTCTCAGAAGCGCTTTACGGTGCAATTGTTTCTCTAGTCACCCGTCAGAGTTTGTACACACATTACTTTCTAATAGTGGGTCAGATGTACCGCATAACCGTTTTTCGCTCGATATTTGGACAGTGTCTTTCCTTTTTTTTTTTTCCCCGGTTTTGCTATGCCGTTCGAATGAATTATTTATCTTGGTTTTTTTTTTTTTGTATTTCCTACTTAGTACGCGCATTCGATAAAAGTTTAAAAAAACTCCATCCGATCGGGTGAACTGTAAAAAATATTTCCTTCGTTTTAGTATTTCACCGGAAAATAAGGTAACACTCGGGGGGTCCGCGTCTGCGGTGACATTCCCCGAAACGAATTTTCGTGACTTTTTTCCGTCACATTTAAAGCCTGATATGCTTTATAACCAACACCTTAATCCAGATATGGAATAAGACCACAGCGAGTTCCAAAATCTGCAGTCACACTTTTCAGTCGGCCATTAATACTAGCTTCCGGAGCAGGGAATCCGAATCTTTAATATATATACATATGTGTGTGTGTGTGTGTGTGTGCCGTAGTCTACGAAAACCTGGCTGGTGTGCGAAAAAGTTTTAGAGATAAACGCGTTTAAAGTTGCGGCTGATAGCGCGATGTTATTGCTACGACAGCATTATTCTTTCGCTGCTTCTTTCTCAGCACATGTGCCAGATGTTTTGTGACTTTCTGTATCGCTTTTATAAGAAATATTATCACAGCTAAATCGAACAAATTTCCCTCTAGTGTGTTGCTAATTTCTTTATCCGTGAAAGAGATATATTAACACTTCGTTATGAAATCATTTCGGAATCGCGATGTTTTTAATTACACGAAATGGTTTTGTATCGTGAATATTAATTAACTGACAAAGCTGTTTTAATTTCAATAAAGTGAAAAATGTGTTCGAAAGAAGTTGAAGAAGAGCCTAATAATGCAGAGAAACTCTGATAACACTTAAATGATCAACATCAACTTCCTCATAACAGCGATGACGAAAATCCAGATGAAATTCATACCCTCAACTCTGCGAATAATAATTGGAATTATTTCTCCTAGATGCAGAGGGGAAAAAAATAGCTTCGAAATTTTTTGAAGAACCTTGTAGTAATCGAAAATGTGATGTTTCAATACCACGAGATATGATCGAAAAATCGAGAAATAATTTTTTAGAGTTAGATAAAGAACAGCAAGATTTAGTGTCATATCGAACTGATAAACCCTTAATTAAAGAACCGAAACGGAAAGTAGATGAAAATTTGCCGAAATCAGAATCGAAGATGAAAAAATAAAACCAAAACAACTGAAACAAGGTAAAAATTTGGCAAAATTAAAAAAAAAAAAAAAATAAGACTGAAGTGGCCGTGGCAAGGGAAAGGAAGAAAACCAATGAAAAATACGGTAAACCCTATCTAGAAATCTCAACACCGAAGAAAAGAACTCGCAAGAAGTAGTTTGTACTACTTTATTTTTTAAAAAAATTGATTATGTTTTTTTCTATTGTAGTTTTTCATTTTTTGTATCGTTATTTTGAAGTTCTTGTTTTCTTTTAAAACACGATTTGTGAAGAATGTAATAAAGATAAAAATCTGGGGTTTATTTCATTATAGGAATAGCCAAAAAATTGAAAATTGATTTTTTGACACATTAGCCCGGTTTTCATAGACCAGGTCACACACACACATATATATATATATATATATATTGTGACGGATTCAGTACCACATGCAGTGCGATCTTTTAGCGGTGTTCGAATTGTAAAGTATTCTCTGTGGTAAAATCATCAATTCGTGGTGTCTCTGGAACACCGTTTTATTCGCGGCCCGTAGGTATCAGAGATGCTTATCGACTAAAACTGAAATTCCCGTATGTGGTCAAACGGGCAGTTGTGTGTTAGGGTTGAGACTGTGTGCGTGTGAATTGGTTGTGGCGGCCGATAGCGGAGATTACTACATGAATCCGGGGCGAGTGCGTGCCGTTTAAAATCTGTACTGAGCAGCATTGAGCCGGGAGAAGTTTTATAGAGAAATCCGGTAAAAGTCAGCCAAGGCGGTTAACACGGCAGTATTCTTCAGATGTTCTAGAAACATCAAATATCAAATATTTTTATTATAAAATTCGACACGTGCGCAGAAAAACGCGAGCAGTGGAGTACACAATATTATAAAAAGTGAAAAGGTTCTATATAAACTTTTAAACACTTAAAATTATAATATTCTTTGGTATATTTACATCAAGTAACCTATCAAATAAAAAGAAACAAATTCTACTTAAACAAATGAAAATGTAATTTTAAAAATAACTATAAATGCACAGCCATACATCATTCATTGAATCCTCACATTTTACATTTCATACATACATTCAGCCAAAGCCGATGAGAACTGAAATAATTATTATGAATACACAAAAATCTGAAAAAAATCAAAAATTAAAATAAATATTGAAGATTTTTTAGTGTGCTTTTACCGTTAAAAGAAAAAAAGAAAAAATATGCTCCATATTTTTAGGTACTTCATTAATATTTTATGCAAAAACGTTTATTACAAAATGATGGAAATTATTAATAGTATGAATATCAGTGAAAAATGTATTGTTGTGAAGAAAATTTTCACCCCCCCCCTTAAAAATTCTGGGCACGGGCTTGCATAAGTATTTTAAGCACACACACACACATCCACACATACTGCAACAAGTTTAAAGTATTGGAACAGTTAATTTTTCTTTATTTATTCTTATTTTTTTTTTACATCGATACCATTGTTACCTTTGTCAGATGTTAATTATTGTAAGTTTATTCGGTAATGTCGTTCGGTTAAAGCTAGCCTAGATAGACACTTTATCTTGTTCCGTGCTTGGTCGTCGAGCGTAGTAGCAATTGATCTATTCGTCACGTTACTGTCCGTTAAATTTTATGCGCCATGCTGCACGTTTTTTCAGCCTGTCTGTAGGAAAGTAGTCTTGTAGTCGTTTTGTTTTTTGCTAGTCAAATTTTTTTTATATATGTTGTCATTTTTAAAGCATCCATTAGGTTGTTTTTTTTAAATTTTTCACGATATATATATATAAATCCTCGTCACGTGTCATCATTTGCTACTGCAGTGGATTGTAGAGATTCTGGAACGGCGGGGGAGGTATTTTATTACTTCTCTTAATTGTATATGCATATTTATATCTATGTATATAAAAATCCCGTGTCTTTATGTTTGTGCAGGATAAACTCGGAATTTACTTAACCGATTTTTATAAAATTTTGAAAGTACATGCAATTTAATCCAACTCTTAACAGATAGAATACTTTTTGTTTTAATTATTTACATAAATATTTGTTATATTAAATAATTTAATCAATCAATTAAAAGAAAACAAATTTAATTGTTGGCTATTATGTTTTAATTATTTACATAAATATTTGTTATATTAAATTAAAACAAATTTTGACAATTTTATTATTTTTTGAGCACCAACTACTTTTCGTGGCGACTTTTGTGTATCTTGCGCGATGTTAATCGAAATGCAACCAGGTTTATCGCTGGCGCACGGCGTTTTTATCGATGAATGATGAAATAAACGTTTTTTCGCCGTTGTTTACAAAAAAGTTCGTGTTATTACGGAGTTGTTGTTTATGAAAAAAAAAAAACATTGTGCGATATTGTGCGGCATTTAATTTATTTATATTTCAGTGTATTTAATAAACGTCCTGCCTTGATAAAAAAAAAAAAAATTTATTTTAATATTCCGACAACAATAGTGTGGCAGTGATACAACTCTCTGACATTGTTGGGCATCTAAGTTGCTTTATATTTCAGTATAAGACAATGCCGCGGAGACAATCGAACCTCAACAATGCGCGTGGCAGAAATGCATGGCGTATGCGTGTTATGAGAGCTACTGAATCAGAAGAAGAAATTGCAAGAATAAACGCATGTTGCCTGCTCACGTGTGGGAACACCATCAAGTCTATTCGTGTTAGCAAAAGACAGGTTGACCAAGAACATTGTGCACAAATTAGTGCTTAGATAATTTTCAATTTTATATAATAATATAACTAATAGTTCGAAACCAATGTTATCTGCCTCATTTATAACGTTTAATTTTTATGTAACTAATTTATTTAGTATATTGTGTAAATAAGTCATTGATTACAGATTAAAGTTAAAGATTAGATAAATAAAATGTAAATTCAATAAGTGTATATTAGTTGGATAATTTCATTCTCTACATATGATTCAAAATCGGCTAAATAATTTCAGGTTTATTAGTAAAAATTAATTTGGTTTCATTACAATAATAAGTAAAAAATTAATTTAATCTATTATAACTACTAAGCCACAGCAACGCGTGGCTGGGTCAGCTAGTATATACATATATATACATATATATGTATATATATATATATAAACTCGGCCACTTTAGCCTCGCAATAGGCTTTGCCCCTTAACCCCTCTTGCTTACATTTCTATAAAATCACAAACATCTTATCTTAACATTTAACTTTCGTTACATAAAATTGGGACATCTTTTCTAATGGGGATCGATCTAAGAATTACGTTTAATTAATTAATATATATATATATATATATATATATATATATATCGTAAACTTAATCCGTAACATTTAAAATCACAGCTCTTCACTTTTTTTTTTTTTTTTTAGCTGCAGAGATAGCCTCGCGGCATCACAACATTCTTTGGATGACTTAGCATAATGGAGAGAGAGACTACGAAGAGCATGAGAGACCCCAGTCAGTCTTCTCGTACGGTCAAGTGTCCTTAAGCTGCGCAAATATTAATCTTTACTAAATATTAAAAATAAATAAATTCCCCTTATTAACAAACAAAAATAAAGTAATTTACTTTAATAAATTAAAACGAATGCCTCAATTTAAGAAGACGTTTTTTCGGGCATACTTCATCATCAGCTCGCAGCAAATGCCAATATGACAATATATATATATATATATATATATATATAAACTCGGCCATTTTGCCTCGCAAGGGGCTGTGCCCCTTGACCCCTCTTGCTTTCATTTTTGTCTCTTTCTCTTCTATACTTTGTATAAAATGATCAAAATTTACAACGTAAATCTTACTGGCATCAACACAAAAAAAAAATAACATAACCGCAAAAGTCCTATTGTAACATTTAACTTTCATTATATAAAATTAAGACATTTTTTCGTTACATATTTCACTTCATAAAATTGTGACATTTTTTAAATAACAATAACAAAAATTCTATAAAATATAACAAACGTTACATAAAATTGGGTCAATTTTTTGGGACATTTTTTCGAATGGGGGGTAGCCTAAGAATTACATTGTAATTAATATATATATATATATACGTATATAAAAGTTGTATTTTTTAAAATTAAAATTATATAAAAAATTGTACTCTTGCTGTTAGTTGATGATGGGCTTATACACGAAAACGTTTCATTAAACTGAGGTATTAAAATTTATTATAGGAAATTATGTTCATTTTTTGGTCTTTTAATAAGGGACATCTATTTATTTTATATTTATAAATTTTTAACAAACAGGTTATTTATCTACATACATTCAGTCTTTAACATAATCTGAGATTATTAGACGATTTAAAAGTTTTTATATGTTCCATTTCCTTCACTCGACCTTTTGTACAAAGAGAATAATAAAAGAAAAATCCTCGTCGTCTGTCACCATCTGCTACTGCAGCGGATTGCAGAAGTTCTGGAACGGCGAGAAAGGTGTTCTATTGTACTTCTCTTCGCCGACTGATATCTACTCAGTTTAACGGCTCCATAAGAGTTGTTTGTTTACAGGGGGAAAAGGACAAATCAATGGACATATACTATTATACAAAATACACATTACACAAAAATAAATCTTCATCGGTTTAATAATATTTTCAGTAAATGTAAATATTTTACGAAATATTTCAGAAAATGTTTGAACCGCTAATATCTGAACCGGCTAAACTTAAAAAAAAACTTAAAAACGTGGCTAATAAAGTTAAATATTAACACTCTGTATCTACGCTCACGTCAACGTAATCGCATATACCTTCGGGTAATCCGGATTAATAGTGTATGCCGAATAAAAAACAACATACACGACCTCTTTGAGATATACTGTACACGTTAATGAGAAAAATTCGAAATATCATTTAACTCATGATAGTAATAACGGTAGCAAAATAGATTGCAAAGGAAAAAATCGATTGTACTGTTCCGTATTTCGAAATAATGGTCTATTTTTATACACCTTGTTTATTTGCATGGTAACCGCTGTAGGTAAAGAATTTTATTCAGCGTTGTTGTCATTCTGGCGTTACAAATAATAATAATAATAAATGGATAAACTCGGTCATTAGATTAAACGATGGACGATGTTAAGCAGTTAGAAAAGGATCTTTTAAATCAAACTAAAGTTCGGTAAGTTTGTTTCACTCCTTTTTTTTATAATACCACTTCTATAATATGCTGTGGATGGTGCATAATTATATTTACGTGAAAAATATTCATAGAAATATAAGAATTTATATAAAAATTTCCATTAAAAAAGCTTTATAATCGCTTCTAAGAGTAATAAATTTCGTTATTTAATTATTAAAGCCAATGTCAAATTAATATTAATAATTATTAAAGTATGTTACTCTTTTCATTACACCGTGTTTGTAACCAGTAAAGTTAAAAAATGTTTTACAATTTGTTCGATGTTCGATTTTAAGTTCGTATTTTAATGTTTATTTTTCCGATTGAAGATGGGCCTTGCCTGAAAACATTTCTGCGAATAAGAGTTCCATTATTTATAATTTTCGTTTGTTCGCTATTTAGTAAATATTTTAGAAAATTTATAGTATCAAATTTCTCCTGCGGTGTTTATCTACCGCCTGTTTCTAGCTTTGTAGATTACTTCGATGCTGCAAGTAACAATAAGAATATTTTTCGGTGCCTCTGACCTAAGTAGTTGTAGTGTATGACACCCAGAAAAAAAAAACCAAAAAAAGCAGAGAACATTGTTCATACTCATGCAATGCAGTCATTTTATCGCTAACTTTCCGACACTCTTGGTGAATAGGAGCGCCTGCCAAAAATCAGATCTGTTTTTTTTTTACTTTACAGGAACTTTTAGTTATTCTGATTCAATTTTATATGATGCAGCGATATAATTTATTATAGTGAAGTTGTCTGATTGCACTATTATAATATTTAGAATTGTTAAAATAAGTATTATAAATAATATCTTTTATTATGAAGAATGATTCAAATGATGATACAAACCCAATTCTGTGTACTAATCATACGAGCCTGGGCAGCCCCGACAGGCATTAAAATTAGTTTTATGATAACACGTACACCTGAAGTCACGAATAATCGAAAAGACGATATAAAAATATCAACCTTTTGAAAATTCCAAAATGAAACAGGAAAGTTGATCATAATAAATAAAAAAAAAAAAAAAAGTATTTTTACATAATACGGTTTTTTAAGTTTTCAGTTTATAAATCTTTTCTGTCAAAATTTAATCAGTCACACGCGAACTGTGTACCTTTTTACTTTTAAAAATGGTCCTTTGTTTTTTATTATTTCATATAAATAAATTATCTCAAAATTAGATCACTGTTCTTTCTTGTATGCAATACCTTTAAATATTCTATTGTGTCAAAAATCTATGCCTATGCCTTGGAACTCTCAACTCTATCCCTTGCTTGGTAATATTCGTTTTAGAAACCAAATTACCGTTTTATAGTTAAACATCTTCGTACACTTGTTATTCAACACTAAAAATTTCTTTTCCACAACAGGAGTCCCTGAAAAAAAAAGGCTCTTATTTTTTAACTCATATATCTTTCCACTCTATACACTCTGACTTCTTTTTTTTTTACGCATACATATATATTTAATTTAAATTATAATTCCGAAGAATGTTCGATTTTTCTTTTCTTTGATTTCCGCCCCTATTAATCCACATCTCGGCCGTTAAAAGCGCAATTTTTTATTTCTGAGTGCGACCTTCTGAAGAAACAGCAAATCAATGTATCGATAAATTTCGCGAACAGTTAAAAATATTTAAGTTAAAATTATTTACGTCGTCGTTTCTGCATTTAATTATTTCTAGCCTCTTGATTCTATTCCATCGAATTTATCTAAGACATACCGGATTTTGTTTCATTCTCTTGTAAATTCTTCGATTCCTAATATTCACTCCAGTTATAATCCCGCATCATAATGTTTATAACTTCTTTCTGCAATGTGTCACGTTTGCACTCTCCATCTCACTACCGTTCATTCTTTTCATTCGATTTGGTAGATCCTCTTATTTTCGGTGGAACGATAAGTGCAACGCTGCGCATTTAATCATGATCGGGCAACTTTTATAACCTTTCGTTCGAAACCCCAGACTGAAAATTTTCTTATTCATCAACAGATGAACACATGAGCTCGGTAGGTACTGAACGTCTCAAATAAGTCCTCTTAGAAGAATGCTGTTATTTCTTCAGCACTATCTCCTTTCACGCATCTAAGGAATAGTTAGAATTTTTAAATTTCCATCCTCCGAGCGTTCTATTCCAGTACTCCCGTTGATAGCCTATTGTCTTCGATTGATTCTGTTGCTCCCGCTTACGTTTCTAGTTTCGATGAATTGTATTCTGCTCTTTTTCCACAAAATCTCTTCACTTCGTTACTTCCGTCCTCAATATTAACAAATTAAAATCTTTTCTTTCAAAATCTTCCAGTCTCACTGCAAGTCTCGATAGTGTGGCTTATCTTGTGCTAAAAACTTATCTGAACGGTCTATTAGTTTCTCTTCAAATTTTCTAATGTCTACCTTTCCATTACTCTTCTCTGCTGTAAGTCTTTTATCATCATTCCTATTTTCGAAAAAAAAAAAAAAAAAGTTCTTCTTTACGTCCAATTTCCTTAGAGTATCAGAAAAATTATTTGAAGGTATGTTGAACGGGCACTTTGTTTAGTGACTGGAACATGACAATGTTTTTCTCAGTCGGCTTTCGACCTGCCCTCCTAATTGCGCTATAGTTTTTTTGTTTCCAATGTGTATACACATCCTTTATTCAACTACACTTTAACTTCCTCTATCGATATCCTTTCTGCTTTGACAATGTGCATTTGCTTAAGAGAAAAAAATTGTCAGCAATTAATACTCTAGTTCGGCTTTTTTTTTCCTTATTATTAATCTCATGATGATTTTTCTACCTTATAAGAAAGATATTTCGTAGCCTACCCTAAAGTTCTTCTTTTAGTGTTATCCACAACTTTAGTGTTACTTTTCTTACTTTGAATAATTCCTTCTCTTTGTTATTTACCAATGATATGCTACTTTTTTCTTCTTCCTCCGATATTGTAACTGCCAATGAAGCTTTTAATTCGTTTCTCATTACTCTGGATCATTCCTTATTCGTAAGTTACCTTTCTATTTCTCCTTCCAAGTCTTCTCCTACTGTTTTTACGCTTCGTCCTTATGATCCTGCTTTAGTTAACTATCTTTAAACAATACACCTCTTTTTCACGGCTATTTTGGATTTTTCCTTAACAGTCGACCAACATTTTCTGGGCATACTGAATATTTTTTCTCTCATGCTACTAAAAGGCTAAACCTGTTGAAAGCTCTATCCCCAAGCAAATCTTTCATTTGTTTAGCATTTAAAATCACCATGAAAATCGCAACATATTTCATTATTGAAGAAAGATATACATATACACTCATCTGTCTGTTTTCAACTCGCTGTTTATTTACTGACTTTTTATCATAATAAACATAAAGGAATTTCACTTTTAGTTACCTTTTAATAAGCCTCTAGTTATGTTAAAATAAACACTATTTGCGAAAAGTATCTTGATCAATCGATTATTTCTCGACTAGAAAAACTTCTAATTCGTGAATTAAAGGTAATATCTGAATATCGTAATAGAACGGTATTCGAAAAATCAAATATTTAATATAAGATGTTCATTTAATAATATTATGTATGTATTATAAAATAAAGAAACTTGGATTAATCATTAATAGATGCAGAATTATTTTATTGCGTTAATTTCTTTTTCATATAGTTTTCCGAAAGGCTAAAGAGATAATCAATTTTTATGTTAAACAGGGATACTATTATACAAGTAAATCAATGTTTGGAGAAAAAAATCCAAGATATTAGACAGGAAATTATTCACACTAGAAAACAGAACCCTGGTAATAAAGTATATTAATTAATTTCGTATTGCACAACTGAACTTGAGCTAATTTTTATATCGTAATGCTAAATAATACCATTAACCAATGAAGTTCCGATTACGTGGTGTTTGTAAGCAAATCGATACTTACCGAGAAAAAAAAAAAAAAACGAAAAATTATTCGATTCTCACATTTTTTTAATCGAAAAAAGTGTAAATAATCAATAGCAACTTTCAATTTATTTCAATAAGTTTGCATAATTCTTAACATATAAATTAAATTTACACCACATATGCGCATTACTGCGCGAGGAGTGCGAATTACTATTATAAAGACAGATTTCTTATCGATATGGTTAGGAAGGATAATAAGTCTGTTAGATATAGGCTATACAAAATAATCGTTCAACGGTAGGTAAGTTTACAGTATAGTTCAGAATTCACTCCCGAAATACCCTTGGTTTTACCAAAACTATTCACCGACATCGGCTGATCAAGTTTGTAAGTTTATCACAACTATTTGTCGATTACGCATTGGACACTTTCGAGTGTCTTTAAATTTTCGAAGCGCAGATCGATCCAATCAACATTATAACAATCATACGTCTGTCAGTTTCGGAGAGGACATTAATCATCTATTATTTAATTGTGAATTATTTGAAGCTAGAAGATCATTTTTTTTTTTATTATTAATGATTTAATGTCGGCGCAGATCTGCTCACCATATTGTATACATCATATACTTTGCTGCGATATGAAATATCCTACTGTGTTTAAATTTATTCGTAAAAAATAAATTTTAGTTTAAGTTGTTTTTTTTTTTTTTCAAATGAGTTCGGTGCCGGCACTAACCCAACTACATGACCTTAAATCACCTAATCAGATTCTGAGGCGTTCGGAGGATAAAGAGTATTAAGGAGAGTAGGAGGGGAATAACGGCTAGAGACGGGAAGGAAAGGATAAAGGAAGCATTGAAAGCGGTAGGAAGATCCAACGCCAAGAGTTCGGCGTATAGATGAAAATTCCTCCCTTAGTTGAACAATACTAATCATACACATATAAAATAGTTTATATAAATAGTTTGTATAAAAATAAATATATATATATATATATATATATATATATATATATACATATATGTATATAAAAAATAATAAATAAAAACAAGAAAGATAGATAAGAATGTAAAGTTTTACTTTGGATATAGGTCAACTCGGGTATGTGATCGATTCCAGCCACAAACCCAAGGATATACAACGAATATTAACATTTTTGAATATTGAACATCACCATTTATAGTATTAATTTGTATTCCATATTTTTGCTTCTCAGTCGAGCTTGAAATATAGTCCGCCTCAGGCTTGGTCTGGTCAGTTTTTTTTCTCCTAATTACTCTATGCTGGCATATATGAGTGATGCTAATACATTCATGGCCATGTTTGCTTGACATATTCTAATATTTCGTAAGGAGTAATATTTAATTGAATAACTTGCATAGATAGTGTGGCGGATAGATCCTACCCGTGCGTGTTCATGAATCTTTAACGTGCCAAACATAATATTTCTGTGAGTGATAAGTTTTTAAAATGTGCTATGCAAGTTTTAAATTCGGATCTTTTATTCGAATCTACATTCCCATAGTAATTAACGTTGATAATATTTCAAGTCAATCGCATTCGTCCCCGCTTTAATTTCAAAATTCTGAAAGTTCGTAGTTTTTCCTATATTCTAATGACTAAACAACTTTGGTTAAAAAAAAAAAAAACGCTCCAGCTACTGTAAGACATAATGTGAACTTTAAAAATTTCTAACCTAATTTTCGTCTATCTATGTTAAAAAGTTTTGTTTTTATCTATATTTTTATGGTAAACAACATTAATAGTGTTTTAAGTCAATTACTCTAAAAATTTCTCTAAAGAGATGGGACCACCGATAACTGGTTCACTTTCAAATGAACAAAGAATCATTAAAATAGGCCCCCATAATCAAAAGTTATGCGTGAACAAACAAACATTTTTTTCTTTAAATGCGCGATGAATTTCCTTTTTTGCAGTCCAAATCAATGGCAACGTAAGACTTTATTCGAGAGTTTAAAATCCTTCTTATTTTCTTTCAAAGTATTAAAATTAAACAAAAATTTAATAAAAAATATTAATAATCGAGTTCGCGGTAAAATTCATTAAAATTAAATGTTAATAGCAAAATTGCGTACAATTTCTG
Organism: Icerya purchasi; assembly: GCA_039619475.1. Taxonomy (NCBI): domain Eukaryota; kingdom Metazoa; phylum Arthropoda; class Insecta; order Hemiptera; family Monophlebidae; genus Icerya; species Icerya purchasi. The sequence goes on along the minus strand of CM077115.1, from coordinate 526,372,771 downwards.
ATAAGCCGAGATACTAAAGTATTACTGGTAATGGCAAAAATAAAAAAAAAGAATATGATAAGAAATACAGATTTTAAATTAAAAATAACTGGAAATAATAATAATAATAATAATTAATCAATCAATCAATATATATATTATTTCTAAAAGATGTTTTTTGTGGCAGTGCCATATCTTCTTTAATTCTTTATCAAAATTAATGAATCAAACGTCATTTTAAAGCTTATGTTCCTTGCTATCGACGAAAAATAGTCATATTTTTTTAAATTAATGTTTTCATAAAAAAAAATTAATTAAATAAATTTAATGTTAACCGTAAGTGGTGCCATCTGTTATCAATATGTTCAACTAACATTACAGCGCAAGTGTTATCTATCAGCTAAATAATATAGTGAATAAATAAATATATAAATTAAATCAACTTTTATTCGTAAATCAATGCAATGAATTAAATCAGGTAATTACTCCAATTTTTAATATCCTTGATTTTCACCGTAAATTTTAAGTAGACATTAATTTCTATCTTCTGTATTTCAGGTCATTGTTATAAATTCTTATAAATTATTACTAGCTACCCCCTGTGCAAATATTTCGCATAATATCGTAATAATATAATAATGTGGAAATAAGTAAAGCAAAGTTTTTATTAATAAGTTTACTTCACCCGTAAATGTTAAATAGACATTCAAACATTCATTTCTATCTTCTGTATTTCAGATCATTGTCATAAATTCTTATAAATTCTTATTATTATAAACTCACGTATATATAATGCCGAAGGACGAAACCGGTAGACCAAGAGGAAAACCTCGAACCAAAAGGTGTACTACATCATTAGAACCTATCACAGATTGCAGAAGGAGGAATTCCAGAAGTGATGAACAAAGACAACTTCAACTTCAGAAAAAAAGAGATCAGCGTAATCGCAGGCAAAACAGATTCAGGCAACAGTTGTTACTGCAAGATAACAGCTTTCTGTCATACTCTTACATACTTAACATACATCAACATATTAGTGCAAATAGACAATTGTATAATTTTCCGAAAACATATTGTTCTGCCCGTCTTTTTCCTAAAAATAATGAAGTGCAAACACATAATAGTGTTAGTGATATGGACAAAACATGCGCACGTTGCGCTGCAAAATTATTCGCAGAGGAGTTTATAAACAATTTTCATGGAACATATGTTGCCACAAACGAAAAATTGAGTTAGAGCCCATTAAAGTTTATAAAGAGCTTCAAAACCTTATAGAGTAAAATGATGTCTATACTGACAAACTACCTAGAAAATATTAGAAAATTTAACAATGCTCTGGCATTTGCTTCAGTTCAAGTAAACACGATTAACATTCCTGGCAGAGGTCCATATTGTTTTAAATTACATAGGAAGGTCTGTCATCAAAGTTTATTTCAATTCTGATTCTGTCCAACCCGATGAAACTGACAGCATTCAATTGTACCTTATGGAATTTTTGAATTCCCTAAATCCGTCCGGTTTACCGTCTCATAAATTGATTTTAGAAAAAAATGCTATTATTATGTTAATTAGAAATCTTAACGCTAACCAAGGATTAATTAATGGTACAAAATTAGTGATGACTGACTTAGGCGTCTATGTAATCACTGCTAAAAATTTATTCATTCCAACAAAACTGCGCTTATACCCCGGATTAACCTCGCGCCTTCGGATTCTACCATGCCTTTACAAATGATGAGAAAACAATTCTCCTTTCTCTTAAAAACCGGTATTCCCGCTCCATACTGTTGTGCTTCATTCATTCTCTCCCTTCCGTCTCCTTCGGTTATTCTAGCTCTTGATTCCTTTCTGTCGGCTATCTCTGATCGTGTAAGGATCTGTGAGTCTTTCTTTCCCCTCTGTTTCACTATTCTTGGGCCAATGTCCATGTTGACGAACCCATTAAAAAAAACAAAAAAACAATTTCCAATAAAAGTAGCATTCGCTACAACCATTAATAAATCTCAAGGTCAGACGCTTCAAAGGGCAGGATTGTATTTACCAGAACCAGTTTTTTCGTATGGGCAATTATACGTTGCTTTTCACGAGTTCGTAAGTTTTGTGATATTTATGTTTTTGTGTTAAGGATACATACAGTGACAGAAGGTTAACGATGATCACATTATATAACTGCTAACGTTGTTTACAAAGAAGTTTTGTAAAATAAAAAAGTAAATTTATTAATAAAAACTTTGCTTTACTTATTTCCACATTATTATACTATTTGCTCTGTTTATTATTACGATATTATGCGAAATATTCGCGCGGGTCAACTAGTACTTATAAACGTAAAATAAATTAATTTTGATAAATCATTTTGTTCTATACCCATCGTTTTAACTTGTGTTTGAATACTCTCGATGAATGTGTAGAATATGGCGGTACAGATAATATCGGTTATCAACGAGTTCAAGAACAGATACAAATAAATCAGAAACTAATAAAATATCTAGAACTCGAAAAAGAACGTTTAAAAATTCTTTCAGGTAATTTTCATTTATTTTATGAAGTTAATCATATTTAAAAATATACATGCATACATATACACATGTCGACTTCCAAAACGGTCGGTATTATTAAAGTAAGTCCTCGATGAATCTATCAGGGATTTGGAAGTTAAGATTTGCAGCATCTTTCAACGGTGTTAGTGAAAAAATGACTTAAACCCAATGCAGGCTACGGCGACGTAGTTGATTAGTTCATTTTATTTCGTTCGGGTATGATCAGGTTCGGCCTACGCTGGCACACACTGACACTTCCAAAAATTTCACTCACGCGGGGGTAATGTCGGTTGTTGCCGTAACCAAAAATTTAAGAAAAAAAATGAAAGAAAAAAAAAGCCCAATTTAAACAAGTACTTTAATTGTGGTGCGGAATACTAAAAGTCAAATTGGGTAGCGCAGACGTGTAATCGCACGTTCGAGTTACGATTAATCAATCGGTACGTGCACATCCGATCATTTGCCGCATGTTTTGATAAAGAAATTAATTTAGACATTAATTTCCTTATTTCTGGATTTTTAATGCAGGTTAGCATTTTTTTTTTTTTTTTTTTTTTTTCAACTCAGGACATTTACCCAACACAAAGGACTAACAAATAATGAAAAGTAAGGGACGTGAAAGTTAAATCAGGAAGCGATTAGAAACAGAAGAAATGAAGGTAGCCAATATAGGAACAACAGAAAGAGAAGGAAGAGCAAGAATGTAGTGGGCACAGTAAGACTCTCTGTACGAATTTTTTTTCCAATGCACCACTATCAATACGTGATCTTATTTCAGTTAGAAAACTGCAGTGTCATTGGACTTCTTGACACATCTAGAAAGACACTTTTAATTCGGCTGGCTGTAGATAAGACCAAGTTGCTTGCCATCTGCAGGGAGGATCCGGGTTCCACTACTTTGCATGTTGATGGCAAAGTATTAGAAAGAATTCCAGATATCTCGGAACGTTGATAAATGAAAAAAGAGATCCAGTCGTGGAGATCAAGTCCAGGATTGAACAAGCCAAACAGACTTTCATAAAGTACAAACGGCTACTACTCTGTGATCAACATCTATCTTTTCAAATACGATACACAGAATGGTCAAGTGTTACTACGTGTAGTCTGTTCTTCTTTATGGTGTGGAGGCATGGACACTGAAAGCACAAGCAATAAGCCGGTTAGAGGCGCGTTTGAAATGTGGACCATTCGCAGGATGCTGAAGATTTCATGGACACAAAAGATTAAAAATTCAACGGTTCTGGAAATAACTGATGTTGGAAGACAGCTTTTATCCAATATACAAAGTGAGTCAAGTTATCTTCTTGGCCACATCCTGCGTGTAGAAAAATACTCCTTACTACGTCTACTGTTGCAGGGTAAAACACAGGAGGTCGGCTTAGAATTGGTCGTAAATCAATTTCACATGGTGCAAAAATATTTATAAATGAACTGCGGTTTTTCTAATTTCAGGGGGCTATGTCGAGCGGCAAAAATACATTCTCTTAGTGCTATCCGTTAAAACTCACATTATGATAATCGCCAACGCTCACAGAGTACGGCAGTACAAGAAGAAGAAGAAAAGTGCACACTCCCTGACGAACATCAATAATTTTATGGGAAAACGAACCGGTTAATTGTGGAAGCATCTAAAATGTAGCCGATGAGGTGCTATTTGACCTCTAAAGTATCATTAAATTTGTGGGGTATTTATTAGATGCGATCAGGCAGCAGTACATTCTGTGCATTTCCAAAGTATCTGCAACTGTTGAACATTAAATATTAATAAAACAAAGTGATTATTTTTAATTATGCCATATATATTTCTTAAAATACAGTATACAGAAAAAAAAATAAACTTTTCTTCAAATATTTTTCTTTAATCCATAGTTGCTACATACTAATAATAATTATTTTAAAATACATTTAACCCTAAATTTGTAAAAATACTGCTCTGTTTAATTATAATATTGTTTTTATAACTTCTAAAAATTCAATACTGCTTTATTTCATTACAAGAACATACAAATTCAATAATACAAATACTTTGAAAATGAAATGGCACCTCATCGGCTAAATTTTAGGATTACTATGTGCTAATCCTAGGCAACTCAAACAGTATAGCTTAAACATATAAAACCACAGACCGGACTTGACGACTGTCTATTTACCTTACATGCACACAATTCGTTACACTGAATTGTTTGTTTATTGGACACACCCAGCTCTCACTCAAACATATTTCAGGCTATTCTCTCGTCAACTTCGTACCTTTTTTATTTATTAAACGTCGCATTATCAGTCTCATCCATATCATTGAAGACTGCCAGTAAGTTATTGATTTCCTTCTACTTCACCGATTTGGAACGACTGAAAAACTTTCACTAATTATCCAAAGCAAGTAAAATTAATGGCGCTTACAAAATAGTAGCTCCGTAAACAATTGTAATTTTTCCCAGAAAACTTCGATAAAATTACACACGATTCGTGCACACAAGTTTTCGAAAAAAAATATAGTTGAATATCGTGATCCATCGCTTTAGTAACCTCTTCCACTGTCGTAAATTGAGACGTCTTTTACAAGGCAATTAAACCTCACAAATTGAAAAGTGTCCATAATGGAATTTGAACGGAGTCTGCAAATATTTTTTGTATTTACAACACGCGACAATAATTGGAGAAAAATAATTCAATTTAAAGTTCAAACAAAGCCGAAGAAGAGCAGTATGATTAGCTATTATAAAGAAAAATACCCTAAAAGGCGAAACAATTAAGAAAAATATACAGCTCGCGAATTAAGTAATTCACGAGGTAATTGTCATCCAATCACAGAGTAACAAATTGACTGTACTTTATATGTAAAAAAGCGTCTTTGTCAGAGATTTGTGTAATTTTGCTCTGTTTTTGTGTAAATTATTATATTTTTATTTTTTTTTTTTGAATGAAAATAAGTTGATCTTGTAAATAATGTAATCAAATTTTGCTTTCGGTTCAAGTTAAATAGATGTATTCATATTAAAAACATGTATTTAACTGTGAACTAAATTATAAATGTAACAGCAGGAATAACAGTAAATAATTTTACAAAAATAAATTTTGCTAATAAAAATATTTAAATCGTAGAAACAATAAAAAATATGCAAATTTTGAAAATAAATGGATATTCCAGAACAATTTTTGAGAATATTCAATCTTCAGCTAGAAAAAAGAAAAAAAAAAAACATATTAAAGAGAAGTGCAATAATAGATTGTTTGAATTTAAATAAGATACGAATCCTTTATCTTTATCTAGAAAAAGAAGAAACATGTATTAGTTAAAAGATAAATCTGTTATATATTATCCGAATCTGAAAGATGCTTAAATTATCGCCTACCTATGACCAAGAGTGGTAAAGATGAACGCAAATTGAGTGACCTCAGTCTGAAAGTGTGGTTTAGGTTTTTTTCAAACTCAGATCATATATTTCGCGTTTTTTTTTTTTTTTTAATGGGCTCGGTGTTAACACTGACTCAACTACATGGACCTAGATCACCTCTGAGGCGATCGGAGATAGAAAGTATAAAGGAAAGAAGGAGGGGAATAAGGGCTGGAGATGGAAAGGAAAGGATAAAGGAAGCATTGAAAGGGGTAGGAAGATCCAACGCCAAAAGTTCGGCGTAAAGATAAGAGCACTCAGGAAAAAGAGCAGGGCATTCAAAAAGGATATGGTTGGGGTCGCATATAAAGGGAGGATCAGTTGAGTGGAGAGGGCAAAAGGGAGAAGGTGAAAGAGAAAAAGAAAAACGAGAAAAGGGAAGAAATTGGTACCAAGGCTGTGAATTGGGAGTTGGCTGTAGGAGGAGGTAGAAGGAGGAGCGATTGGCCAAAAAGGAAGGGTAGATGTCAACGCACAGTCTGGTATGGAGACTTGCGGAGAGGAAAAGGATGTCTGAGGCAGGAAAATGCGGAAGGAATGGACCATTGAGAGACGCTGAGTGAGCTAGGAAATCAGCTGCTTCGTTGCCCTCAATGCCGGAGTAGCCAGGCATCTTTGCTAATATTTTTTTGGTCCTTATATATTATTACATTAATATGTTTTTATTTTTCTCTTTTCTTGCTAAACATAGGGATTCTTAAAAAAATTTCAAGAATATTCACCTATATTTAATTTAAATGTTTGTTATTGTTTTTATAATTTTACTATTTTTATCAATTAAGGAACAAGACATAAGTACGTTACATTCAAAGTATACTAAGTTTTTTTTTTGTCCGCTCACATACCAAAAATAAAAAATAACTAACACATTTGTATTAAGAGATGTAGATGAGCTCCTCTGATGAAAAAACTAAATATAAATAATGATTTGACATTGCAATATTATTCTCCTTTGGTCAGATGATGATTTCCTACAAAAAAAAAAAGAAAAAAAAAGTGAAACCTACGACATTAGAAAGCCATTAGTTCAGCATTCGGATTGCAAACGGAAAAAATGTATATTTATATTATTCTTCTTCATCTTCACAATCAAGAGTGCAAGAGTGGTTGGTGGGTACTATCTGTTCGTACGTTATTGTGGTACAAATACAGATAGTACTTATGGCAATTCTGTATGCAAAGCAAGTGTACACGATTTCATTTGAAAATTAACGCTTGTTACCGCGATACAAATGGAATCCCATGTGTATTTAGCTACCGATACACTGACCCGTGTGCATATCATGGCACGCCTGGTGATTTTCCATTGCCCTTCACACGACTATTAACGATTATTTTACTTTAATGACTTTATTAATTTTTTTAGTTACCTCTCGTTTATGAACTCATCACTCCGATGTGATAGTCCAATCGTTCTAGCATTCGACCATCGCAACTTATATACACACATATACGGTTACTCAAAATAAAACCAGTAATTATCTTAATTCTACCATATCATTGGTACAGTTAATATTGGCACATCTTTGACTACTTGTATAAAACGAAATAAGGTAAAAGCATAAGAGAACTGTAAATTAAAAATTATTTGTGATTATTCCACGGTAGCACTCAGATAAAAGAAATGAAGATTGTACGAAATTTTTTATTTATTTAGATCGATACGTTATTTTTATCAAACAGCAATGTTTTTAATATGAAAGTGAGAAAATTTCTTAATTTCTTTACATTAGCTAAAAATAATATTTTTTTCCTTTGCAAAATCGCTATCTCTAATATTTTGCCTGCTTTCTTTTACGTGCAAGGTATTTTTCTGCCATCTAGCCTATCTAGAAGGATTTTGCCATTTTCCTAATCAGAATTAAACTTTGTTCTTCGTAAAAGAGAGCATTTTGCGCCGACTAAATGCACCTGTTCATGTTAAAATATCTTCCCCTACGGATGCTAAGCTAATCCTTTTTACATAGAATTTTTATAACTCGGGTGTTGTTGCATCCTCTTGAAAGTCTGCCATAGTCATTCTTGTTACAGAACCCAACAAAGGCCCTCTTACCGCTACAGGTTATCGTTTGATTTTTTTTATTGTATGCATTATCCAAAACTCTTGAAAAAATGATAAACCAATACGTTTCCTATCGTTTCTTGAGACATTAAATATGTTGTTCCCTTCTTTTCAAACCGGAGACTGTAACATTAAAAGTACCGCAAGCACTTGATTAGCCTACAAAGGCAGGTAATAAAGATTTACCAAAACCAGAAATACCTAACAAACATCCTCTTTGATATCGAAAAAGCCTATAACCGTTTACAGGGAGCAAGTTTGATAATCAAATAAAGGGGCATAGCTGCTAAGATATTCAAGTTCATACATCCTAACGGAGCATACGACATCCAAGTGAGGATCCCATTAGCATTCTTAAAACCAACAAAAATTGGGAACAGCATAAAGCTTTGCACTAAGTGTAACCTTATTTTAATGTACTGGAAATTACTATGATTATTCTTAATCAATGTTGACAGATATACAAATATTATCAAATAAATTAGCAAAATACAGAAATCCGTGCTTTTGTATAAAGTGGTTATGATATACAATTAAATAACTGTATATTCAACCGCCAGTGAGAGCGCGATTATTTATTGACCATCTTAGTATATCGTTGATGTCTAATCATTCCGAGCTAGCACGCTAAATGTTACAAAAAGCAATTGTTAGACTCCAAATGTGGTCTGGCACCAATAGTTTTAACTTTTCTACTTCTAACGTAGTATGTATTGACACTTCCATAGGAAATGTAAAGAACCCTCTATTATCTCTAACAAATTTCAAGAAAAATTCCCGATGCTCTAATGTATCCGAATTAAAGTCAAAATGTACGAAACTGCTTTCTATAATTAAATACGTTTCAAACCAGAGATTAAACGAAGTCTTAAATTATTAACAAGAGTATGCAGTATTCCGTAATTCTCAATCGTACCAACTGTAGGTGTCAGGTATATACTTCTGCTTCTTAGTAATTCCTGAACAAATTAGATCCTATTCATCACGCGGGCTTGGTGACCGTCACAGGATCACATTAGGCATTCTTGTTCTAGAATAGGCGCTCCAATAGGTATCCCAACACTTAATCAGATGCGAATAGTGTACACTAATAGAGATATCCTTTTATTGCTTAGTATAATCTAGGAAATCGAAAACTCTTATTTACAATAATGACCCCCTACCAAAAACCATATCAGTTCTATCCGCAGCCAATATTCGGCTTAAGACACTGTGCCGGTCAGATTACAATAATACTGCGGCACCCTAGGAATTTAAACCAATAAAGGCGGATTTGTCTGACCATCGTTCCATCGACCAAATTAAGTCTCCGAACTAGCCGTTCGAACGATAACATCTTATGCAGACGCAGTAGTGTGCTGTACAGATGAAGCTAAGGCTAACATCACCAAGAGCTCAGCACCAGCAACATACATATGTGAAATAGAAGTCCAAATGATCATGGTTCGACTAAACGATTTTACCACAGTTTTGGATATAGAAACGCATTCAATACTGTATTTCCTGAAAACATGAATAAACAATAGAACGACTGAAGGGCCCCCCCCCCAAAGGTACGGTTAGTTACAAATTCTCTGACAGCTAGCAACCTAATTTTGGACTTCACAACGAAATCCTCATTATTACTGGAATACTAAAATATACCCATAAACTACGCAACTTGGGACAAAACATAATTTTATTATCAGCACTTAGTCACTGGTGCACTGTGAAACGTAAGGACTAACGAAGCCATACATTCAATCCTGTTGTGCTCCAAAACAGCTAACTTTCCCTTCTCTATCACTATTTTCCATTATAGTGAAACTAGAGATCGCAAATCAGTAGGGCAACAAATGGTCCTCCACTGAAACATTTCTTAGCTTGATTAAAAAAGATTTAGCTCATGTCAAGAAATGATTATTGCATGTTGAATCGTACTTATGCTCTTTTCAATTGCATAATATTTCTGCCTTAGAAAGCGCACTAAGGAACTCTCCGGCCTTGATGGACAGTGCGTTTAGGTTCTTAAAGGATAAGCGGCATAATATTTACGGTATAAGTAAAGGCTAAAAGGCTGATCTTGTGCCGTGATAACCTTGCAGTTACATACGATAGGCCTATTAAAAAAATAGAAATAAAAAATAAGTTGCTACGTTTTTTATTGATCAATAAACTCAAAATTGAATCGTACAATTATTCTCAGAAAAACAGCCGAATTTGAAAGCTGAATAGAAATTACGAAAAGATAGTCGTAAGGAATTTTTATTTTTTAAGTCCCGACATTAAACTATTTTTTCAGTTTCAAGGGAAGGAAATAAATTTTTAAAAAATCACGTAAATAATACGAAAACAAAAAACAAAATTATTATAGATAAAAAATTAAATTAACCGAAACAACCGACATATTTCAGAGTTATTCATAATATTTGTTAATATTAACTTAAAAATAAATTTCCTACATTTTTTTTAATCATACTATTACGATGGGATTTTCATTAATGTATCAAATAGCTAATACTTTTCATGAATTTTAGGAACAAGTGTGTCAACACTAACCTTCTCTTCTCTAATTTAATGCATATGCCGGAAAATAATGCGAGTGATTAGATTAAATTATGTTTTGCCCGAATAATCGCGATCAGTTTTGAACCACGCATACTGCAACACTATAATAAAAACATACTACCTTTCCCCTACGTAAAAATCTTAATTTTTCACTTAAAAATGAATATTTTGCACATATTGAATGCGTAGACGATAACATCAATTATACTCTTTTTTTGTGTTTTTTTATAGCATGTTCTAACACGTTTCAACGTGGAATGACTAGTCTTTTTTTTTTAGCATTATTTTTTAAAATTGCTATTCGGTAATATTATTATTATTAATAATATATATGTATATATACATATATTACGATTTTTCAAAAATTATCGAGTTTATGCGGATTTATTTTATTTTTCTAAACAGAACGAAATACGGACATAACAAACATGGATTTAGATTTATTATCCCAAGTAAGGTGTAATTTTTTATTCGAACTAATTTCTCATATATGAATATATACATAAATGTGCATACGTACATTTGTATCAGTGACGGCTCATGTCAATTTTATTTGGCAAGCTTTTATTTAAAATTATAATTTGAAAACTAAATAGCATAATATAAACGTATCTACTTTTCTGCCCGAATTTTTAAACTGAATAAATTAAATATTTGTAATATGTATGAAAGAAGGAAAATACCAACAATAAAGGGTGCAATGAGGAGTAAAATACTTTTATCACAGTAAACAATTTTTAAAGTAAATCATTCCGAGTTCGTTCGTTCATTCAGAATGTCAAACATCATCATTCCTCTATATATGTATCTACGCTCAAACTTGATATCCATCTAAACGTTTTATTTGTAACGCAATGTATGTACATCATACTTCGACATCCATTCCGTGGTAGAATAGATTCTACAGTCATATAGATGATCCATTATTTAAAAACTTCTTCACATTCACATTTTGAGCAGGAATCAATCTCCATGTTATATATGTCACCTCTCTTGTCCTGCGAGAATTCCGTTTATCCTGCACCATTGGCCACACGTTAAATTTGTACTAGGGGAGGTTCTACGGTAAGATGGTCTATATGGTTTGCATTTTTCCCACTTGGTTTTTCACTTTTTTTTCCAACAACTCGTGCTAAGTTTTGAATGTATTTTGCAGTTTGCCATGGCGACTTCTGAGACTTTAGATTTCTTGCTAGCTGGTAATCTTTATCTATATATATATTAAAAAGTTTTTCATTTTTCAGAAACTTTCGCACAATTTTCGAAATGCTTCTTTTCGTCATAATTTCGGAGGTGCAATATTGATAAGGACTGACAGCCAGTTCTTATTTGTTGATCTTAATGTGTCGCTAACCATCAGGGCCGTATCTGAGGGGGGTTTTCAAGGTTCAAACCCCCTGTAATGTCTGCGAAATAATAACAGCTTCCATTAAATGGATCGAAATTCAGAATAAATTTATTTCTTTTCAATTTTTGACAAAAGAAAAGAAAATTGAAATTTTTATGAATTCCATGGAAACGACTATTTTTTATTTGTTTTTATTGTAGTGTTCAAATATTGCATTACAATAATTGACTACAAGGCTTTAGTGTACTATTTATAAATGAATATATTTCATGGTAATACACATACCCACACATTATATATATATATATATATATATATATGTGTGTGTGTATATATATATGTATATATGTATATATATATTTATAAAAATATTTTCGTAACCCCTCCCGGAATTTCGGTCTAGATACGGCCTGCTGACCATTGTTGATAAATCGGATATCTAATTTTTTGGTATGTGCACTTCTCAATGAGTGTCAGATGCACAGTATTCCGTGGTTGAGTAAGCAAGCGCCAAGGTCGATGTTTTTAATACTTTTGCGTTGCCCCCTAATCAAATTCACCTAAAACTTTACTTTTTGTGCTAATTTTTCATTGTGTACTTTGTATGATAGTGTTCTATCTAGAACTACGCCTAAATTCGTTTAATGGCATTCTATTTGATTTTAAAATCTCCAAAAGTAATGTGTATTATTGCTTTTACTAATCACGTCGCAAGAAATAATACTTCTGTTTCATCTAGGCTTAATTGTTATTTCTGTAATTCAAGATTTTTGTTCAAAATTTCCAAGTTCTTAGATAAAACCTCGCTGTATTCATGAACAGATTTATTTTGAAAAACTGCAGTGATGTCATTACGTTCTGAAACTTTCTATCTTTCATCACAGGCATATCGCTTACTTATAAGGTTAACAATTGAGGGGTTAAAATAGGGCCTTGCGGGAGGCCATTGTTTGTTTTTCCCCAAATATTACTACAAAAGTTGGTTTGTAAGAGTTTAATTTAGTAAACATATACAATATATAGTTTAACGTATAATTCACCTTTTTTTGAAGTATCTGATGTGTTTATATGATTTAATTTATAACCAATCAGACATAATACTAACCCTTATTTGGATTTTATTCTTGTTCTTATCATTACACTTCTAGTAAGATGCTTTCAAAACGGAACTAACTGAGATAATTTTACTAACTTCTACTGTGCTGTCTAGCTATGTGTTTCTAAGTTTATGTTTGACCTGTATCTAACTGAAACTAATTAGACTAGTAGCCTGTGTTAATATTCAATCATTTAAATTGCAACAAAGAATGTGCTTAATGTGCATTTTTTACCAGAGCTGCTTTTCTAACTTGTGTTGAGTTTGCTTATTTAAACGTAGAATTTTTTTTTAGGAGCATAAAGAACCAAAACCTACAATCACACTAACAAGTGTAGAGTTGTTGCAGTTTACTATGTCTGATACAGTATGTACATATGTGTATAGTGTAATGGTATGATACTGCTGTTAATGATAATATGTGTGTGCCAGCGTTATAAAAACATGTACTAAAAACTAATACACCTCCTTTTATACTAAATTGGCGCAAAGAGTAGAAACAAAATAACCAATATTAATCAAAACGCATAGAACTTGAACGTGGGAAAAACAGGCTTAATCACCTGAATGAACAACACTCAAATTAACAAATACCTTGCTGACACCTCATTTATACTAAATCGCACAAAGATCTGACGCAAAGTAACTGATGCTAATCACTTTTCGATAGGTTGAATTTTCGACGCCTAAAAAAAAAAAAAAAAAATCACTTAAACATAAATAACGTTTAGAAATAATATATAATCTACTACTCTCAAAGGAGATTTGAATTGAAATTCAAAAACTGCTAGTAAAGTTAAAAACTAACTAACTCTAATATCTTGTATCCTTCATAAATATCATTATATATTACTGCGTTCAACTTCTGTCATAAACCCATCTCATTATTCTCCTCAGTACAGTGAACATTTACTCCATCACATTTTTTACACAAGTAGGGTGTGGAGATTTTTGAATTAGCTAGAGTTCCGCAAGAATTGGTGTACAACAAAAAATTTAGCAGACCTATACGTGTGTAGATTCCATCTTTAGGATGGAAAGAGTTCTCTCCAGAGTGCAGATGTTTGTTTTTTTTTTCTTTTTTTTTTTTTTTTGATAACATAGAACTATTAACGACCACTGTGCCATTAAACGAGACAAAAAAGTCGGTGCAGATAAAATAAAAAATCGAAAAAAAATCGTAGTATTAACACAAGAGAAATGGTAAAAATTAGGTAAAGAACACAATTATAGATTAATAACAACGACTGAAAAGTAACGAAAAAAAAGAGTCTAAAGAAAAATTACATTTTACTATCAGGAGGTTTTTTTTTTTTTTTTTTTCCTTTGGGCACGTCAACTCAGGACATTTACCCAGCACAAAGGACTAACAAACACAGGAGGTTTTTTAACATACAGATATTTTGACTGCAAATTTGAAGCGATCAAAAAAAAAAACTGAATTGAAATGGCGAGATTGCAGTGGTCTGGAGATTTGTGCAAATGATAATCTTTATATAACATAGCATGAATCAGAAAAAAAAAAAAAAAAACAAAATTGAAGTGCTTAATACAAAAGTCACTAAACAGACAGTGGAAAACAAAAATTTACGGCATAAATATATAACCATTTATTATACAGCTTTTCTGCCATATTCTCTTCGTTATTTACTTTCTTGTGGTGAGAAAACAGCTCGATTAATTGTCAGTTCAAACAGTAACATAATTAATTTATACAAAGAGATTTTGTTATTTTCCCTTTATTTTTTACTTTTATTTTGTTGATGTTATTTTGACGCAGTTATAGTTTATGTTTATGATTTTCTTTTTCTTTATTCTATTGCTAAACTTTTGATCTATTGTTAGTTTTACCTTATTTATAAATGAGAGTACTAATATATTGAGGGCGGCTTAATTAGTTCTAAGTTAGACCCGGCTAAAAAAAAAAAAAGAAACTAATTTTATTTTATTCAGTTTAAAACATAGGCACAAAAGGAAGGAAGGTAAAATTACATCATATTTTTCTAATTTCCAATTATAATTTCATACGAGCCTCACAGATGTAATTGTCTCGAGCCGTCACCATAGTTAATATAAAACAATGTTATTACAAATTTATACATGGCTATCATTACGACGTCCATTTTGCATAGCAACCTCATGGCATCCATTGTTAAATAATGTGTTTATTAATTAGTTTTTTCTCAATTCTCATTTATCTTAGGAGTGCATTTATGATTATAAAATAGAAAATTTTAAAAATTCATTATTTCAGGATTTAGAAATTTGTGTATGTAAGGAACATTATAGCGTCTGTTCACTTAGCAATCACTATGACATCTATATATTTCACATGACAGGTTTTAGCGTTCAGCGGTGTTGCTACATCTTTCTTATTTTTTATTTAAATATTTCTATTCTTCGCTGTTCTTGTAGCTATGAATCATTAGATGCATTTTATTCGCAATTGTGATTTTCAATCAACAATATCTGTGTACGTAAAATCAAGAATCTAATTTCTGACCTAAAATAAAATCTACAAAATTGCTCCGTGAATAATTTCGAAATTTGGTGGTGAAGTGAACACACTAAATTCCGCTTAATTGAACCAAAATAATTAGTATAACTACTAAAATGGTTTAATCAGTTACAATAAAATTAAACTGATATATTATATACATATATATATGTATATTTGTCATTTATTTGGTACACCATCCTGGAATTAGCAAGGTAAATTGGTTAAATATCTATCCCTTTTTTGTATTTCTTTCTGTATCTTAACATCGAATCATTCTATCTAATCAAATGAATCGTCAAATGATTCGTTATAGAGAGAAAAATTGGACAAGTATTATTTAAAATTGTTTTGATCCGTTGGGTATATAAAAACTTGATTCGTGAGGAGACTGAGCCGAGGATCAAGAAGTTTCGCAAGATGATTACTTATATTACGTTGAATATGTTTAATAAGAATTAATTTTATATCCTACGTGATTGGAAAAAGTTAATACACTCTTATATTAATTAATTATTAGGAGACCAAAAATTTTGAGAAAATATGTAATGTTAACGATAGTTTAATAATTAAGGAAAATATGAAAAATATATTAAAAGTAAGACGATATGGAGAAATATTTTACCAAAAATATTTCTATTGTATCAGTTTGTTCTTATTAATTAGTTGAAGGACCTTTAATTCCAGAAAGTATCTAAAAATTTCTTCTCTTTCTTGATAAATCATCGAAAATAGTACATTCACGTCGCGCAGATGTTTCATATTTGATTAAACTTTATTTATTGGAGTAAAATTTTATATAAAAAGACGCATTACAGAAAGGAAAAAATATATGCAATAGAAATATTTAACGAGAAGAAAAATTATCACAATATTATATTCTAGAATAATTTAGAAAATTTTCACCGCTAATTTTCCGCAAGATAAACGTCTGATATTTTCTTATTCTTTTCCTTTTTTGGTTAAAGTGCCGTGTACTGCCGCCTAGGTCAGAGGCACGGATAAGATAGGAGTTAGAGTGGAATAGGTTTTAGTAATCTTGAAGAAACGTAGGAGGCGTTCAATTCCGTCGTGACGATCAAACAGGATTTCGGAAAGGTTAGATGACTGAAGAATTTGTGCTCGGTATGAATTATAGATGAGACAGCTGACGAATGAATGTTGGAATGTGACAGAAGAATTGCAATTGGAACATCGTAGGATAGGATATCTGGACAGGAGATGACTATGAGTGATTTTGGAGTGACCTAAGCGGAGTCTTGTGACAACAATTTCATTCCTTCCATTGGTGAATAATGAGGTTTTCCATGGTTGAATAGTATCTCGAATTGAACGCAGCTTGTTCGTGTTTGGGATGTTGGTCCACCGTCTTTGCCATGTTTGCAGAGATTTTTGCACTTTTTAATTTCTGTATTTTATCCAAAAACATATTACTATAGCTTCCTTTGTTGATGTCTCCTCTACTTTTGATAATGTCCATCTTCCCACTTATAGAGATAAAATGACGGCAATTAACATCCCAATCAGATTCTCTTCCCTTATTATCTATCTCATATCGAATAATCGTTCCATCCATTCCACCTCTCCATCTCTAGACGTTCCAAGAAATGTTTTCTAAGGTCTTCCTCAAGGTTCCTCCCTTGATCCTACCCTTTTTAACATCTATACCATCAGCTTCTCTTCGTCCTTTTCTTTATTCTTTGCGGACGACATCCTCCTTTCTTCCTTGTCTAAATATGTTTTAGCAGCCAATGAAGCACTCAATGCGTCGCTTATTGTGCTAGAACATTCTCTTTCCTTAGTTAATCTTTCGATTTTTCCCTCTAAGTCTTCGTATACTATCTTTACCCTTCGACTCAATAACCCTGCTTTGGTTAATCTATCCTTAAACAGTGTATTAATTGCTTCTGTTATCATCTTTCTTGATAATCGTTTGTCCTCCTCTGAATATATATCAGATATTTCTTTGCTTCCACTATCAAAAGGCTAAACTTGCTGAAAGTTCTGTCGCCAACTAAATGGGGTGGCGATCATCCCGTATATTCGTATTTCTCCTTACAAATCTATTATTCGTTCTAAATTTGATTATTGTTCTTTTATTTATGATTACGCGTCCGAGACCCGTCTCTTTAAACTAGATGTAATTCAAAACTCTTGCCTTCGTCTTTGTCTTGGCGCACTCAAATCCTCTCCAATCCCTTGCTATTCTCGCTGAATCTAATTCGTCACCCCTGCTCATTCCTAGATCCTATTTAGACTATCGTTTCCTTCTTAAACGTCTTCTATTCGTGTCCTCTGCTCTTCATCAGTCCTGCCGTTCGATTTATAATAGCTGGCGCTTTACTCCTAGCCAAACCCCTATACTAGCATGTTAGTTCGCATCGTCTTAATTCATTTTGGCCTTACACTTTCTCCTTCAATAATCTCCTCTATTTTTCCTTTAACTTCACTGATCTGCGTCATCCTACGAAGATATTTATTCTTCCCTCATTTTCTAAAAACCTCCCCCAAGCCGTAATTAAACAAGTATTCTACAGCACCATCAATTCCTCATTTCCTTCTCATGTTATCATTTACGCGAATGATTCGACTGATGGTGTTGGAGCTTCCTTCGTCCTTCCTGATTTTAGCTTATCAGAATCTTTTCGTCTTCCTTTTTTTTTTATTCCATTTTCATATATAAATTATTGCCTATCCTATGTTTTATTATTTTCACTCCCGCGAATCATCTTTCCTCGAATTTTTTTAATTACCTTTGACTCCTTGAGCGCTCTCTAGTCCATATCTTTTCCCCTTCCTGATGATTCTTGTGATTTTCTTATCCTCCATATACACTTATTCATAATCTTTCCTCTCCCCGTTTCATTAACATTGATATGCTGTGGGTATCCAGTCACTCGGGTATATTTGGTAATGAAGTAGCGCTGATATTCTTTGGTACCCGGGTTGCTGCGTCTTTTTACCTTTTTCTTAAAAAAATTCCATTAATCTCTCATCGATATATAAAAGTTTCCACATCAGAGATAACGGTATATCGGATATTTACGCTTCCTCCTTTTTCTAATAATTATTCATTTCATCTGTCTGTTAAATTACTCTTCCTCCCTATTCTCATGGTTTCTTTTTTGCATTCATCTCTTCGACGTTCTGATGTTTCCGTTGTTCGTATGCGTTTTGGCCATTCTCTGCTACCTTTCTCTAGATGTATCGATTTTACCTGATATCCTCTCTGTCCTGATGATGCAGTTATTTGCGACGCCGATCATGTGTTCTTCCAGCATTCATCTCTTTCTGTGGAGCGTTCTGCTTTGTATTTCTATTTGTTGAGGCTTCCTACTCCTTATTGATCATGTCCGTTCCTTCCCCACTAGTTATTCCTGCTGTTTGTCCCTTTTCAGCAAGGATTTCTGATCGGATTAAAATATAATCGACTTCTTTTCTTACTACTATTTGTTTCTGGGTGGAGGTTTTTTGTTGATGAGCCCAAAAAAAAAAAAAAAAAAAAATAGTTCTAAGATCCGTTGACGGTATTTCCGGTTCCGGAAAGAACAGTAAACCTTCTTTTGCCGTAGTATCCGTAAATAAATTTCCCTGGATTCCAACGTGTGATTGGATCCACACGAACATGACACGGATACTTGTACTACAAAGAACGGGAATAATTTCCTTGGCTATTAGATGTTGGTGAGGAAAGTTGTATTTCTGAACAGACGCGATCGCATTTAATAAGTCTGTACCATATAAGGCGTAAGGAGTGCGGACCAAAAGTTGTTATATTTTCCATAGAAAGTTTTATAGCAAATAGTTTCTACCGAAAGTATAGTGAATAGCATCGGAAAAGAGTAGCGGAGAATAATTTTTTTTTCCGATGCTGTTCCACAACCTGTTTCCCTTGAGGTGTTTTGGAGCCGTCAGTAAAAACTATTTTGCAGCTGTCATATTCGCCGATCATGCATTGATATGCGGATCGTAAAATGCCGGGACATGTTTCTTTTTTTTGAGAATTGCTGGAGCTGAAGATCTAGGCTGAAATGCAGGTTTACCCATGGAGGTGCTGGTGCCATAGTCAGTTGATATGTTGGCGGTTTTCTTATTTTATTTAAATACCAGCGCAATATGCTTTAACAGTTTCGGCAGCTAAACACACATAAACGATTTAGAAAATAAAATGCTTTTTTTACAAAAAATAAATATCGATACTTGAAGGTTTATTATCAAAATTTAAAAATGCACTAAAAGGTAAAAAATATATATCAGAGTGTGATAACGTAATTTTCATACAACATTAACTTTTTGGAGTTGGCATCAAATTCGTATTACAATATCTAGGAACAATTTAATGAATATTTAACGCAGTTTTTAATTATTATTTTAATATGAACTTGATGCCGACTCTAATAAGTATTAATGTTGTATAAGAATTACGATATCACCTTAAGTTATATCACACTCTGATATATATTTTTTATCGGGAATAATTATTTTTTACTTTTTAGTGCATTTTTAAATTTTTATAATAAACCTTCAAGTATCGGTATGTATTTTTGTAAAAAAATATTTTATTTTACAATTTTTAGCGTTATACTTGAATTTTTTTCTCGTTAAAAATCAATTTTTTTTCACATTATTACTTTATACTTAAAAATAATCGATTTCTTTATTTTTAACTGCATTTCCACGGTATGAAAACATCAAAAGATACATTTCCATGGTAGTTTGGCGAATAATCATGAATGAAAAAATAAATATTAAAAAAAAAAAAAACAAAAAAAAAAACGAAGCTAAATCTAACCCGACGGTGAAATCAATCACGAATGAAAAGCATCCAAAAAGTTTCAATCTCCCGCA
Organism: Icerya purchasi; assembly: GCA_039619475.1. NCBI lineage: Eukaryota > Metazoa > Arthropoda > Insecta > Hemiptera > Monophlebidae > Icerya > Icerya purchasi. Next base: position 526,352,459 of record CM077115.1, on the reverse strand, counting down.
TTATTAAGGATAACTCAAAAACTACCGGTCAGATCTTGATCAAATTTAAATGGGACCACGTGAGAAGCACTAGCTTTCAAATAAAAGAAGAATCATCAAAATCGGTTCACTTAGAAGAAAGTTCTGAGGTAACACACATATAAAATACAGTCGAATTGATAACCTCCTCCTTTTTCTGAAGTCGGTTAAAAATAAATTGAAATAAGCAAACGTCAGTTTATTTTAAATCTGTAATAAACAATACAATATAAGACAATTTCAAAAAGTGTTCACTGTTTATATAAATTAATAATAAATTCGCAGAATCATACACTAACTTGTTGAATTGAAAAAATTCTCAAGAAACGGAAAACATTTTTAAATTAATATATAATGCGCATTTAATGAATTTTTAGCAGAAAGTAATGGTTTAGTGCACGCGTGTTAGTTGCCCAATCAGTTTAATATATTTAACAGATATTTAAACGGACAGTTAAAGAAGACAAACAAATCAATGGAATGCTGATAAATAACGTCAGATTCGCTGAGGAAACTGCTCTCATAGCTAGCTTTCAAAATGGACCGGAAAAGCTAATTTTCGATGTACCCATAGAATCGCTGAAATAATGGAAATTAAAATTAACGTCATAAAGACAAAGTATATGAAAATATCGTAAATCGGAAACGTATTTTTTTTTTCATGATTTTATTACGTAACTTCGGTTGATGAACGTTAGTGCGGGTTGCTTCGCGTTATTTAGCACCGTAGTGGTGTTCTGGCACTGCTTGTGCCAAACGTCGTACGATGCTTGCTCCTCCCAAACTTGATCGTTGGAAAGAAAAAGATAAATTACTGACACAAGCAGTTGCTGACAACAGCTCTGAGAAAATGGAATATTCGTACGACAATGAATCAGTATCAGATAACACTGCTACCAACGGAATCATTTCTTCTCCTACAGGCTATTCGCGCAATCAATCAGAGGTAATAATTCTCACACGAATCTACACGTTCAGCAATGTTTAGGTAACGTTTCGCCCCACTTTTATCGCGAGCGTCGTTTGCTCCAATTACATTAGTACGTGATCGAACTGCAACAGGTCGTGAATGGAAACTAGTTCAATATAATAGAAAAAGACAGAGAGAATTAAACTCTCTTTCGCCACAACCTGATCAAAAAATAAAAATTACTACAAAAAATAGATACACTTACCCTTGTTAATGCACAAAATTATAATGACTTAAGGTCGCAATTACAGGAGCGCAGAGAGTCAAAACCACCTCCGATATTTGTATCAAATTTCAAAAATTTCCAATTATTAAAACAGAAAATCGAAAAAAAACACAGCCTGAAACTTTCAGTTGTAAAACCATAAATACGAATGGGTTAACAAAAATAACAACAAATAATTCTAATCAATATAGACGAGTGATTAACACCTTAAATGAAGAAAAAGCAATTTTTCATACATACCAGTTAGAAGAAGACCGTGCCTTCAAACTAGTGCTAAGAAACGTACACCCCTCAGTTATTGACGATATTATAAATGCTTTAGTTGAGAAGGGGCATCAGGTAAGAAGCATTATAAATGTTAAACACACGAGTAGAGAAGCATCCTTTACCACTGTTTTTCCTTGACATTGAGCCTAATGCAAATATACGGATATCTATAATATACAGTAAATGCTAAAGTTTGAGCAACCACGGGAAAAAAAGTACGATAGTACAATGTACAAGATGTCAGCTATATGGTCATACGAAGACTTACTGTGCTAGAGATCCTATAGGTGCGTTAAGTGTAGACAAGGTCATGAATTATCCAATTGTGAAAAGTTGCAGGCTATATGTGCACTATGTAAGGGACATCATACGGCCAATTATAAAGGATGTAGGATCCATAATGAATTTCTAAACAAAAGAAACAAATCTAAACTCTTCCCAAATTACGTAAGTAATACAAGTAGTAATATGCAAAGTTCTGGCGAAACACACATTAAATAAAGGAGTATTTGAAAATGAGAAGGCTTTTTATAGTATAACGGATAACACCAAAAATAATACAAGACCAACTACCTCTAGCTTATCGTATGCCCCCAGGCAGTAGTGTATAAATGTTTGAGCTGGCGGGTCTGACGTCACCAACCCCTATTTGTCCCCCGGTGCTCAAAATTCACCCCAATTTATCCCCCGGTGCTCAAAACTCACCCTAATGTGTTCCCCCAGTGCTCAAAACTCACCCCAATTTGTTCCCTGGTGTTCAAAACTCACCCCAATTTGTGTCCAGCTGCTCAAAACTCACCCCAATTTCTGCCTTGGAGCCCAAAGTTACCCCAAGTTTCCCCCCAGTTCCTCCTAGTTCCCCACAATTTTCCTGGACGGTTGCTGAAATTTCACCCCAAATTCTCATCAGGGTGCTAAAAATTAACCCCATTTTCTCTTTTAGAGCCTAAAGTTACCCCAATTTATGTCCATGCGATCAAATTTAACCCAAGTCCCCCCCCCCAATTTTCCTGGACAGTTCCGCTAATTCGATCCCTAATTCCCATCAAGGTAGACAAAATCCACCCCAATTAGCGTACAGGTGCTGAAAGTTCACCCCAATTTGTATCCATATGGTTAAAATTCATCCAAGTTTCCCCAAAATTTCTTCAAATTTTCACGATTTCCCCGTTCATACTGCTATTTGTAAATGCGCTCGCACCGTTTCCACACATATATTCAACATAGCCTTAGCCGCCATGAAAGTGTACTCGCTTTCCCATACCCGCGCCTTCTATCATCATGTGTATGTATTATACATGACTCTTCGTGTAATATATGTAGCATACTTTTTAATTTTCACTTTTCGAGGTTGGGAGGGGCAAAATTTTGCCAGAGTGATAAAAACGTTTGAATCTCAACACTTAGAACCCAAATTTTAAAGGAATTTTCCGAGTCGTGCTCCGTTCCGACATTTTTTTTTTTTAAATTTTATTTTTAAAGAAAATATTTGATCGTTCCATCAGTCGAATGAGAGCGGGCGAGTATGCTGCTATGAGATGTATTACGTAAGCCCGACCGCGGCTGTAATGGAAATATTTAAATGTTCCAGCAACTAGTTGAAACTGTCACCAGGTGAGGTGAATTCCAGTCGTTCGTTTTGAAATTAACTAGCCGATCATCTATGCTCACTCTCACACGCCACCGATAGAAACCTGTTCACGATCGCTACACGTTCACACACGCACACATATACACCGCCACCTGATATATATTTTTCGTCTTTTTCCGCTTCCGATCTTATACTTAATCCGTTGATATTTTTTTATTTTTATTTTTACGTATTCTCTGTTCATTGCAAAAGCACACCGTCCATTCCTGCACACATATCAAGCATTGAGTTAACCTGTACAAAGGTACACTGTACTATTCCATGCACGCTCCGTCGCCACCGAAATAAACACCGCGATATCACACACACACACACACACACACACACACACACAACACCACCACCACCACCACCGCCACAACCACCACTTCGTACATATTTTATTTTCGAGTCAAAATATTATAGAATTAGCCTAACTATATTTTTCTTTTACGCTTCTGTTTATTTCTTCTGTTTTGTTTCTCCGATTCTAAAAATTAATCTGTCAATGTATTAGCCACTCTTTCATTCGCACATAATGTTCCCTCGCACTCATCTGCTACCAGTAGTTCTCTTGTCGTTCATAATAACTTTTTCAAGTCTAATATTATAGAATCAGCCTAATTATATTTTTTTTCGCTTCCAATCATTTCCTCCGTCCGTTGATAATTTTCTTATTTTATTTTTTCTCAAGTTCTAAAAATAATTCCATTGATATCTTCACTAGTATGTTTGCATAAACATCTTCTAACGGTATTCCTCATATTGTTCATAATAATTTTTCATGTCTATGTATTATGGAATTAGTCTAAAATATATTTTTTCCCCTCTAAAGTCTTTTTCCAATCGTAAGTATTCAAAAATTAATTCGAGTATATTTTTATTTAACGCTGTTCCATATTTTCCCTCTCCCCTATCCACCCTACACAAATTTAAATTCTTTTCTATTATTTTTCATGAGTTCATCCCCCCCCCCCCTGAAACTACAGTGAAACCATACCATTCATTCCCACGCATCCATTTGCTAACAATGATTTTCTCATTATTCATAATATTTTTTTTCGAATCTGTTAGTTTAAGATTATTTCATTTTTTTCAAACTCTAAATATTTTTTTTTTTTTTCAATATCTTCCATATTTTCCCCCAATATGTCCGCATACGCTCATAATTCAAAGGTACTCTGCTTATTTCCTTGCATGAATGTTGCTATATCGTTGATTTCGATCTTGTGTCAAGGTCATCGAGTCTGCCCGGATCTTCTCCTTCATATCTTTTGTAGAAAAACCGGTTGACATGTACACACCTACACACAAACACCCATAACCTAAAGATCACCTGTAAATTTCGTTCATTTGCGTATGCAACCAGCTTTCACCAAAGGAATGTGGTTTTTCTGGTGCAACCCGCCCTCTTCAAAGACATGCATCGAGCTAGAATCTCGAAAGGATCTGTTCAGGCAGTCAGTATTAGTGTTACATTAAACGTGTAGAATTTGTTGAAGCTGTGTTCTTCACGCATTAATAAAAGTTTGCTCTAACATTAAAAGTAATAATTTTCTACATTCTTAGTAAAAAGTTAAAAATATTATTCAAACATGAATAACAATACCGATTCGATTGATATTAAAGTCGACGAATTTATTCAGAATTCATTTTCGAGTGATAGTGTCTCGCATACAACTTCATCACCTCAATCACAGCAATCAGATGATGGTTATACAGCAGAAGGACATCTTCTGTACATAATATCATTGGTCCTGTATTATTATCAGAACAAGCAGATATAGCGGAATATTTTGTAGATATCAGCATCCATATAGATTGTGATTATGGTTTTCGAGTAACCGAACTAGCAATGATTGATATGTCTGGCGGAAAGTGTTTGCATACACTGTATAAGCCAAGCAGAGCATGGCATTCATCAAAAACGCCACATTTACAATGTTCTTCGATGAGTCATCACTTGAAAAATCCTTCATTATTTCCCTGTCGGGAAGAAACATTTATGGCACGCGATATATTCACGATAATATCTCAAAACCGAGAGCTCGCATATATATTTTAACGGTATATGCTAAACTTACACTAATGGAACTTAACGAAAAGTCTGAATTGTTGAGTGATTTAGACTATGAAATCGTTAATATGGATAAAGTCTTTCGACTACATAGTATTGAGAATCTACATGAAGAGTATTTTGATATAAGCAATTTGATAACCTGTAAACATCATAATGAGAATGATAGTTTTCATTGTGCAGCAAAAAACGTTATGGTAATGAAGGTCTGGTACGATCATGTTATCCATCCGCTGAAGCTTATGAATAATCTCAATATATGTAAATGATTTAAGTCAGTTGTTCATTACAGCCACCAAAGAAATGATAATTACATTATTTCCAAGTTGTGTTGGAGACATTTATGCATTTCTACAGATAGATTAAAACCGGATGATATGATAAAATCACTTCTACCATGTTACGAGCATGAGCATGATGAAGAATTCGTCTATGAGGTGTGTTGATCAATAGAGCAACAGGTAGAAAACCTAGTAGTTTACGAGACACAGCATGTTCAAAGAAAAAAAACGAACTAGCACAAGCAGATCAGAGCTGCAACATACGAGTGGGAGATATATTCTCGAGAACAACAGCTTGATTATAAAAAACGTCGAAGATACATGTATCTATCTGTGAACAATTATCACATCAAACATAAAAAGGTTGACTAAAAGATTATTATTTTCTTTTTTCGTTCATTCTCGCCACTATTACCACTGGCGCCCCCACTGTCAAGACCTCTAAACATACATTACTAACCTCGCCAACACTATAATATTTTTTCTCTGTGTTACTAAATTAACCCAAGTATATTTTTATTCATTTGTTAAACAAACATTTGTTCAAATCTTTTGTAATATATCGTACACACATTTATAGCCCACAGACACTACTTGCTTCATTACCACGAATACATCTCTTTCATGGTCACTTATCGTAACATAGTTTTTCCTGAAATTGTAAAAAATTCTCTTCGTTCCATTCTTCAAAGTTTTCCAAATTTCAAATCATGCATAATTATTTAAGAATCAAATTAAGTATATTTTATCATTTCCAAAAAATTAATCATCTCTGTACAAGGCATTAACTCATTTTTCAAAACAAACATATTATTTTTTTAATCTATCATACATATCATTTTTATCATTCAAATTTTTTTCTGAATTCACAAATAGTTAACCTATAGAAAACATATTATTGTAAACATACATGACGAAGTCACTCCTCATAATTACATCATGAATTCATTTTTTTTTTACTATCATGAAATTGTAGTAGTGTTTTTAATTTTTTTATTTTCCATACATGACAAAAGCAATAAAATCACGACATCTATGAATACACACCATATGCTTCCAATAACCTATCATGCATTTTTTTAAATTAGTCCAAGCATACTATTTTTTCAATAACAAAGCCGATCATACATAATTTATTCTTCTATATAATCACTAATCTATGAAAACACTTGATTCGTTTTACTCATACTGTAGCAACCACTCCTTTTCCCTCATGCTAACAAACTTCAAAATTTAATAATATAACACGAAATTAATCTAAATATCTGTTCATGCTATTAAAATTAATATATCAATCTTTACATTCCTTTTGTACATTTCTGAAAAAATCCTACAACATGTTTTAAAATTAATCGAAGTATACTATTTTATTACCTAAAATCAATTATTCTCTCATACAGTTTTTTCCAATCATCCATAATGTTTTTTCTGTATTGTCATTATTACAAAGTCATACAAAACAACAACACATTTTTAATCATAATGAATCATTCATTCCATTCCGTTCATGCTATATACCATTATCATTCAATTCAACGTTATGAAATTAGTCTAAATATACATTCATGCTAGCAAAGTTATTATCTCACCCTTTGCATTGTTCCAAGATGATTTATTTGACATTTTTTCTTTAAATTTCCCTCATACTATTATTTTTGAAATGTAGGATGATGACTATGATTAGAATTCATGATTATGAAGAGAGAGATGCATGGTGAAATTGCATTGTCATTATATGCGAGATGATGTGTGTTTGTGGGTGAGTATGGATGCATGTAAAATATATGAGTGTGTTAGTAGAAAACATCCGTTCATGCGTGAACACAGGTACAGATACAGTTATAGAATGAGAGAGGTAAAAATATATATTTTGTTATGTTTGATATGTGCATGATAAAGAGGTTATCAAAGAATAATCACATTACCCTCACAACTTAGACATTGAGTTTTACCTTTGCAATATTTTAGATGTAAAAGCAGTGACATTGACATGTGGTAAACGTTTTCATCACTTTTGACTAATTATAACCAATTTTCCAACATTTCTCTTCGTTTTTCCTACATTTTAATACTTTTACACCGTTTCAGTCAATTTTTGCTATTTAATGCCATTTTTTCCAGTGTTTTTACCACCTTTCTCACAATTTTCATCATTCTTTCATCATCTTTGTTAGGTTTTTTCTTACAACTCTTTAACATTTTGATCGTTGCTAGTGATAACCATCATTATTTATGCTTTCAATCCTTCCACTTCAGCAATGCACACATACAGCTTAGCAATCGCCGCAGCCATTGAACGTTGTAGGACTGCAATCGTGATCTCCATTTGATTATTGGGATTTAAAAGTCACATCTTTGAACGCTTGATCTAATGCATCAACATGATTTTTTTTGTATTCGCCCACCCGCTGCTGGAGGTTCCACTTAATATTCTCAACAGACTATCATACAGTCGTTTAATAAGAGAATCTGTAAGACCCGAGACATTTACTTAACGTTTTCCCAACACACTTACAGACCTACCCTGTACACTAAGGAAATCTTTAAACATCTCTGTAACCATTCCTTTTAAGCTGGCGGGAGCAAGGAACTCCTATAAACGTTTATCAATCAGCACTTCATCGTTCATCGCCCTGGTTTCACTCGCCGTTGCACAGACATGTAATAAACATTTTCTTCTTTTACAATTTTCTTATGCTATAACACTATTACATCATTTTTCCTCGTTTCTAACTAATTGTAACCAGTTTTCCATTATTTCTTAACATGTTCTTCTGTTTTAGGTCTTTTTTGCACTATTTTTTCATCAATTTATGTTATTTCACATCGTTTTTCTGGTGATTTTAGTGCCTTTCACACAATTTTACTAATTATTTTCGACTATTTCTTAACATGTTCTTCTGTTTTAGGTCTTTTTTGCACTATTTTTTCATCAATTTATGTTATTTCACATCGTTTTTCTGGTGATTTTAGTGCCTTTCACACAATTTTACTAATTATTTTCGACTATTTCTTAACATGTTCTTCTGTTTTAGGTCTTTTTTGCACTATTTTTTCATCAATTTATGTTATTTCACATCGTTTTTCTAGTGTTTTATTACCTTTCACACAATTTTACTAATTATTTTCGACTATTTCTTAACATGTTCTTCTGTTTTAGGTCCTTTTTGCACTATTTTTTCATCAATTTATGTTATTTCACATCGTTTTTCTAGTGTTTTATTACCTTTCACACAATTTTACTCAATTTTTCCCCATCTTTGAAGATTTTTTTTCATTTATCTCATACATTATATCTCCGAATGTGACGATTAGCTATCCTTTTAAGTACATTTTTTAAATTCGATATAAGTGAGGAGTACTTTTCAGGTCGACATGTATACTTCGTGATATGACATTCAATTCATTATTAATCTATGTTTCAACATGTTTGTGGTCGGTTGTTGGTGGTTTACAGAACTTTCTGTTGCATTGCTTATAGTATAATGATTCTTGTGTGCTAGTGAGATGATGGTGTTTTGTGGGGAATAATAAACATGGGAAAGAGAAGGAGTGCGCCCCATCAAGCAGGGGGGAGTGATGCTTCGTAATTAACTTGGGTATTGCGCGCATTGCATGGCAGTTATAATATGCTCGAGCAAAAATTAGTCGCTGTACTCGCATGGTGTTCATGTTATTCATTAAATGTTCACACTGAGTGATGCAATGGGCTCATCAACAAATGGATCCATGCTATCATTTCGATTTTTATAATTGTAATCTGCACTGAGCATGTATGTATTACAACGAACCCATCAACTCTGTTACAGATGGTAATGTTTGAGGATAGATAGTGAAACGTTCATTAGAACATGAATGTGTATACAAAGTGTTGTTACATCACATGTATGTCATCAAATTAACTAAAATGTTGCGTCTATAGTAAAAAAAGAAATGAGGGTTTTTCCCTAAGAGGGCGACTATAATAAAATTGATGCGATTTTAGATGGAAATGGGAGTATTTTACAGTAAAAACGCTGTTTTGCACCTAAATGGTGAATATTCTGGAGGTTAAACGGCATTTTTCACACAAAATTTTATGTTTTTTTATAAATGTGGCTATTTTACTCCTACATGGAGTAATTTCTGCATGAGGAGTACTTTTTGGACTGACATGTATACTTCTTGATGTGGTATTCAATTCATTCTGAAGCTATGTTTGAACAGCGTTGTAAATGGTTGGGGGGGAAGTTTACAGAACTTTTCTGCTGCATCAGTTATAGTATAATAGTTTTTATATGCTAGTGAGATGAAGGTATTTGGTTAGGAATAGTAAATATGGGTAAGAGGTGGAGTGCATCCCAATCAAGCATGGGAGAGTATTGTTTGGGAATTAACTCCATTATTTGCACACATTGCAATACAATTATAATCAGTTTGGTCAAAATTACTTGTTATATATCGTTCATGTTATACATTAAACATTCACACTGAGAAACGGACTGGACTCTTCGACATCAAGGTCCATGAGATCATTACACTTTTTTTCAACAATTTGTGACGTTTCATACTATTTTTTAATGTTTTGAACGGCTCTTATGATGTATTTCAGCACTTTTTCCCAGGTACAAAGCTCGTAATGCGAAATAATTTGAATTATTTCGACAGTCTTTACACACAAATAAAATACTATACCATTAACACACTCAACATGAAACAAATCATTACAAATAGAAATAAACAACGAAATTGCTCAGAAATTTTAATGAAATTCAAGAAGCATAGTGTATATGAAAATGAATATATTCTTTAAATCAACACTCCAAACTTGCAGTTTCAGAATTATATCACACCCTGACTAAGAACCCCATGGTTCCTTTTGCTGCATATATATGTATATATGTTGATATATATATATATGTATATATATGTAGATATATATGTATATATGTAGATATATATGTATATATGTAGATATATATATGTATTTATGTAGATATATATGTGTATATATGTAGATATATGTATGTATATATGTAGATATATATATGTATTCATGTAGATATATATGTGTATATATGTAGATATATGTATGTATATATGTAGATATATATGTGTATATATGTAGATATATATGTATATACATAGATATATATGCGTATATATGTAGATATATATGTGTATATATGTAGATATATATGTGTATATATGTAGATATATATGTGTATATATGTAGATATATATGTATATATGTAGATATATATGTATATATGTAGATATATATGTGTATATATGTAGATATATATATGTATATATTTAGATATATATGTGTATATATGTAGATATATATATGTATATATTTAGATATATATATATATATATATATATATATATATGTACATATGTAGTTATATGTATAATTTAATAATATATGATTATATACATATATATGCAGCAAAAGGAACCATGGGGTTCTTAGTCAGGGTGTGATATAATTCTGAAACTGCAAGTTTGGAGTGTTGATTTAAAGAATATATTCATTTTCATATACACTATGCTTCTTGAATTTCATTAAAATTTCTGAGCAATTTCGTTGTTTATTTCTATTTGTAATGATTTGTTTCATGTTGAGTGTGTTAATGGTATAGTATTTTATTTGTGTGTAAAGACTGTCGAAATAATTCAAATTATTTCGCATTACGAGCTTTGTACCTGGGAAAAAGTGCTGAAATACATCATAAGAGCCGTTCAAAACATTAAAAAATAGTATGAAACGTCACAAATTGTTGAAAAAAAGTGTAATGATCTCATGGACCTTGATGTCGAAGAGTCCAGTCCGTTTCTCAGTGTGAATGTTTAATGTATAACATGAACGATATATAACAAGTAATTTTGACCAAACTGATTATAATTGTATTGCAATGTGTGCAAATAATGGAGTTAATTCCCAAACAATACTCTCCCATGCTTGATTGGGATGCACTCCACCTCTTACCCATATTTACTATTCCTAACCAAATACCTTCATCTCACTAGCATATAAAAACTATTATACTATAACTGATGCAGCAGAAAAGTTCTGTAAACTTCCCCCCCAACCATTTACAACGCTGTTCAAACATAGCTTCAGAATGAATTGAATACCACATCAAGAAGTATACATGTCAGTCCAAAAAGTACTCCTCATGCAGAAATTACTCCATGTAGGAGTAAAATAGCCACATTTATAAAAAAACATAAAATTTTGTGTGAAAAATGCCGTTTAACCTCCAGAATATTCACCATTTAGGTGCAAAACAGCGTTTTTACTGTAAAATACTCCCATTTCCATCTAAAATCGCATCAATTTTATTATAGTCGCCCTCTTAGGGAAAAACCCTCATTTCTTTTTTTACTATAGACGCAACATTTTAGTTAATTTGATGACATACATGTGATGTAACAACACTTTGTATACACATTCATGTTCTAATGAACGTTTCACTATCTATCCTCAAACATTACCATCTGTAACAGAGTTGATGGGTTCGTTGTAATACATACATGCTCAGTGCAGATTACAATTATAAAAATCGAAATGATAGCATGGATCCATTTGTTGATGAGCCCATTGCATCACTCAGTGTGAACATTTAATGAATAACATGAACACCATGCGAGTACAGCGACTAATTTTTGCTCGAGCATATTATAACTGCCATGCAATGCGCGCAATACCCAAGTTAATTACGAAGCATCACTCCCCCCTGCTTGATGGGGCGCACTCCTTCTCTTTCCCATGTTTATTATTCCCCACAAAACACCATCATCTCACTAGCACACAAGAATCATTATACTATAAGCAATGCAACAGAAAGTTCTGTAAACCACCAACAACCGACCACAAACATGTTGAAACATAGATTAATAATGAATTGAATGTCATATCACGAAGTATACATGTCGACCTGAAAAGTACTCCTCACTTATATCGAATTTAAAAAATGTACTTAAAAGGATAGCTAATCGTCACATTCGGAGATATAATGTATGAGATAAATGAAAAAAAATCTTCAAAGATGGGGAAAAATTGAGTAAAATTGTGTGAAAGGTAATAAAACACTAGAAAAACGATGTGAAATAACATAAATTGATGAAAAAATAGTGCAAAAAGGACCTAAAACAGAAGAACATGTTAAGAAATAGTCGAAAATAATTAGTAAAATTGTGTGAAAGGTAATAAAACACTAGAAAAACGATGTGAAATAACATAAATTGATGAAAAAATAGTGCAAAAAGGACCTAAAACAGAAGAACATGTTAAGAAATAGTCGAAAATAATTAGTAAAATTGTGTGAAAGGCACTAAAATCACCAGAAAAACGATGTGAAATAACATAAATTGATGAAAAAATAGTGCAAAAAAGACCTAAAACAGAAGAACATGTTAAGAAATAGTCGAAAATAATTAGTAAAATTGTGTGAAAGGCACTAAAATCACCAGAAAAACGATGTGAAATAACATAAATTGATGAAAAAATAGTGCAAAAAAGACCTAAAACAGAAGAACATGTTAAGAAATAATGGAAAACTGGTTACAATTAGTTAGAAACGAGGAAAAATGATGTAATAGTGTTATAGCATAAGAAAATTGTAAAAGAAGAAAATGTTTATTACATGTCTGTGCAACGGCGAGTGAAACCAGGGCGATGAACGATGAAGTGCTGATTGATAAACGTTTATAGGAGTTCCTTGCTCCCGCCAGCTTAAAAGGAATGGTTACAGAGATGTTTAAAGATTTCCTTAGTGTACAGGGTAGGTCTGTAAGTGTGTTGGGAAAACGTTAAGTAAATGTCTCGGGTCTTACAGATTCTCTTATTAAACGACTGTATGATAGTCTGTTGAGAATATTAAGTGGAACCTCCAGCAGCGGGTGGGCGAATACAAAAAAAATCATGTTGATGCATTAGATCAAGCGTTCAAAGATGTGACTTTTAAATCCCAATAATCAAATGGAGATCACGATTGCAGTCCTACAACGTTCAATGGCTGCGGCGATTGCTAAGCTGTATGTGTGCATTGCTGAAGTGGAAGGATTGAAAGCATAAATAATGATGGTTATCACTAGCAACGATCAAAATGTTAAAGAGTTGTAAGAAAAAACCTAACAAAGATGATGAAAGAATGATGAAAATTGTGAGAAAGGTGGTAAAAACACTGGAAAAAATGGCATTAAATAGCAAAAATTGACTGAAACGGTGTAAAAGTATTAAAATGTAGGAAAAACGAAGAGAAATGTTGGAAAATTGGTTATAATTAGTCAAAAGTGATGAAAACGTTTACCACATGTCAATGTCACTGCTTTTACATCTAAAATATTGCAAAGGTAAAACTCAATGTCTAAGTTGTGAGGGTAATGTGATTATTCTTTGATAACCTCTTTATCATGCACATATCAAACATAACAAAATATATATTTTTACCTCTCTCATTCTATAACTGTATCTGTACCTGTGTTCACGCATGAACGGATGTTTTCTACTAACACACTCATATATTTTACATGCATCCATACTCACCCACAAACACACATCATCTCGCATATAATGACAATGCAATTTCACCATGCATCTCTCTCTTCATAATCATGAATTCTAATCATAGTCATCATCCTACATTTCAAAAATAATAGTATGAGGGAAATTTAAAGAAAAAATGTCAAATAAATCATCTTGGAACAATGCAAAGGGTGAGATAATAACTTTGCTAGCATGAATGTATATTTAGACTAATTTCATAACGTTGAATTGAATGATAATGGTATATAGCATGAACGGAATGGAATGAATGATTCATTATGATTAAAAATGTGTTGTTGTTTTGTATGACTTTGTAATAATGACAATACAGAAAAAACATTATGGATGATTGGAAAAAACTGTATGAGAGAATAATTGATTTTAGGTAATAAAATAGTATACTTCGATTAATTTTAAAACATGTTGTAGGATTTTTTCAGAAATGTACAAAAGGAATGTAAAGATTGATATATTAATTTTAATAGCATGAACAGATATTTAGATTAATTTCGTGTTATATTATTAAATTTTGAAGTTTGTTAGCATGAGGGAAAAGGAGTGGTTGCTACAGTATGAGTAAAACGAATCAAGTGTTTTCATAGATTAGTGATTATATAGAAGAATAAATTATGTATGATCGGCTTTGTTATTGAAAAAATAGTATGCTTGGACTAATTTAAAAAAATGCATGATAGGTTATTGGAAGCATATGGTGTGTATTCATAGATGTCGTGATTTTATTGCTTTTGTCATGTATGGAAAATAAAAAAATTAAAAACACTACTACAATTTCATGATAGTAAAAAAAAAATGAATTCATGATGTAATTATGAGGAGTGACTTCGTCATGTATGTTTACAATAATATGTTTTCTATAGGTTAACTATTTGTGAATTCAGAAAAAAATTTGAATGATAAAAATGATATGTATGATAGATTAAAAAAATAATATGTTTGTTTTGAAAAATGAGTTAATGCCTTGTACAGAGATGATTAATTTTTTGGAAATGATAAAATATACTTAATTTGATTCTTAAATAATTATGCATGATTTGAAATTTGGAAAACTTTGAAGAATGGAACGAAGAGAATTTTTTACAATTTCAGGAAAAACTATGTTACGATAAGTGACCATGAAAGAGATGTATTCGTGGTAATGAAGCAAGTAGTGTCTGTGGGCTATAAATGTGTGTACGATATATTACAAAAGATTTGAACAAATGTTTGTTTAACAAATGAATAAAAATATACTTGGGTTAATTTAGTAACACAGAGAAAAAATATTATAGTGTTGGCGAGGTTAGTAATGTATGTTTAGAGGTCTTGACAGTGGGGGCGCCAGTGGTAATAGTGGCGAGAATGAACGAAAAAAGAAAATAATAATCTTTTAGTCAACCTTTTTATGTTTGATGTGATAATTGTTCACAGATAGATACATGTATCTTCGACGTTTTTTATAATCAAGCTGTTGTTCTCGAGAATATATCTCCCACTCGTATGTTGCAGCTCTGATCTGCTTGTGCTAGTTCGTTTTTTTTCTTTGAACATGCTGTGTCTCGTAAACTACTAGGTTTTCTACCTGTTGCTCTATTGATCAACACACCTCATAGACGAATTCTTCATCATGCTCATGCTCGTAACATGGTAGAAGTGATTTTATCATATCATCCGGTTTTAATCTATCTGTAGAAATGCATAAATGTCTCCAACACAACTTGGAAATAATGTAATTATCATTTCTTTGGTGGCTGTAATGAACAACTGACTTAAATCATTTACATATATTGAGATTATTCATAAGCTTCAGCGGATGGATAACATGATCGTACCAGACCTTCATTACCATAACGTTTTTTGCTGCACAATGAAAACTATCATTCTCATTATGATGTTTACAGGTTATCAAATTGCTTATATCAAAATACTCTTCATGTAGATTCTCAATACTATGTAGTCGAAAGACTTTATCCATATTAACGATTTCATAGTCTAAATCACTCAACAATTCAGACTTTTCGTTAAGTTCCATTAGTGTAAGTTTAGCATATACCGTTAAAATATATATGCGAGCTCTCGGTTTTGAGATATTATCGTGAATATATCGCGTGCCATAAATGTTTCTTCCCGACAGGGAAATAATGAAGGATTTTTCAAGTGATGACTCATCGAAGAACATTGTAAATGTGGCGTTTTTGATGAATGCCATGCTCTGCTTGGCTTATACAGTGTATGCAAACACTTTCCGCCAGACATATCAATCATTGCTAGTTCGGTTACTCGAAAACCATAATCACAATCTATATGGATGCTGATATCTACAAAATATTCCGCTATATCTGCTTGTTCTGATAATAATACAGGACCAATGATATTATGTACAGAAGATGTCCTTCTGCTGTATAACCATCATCTGATTGCTGTGATTGAGGTGATGAAGTTGTATGCGAGACACTATCACTCGAAAATGAATTCTGAATAAATTCGTCGACTTTAATATCAATCGAATCGGTATTGTTATTCATGTTTGAATAATATTTTTAACTTTTTACTAAGAATGTAGAAAATTATTACTTTTAATGTTAGAGCAAACTTTTATTAATGCGTGAAGAACACAGCTTCAACAAATTCTACACGTTTAATGTAACACTAATACTGACTGCCTGAACAGATCCTTTCGAGATTCTAGCTCGATGCATGTCTTTGAAGAGGGCGGGTTGCACCAGAAAAACCACATTCCTTTGGTGAAAGCTGGTTGCATACGCAAATGAACGAAATTTACAGGTGATCTTTAGGTTATGGGTGTTTGTGTGTAGGTGTGTACATGTCAACCGGTTTTTCTACAAAAGATATGAAGGAGAAGATCCGGGCAGACTCGATGACCTTGACACAAGATCGAAATCAACGATATAGCAACATTCATGCAAGGAAATAAGCAGAGTACCTTTGAATTATGAGCGTATGCGGACATATTGGGGGAAAATATGGAAGATATTGAAAAAAAAAAAAAATATTTAGAGTTTGAAAAAAATGAAATAATCTTAAACTAACAGATTCGAAAAAAAATATTATGAATAATGAGAAAATCATTGTTAGCAAATGGATGCGTGGGAATGAATGGTATGGTTTCACTGTAGTTTCAGGGGGGGGGGGGATGAACTCATGAAAAATAATAGAAAAGAATTTAAATTTGTGTAGGGTGGATAGGGGAGAGGGAAAATATGGAACAGCGTTAAATAAAAATATACTCGAATTAATTTTTGAATACTTACGATTGGAAAAAGACTTTAGAGGGGAAAAAATATATTTTAGACTAATTCCATAATACATAGACATGAAAAATTATTATGAACAATATGAGGAATACCGTTAGAAGATGTTTATGCAAACATACTAGTGAAGATATCAATGGAATTATTTTTAGAACTTGAGAAAAAATAAAATAAGAAAATTATCAACGGACGGAGGAAATGATTGGAAGCGAAAAAAAATATAATTAGGCTGATTCTATAATATTAGACTTGAAAAAGTTATTATGAACGACAAGAGAACTACTGGTAGCAGATGAGTGCGAGGGAACATTATGTGCGAATGAAAGAGTGGCTAATACATTGACAGATTAATTTTTAGAATCGGAGAAACAAAACAGAAGAAATAAACAGAAGCGTAAAAGAAAAATATAGTTAGGCTAATTCTATAATATTTTGACTCGAAAATAAAATATGTACGAAGTGGTGGTTGTGGCGGTGGTGGTGGTGGTGGTGTTGTGTGTGTGTGTGTGTGTGTGTGTGTGTGTGTGATATCGCGGTGTTTATTTCGGTGGCGACGGAGCGTGCATGGAATAGTACAGTGTACCTTTGTACAGGTTAACTCAATGCTTGATATGTGTGCAGGAATGGACGGTGTGCTTTTGCAATGAACAGAGAATACGTAAAAATAAAAATAAAAAAATATCAACGGATTAAGTATAAGATCGGAAGCGGAAAAAGACGAAAAATATATATCAGGTGGCGGTGTATATGTGTGCGTGTGTGAACGTGTAGCGATCGTGAACAGGTTTCTATCGGTGGCGTGTGAGAGTGAGCATAGATGATCGGCTAGTTAATTTCAAAACGAACGACTGGAATTCACCTCACCTGGTGACAGTTTCAACTAGTTGCTGGAACATTTAAATATTTCCATTACAGCCGCGGTCGGGCTTACGTAATACATCTCATAGCAGCATACTCGCCCGCTCTCATTCGACTGATGGAACGATCAAATATTTTCTTTAAAAATAAAATTTAAAAAAAAAAAATGTCGGAACGGAGCACGACTCGGAAAATTCCTTTAAAATTTGGGTTCTAAGTGTTGAGATTCAAACGTTTTTATCACTCTGGCAAAATTTTGCCCCTCCCAACCTCGAAAAGTGAAAATTAAAAAGTATGCTACATATATTACACGAAGAGTCATGTATAATACATACACATGATGATAGAAGGCGCGGGTATGGGAAAGCGAGTACACTTTCATGGCGGCTAAGGCTATGTTGAATATATGTGTGGAAACGGTGCGAGCGCATTTACAAATAGCAGTATGAACGGGGAAATCGTGAAAATTTGAAGAAATTTTGGGGAAACTTGGATGAATTTTAACCATATGGATACAAATTGGGGTGAACTTTCAGCACCTGTACGCTAATTGGGGTGGATTTTGTCTACCTTGATGGGAATTAGGGATCGAATTAGCGGAACTGTCCAGGAAAATTGGGGGGGGGGACTTGGGTTAAATTTGATCGCATGGACATAAATTGGGGTAACTTTGGGCTCTAAAAGAGAAAATGGGGTTAATTTTTAGCACCCTGATGAGAATTTGGGGTGAAATTTCAGCAACCGTCCAGGAAAATTGTGGGGAACTAGGAGGAACTGGGGGGAAACTTGGGGTAACTTTGGGCTCCAAGGCAGAAATTGGGGTGAGTTTTGAGCAGCTGGACACAAATTGGGGTGAGTTTTGAACACCAGGGAACAAATTGGGGTGAGTTTTGAGCACTGGGGGAACACATTAGGGTGAGTTTTGAGCACCGGGGGACAAATAGGGGTTGGTGACGTCAGACCCGCCAGCTCAAACATTTATACACTACTCCAGGCTCTATATGCAAATAAGATACCGTGTAAAGTAGACAGCTACCTCAATGATAATACTATCGAGAATGCTCGTAATAGCAGCGATCGTATTAATAATAATTATAGTAATAATAATGTAGAAATGATATTAAATAAGTTTGTCAAGGAAATTAAAGATATATTTGTTTCAAATATGATAAATGGCTTAATTCAGACCATAATATCGTCTTTAATTTGTAAGAAATGAATCTATTAAAAATTGTAACATAATGAAATAGAACTTTATCTTTATCAAGCAGATATAGATATACTGTTAATATCTGAGTGTTTCACATAACAAATAATAACTACTTTCACATTAAGGAATATACTCGTAAACATTAGAACAAAGATGTATTGGTTACTAGGCAGAAACTCGCAGCTCTCTGCAGATAATAAAATATTACTCTACAGGCAGATTCTTACTCCAATGGTTGCGAACTCTGGGGATGCAGCGCAGATTCAAATATAAATATAATACAGCGATATCAAAATAAAACGTTGAGAATAATTAATGCTTCGTGATACGTAAGTAAACCAAGATCTTAACACTTCTTATATAAGGGAGGTTATTACAAAATCAGCCGCCAGACACATCGGAGGGCTTCAAATTCATACGAACGTCCTATAGCGTTTTTGAATAATCCGACGGAAACACGTCGGCTGTGCAGGAAGAAACCATTAGACTTACTACGTCAATGGGCGGAGATCGTTCAAGTGTTTAAAGTATGCAACAGAATCTAGGTTTTTCCTCGCATTCAATAACTTTTCTTAAGGGTAATGTCTTTTGTGAAATGCAGGTATCCTCATTCTTTGTATTCAACAACCAGTTTTCACTTACGCGAGCGCATTTTTTTTTTATAATTACACGCTATTTAGAATATAGTGTCGCACTGATCTCGTTTACGACCACTCAGTTGTGGTTCTACTATTGTCTCTTTAATATCTGATTAAGATTTAATCATTCTCTCCTTCTCGCTTCTGCTTTTGTTTCTTTCAATTTCCTTCTCCTTACTGTCGCCTCCACGACTCTGATTCTTCTTTTGAATGCGACGCAAGCCATGTTTTCTTCAAATGTTCGGCTCTTGTTAACGAACGTTTCCTTTTGTATTTGAAAGTCTTGACTCTTAGCCTTTTGGCTAAAGACAATACTTAGTGCCTAAGAATTCAAAATAACTTTGTGAAATGAAGGAAGAGATTAGATTTTAATATATGCAGAAGTAGATGAAAATGAACTCGGCTAACCAGAACTAGCATCCAATGAAGCAAGCAAAAATATGAAGGGTAGAAAGGTTAAATGTAAAAAAATTGAAGTATAAAAAAAAACACTTTTGCGAAAGAAAAAAATATTTACAGAAAAAGTAATTGCAGTCGTGCAGGAATACAATGGCGGGAGGAAACAATAGAAAATCGAAGAGATGAAAGAAGGCATTTATGATTAAAATGGAAACGAATTATAGAAGGGAATAATAGAATAATTAAGGTAACAAAAATTTAGAAAACCAGGTATAAAAACCAAAATTTGAAACGTGTTTGCTAGTTGGTTCTCATTTTAAATAATTTGACGAATTTATATTACAGGACTTTAGAACTCATTTAGATATCCGGTCTGCACAGAGAGTAGAATTCAGCATTTTACATTTATAATTATGAAAAAGTATATAATTACTTGCGGTTGAAAAGTCAAGCAATTCCGCCTAATATATAGATATATATTTGGAAATTCAATTTAAAAAAATTGTGTAATAAATTGTATTCTCACTAAAAAGGGTTCCATTGTTACAGTATAATTACAAGTATAAGTCTTTTTTGGACGTTCAATTTCAAGATAAATGTACACACGATTATACCGATAAAAATTGAAAAATTAAATGAATTATAAGAATAATAAAAAGAAACGGGAAAATGAATATTCCAAATTCATTTTCAATATATCCATTTTTCAGTTTCAATTTTATTTTTTAATTTTATTATTGAACAATAAGAAAAATATATTAATGTAAAATTCGAATAAAGTTTTATGATATGCGGGTCTTCTGTACCAATAGAATAAAATCTGACAAATCATAATCCTCAGTTAAAGGAAAAGAAAAGAAAAGAAAAATGGTAAACATATATCCACAACTATGAGGACGCACATTTAATTTACTCGTTTTGATAAAGTTAGGTGGATAATTTTTTACGATATTCTCATTTTGAAAGCAAAATACGAAATAAAATACAAAAACGAACCTGGAAGATCTCTCCTCAGTGGGGTGGTCCAAACGTTTTATATGTCAGGTGTAAAAGTAGCAGCACACTTGAATTTCGGACGCTGTAACAAATGCCATGTGAAAAATATAATACACATTATAGTTATATACCCCAATCTAACTGCGGCGCACTCTGATGTGCACTCTCTTGCACTAATTTGTATACTTTTTTCACTTGGCGAACAGTATAACGTATAAAATAAATTTTGTCTATGGGCACCTCCACGCCAGTTATTCATAAAAAAAAATGAAAATACGTGGGATAGCATCATAGCGTCCATTTCCGGGCTTGATAATGGTACCACACGCAACAATGGTTCAACTTAGTAAATGCACGGACGTAATAATGATAGCCATACACATATGTATGTATTAGAGCTGGTGATTTTAACGGGTACACAGATAACCCAGTTAACTGCGGTATCGGTTTAAACCGATTATTTCGATGAAAACCGGGTTTTCGGTTTTTACAGGTACGGTTAATTGTGTGAATCGATTATCCCCGTATTAATCGCGATTTCGGTTGACCTATCAGTTAATCGTTTTAACAGTAATATAATAAAATTTTAAAAAATCGTTTAAATATATCGTTAGATTTATAATTTTTTAATTATTCATACAGGCGGTTATTTAATCAACTATAAAATTTTATTTTAACATGTAATTTGATGTATATTTCTGAATTTTTTATGTATTCAGGACTTATGTAACATTGTATTATTAATTTCAGTTATCGAAATATTATCAAAGATAACACGTTTTATAAATAAACAAATCTATTTTTAAGTTGTAAATAAAAATTACTTATTAAGCAAGGTAAAAACATTACAATTGTAATAAAATGTACAAACAAAAATTACAACTAATTCAATTATAACCGTTATTAGTATAAATAACAAATAATATGAATCATAACAAAAAATAATTGAACGAAATCAATAAAAATAAATTAATTTATAATAATTTTCTAATTTGATATAAAGATGCTAATAAATTTATATTTTCACTGGATAAATAACTTCTTTTGAAAGTCACAATATTTCCAGCTGTAGAAAATGTTCTCTCAGATAAAGTAGAAGTAGCTGGAATCCCTAAAAATTTCCTTGCTAATTCAAAGACCATAGAGGAAATATTTCTTCTTTATCGCTTTTCCACCATAACATAGGGTCTGAGTTGTGCTCAATTTGATTTTCAGCAATAAACGATTGAAATTGAGATTCTTTCATAGAGAATAAAAATGTTCTGGTTGGAAAAGAAAATCTAGAGCTGTTCCCTGGCTTAGTGATTCGTCTTCAACTTCAAGCTCCATCGCTTCATGCTCCTCATATAAATGTTTAACCTGATCAATTATTAAAAATTTAAATTTTTACCTTATTGCTCGGTAATTCTACATCTAAATTCTTGTGTCTCGGATGTAAAAATGACGAAATTTGAACAGCTGATACAAGCTCTTTTTCGACTTGCTCGATTTCAAACCTCCGTTGAATTGAAAACAATGCCGTGGTTTTGAAATTTTTATATTTTCGCAATCGAATACTGCAATGACCATATGCTTTACATGATGCTACAAACTATCAATCTCAACGTCGACAAAGAGACTTGCTTTTCGCTGTACAACACTATCGTTGCTACTTGAAATGGTTTAAGTAAATTAGCCATTTCTTCCATAGTTGACCCCAATCTATTGCTGACATTTCTAACATTTTTGCAACATTTTTCGGCAGAACAGCTGCATCAGCAAAGTCTCTCTAAGGTAATGGCTTGCCTATTTCTCAAACGACTTTCACACATATATAATTTGGAATTCCATCAGGTAACTTTGCACAAGTCGTTCTTCTATAATATTCAACTCTGTCTGTGAGATAATGCTTGACTAGTAACATTCGATTTGTGGAAATGGATTATGATAGCGTGTCCTTCTGTACAAAGTTCTTCGTAATATGAAACTTTTTTAAGAGCATCCTTTACGCACAACTTCAAAAGATGAGTACTGCATTTTAAATTATACGGTATTTCTGGCATTAAATGCCCAGCTGAATTCATAACGCTTTTTGCGTTGTCGTGTACAAATGCTTCGATTTTCCCATCTAAATTCCAGTCCTCTAAAATTGATCGAACGTTTCGTTCGAGGCAGTAGATCTTTCTTCCAAGTAACTCATTATAAACCATAATATGCTTCAGTTCGCAAACTTTGTTGATGTAATGGGCCTCTACTGAAATGTACAGATCTTGAGCTCTAGATGACCATACATCGATGCTTAATGATACGCTTGAAATCTCCTTTAGATCTTCCTTGATTTGATTTTTGACTAAGTCCTTCATCAAACGTAATCGAGAACGTATAGTCTGTGCAAAGTGCCCTACTTTGAATTCTGGTTCCACCAAAGCTATAAATTCTCGAAATCCATCGGAAGAAACGAAAGAAAATGCTAATAAAGTTGTAGCAATCAGGCGTACGATACCTTCACATATCGCCTTTTGTCTTTCAGAACTGCAACCAACGTCATCATTCCTTCGTTTTCGAAGATTAACTGATGTTTGACTAGACCAATTGAATCATCCAAACCGCTAATTGAATCACCGCTGTAATATTTAACATTTTATACTTACAAAAATTTGCGTTTAATTTAATTTTTGTTAAAAAATAGGAAAACGAATCTAGTAATTATAAGAGATTCGATTCAGTAAAATTTAAAATCATCCAATGCGTTTAAGTATATGATATGTAAAGATAAAGAGTATAAACAAAACTATAATATAAAGAAAAATATACATATACAAAATTTTGAACTGAAGCGAAGTTCGATAACGTAAATTACAATAGCAAGTAAAATAAAATAAAAACTAAAATTACATACGTGTTCATCGATTCGTCTATTAAAATATTAGGCATTCTGTTATGAATACTTTTCAAATGATTTGCTATTGCGGAAGAAAAACCATTGTAACTTAAGACGGCTTTGCAATAATTACATAATGTGTCTTTACCGTCTACGAATTTTTCAGTATGATTCCATGGACCCAACTATTAAACGATATCATCAGAATAAAACTATAGTTTAAAAAATAAACTCACTTTTAACCATTTAATACAATTTTTATTTTTTTCCCGATGCGTTAGGAATAAATCGCGTTGGTTGGAGCGGATGTGTCTTTTGTAGCATAGCATCTGTTGCATTGCTATTAATGTCTGCGTCTGCAGGTGTGTGCATTTAGGGGCATCGTGGCAACGGTGACTCACGCCCGTGAACATTGCGCGTAGACGAGTGATTATGAAGTAAGGTTTTATCTCACCGAGCTCTGGTTTTCCTGTAAATAAATAATTTCATGGAACTACGATTGTTGATTGTTATTAAATAACGAAGCGATAACGATAAAACACGAACCAGTACAACCAAGTCCCGCATTGATATTAATTACACAATAGTCTAAAAAGAAACGAAAAAAAAATTATTATTATTATTATTATTATTATTTAATCAACATTGCGATTAATAACCGTTTCGTACATTAATCGTATCCATGAAAACCGTAAACCCGATTTTCACCCGTATCATCGATTTTTAACTGAAACTGCGTTTACTCGGTTATCCGGGTTTTTAACAGGATTAGTATACATATACATATATGTACATACACATATGTATGTATATATAAAAAAATTACGTTGTTGAAAAAAACAATTTAATAATCGCAATATTCTTAAGAATATTTTATTTTTATCATACGAAAATTAATGAAATAAAAAAATTCATGAATACAAGTGTTTTAATAGAATAATTGTAAATTGTATTTCGTACCGTTATAACTTTAACATAAGTGTATTAATTTAATTTCGCATGAGACGGAATTAATCCGATTGGTGAAACAACTCGAACGAATCCGTACTGACTTGCAAAGTACGCTACGTGAAATCGAAGTCAATTTAGATAAAACAAATGACGTAAGTAATAAACAAATGTAATGAATACACATTTTGTATATATAACTCGCATAACATTAATAGTGCACAAATTGAACAAAAAATTTTAAAAAAAGGAAATAGTTTATCACAGTTTACTTTTGTTTATTAAAACACATAGTGAAGAAAAAGTTATCACAAAATAACTGCATAATAAACTAAGTATTACGCATAGAGGGAGAAGTTCTAATTCCATTAAAAAATTTCAGAAGAAATCGAATTTCGAAGCCTCTCCTTAAAATTGACAACATACACATGCATGCATTTGGTATTGATATGCCTCCGAATACTACATCATTAAATGGAAACATTTCCATTTAATGATATGTTTGCCTCAAATTTCCAAGACCAAAACGTTTGTAAAATTTTGCTAAATGACTTAGAAGGCCATGAACAGCTTTTGAGCAAAATTTACTCTCTCAGGCAATGATGACCGCTATAAACGTACAAAGATATACAAGTTTAAACAAATTTCGCCAGTGCTCCTTTGTAAGATGCGAATTTTACACTTTAGAAAAAATGTATACATAATCTCTTATAAACTGCAGTAAGCAAATAGCTCGTTTCTGCCTCATTTTATTGGAAATAATGTCGGACGTGATAACAACATGAATTCATATATAACGTATATAATTTCTTCATTTGCATTTTAAAATAGGGTAAATTTAAGTAACACATATTTAATTTTCAGGGTCAAAATGGGTATGTTTACGTATTGATTATATAAAAATATACCTTCTCATTTATTTTACCTTTTTCCCTACGTTTAAAGATATAACGTACTTAAGTAGCATTAAGATAAAAAAGCGAAATTTAAATAATTACGCTGAAATTAATTAAATTAAAAGTAAAAACATGAAATAAACCATCCGTTTCATCAAATCCTATATTTTTAGGAAGGAAATATTAAGATTTTTTACTGATCAGTAATTTTATTACATTTAAATAATAAATTTTGTTCTAATCTAGAATTTTAAAAATCTACGAGGGCTTACCGCAAGAAAAAATACAAAAAGGGAAGTTAACAAAACAATTATAAATTAATATTAAACTTTTACAATTTATGATAAGATATAATGTACATTGAAATGGATGTGTTCAATTTTTTAGTATATCATATGGCAAGGGCGTCGCCAAACGATGAGACAGGGGCAAGATGATAAAAAGAGGATATGAGTTATAGGAAAAATAAAATTTTATAAGCTGTAAAGTCTTAATATTTTATTAAACAAGAATAAAATCTTAATTAAAACATAATTTTCGTGAAATAGTCCATGATTACGCGCCTATGAATGCTCATCATGGCCAGTTGATTAAAAAGTTTCAAAGCTCTAGGGGGGGGGGAGCAGATGCCCCGGCTGGCGACGCCCATATTATATGGGCAATCTTATATGGTTTACAAAAAACATAGTTCTGTTAAAAATATCAGACTGGTTAAAGTATAAAAATAACTCAAATCTCCCCATAAACAATCATCTGTTCAGAACAAAACGATTCAGCATTTGTTACAGCATAAAACTTAATAATTCAAGATTTCGTGGACACATAGGAATGGCGAAAACAGTGGATCATGTCACAAACCCTGACCATCGGAAATATATCATTTATCCTGACACTGTAGTAAAAGGTTTCAAGCTTCCTCGTAAAGATTTGGTACAATTAAATCGTATCCGGACAGAAAAAGGATTGGCACGGTGGAAATTGAAAAATGACACTGTTTGTGATTGTGGCAACCCACAACAATCCATCGAACATATCGTCCACAAAAGCCTAAGCATAACTTTTAACGGACCGTTTCAAGATATACATGAAGTTTCTGACGCAGCCTTGACATAGTTGCGTGGCATAGATACAGTTTTGTAATCCCGCATCCGAAATCCATTCGAAAGAAGAAAAAGAAGAATATTTAACAAACATTATGATAAAAAATTGTATATTGATATGTTTAACATTTTAGTAATAATCAAGTAACATTTAAAATAAATAGACTGAAATCTTTTTTCAGTAAGTCCAAAAAAATTAAAGGAACCTAGTAGAAATATTAA
This sequence comes from Icerya purchasi, assembly GCA_039619475.1. NCBI lineage: Eukaryota > Metazoa > Arthropoda > Insecta > Hemiptera > Monophlebidae > Icerya > Icerya purchasi. Next base: position 526,325,058 of record CM077115.1, on the reverse strand, counting down.
CTTTAAAATATTATATTTAATATTTATTAAAATTCGGTACTGGATCATATCTTTGAATTGGTTCCGTAACTGATAAACAGAATTTTCCAAAATAAAATTTTTTTATAAAAATTACGCCAAGGTCAATCACATTCAGTTCACTATAAGATGAATATCACCTTACTGAGGATATGTATCCGTGATAAATACTTCAATGGTACGTTCACAGCTCCGTTTTTCGCGACAACGTAACTGGAGTGAAACCACTATGTATCAACAGTGGAGGTGAAGCTACTCAATAATACATGGTGGCAAAGTGGGTAAAATAGTACATCCGAAAAATGTTAAATTTCTTTACTCCTCTCAGGGCGCCTAAGTTACGCAACTGAGATACCTCCATATATCATAAAAGTATTACTACATTATAATAATTACTTCCAGTAGAGGCCCGGTAACCCTGTTCACATACGGAGGCAGAAAAGATATAAATGCATCACACACACACGCGCGCATACATACATACATACATACATACATACATACATACATACATACATACATATATATATACACATACATATTAATACATACATCGTCAGTTAGAAGTGATTTAAATTGTCAAAGTATTTGATGATGATGATATTATTGTATTTATTGTTTTTTATATATATTGGTCGTTCATTTTTAATTTGTTTTGAACAATTTAAGTCTATTACAATATAAATAATGTTATATATTTTTTGTAAATTGTGAATGTCGTTCAAGTAATATAAAAAATATAACATCAGTAATCGAATGTTAACGGTCAATTTCCATTGTTTACATTTATGATAATAACTGCTGAAATTAAGACAATTATTAAAAGCAGTTGATAAGATTTTTCAACGATATTCACCTAATCTCGTAAACTATGATGATAGCTTGTGCGTGGTGGTTGCTCTGTTTTATTTAAATTGGCATTAAATAACCACTAATGCTGCCCGCAGATGAATGCAGTGAAGAAGAGTAGCAGAACTATGATACCATTTAGCTCGCTCGAAATTGACATTACGGGATACACACAATTTGTTGCCTGTTCATTAATTATCCACTTTCATGTCCGTACAAAACAAAACAAATCAACAACACTCATTTTTTTAACATTTTTTTCCCAGAGACATTTTAAAAGACTCTAGTGCTCAAAGTAATTTTTTATAACCCTTATTAATATTTTCGGAATAGTGGCAAGAGGGAATCGTATCAACTGACACTCGAATAGAGGGAAACATATATATATATTTAATATGAAACAATAATATAAGACTTTTAATTTGTAATTCATTTAATAAACGTCTGTTTAAAATTCTAAAAAATAAAATAACGAACCGGTACGCAATGAAACGTACAGTTACTTAATATGTTCGAGAAAATTCCATAGCAAATTTTATAAATAAAACATTTATTTGCTTCATTCAATTTTTTCTTTTTGCCTCAGCCTCCGCATTTAGCCAGTTTTTTCTTTGCTTAACCCTTCACAGGCTATTTTATAAAACTTTTTTATTTTTAATTTCTATATTTCTATCTTGTGGTACTTCGAAAATTTATATATTAGTAAAGTTGAATTTGACGTTGGATCTGCCAGACTTATATTTACTGCAAAGACATGTAGCTCCGATCGGACTTCCGTTCTAATTTTGTCTTTACCTGTTCGTAAATTACATACTGCCAAATAAAATAATCTATTGTACCCTCTGTTCCACAACCACTGCATATTCCTTTATCGTTGACAATATTAATTTTAGCCAAGTGGGCAGCGGCTTTTGCTGTGTCCGGTTCTAAGTCTAGTTATCGTTTCTATACAGTCTCTTTCAACGTTGTTGACTTTCCTAAACCAAGGGAACCCTTGGTAAATGATTTTGTAGTTTTGAAAAAAAAAAAATGAAATAAATAGAAAATACTATATTGATATTTTTAATAAATAGGGTAAAAAACATGAAATATGGGGCTCTTATATAATTCACCGAAAAATTATTAGTAATTCAATAACTCCAGAGAAATTAGTAACGTCATTTTCTATTCAAATTGCAAAATACCTATTTTCAAAATCACACCGTAAAAAAATTAAAAATGCTATTTAAATTGAAAAACCAGTAATAAATGAATAAACCGCAAAAATGTCAAATCCTATCATATTTTTAACATTGCAATAGCCGTATCCGATTAGAGATGCTTATTGAACTATTTTATTTTTTATAAAATATTTACTGGAAATACTAAATAATAATTCATTTCTATTTCGGCAACAGGAATATATTCGGCTCAACGAAATGAAAAATTTATATCAAGCAGAGATAGACCTTTACGAAAGAAAACACCGGCAACCAACACTGCACTAATAGAACATGACGTAGTACCATCAAACTGGTCAACATTTTGTTTTTCATCATTTTTGTTCAAATCACATATCTGACTTAAAAAGCACAGATCTGTAATATCGATACATAGTAATATTCAACGCAATGGCATCTGGTAGCCGCGGTTCGTTTTTGAAAATACATTTCAGTTTTACTGTAATTTTTTCAACAAAAAAATTCAGCAATAATATTTTTGCAAATTGGAAAAGCTATAAAACTCGAATTTAATTTTATAATTATCAATACGCACGTATGAAACTAGCTGGTTAATCGTTTCAATACCAGTACGAATTTACCAAACGGAGCAGTATTTTTGATTCGGAAAAAATTTATAAAACGATTGAAGTCCCAAAAATTGTGTTATAAAGCTAATTTATTTTTCGATAGCTTTTTTTCTTTATTTCTGTGTACTGCTTATACTGTTTTTTTTCACTCTTGTAAGGTTTCAGAGAAGACATTTGATAGAACCGCTTTTAATGCATTCTGCTTATTACGTTTATTGCGAGAAGTGAAGTCAGTCAGAGAAAAACTGCGGGATAGTTGAAATTTCGAGTCAAATATTTTTGAATAAAGAATATAACATAGTTCCTCTCGTACCAAAAATCTGACCTCTTTTTTTTTTTTTCCAATGGGTTTGTAAACGAGAACATTAGGCCAAGAAATGGGAAGAAGGAGAAAATAACGTTATATACTTAAACGTTTGAGGATAGAGGATAAAAATAATTCAAGGGAGGAATAACAGAAGCAGAAGGAAATGAGAAAATGTAAGAAGCACTATAAGGAGTAGGAATACGAGTTTTAATAGAAAAGAGTAGAAAGACGATTGTTCGGCAGATCGCACATTCAAACAAAACATGATCAAAATCACAAAGAACGTATGTTGAAGGGGGATGAAAAGGACAAAATAAAGTGTAGAAGTAGATGAAAACTGTGAAAATAATGTGGGAAGGAGATTGTGGTTAAAGCAAAGGCGACGAATAGCAAAGATTGTTTAAGTGAAGGGAAGTCAAGGAACCATGGGCGAGGAGGAAGAGATGGCTGAATGGAGAGATAAAAGGAGGCAGGATTAGAAAATAAAGAAGAATATGAGTTGAACCATAGTTTGGAATGAGCGATTGAGGAAAGAACAATATTATAAGAAAAAAAGGTGCCTAAAAATCTGCCACTGGAAATAGAAGAACGGGCTAATGAATATCCATCAATTCCTTAAACTTAGTGCCCAAATGACCAGGAATCCGCAAAAGTTCGATCTCAATCAAGTGAAGAAGGAAAAGATCATGAATGAGGGAACGTATGAGAAGTATTACATAATCGGAAGAGAGACCGAGAAGAGAAGATGTGGTAGCTTGCAGAACTCTTTTAGAATCCGAAATTAACCAGTGACGCGGAAACGAAGACAACATGTAGAATAGCAATAGATTCGGCATAGAAAATTGAGCAAAAGGAATGAAGTTTAAAAGATTCAGAGTAATTTAAGGCGGGACAAAAAAAAAAAAAGGCAGAACCAATTCCATTTGGCTCTTTGGAACCGTCAGTATAGGTAGTGGTGTGACCGCTTATGTCCATATATTCTCAAAATCACTTTAACACGCATTCCACATTAATAATTATCCTACTTGGCCACACGAATTTTTTCACACGCCATACTGAAAAATATGAAAAAAAAAAGAAAGTGAGCGATCAAACTTTACCGATGACTAACTGCTAACTAAACTGAGACGTTTGTTCTCAAATTATATAAAGAAAAGTGTACGTTTGATTAATGCGACAATTTTTTCTTCTTTTTTTAATGTTCTATCAAAATTTCTTTCCAGTTGATTTTTTGCTACGTGTCAAATTTAGGAACCAACTTTTAGAGTAGCCTGATTTTTTCCCCCTACCCTGAGCGCGCCAGCTGCCTTGACCTAACAACATGATAATTCGATTGAACAAACTAAATGGCCAGACGGTCAAAAATAGAATTCATAAAGGGGACAGCAGAATCGGAACAACTAAAGGGAATGGGAAGGAAAGGATATAGGTTGGGTTATAAGGAGTAGCACGACCCAAAGCTAAAAGTTGGGCGTATAGAAGAAAATGTTTGTTGAGGAGCGCAGAAAATCCGAAAAAGATATGATTAGAATCACAAATACAAGGAGGCTCAGAAGCATGAAGAGAGCAGAAAGAAGAAGGCGACAAAGCAAATCGAAATCGAGAAGAAAATGATTGATCCTGAGTCTAATTAAGGAAACAACAGTGGAATAACGGCAGACAGGAGTAGGTTGAAACCAAGACAGGAAGCGAGAAACCGGATGAGTAAGACGTATTGCGAATAGCGGTTAGAGAATAAAGATGGATAAATGTCCAACCAAAGTATAAAATGATTAGAACGTGATAGGAAAATAGACCATTCGGGCGGCTGAGTGAGCTAAAGAGTCGGTTTAGTCATCGCGTCTACGTTGGAATGACTAGGAACCCATAGAAAGTCTATGAGAATGAAACGAGACGAGAACAAAGTGGAGACGAGAGATCGAATTAAGAGAATGATACCGTCAGAAGAATGAGAAGGAGGAGAAGAGATGTCTTGAAGAACTTCTTTAGAATCGGAAACAAACAGGAATTTACGAAACCTACTTATGGAGGAGATAAAATAAATGGTACGAACAATGGAGATTGATTCGGTTGAGAAGATAGAGCAGACAGAAAAAAGTATGAAGTACTGGAACGAAGGAGACGTAAACGCAAAAGAGGAGTCCAGCAGATGAAGGAATTCATAGTTGATTACATTCTGAGAGGAAAAATTAGCTCCAATCGGGAAAGAGGAGAATTTGGTAGGATGCCATATACTGTTAAAATTAGGAAAAAAGTAAGGAAGACTATTACAACGGAGAACGTAGGGAGAAAATCTGAAAACACGAGCAGCTATATGCGATAGAATCGGGATTCTATGAGGCGCAAAGCGCCAGTGATTTTTGATATGTAGGGATAGGAAGAAGTAAGATTGGATGAAGAAGCGAGGAGGCGTTTTATTAAAAATCGATAACCGCGAAAGAATGGAGGTTAAGTGGCGGATTCGGATAAAATTACAGGAATAGGAGAAGATTTTAAAGCGCCAATGCACAGACGCAGGCAGGAATTTTGAATTCAGCCAAGCTTGGAAAAAAGGGAATTGGAAGTATTGCCATAAATGAAGGAACAGGACCGAATAATTGATTTGTAAAGAATTAAAAGAATAGATGGATCGCCACCCCATCTGAGAGGAGATAAAGATTTGAGGAAATGAAGTATTTTAACAGAGTAATTATAGATATAATTAATATTCTCATGAAACGTAAGCGGACCATTTAAGAAAAGAGGCCGAGGTAACATGGAATTAATAGTGGAAATAGGAATACCAGATACACTAATGTTCATTAGAGCACGCGGTTAAAAGGGGCGGAGAAAAAATTATACAGGAAGACTTGGAAGGGGAAAGACTGAGATGGAGACAAGAAAGAGAATTGCTAAGAAGGAACAACGAATGATTTAACTCATCGGAGGCGAAGGACAGATCATCTGAGATGGAGTAAACTAGAATGTCATCAGCGAAAAAAAGAGAGAAAGAAGAAATAGATCAAAGGAATAAATATTAAAAATAGTGGTACTGAGACAGGAACCTTGAGGGAGTACACGACAGACGCATTTGAAGGTGGAAAGAGAAGAAGAGAGAAAAGAGTTCTACGTTGAAAAAGGCTGAGTATAAAAGTGACAAAGACCGAAGGATAGTTAAGAGAAAGGAGTTTGAAACCCAGAGAAGGAAGATGTACATTATCAAATGCGGAACAGACATCGACAAAGGAAGTGACAGTAAATTTCTTTGATCGGAAAGATTTATTATCTACAAGGAAACGACTGATACAATCAACTGGGCCAAGCCGGGAGCGAAAACCGAACATATTTAAAGGGACTAGATTATTATGCTCAAGCTACCAGACGAGATGATTGTTTATCAAGCCTTCAAAGAGTTTGCGCAGACAAGAGACTAAGGAGATAGGACGGAAAGAACACTGATTTTTTTTGGGAATCAAAATGACGATCAAATCGTTCCAAGGCTTTCGAGTAAAACCAGAAAGTAGAAAAGAGTTGAAAATATTCAGAAGGGAGAGCAACGAAAAAAGAAAAAGTTTTTTAAGAATAAAGAAAAAAAGGCCGTCCAAGCTAGGAGAAGAAGTAGAGGATTTACTAAGAACGAACACAAGTTCATCATAGCGGAAAGGAGAAGACAGGAAATGAGGTTGTGAGATATTCGGGAGAGAAGGAATGTTTGATTCCTCGAAAGAGGGGGCATAAGCAGGAGCAATAGAGTACAAGAAAGAATGAAGTTTAGGCAATGGAGGATAAGAAAAAAGGGTGATCTAAGCGCCTTAGCCATTTTCCAAATCTGAAGAAAGATCTTCAGAGAAGGAGGAACAAAATGATTTCCAAGAATTCTTCTTGGCAAAATTTTAAGATGTACCAAGCTTTTGCGTTAGCTTCTTTGTGAGCTGAAAAGTTGGAAATTGAGGAACAGGATCGAAAGGCTTTAAAGGTGGCAGTGCTTTTCCAAAAAACTACTTTACACTCTTCATTCCACCAAAGAGAGGGAGCATAAGAAAATGAACAACCGTGCATAAAAGAAGTAGGGGGGATACAGAAAGAGCAGAATATAGAGATTCAGTGAAGAAATTGTACTGGGATAGTGGGTCAAGGATATCCAGAATAGGAGAGAGGGAAGAATCCACCAAAAATCGAAATTTGTCCCAATCTATTTTGGAAAGAATCCAGTGGGGAGCGTAAAGGGGCCTGAATGGTTTAGAATGAAGAAAGTTGCCGAGAGTTAGAAGAATGAGGACATGATCACTACCAAAAGTACCATCAAGAATCCTCCAGGAGTTTACAGGACGAAGATTAGGAGAGAAAAATGAGGAATCGATTACAGTAGAAGAAGATAGATGTTTGAAGAAAGTAGGAGATTGATCATTGAGTTTTTATGTGACCCTGACCTACACAACATTTCAATTTTTATATCAATGAAGACAAACAACTGCCAGAAAACAGCAGAGACCTTTAATTTCCCCCCTTGATGAGGTCTACTAGATGATAACTAGTATAACATTTTAATCCTCCATCTCTTTTTTAAACTATTTGTACTACTTGTATGTCACGATGGTCTAGTGGCTAGAGCGCTTAGCTTCCGTTTCGGAAGTTTCAGGTTCGATCCCGGGCGATGGCGGATTATGCGCACTAGTTGGTATACAGCAGTTAGACACACCTAGGGGGAACTGCATTTGTGTATCGATAAATCAAGCGACTATAGTTAGTTCCAAACGTGTGCGCTAGCATCGCATGAATATTCAGCCGACAAGCAATCGCATCAATGCGAGTAGACCAGTCGTCTTGGTTCGCCTCGCCGCTGATACTTTCTGCACGTTTGGTCGGCAGCACGGAAACTGTTGCGCTTCAGTTTACGTGCTTCACGCTGAGATGTGGTTGTGCACACCAATATGCACATTGTCAAATTCTCGCACAGACTTTGCGTTTCTAACATCTAATACGTATATCGTTAACATACCTGAAATGTATACGGCTACCTCGAATAATACGAGAGGCTGTCTAATAATAGTAATATGCTGCACATTGGCACTGGATGAAATCATTAAATTGTTTCTGCGGCAATTTTTCCGAATATAAAGCTAACTTTTTTATTTGATCGCTGTTCTGAAAAATCCATCGCGCTCTATGTCACAAAACAAAACTATTCCCATTCATTATAGCTCCGATAGTGTTCTAATTGAAAAACTCAGGGGATACTCTATATAGATGTAATAGGTCTCACCGCGCTTATGGCCAACTTTTATATCGTTTTTCAATAAGTTTTACATCTTGTAGAGCAATTTCTTGCAACTTCTTTATCGCAACATGTAAATCAAGAACGAACGAACGCTAAACGGTGTTAGTATTAATTTGTACAACATAAACCATTCGATAAAATTTTTAATGACAAATTAAATTACAGTAAAATACTACTTACGGGATGTAGAAACAAAATTGATTTCAATATAAAAGAAGTTTATCGATTTTTTTTCTCTTTTTACTAATGGAAGCATCTCATGATTTGTTATTTAAAAAGTAAAAAAAAAAAAACTATAAGTGTCGCTCGCGACCCTTGAAAAGTGTGAAAACATACATATGATAGATTTATTATGCAAATTTCTAACAAATATTCTTAACTTTAAAAAACACACGCTTTCATACCAGTTTTAGGATCGGCTTCTTCAAAATTTTTAAAAATCACGTTAATTCAAATTTTATTTTTCAGAACACAAAAAAATAATTAATTAAATTATATATTTTGAATAAAATAAAAATAATAATTTACTGAAATCATAAATCATATTTCATCGTTAACTATAGACTGTATACTTTACAGTGGCCATTTATTAATTTTTAATTATTTCAATATTAAAATATTAAAAATCAATAGCACAGCTTACTATTACAAGTATAACTATATATGGAGCGTAACGGTAACGCTCGAAAATGTTCACTCTCCGAGCGAAAAACGCCGTATAAGTAACGTTAAGATACATACTACAGTAGAGTCCCCCTATTCCGAACCCCACTATTCTGTAAATCTGCCTATTCCGAACAGAGTTCAGAAAAATAATACCGATTATTTTTAAACTTAAAAATCGGGGGAAATTAAAAAGACGTTTGTTAAAAAACGTACATTTATTGTAATCATGGAAGTTAAATAGAGACATACATAGAGCCTGATGAAAACGTCTGAAACCGAATGGGAATGAAAGCTGGTTACTTACAGTACATGTCGGTTCCATCGTCTACGCTATGAGTCGTCGAAAGTCACTGTCCACCTGTTCACGAGAGCCAATCAACGCTGTACAGATCTGACATTAGCAGATAATTTACGTCTTAACAAGTTAGAACGTTGATATTATTTATGAAATCCGCCTATTCCGAATTCCCGCTAAACCGAACAGTGTTCGGTCCCAATTGGTTCGGAATAGCGGGACTACTCTACTGTATTTCCATCAGTGATGAGCTTGTATATTATGGTGATTTCAAATTCGTTTTCTTCATTCGAATTGCCATTTCCATGGTAATCAGTATTGATATTTTAATGTTTTAAAAAAAAATAGTTTTGTACCAAATTACGTTTCCATGGTAAATTAATAATATTTTAAGTTAATCATGTTTATTATGTTGCTTAACGCTCGAAAAAGGTAACAGTAAAAATTTTCACTCCCAAAGCAAAAAACGCCGGAAAGATATTTTCGCATCAAAAAAATTAACGATAATAAATCCAATTCATTCGAGGTTTTGAAATTTACTAGAAAACATTTTGATTGGTTTGTCCGTCGAGTAAAACAGCTCTGATTACATAAGAAAGCTAAAAAATAAAAAAATAAATGGAACACAGTCTTTTTCAAATATTACCTTTGGCACTTCGATAATCTGTACCCTCTCGTTGTAATTATAAATGCATTCATTTTATTCAGTTTTGTCGATTACAGCGGAAACGCAATTTTTATTTTCTGTGCCCTGGACTCTAGTCAATTATATTTTATTCCCATATATTATAAAAAACATCAAACGGGAGTATCCGCAGCTATATAAGTGTTCTCGTTTTTCTTGTTACTATGGATATGTTTTTATTCTTTCCAAAAAATGCGCCTTGCAATGTGCTATGCTCCTAGCCCTTGACGCCACCTCACTAGACCCCTCTGCTTTTATTTCGATACTACAAATGAAAGAATAAAAGCATGCTACACGCTCTTGCTCACGCTGAGTCATTTACTTCTCAATCTATAATTTAGATTGATTTAGAATTCTATAATTGTGAATTTAGCGCTTCAGAATGTTTCATCGCGGGCTTCTGGCTGTACATGAAGCGTTAGAATATATCACAAATGCTTTTCGCTGCAATGATCAGTTTACCCCATTTTCCACTAGCCAAAGAGAGCTTTAATAGCTCTCAGGTAGAGCAGTTTTAATTACAGTTGTCATCCGGTCATTTACAATATTAAGGAAAAATACTTAAATATCTGAATACAAGAGGAAGTATTTCATCAACTCCGTTCAATTCCAATACACTGCGGTCTCTTTTACGAGAAGTAGCTGATGTTGCGACAAAAAAACGCTACGTTTAATGGAGTTATTTTTCCGTATATCCCCCTCCAGCTGACTTAATCGAACTCACCAAAAGACAGAATAGAGAAGATTGGCTAACATATACTCGTAGTTTATAGTGGTAGATCGACTTCTCTCCGTGCAACCTGTCTTACCTTCTTCTTCCTGGTTTTTTATTCTATTCCTCATCGAACATGCTCTTTTGTGACGATAATTTTGCGCATGGGACATTCCGGGTTAGGACTTAACTTTCTCAATGACTTCTCTTGTTCCATATGCTCCAAACACTCCTATAATAATAATAATAATTTAAGAGAGGATATCAGCCATTTAATATTTAATTGCCATCGGTTTGACAATCGCAATCACGTAGTAGAACTAATAATATTTCCGCCCCACTGTGTGTACATGTTTTGCTCACGGCACGTAGTAATCAGGCATTAGTAGGGCTATTCAATTTTCTGTGTATTAAGGGGTTAAACCTCTCTGGAGCATGAAAAATTAAGGTTTTTTTGGGAGGATTTCTTCCTGCTTTACTAATGTCAAAATTTAAAAAATCTTTTTAGGTTTTTATTAAGTATATAATGAAGTATACAAAGACATTTTTTTTTTTTTTTTCAATATAAAATACAAAATAACGCCATAAAAACACATCGAATCCAGGGGCTTTTTTTTTTCGTTTTTTTTTTTTTGGTTGACTGTCGGTGGACAGGATAGCAATTTTGAACAACCCCTAGAACAAAGAAATTTTCATTATCTGCATGAGTTTTTCTAAAGCAGTACACAAGATTAATATAACATATTTATTTTCCGCGCAATGGCAGCAGTTTGAAAAAAGGGAACCAAATTTTACGAAAAAATCGACTTTAATTTGTTAATAAAAACCGGAATTCTTAACCAATCGTAAAAATCGTGTGTACGGCTTTAGGTAATTCAACTAAGAAGCTAGAGTTAAAATTTCAAGTCGATCGGACAAAAATTGTCCTAGTCATGCTGTCCACCAGTTTGACAAATATGGGTTCGAGAAAAACGCGTTTAAAATTTCGAAACGTGTATATTTCATGAAATTTTCAAAATATACGCATGTGATTTTTTTTATCTTTAGTCTGCTATTTGAGAACCGTATAATAACCCTTCCGATGCCAAATTTTACTCGTCAGCTTGTGACCGTTGTAAGATAGCGGTTGGCGCCTTCAATTCACCGCTCGCCGACTTTCATACGAAAATTGTATGTTTCAGTGTCGATTTTCAGTCCAAGTACTGACATAACTTCGAGTAAGCTTTAAAAACCGCCGTTCTATGTAATAGTAGCCAAATCAGAAGCTGTTTAACAGTTTTTTCCGCTTGATACCGTTCTCGGCGCTATCTCCCAAACGACTGAATTTAAAAACCCTTGTTTGCATTTTGTGTATATCCTCGGATGCATCGAGAAAGTGAATCTTTTTCAGAAAAATCCTCATAGATACGTTTAATAGGTTCAAAGACTTGCATTAACATAGCCGGTTTATATTCATTGCAGGTATTCGCAGCTTTGGCTTGCTGGCAAGAACACCAAGAATCACTGCTAACCGAGCAACGTTAGTGCTGTGATGTTAGTTAATATCTTGTGATATAATGTGGCCCAAATTTCTTTGCGCATATCCTCTGATAAATTCTTGTTCCTCTGAATGGCCAATCCATAGTAGATGCTTAACCCATTGATCAACTTTCCAGTCAGCATATTTCTACCGCCAAGTTTTTGTTTGCTCTTTTTAAGCTCCTCAGACTCGTTTCTATCCTTTTCTGTACATGCCCAGTGCGTCTTTTTTGAAATATAAAAATGACCGTACGGTTTGGTTTCAACGAAGCTTTTGTGTGTTTTACTCTATTGCCATCTTCAATATAATGCGCATATCGAACGCCATGCAGTTTCTGATCTTGAAAACATTTCAATAACTGCATCCGGCTCTATGACGATTAGGTGGTTTTCGGTTCGAAATTTTACTATGATATGCCTGATCGCTGCCACTTTTCTTGTTAACATGCATTTCTTCACTCATATTCCATCGATTTTTGCTCAATCAAGTCACCGAAACAAAGTCAACATCGTTAGAATACTGAGCGAATAACAAGTGCCACGTGTTTTGTGCTTAGCGCCAGACTAACGATCTTACGGCTTCTCTTAATTGAAAATGATTTTAGTTATGCCATCTACAGGTAATTTTTAAAAGTATAACACACCATCTACTAATACAAATTATTGACCGGGCTGCGGATACTCCAAAATGCTAGGCGCAGTAGAGCGGTATTTTTAAACATTTTGGAACGTTAGTTTTTTTTGTTTTTTTTTTTTTTTTTTTGTGGGCGCGCCAGCGGTATTGACCCAACAACAAGAAAACTAAGCTAAAAAACTAGATAACTAGGCGGTCCGAAATGGACGCAACAAAGGACAGCAGTGCGGACACCACAGAAGATGAAGGAAAGGAGAAGATAAAGGAAGAGTTAAAAGGACTAGGGAAACTTAATGACAGGAGCTGACTGTATAAAAGGGAGCGTTCGTTACGAAGAGCAGGACACTCGAAGAAAATGTGATCAGCATTACATATACGAGGGGAGGATCACAATCGTGAAGAGAACAATCAGGAGAAAGCGACAGAGCAAATCGAAAGCGAGAGGAGGGGAGTAGACAATGATTTGGAGACGAATTAGGGTGACAATAGAAGAGCGAAGACCGAAATGAATAGAATGGAACCAAGACAGGGAACGAGGACACGGCAGAATAAAGAGCGGTAATGCGAATGACGATTAGAAAATAGGCAGGGATAAATATCCCATCAAAGTCTGGCGTGATTTGAGGTGGATAAAGAAAGGATATCTGAAGAAGGGAAATGGTTCAGGAATGAATCAAGGCGACCAGCAGAACGAGCCAAATAATCGGCTGCGTCATTGCCATCAATTCCAGAATGACTGGGGACCCATAAAAAATCAATAAGAATAGAATGACTGCAGAGTGGAGGTAAGAAAACGAATTGGGAGAATAATACTAATGATAGGAATGTGAAGGAGGAGAGGATAGAGCTTGAAGGACGCCCTTAGGGTCCGAAATAATGAGAAATTGGGAAAGATCGCGTAAAGGGGAAATAAAAGAGTTCGACTGAAGAATAGCGATATCGACTCAACAGAAAAGATAGAGCAGAAGGAAGGAAGCCGGAAGGACTCAAAATACCGAAGCGACGGAGCAGTAAACGCACCAACCACGCTGTCCTCGCTCTTGGAACCATCAGTAAAGATCAATACATGAGCAGGAAAAGAGGAATTCAACAAATGAAGAAATTCATTGTTGACTGCACCGTGAGAGGAGGAATTGGCTCGAAGTAGGAAAGAGGAAAATTTGATAGGCTGCCATAGGCTATTGAAGTCATGAAATAAAGTTATGTCACAAATTAGGTAAAAAATTAAACGTTTTTCCAACCAATAATTCCTTTGGCATATTATTCTTGGAATATTTTTATATATCGTTTCAAGAGGGGTTTAATAAAGTGGTTATTTAATTAAACGTCAATACATGTTTAGTTTTTCTTTAGTTTTCTCTTCTTTTAAATAGTTCTTATTCTTTGTTAAGCGGAGACCTTTTCTGGTTTTTTGTTTTTATTTGTTTTTCCCTTCTTTTTAGTTTGAAAAGATGTTTTATGTCATTTGAGAAGTACACTGAACTAATTTCAACTTTTATGACAATGAAGATGAGCTGGTCTAGTAGATATCTCTCTCCAGACCAGGAAAAAAAGAAAAAAAAGAAAAAAAAATATCCAAAGATTCGTCTGTTGTTGATCTTTCAAACGTTCATTATGAAACGTGAAATCTGAGCATCATCTCTAACATAATTCCAATTTTATCCACTAGGAAGAAAGTGGAGCTAGTGTGTTGTATTCCGGAAAAGTCATTTGACCATATTTTTTTTTTGTCAGTTTTTAGCCGGTAGGTCACTGCAAAAACATGCACTATGCTAAAACACTACGTCGACAAAAAGTACGTCACGACAGCGTCATTGATATTGCTTTAAATTATCCGAAAATGATACAAAAAATTATAATCCTCAAAAAACCGATATATATCCATGGTTCAATGATTCTGCAAATAATGTAGAAAATTCGAATTTTTCTTTTTACTTTTTTTATTGTTGGATGTTGGTTTCCGGCATGTCGAATTGAGGCGACATAGAACACTATCACGGTTTCTTTCGGTCCACTTTATGCCGTATAATTTAAATGCTGACGTGTACAATGATTTAGATGCTGTTTGCGTCATGACATGTATACGTGGTCAAAAATGACAGTTAACAATAATAATACTAGCGCAACTTCAATAAATCTAAAGTTATGACTGAATGAATATCTACCACTGAATACCGAAAACTAAATTGGTGTGAAAGAGTTCCCTGCAACAACCAAGTTTTTCCGTTAATATGAACAAGAAGAAACTATAACTCACCGCTTCCTTAAAGTACACTTCTTGCCGCTAAGGCTTTTGTCTTGTTTTTGATCTTTAATGTTTTTGGAACACAATATAATAGAGGAATTTCTAAGAAAAAGATATGCAGCTTGTATATGGGTAAGTAAGTAAACCAGACATAAAATCACAAGACTTCAATAGTTCATTAATCTATTCCCGCAACATATATAATGGAATGAAGTTTTATTCTAGATTCGACAGGCACTTTATAAGTACCTTCATTTTTAGACACAATTCAGTTGTAATTAAAATAAAATTAACGAATTGCCTAATATTATATTTTATTACTTAAATCTATATATTTAAAAAAGTTAAATAAATAAATAAATATTACGCGCAAAAATAAGAGTTAAAAATTTAAAAACATACATATATTCATATATAGATAAATAAATACGTATAATTTATAAATTAATTGAACCGAGGCTTGTATTTTAGTCACTTGATAAATAGAGTGCAGTTAAATTTATTAGTGTGCAATCTATTCCATTTTTTTTATAACCCCGGCTTCCCGCCATTTGACGAATTTATCACTTTTTTTTATCTTCTTTATTTCCTGTTTGTTTGTAACATAAAACTACTACTTCTAATATATCTATTCGTAAAAAGTATATGCGTGCTATTCCTCTGATCCAATACCATTAGTTAAAATATTGAAAAAAAAAACACAAAAAGACGTCGTTTCCTTTAAAATAGCTCAAAATCGAAAAATATGCATTTTTTTAAGCAACTTTATTAGCTTACACTCTTAATATCAATAAAAAACAGAATAATTAAATAATTTTAATTTCTAACTGTTTATTTAACGTTTTACAATAACCTAAGATGCGGTACTGATGAATTTTCAGTACTTCACAATAAAATCTAAATTTGAAGTATTGTTTTCTATTCCTTTTACTGTGTGTATTGTCTTATTCATAATGTTTGTAATACACTCTCTATTTGCTTCAAGTGTCAAACTCTTATATCGAATTGCGCCTACTCCTTTTATTCTTTTTTTTCCATATATTACATTTATACCAAAGTTAACTGTATTTTTGTTTATTCATCTACATTTCTCGCTTGCACCTCTATCACTATCTCCATTTAATTTTGAATAGATTGATAGCTGTAACGAAGCATGAATTCAATACAGAAAAAGCGTTAATAAAATAAATCACAAAATACTTTTTTATGCAGAAAGACAAATGAAATACATTTCTTCTTCTTCTTCTTCTTTTATCCATTTGACTGTTCTCAGTCGTTGGTAGCAACTATGGCGACGATTTCTTGATATAATCCTCGGTCCCCTTCATAGACGACCAGAAGCCAAGAAATCGCTCTTCTGTCAACTCTTCTGTTTCCTTCTACCTTTCCCATTATTATGGTCTGTAATAGTTTATATTTTGGACCTCTTAATATGTGTCCTAGGTATGCTGTTTTTCTTCGTTTGATCATATTCAATAACTCTCTGTTTTCTTTAAATATACTTAATCCTTCTTTTTTACAGTCCACAGTATGCACAGTACACGGCGGTAACACTACATTTCGAAGGATTCTATAGTGTTTATTATTTTAGCATTTAGCGCCCATGATTCACAGTTATACAACACAGAGCATTTTAAAGCTCTGATTCTTAATCCAAGAGATATTTCATGCGATGTGAGTGTTTTCCTCATTTTCATAAATGCTATTTTGGCCTGCCCTATTCTACATTTAATTTCCTCCTTTAAGTCTCCAGTATTATTAAGCCAAGCGCCTAGGTATTTGTATCTGTTTTTACTACTTCTAATTCACCATTTCTTAGTATTATTTTTAGTGTTTACTTTGATCTACTATCACCATTACTTTAGTTTTCTTAGTATCAATTACAATACTGTATTTATCACAGGTTCTTTCTATTGTTTTCAATAATGTTTCTAGATCCTTTGCATTTTCCGCTAATGAGTATACCGTGTCATCTGCTTATCGTACACTGTTTATAATTTCACCTCCTATTTTGATAGGTCCATTTAATAAAAGCTTCTCTAAATATAACATCTGCGTATACATTAAACAATGTTGGCGACAAAACGCACCCCTGCCTAACACCGAGTTCGATTTTAATATTATTTGTTCTTTCTCTATTATCTCCATTATTTAGTATCACCGCGCTGTGCCATTTGTTGTAAATATACATTTTTTATTAATCTTCTATCTGCAGTACCTAAACCAATTTCTCGTAATATATTAAATAATTCGCCATGCCGTACTTTGTCGAAGGCTTTTTTGAAGTCTACAAAACGCATATATATTTAATTTTTGAATTAAATTATCCATGCAGAATAACGCATCTCCAGTTCCCAGCCCACATCGAAAACCAATTTTTTTTTCACTTATATTTTCTTCACACTTTTATTCTAACTTGCATTATTCGCAGTAGTATTTTTAAGTATAACTAATTAAACGTATGGGTCTGTCATCGTTACAAGATGTTGGTCTGCTGGTCTTTTCGGGAGCACAACTAAATTCGACACTAGCCATTCTTTCGCTAGTTCTCCTGTCTTATATATTCTATAGAAAACAATTGGGTCAGTGTCTTAATACTTCCGTCATCAAAGAGTTTGATTATCTCTGCTACAACATTATCTGGTCCTGGTGCTTTATATATTTTAGCACATTTTGTTGCTCTAACTACTTCATTTTCTAATATATGGAGAACAGCCTCATCATTTCGTTCATTGTATTCCGCGCTTAGACAATCTCTGTCGTCCCCAAATACCAATCCAATGCGATTATTCCACGCTTCTTTGATTTCTTCGCTTTTTATTAACGGTTGAACTGCATTATTTTTTAACATCATCGGTTTTCTTTGTCTATATACACCAACAACTTCTTTTAATAATTCATATAATTTAAAATCATCGTGCTTTTCTTGTAGTTCTTCAATTTCGATAGATTTTTATCGTTAAGTACTTTCTCCCTTGCCCCCTGAATTTTTTTCCTCACTATCTTTTGTAGTGCTAAGTATCCTATTTTATCTGTATTTTTCAATAATCTTCGCTAACAATTCTCCGATTTCCGTTGTAAACCAATCTTTTTCGTACACTTTGTGATTCATTGACAATTATTTATTTTTTCTCACAACAAAAACTATAAATATTTAATCTGACATATTTACAACACTATGAAAAATTATAAGATAAAATTTACATATTATACGTAGGACACCTAAATTAATTATAGTATTTTTTGTATATCTTTTACTATTTCATTTTTTTTTTTTTTTGCTATTACAGTAGACGCTCGGTTATCCGACACAATTGGGGAATTGAATGTGTCGGATAACTGAAAGTCGAATAATACCGAGTTTTTTCAATTTTGTTTTTTAATTTTATTACATATTTATAAAGAGAACAATTACAGTTAAGAAAAAAATTTCAGCATAAAAATTATTTTTTTAAAAAGGTATTCATCGACAATTGTTTCACCTTACTTATTCGTTGTTGGGCTGCATAATCTCGCCATTTTCGGAAAATTAACGCTGTCAACGCTGCGAAATAGATTTCAGTCGACAGTTTTAAGTGGACCAGAAAGTAAATGGCTAATCGTGGGAAATTTTTATATCTCTCGGAGTGTGTTGTAGTCGTGTTACATTATCATTGGAATGCACAGCTGATGCTAAAAAAATCGAGGGAAAATCAAAACTATCATCGCATATTAAATGTGTGTTGTGCATGATTATTCGCTTCCCTGAGAGATTTTTTAGTGTCGGATAATACGGAGTGTCGAATAACCGAGCGTCTACTGTAATTAGGTTTTTGTTTAAAATGAAATTATTAGAAATATTTATATAATTTTTAATTTTATTTATGTTAATTTCGTTTACCGATGCCAATAAATTTCGCCGGAAGGCATACGAGTAAATAATGAACAGATGTCGAAGAAGAAGAAGTAGTTTCTTAAACAATAACACAATGCTATCGTTGATATTACAGCTAAACGAAAATGCTATGTTTAATTACAAATTTACAAAAACAATAACAGATACTAATGAACATATAATGACACATCGAGTTTTATAGCGGATCGTATTGACTATTTAACATTCGCTGAAGGGTGGGACCGTGAAAACCGTTTGGTCTGAGTGGAAATGTGATCATATTGCCGTAGAAATTAAAGTTTAATGTTCTGTAAATTAAAGTATTATAAACTGTGTTATATAAAACTTAAAAATCGTCGACGAATAAAAGTAAATAAAACAGAATAAATAATAAAGGGAGGATTCACTCGCACATTATTTATTGAAAAAATTCTTACTTTTTTCCACTTTAAGTTTACTTCGAAATAAGTATTTCACTTGAAACAATGGGGATACATAACACTTAAATAATAGTTATGTGTTTTTAAAATTACCAGAAAAGTTGATTTTTTATATAGTTATTACCGGGTGTCCGGATTATATGCACTAAAAAACCTCAAAATATGCCCTAAAAATTTCATACAAATAGTGTATATTACAAAAAATAAAATTTTATATTTCTACTGAATTTTCTGCTATAAATAAATTCATATTAATAATACATTAAATTATAAATCTAAATTGCAAATTATTACATTTCAGAATAGCGACTTTTTCAAATTTTTAACATGAAAATTTTGACTCGGTCCGTTAAAGTAGCTTTTCGTATAGAAAGCGATCTTTTCTTATCGCAAGACGCAACAACCGGTAAATCTCGTTACCCGTCACTAGGTGAAAAGTAATGTAGTGCTTTGTTATTTGGACTTGTCAGCATTGAACAATCACTCAGCAAAATTTATAAGAAAAAAAAAAAAAAAAGAAGTAAGGCGAAAAGGAAAACTAGAAGATAAAGGGAAAAAGGAAGGCAAATGACCCCGAATAAAGTCGAACAAACAAAATTCAAGCATGCGATGATAAAAAAATAATCAAATGAAAGAGAAAAAACAAAAGAACCGAACAATAAAAGTATACAAAAAAATTAGAAAGGGTGTAAGGAAAAATGAATGAAGAATTAATGAAGATAATAAAATTAGACCGAGTTAACGTTAAATCAGAATGATAGGGTAACAGAATAACAGAGGAGAGCAGGAATAACAAAAAATTTAACACAGCGGATTATGCGAATGAGTAATTTGAGTGAAGCAGAATGTAAATTTATCATTTTTAAAAAAATAATACCTGGAGATAACTCAGCGGAATTTTACCGCTATAGTCACTAAGCGTTGAATGGAATCTACATTGCATTAAAAATATAGCAGTAAAAAAAAAGTTTAAGCGAACAAACAGTATGGCCACTTTATGATTAGATAGGGACGATACTGTCACTCCCACTATTACATTTCCTAATTTAGCGGAACCAAAGCCACAGAAAAAGAGAAAGGGAGTATAGCACAATACAGGGGAAAAAATAAATAAATAAAGATGAAATAAGTTGTAAATTTTTACCCTTTGATCAGATTATTATTTATAAGATATAATGAATCAACGAAAGAAGGAAGAAGCTAAATTTTAATTTGAATAAGCAATGAAAAAGTAAATGAAACCACAGTAGGAATAAAAGGAGAAATGGGAAATGAAAGTATGAAAGAAGCACAATACGGAATGGGAATGAGGACGGAAAAAAGTTCTGAATTAGAAAGTTTTTTCTTCCAAAAAAAAATATATTACATATAGTAAAGTAAGTCCCATATACTTGACAGGGCGTCGGGGATTGTGAAGTTAAGGTTCACAACGCACAAAGTCCAACAGAAATAATGAGAGTAGGGGGAACCAGTTCGTTTCTCTTTGGTCGCCTTTACCTTCCCAGATTTCTCTGGTACCTAATTATTTCAGGCTGGGTAAACCTAGGAACGACTTCGATTCAGAACGAGACAAGTCTCGAGCCGTTAACCTCTGGTTTGGTAGCCAAGCGTTTTAAATTATACACTAATAATTACGATTAACAGAAAAATATTTTTCTATAATCGAGAATCGATTTTTCACATTTTACATTATCACTTTACTCACATTAACATGTACTTAATGAAGCGCAAACCACATCAGAAATACGAAAATAGTATTTAAAATGTATACAAGAGTTTTCTTCGCCTAAATACGGACTGCCTGAAATTCTTACATTCGTTAACATGAAAATTTAAAAACGTAAAATACTTCTTGTTCAAAAACGTGACAAATTGTGGGATTCAAATTTAAGGAATCTTCAAGTTACTGCATATTATTGCTATTTATCTTTAATTGAAATCTCCAATTAGCTTTTACATAATTTCTTCGCAGTATTTTAAATGAATTAATATTTGTTGAATTAATTATTCCTAATAAAATTAACGAATTATACAAACACCAATAAATACATATTTCTCTTACGATATTTACCTTTCCGTAATTATTTGCTTATAGGCCGGTCTCGTCAAATAATTTTTAAATTGATTATTCGAAACAAATAATCCGCCCGCTTTACTCGCATACTCTAGTAATACGCTACGTAAAAAAAAAAATAAATAAATAAACAATTTCAAAACCTTTTATCGCAACTGAAAACAGATTTTATCGCGTTATATGTACAGAAAATAAATAAAACGATCTTCAAAAAAATCCATATAAAAAGTCTTCGCATTAAACAAGATAAGAATAATATTTTTCCTAGTGCAACTTTAAATAGCCATTAGTGTGCGCAGAACACCATTATATAATTCAGCAACTAGTTCAATTTTACATCTGAACTTAAATACAAAACTGGTTTCAGTTCCTTTAATTAAGATTATTTCTAGCTACAATTTCTGTGAAATTAATCGAAGTCGTTTTCTTTAAAAAGAAAAATACTCACAACTGAAAATTCTTTAAGGTTTATTTAACTCTTCAAACAAGAAAAAAAAATAAAAAATTGAAGTACATAACACTCTAAAAGGAAAATTCACATAGTCCAACTACAGAGCAGATCAGCGTTAGAAAAAAAGAATGATAACCATTAAACATGTACTTCGTATACGTACTTCAATATAAACGCGTTTACTGTGTTCCATTTAAAAAAAATAAAAAAAAAAAAAACAAAAAAAAAAAGTGTTTTAAAAATATTTGTAATTTACTGTAATTAGATACTGCAGTTTCTATTTCACAAATTTATTCTGCACAATACTTAAAATGAAATAACCGGAAGAAAATATTATTTTAAAATAAATATCAAATAACTAGAAATTGTATTTAATAATATACTTATCTTTTCGGGTCCAGCTCACCATCAGCTAAGAATAAAATCAACTAAGGTTATTTGAAGAAAATATACTTCAGTAGGTTTTAATCTTAGCTGATGATAGGCTAGACCCGAAAACGTTGCTACTGATAAGTATATTTTATTATACATAATTTCTAGTTATTCTCTGCAAGCGTAATTGTTTATTTTAGTATCTTATAATTGTAGCATACAGAATGATAGATTTCTTCATAATAAATTATTATTATAATTCACCTGTCATCAAATACGTTTACCGGTTTACCATTAATAACCCGTCTAGGGATGAATTTTAAGCGACCATTTTTCTGTAGATCATGTACATGTGAATACTGTAAACAGCTTTGACATTGAAATTTTGAAGATAATAGTACAACGACATTTCTGTGACCTCTATCCTCGAAGTACTTTATACAAGTTATTATTCCGTCAAATT
Source organism: Icerya purchasi (assembly GCA_039619475.1). NCBI lineage: Eukaryota > Metazoa > Arthropoda > Insecta > Hemiptera > Monophlebidae > Icerya > Icerya purchasi. Next base: position 526,302,409 of record CM077115.1, on the reverse strand, counting down.
TAAAAGTACTTTTTCCACCACTAAAAACATAAAAATAATCTTTATCTATTTATTTTATGAACTATATAGACCTTATAATATTAAGGCTCAAATAAGGAAATTATATGTAACTTCACACCTTTTCTTTTTTCTTTATCCTATCAGTATGTAATCATCGGAAACTTATAATTTAAAAAACCGCCAAATATGAATCTAAAAAGGGAAAATATAACGTTATTTACAGAATCACACATATTCGATTACCTTATAAAATATATGTTACTTTTACATTCCATAAACTTTTTTTTTATTTTTATTTATTTTGGGCGCGTCAACTGCGGGAACATTAACCCAGCGTAATTATTATTATTATTTATTTTTTTGGAAGTTACAACGTATGTACACGAACGAAACACAATTAACTAATCAACTATGCCACAGTAGGTGACTATAAACTTGTATATTGATGGGGGGGAAAAAACGAATAAATAGTAATTCTTATTTGAAATAAAGCGATATAATTAAAACAATTATTGACCATTTCTAAATTTTCTCAAATAAATTTACATCTCTTTTGTTGGAATGTATTTTTGGAACCCGCACAGTTTCGAAACAGTATTTTTTCTTTATTCAGCATATACGCTCTGTATGCACTATTTAATGTACAACGACTTTTATTAATCTAAAAGACAGACTCTTTTTTGGTTAGCTTCGTATCATTGGTCCGATTCTTTTTCTGTAAATTTTGTCCGATGAGGTGCGATCAAAAAGTAAAGAAAATTTTGTAATTATGCGCGTTGCACCTGGAATGGAATAATTCATTGGGTATTTTTGCCGACTGGTTATCCCGTCAATAAGGAGTATAAGGAGTACTATTTGTAAGTTGTATGCAATTTTCGTGAGACAATCAAACAAATCCAATTTCAGAAAAATAACTCGTAGATTTTGTATTACGCCAATAGGTACTGGCGTATATAGTTTTGCTTATCCAACAGTTCGTGAGGAAACATGACATTGTTGCAATGACTCGACCACCCTATTCTCTAAAAACATGGCACCCTATGACTTTTTCCTATTTTCCAAACTCAAGAAGACACTCAACAAGGATAGCGTTATCGATAGATCTGCAGCAATCTTAAAAATTTTACTTTACGGCAAAATTGCTTTCTATTGCATTTCACTAGCTGGATAAAAGCTGCGATAATATAGGACATTCTACGACTGTATTGATTTATAATTTATAATTTTTCTGTTCCATTTTATTTTTTGTGCCTCAAGTTTAGGACGTAACCTTCGCTTGAAACCCTCAATATTTCACATCTTCTTATTCATTTACGAACACCTCTTTTTTTTTCTTTTTTAAATTTCATTTTCTAATAACTCTTTATAAAAGTTAATGAGATTACACAGAGGGAGTATTGTTTTTTCAATTTGTAACATTAACTTAGTGAAAGCATTCGCACGATTGTAAAATTCGTTGCGGAAATATTCTTCATTATCCACTACCTGCAGCAAGTAGAACATCATTTAAGTACAAGTTGCGAAGGTAATCATGGTTTTTTTTTGTTTTTTTTTTTGGGGGGCATCGAAAATTCAACCCATTGACAGTGTGATATAATTAATTAATTGGTAAATGCTACACAGTAATACTATTTTAAACTATATAATTAAATAATAACTTGTATATTGCAGCACTCTCGGTGCCCCGGAGAAAGTTAACACTACATGGCAGATGGATCTGGAAATTAATTATTGAGTTATACAAATTAATACTTTGCGCCATATGTAAATTACATTGGAAGATGAGATGATCAGCGTCCGCCACTTTGTACGAGTCAAGCGGATGTTGGCAATAGGAAAAGAGATTAAGCCCATGTTGTACAAAGAAGATAGTTAGATCATGGAGATTTTAGCATTTTTTAATTCTTTGCTTTAAAAATAGATATATAAAAAACTTACTAGCTTGCAACGCTTCCTCCGTCTATAGTGATGTGAGCAAAAAACGGAATTGGCAGCTCCTTCAACATGATTTTATCCGTGATTCCGTTGGAATTAAAATGTTCATCGCTACTGTCATCGTCGATAACGATGACTTCGATGTCTTCATCTGAAGGAACTTGAAGAACATCCGGCTTAGTAGCAATAACATTTTTTTTATGCTTATGAGGACGTCTTTTCTTTAAATTACCCTTAATCTTTTTATTCATTATATTGTTAAAATTATTTCGATTTATCATTTTAGTTTTCCTAACATGCATTCGATTATATCGAATTCTGTTAAACAGATTAAATATAATTTGAATTTGCTCCATTCTGCTTTTCTTGATTCGGTTATTTTTCTGTTTTTGTTTACCGTTAATTGATTCTTTATCACTGTTATTAGTGCAAGATTTATTTCTCAATGACAAACCCCTCTGAACCATTGGACACTTTTCCCTTTCAGCTGGTTTATACATCGTATTTTCTTTGTTCCACGTAATTTTAAATCGTTTCTTGAGATAAATCTACAAATCAAATACAGTTCCTTTATTAAATTAAATATAACTTCACAGCATCGCATTAATATTGCAAGCAAAAAGAAAAAAAAATTAACTTACCATAAAATTAGCACATTAATATAAAACGTTTCCATCTATCGGCAGAATTTGTTTTATGATCCTTTAAAATCTCCGAAAGTATAAAACAAATTGTGATCACGAAGGCAATAATACCAAAGCCATACCTCTAGAAAAGTTAATGAGAACATAAAAAAGATAAAACAGAAAATTCAACGGAACAAAAAAGCTATAGTAAATAAAAATGAAATAAAAAAAACAAACTAATTCGAGTTACACACTTCATTCTTAATCGCACAAAATACTGAATCATAATAATCGCCCACAATTTTCAGAATTTTCGATTTAAAATTTTTATTTTTGTGGTAGAAATTATCATTTACGATCGAAATTATCAATAGGATTTGCAAATATAATTAATCATAACGAAAAATTATCTTCAAATTTAGGAAGAAATTAAGGCTTCTCTTTGCAACTCGCTGGAAGTACTGATTATCAGCAAAAATTATTTTAATTGAATTTCAAATATTTTTACTTTTAAATATGAATTCACTAAAAAATATATTCTGTTTAAAATTGCCATACTCACTTATTTCTACACTGCAATAAGGTCATATGACTGCCGATCCAGTTTCAGAAACGCTGTTCCACACATTTGGTACAATACTAAATAACTCTAGATAAACGTAAAATTATTAAATCTTTCTCTTCAAGGGCATATATATCGTAACCGCGAATTACTTGATGACAACATTCCCCCTTTATTAATCCAAAATAAATAATTAAACAATAAATATGTATACTTTATTTAAACAAAACATTCTTTTTGTTCAAATATTTTCCTTTTTAATTTTACAAATTCGTAAATCCAAATGGTTTTAAATTCAATAAATATAATACTTTGTAATAAAATATAACCCAGTTTTTCATTTTCAACAAAACATTTAATAAACGATAAATATTTTTATAGTACATTATTATTTTATATTTTAAACTTAAAAATAAAATTATTAAATACTATTTATTGAATTATTCATTTCTGGTTAAAAATTTGTATGTAATTACTTGTGCACTGTAACTTGTATCTCCGGATATGCAAAATAGAAAATAGAACAGCGAATAAATTAAATGAAATAAATTTGACATCAATTCAAGTAACATAAAATAATAAATAATCCTAAATAAGTTAATAGTTCAAAAATAGATTTTTATAACGTAATTTGAACCTTAAAATTATAAAATGTTACAGGTATAAAAAGTAATATTTAACTTTTATCTTTCTAGGTCCTGGCAAACAAAAATGTTAAAAAACATAAAATTCTGTTATAAATTATTCATAAAATTCTTTCATTAATTTAAATTATTTTTAGTTTATTAAAAAAAAAATGATTAATTTCTAAAACAACATATATTTAACACAAAATTAACGGTAAATAACAGAAATTTTACATTCTTGGTAATTACCGTGATAAAATTATTAATCGTGAAACTACAAATCGCGGGCCAAACTACAACCAATTTGTATATTGGAAAAATGTAATTAAATTACAAATCGTCAAGTATTGAAATTACTAAAGTTGTTGTTTACAGCATAAATATAAATAGTGTTTACATTTATCAAATGCATCAGATTTCTAAATCTATTACAAACATTAAATTATATTATTTTACATTATTTCCTAAAAGCATATTAAAACTTACCCTAAAAAATAAAAACAACACTGAAACCAGCGTCATTCCACAACATTTTAAGTTAGTTATCACTTAATTTGCTTTTTTTCAATATTTCCAATATAACAAGGAACAATCACTAAGCAAAATATCTAGAAGGCAATTGGCATCTTATACCGACTGCTTGTTTTCTTGCAACCTAACTAGTGACTTATAGTCTCTTCAAAAATTTCATTATTCTTTTTTACTATTATTTTTATTTTTTTTCAGAGCTTCAAGAATATAACTTTTTAAAATGGCATCTAAATTTAAATTCTGTTATCAGGAATCAAAAATTGTAAAAATTATTAGGAAGAGAAACATGTTTTCTAATTTAACAGTCGGAGGAAATTTTAATAATCGGATCTATGAAAATAGTTATAATTTTATGTCATTCGGTTCATCTTATGTAATATTTCAGTGAAGAGGCTTTTTTTATTTGACTTCTTAATTTTAATGCTTCTTTGTTCTGCTAATTTGATAAAAATAGAATTTCATATATTTTCTTAACTGTTCTTGTACATTTTAACATGAGAAACTTTTCAAAAAAACGTCAAAATGTAACTTCTAAAAGTCTAATAAAACTATTTATAAAATGTTTTAGGATATATCAAAGAAATTTTTCCTGGGAGGGGGGGGGCTGACTAGCTATATATATATATATATATACAAGAACATCGCCAGTTGAAGAGCCGGTAGGAGGGGCAAGATGATAGAAAGAGGATATGAGTTATAGGAAAAATAAAATTTAGAATTTGTAAAGGCTTAATATTTTATTAAACAAGAATAAAATCTTAATTAAAACCAAATTTTTATAATAAAATTACAAAAGTCTTCCAAATTGTCTATGATTGCGCGCCTATGAATACTCATCATAGCCAGTTGATTAAAAATTTTCAAGGCTCCAGGGGGAGGGCAGCTGCCCCCTCATCACTGGTAACGCCAATGTATATATATATATATATATATATATATGCGCACATACAATCGTATTATATTACAAAGTTGATATAAAATTAATAAATGAATATATAACCGACAAGGGCGTCGCCAGCCGATGGGCCAGGGGGGAGATGCAAGATGAGTTACCAGCCGCCAGGAGGGGGGGAGATGATAGAAAAAGGATATGAGTTATAGAAAAAATTAAATTTATAAGTTGTAAAGGCTAAATATTTTATTAAACAAGAATAAAATCTTAATTAAAACATAATTTTCGTGGGTTTTTGGAAAATTATTCATGATTACGCGTCTATGAAAACTCAATATGGCCAGTTGATTAAAAAGTTTCAAGGCTCCAGGATGGGGGGGCAGCTGCCCCCCCTGCCTACCACTGGGGACGCCCATGATAACCGAAATAAATAACAGCTTATTTAAAAAACGGTTTTATTTACAGATCACTTAATTTCCAAATACTAATATCGGATTAAGGGAAAAAATACCCCGGGGCCAAATCCGCACGCGCATAAGAAATTATTGTGATGATCACGATATCAATTTCGAAGTACATTGTATTTTTACAGTTTTCCGATTTTTCTCCGTATGACATTTAGACGATTCTTCTAGAAGGGGACGAGTTTTCTAAAGTGGGCAGTGCCCACCTTTGCCCCCCTCCTCTAGCTACACCCATGCTCCTCTTCGATTTAAAGCAGATTAAGCCAAAAAGAAATAAATCATTTAATCTTTAATGTTTTTTATTCCTCATTTAAAATATTATTCATTAATGATTCCGTGTTAGAAAAAAGTTCACAAAATTTTAGAAAGAATATGTATGTACATCCCCAATATACAGTTGATATAATGCTTTGAAGTTCCTACATGCTTCTTGCGTTTAAGTAGTTCTATCACATTCTTAATTTCTTAATTTAGATTAAAGTTAAGAGAGGAATAGACAAAACATTTTTAAAAGTAGTTGCTAATCCCTCTATACGGTAACATTGGTAACAAACGTCTTGAAAACGGCTGGACTGATGTGGATAGTTTTTTTTTGAAAAATGTTGGTAATATTCTGAATAAAGTTTTTACGGAAAGAAAAATTGGAAAAGTTGCCCCGAAAATTAGAAAATTCGGTAAAAACTGAAAGTACTTTTTTTTTTTTTATGGGACTTTTGTTGAACTCAAGACCATAACTCACAATTCGAACAATGGCTATGCGTAATTATTTTTTTGTTTTTTGTTCATTGTGGTGCTGGAAAAGTTTCTAGGGGAAAAAAATTGAAACAAATTACAGAGGAAAGACGGAAAATTCGGATAAACTGCAAAAATCATAACTTTTCGTATCACTCTAGATCATAACTGACGATGGTTGATTCTTTTTTTGTTTTGTTCGTTATACTTCCAGGATAGAAATAACCCGATTGAATGTTTTCAATTGAAAAAAAAAAAAAAAACCCGGAAAAACGCATTCCAGCCTAAATTAAAATAAAATTACATTTGTTCTTCCGTTTATGTTGTATCGCGATCAGTTCGGCAAATGTAGTCATATCATTTCTGTTCCAATTTATTTCACACGTGCGCAAATATTGTTTAACAGCTGACTGTCAAATTATGAATCAAACCAATCGGTTATACATAGTGATGAAAACCTGATTCAAATGTTTTTTCAGTTGAATTGTGATTCTGTTGTAAGTTTATCGCAGTCATTTCATGAAACGAATAAAGTTTCGTCATTTTATCTCATACGAATTTACGGATTTACCTATAAAATACGGTGAGTTTCGAAGTGACAAACGGTTATACAATAATAACAAAGTAAATCAACCGTCCATTTTCAGTTCAATTGTGATTTTCCGCATCGCGCATTGTGTCGCAATCGACACAGTTGAATTGAATCGATACAATTTAATTACACCGTGATTGGCTGAAACAAAACTAAAGCCCAGGCATAGCTTTCTGCAAAAGGTCAAGGAGCTGACAAGTATTGCAGAAAAGGAGAGAAGACTTCGCATATGGAATACAAGGTCAAACGGTAGACCAAAAGCGGAGCACTGCCAAGCGGAAATCATTTAAGTTATAATCTATGTAAAACCTTGAGATTAGGCGCTAAGAAGTAGAACTTCGCGCACAAAATTATATAATCTCTATAAATGGTTGATAATGATTTAGTAAAATTTATAAAATATTGGATGAGCTGTCGTATATAGTCGACCAGATACGCGATAATAATAACAATGCCGCCAATAAGACGGAGCAATTTAGGTCGCAGAACTCGCAATGCTACTAACCGAAAGAATTTTCGATTTAATTGAACTGTAGAGAAACGCAAAGAGCGAAATGAAATTGAACAGAATCGATTATAGTAAACATGTTCAACATGTACACAAGAAGAAAGAGAAAATGCAAAGGAAGATTATATACGTCGAACGAGGCATCATCAGTCAGTAGAAACCAATCGTGTGACAATGAATTTGAATAATCGTGCAAAAAGACAAACGAATGTTACATGGAATACTCATCGAGCTGCATTCCGTTACAACAGGACAACTAATTACAGTGCAGACCAGTCCGTTGTTATTGGACTGATGAGAGTTGAGTGTCCGCATTGTAAGGCACTGAAATACAGAAATCATACCCCTGGATTGTGTTACGCAAGTGGCAAAGTAAAATTAGCGTTATTAGTCCCGTCATCGGAGCTATTGCGCTCATTGGTTTCTGGAACAGGAACGGATTCCACACATTTCCTGACATAAATCCAGAACCTCCAAATGATTTAATTTGGCGCCACGAATATGGTTCGGGACAATTTCATGACTACTTTCAAGGTAATTGAATTGAATATCCGTCGCTACAATCGTTAATAGATACAATGATCACTCAGAAATACATTTCTTTCTTATTTGTTTTTGTTTACATATTTCCAATAGCTTTTCACGTTATTGAAATGTTGACAGGAGAACGACCATCGAGTCAGCCGTTACCAATAAATAACAAAAAAAATTGTAATATTGGCCGGCAATATTTTTAGATATTACTATTATTATTTAGAGTTTTTGCAGTGATAAGATAATTATGAAAGACTTTTGTTAGAAAAATTAGATAGAAAACCTTTTCTCTATTTACGCCATTGATTTATATAGATTTCCACTAGAGATGAGAAAAAATAACAATAACCGCAAGAATAACAATGCTATTTTAGAATAGCACTAGCAGTTGCAATTTGTTTATCAAATAACTACTATTGCTAGTTCATATTGCGCATACGTCAGAATTAGCATTGCTATTCCGTTTAGCGAATTTCTAGTGCGACTGCTAATACTATTTAAATGCTACTGCGATTTCAACGCTATTATTTGTTTAGTTTAACTTATTATTATTGAAAAGTGTGAAAATGAACTAAAGTAGTTAGAAATCATGATTTTTTATATAATAAAAAGAACATTAACTTTTAGCATTTTGTACAAAGGGTGGGCCAAAACAACTACAACTACTCTCCGAACAGAGTATGGGCGTTATCTAGCGGACAAAAAAACATATGAAGTTCATTCTTTTTCCGACAGCAGAACAAGCGCAGAGCGAGCGTCATTATAGCAATACGAATCAAGATACACGAAGTGTAGTTAAAATTCGCATACAGACTACAACGTATGTGTATGACGCGCTCATTAGTCGATAACATGGATATCAAAACCGAACAAAGATGTGCAATTCGTTATTGTGTTCGAAGGAAATTATCGCAGATGGACACTGTTCGAGAAATCTCAACTGCATACGGTACGAAAAGTTTAAACAATGTCACAATATTGGCATGGCATAAGTAACAATATGGTTGTGAAACACCTGTATTAATCCCTTTTTCGAAAAGTAGCCCGAAAGGATGCGCAAGTGCATTGCAAAGAATGTCCGATACTTTGAGAAGGAACCTGAAGACGACGAATCAAACAGCGAATAAACAATTTGAGGTAAGAATTTCTTAAGTCTCTATGCGAGATTTAACTACACGTCGTTTACACAGATGTATCTCGGTTCGTATTGCTAAAATGACACTGGTTTTGTTGGAAAAAGAATGAACTTCATGTTTCACTCGTTTTCTGACCCGGCTAGATAACGTCCATGCTCCGTACGGAGAGTAGTTGCAGTTTTTTTGGCCCACTCTTTATATCAGTATGATAAAAAAAGAAATATTGATAATACACAAAAATAAAATTAATCTTTGAATAAAGGCAAATTGCGTTTATTACACTTCTGCATATATATTAAATCTGATAATAAATTAAAACGTTAGATTACAATTATATATATATAAAAAAAAAAAAATAACAAATTTTAAACGTTTCATAATCAATAATTTAATCACAAATTACAATTTTTGAAATTGCAATAATTCAATTTCAAGGTTAGAGTCTAAATTTCAAGTAATCGTTGAATTCACCGAGTTCAAATTAAAATAAAAATCTCAATTCAGTTTCTTTGTAGGCTGTTATTCTTTGATCTAATGCATTTATTAAATTATCTATTATTAAAAGATACTGAGAAATGTGGAACTATTCAGATACTGAAATTTCAATTCTGGTTGAAGCTTCGCATCTGATTGGTTTATAACCAAGTACCTTATTAGCGTTTCCTTAAACACACCGTCTAGTACACTCAACTCTTGTGGCATTCTTATTTTAACTTTTCCAATTTTTTCCGATTACGTTTCTTTAAGCAATGTCCAACGTGAGACGAAAGTTAAAAATATAATTTCTATAATCTTCATTGTATGCAAAGTTTATTAAAATAAATATTCAAGGAAACACTTCTAAACATGTTGTTTTTTTTGTGATAAATTTGGTTTGTAATGTGAAAGAAATAAACTCAGTTTGTTATACTCATCGTAGCAATAGCTGCTGTTGTGTACTGCTATATTAAAAAGCAATCGCAATAGCAGTAGCTATTGAAATAAATAGCATTTTACCATCTCTAATTTCCACTAAAATAAAAATTTTATGATTTTTATTTACCAAAATGCGTATATATATATTAATTACAACGTAATTCTTAGGCTACCCCCCATTCGAAAAAATGTCCCAATTTTATGTAACGTTTGTTATATTTTATTGGATTTTTGTTATTGTTATTTAAAAAATGTCACAATTTTATGTAATGAAATATGTAACGAAAAATGTAACGAAAAAATGTCTTAATTTTATATAACGGAAGTTAAATGTTAGAATAGGATTTTTGTGGTTATGTTATTTTTTGTGTGTGTTGATGCCAGTAAGAATTACGTTGTAAATTTTGATCATTTTATACAAAGCATAGAAGAGAAAGAGACAGAAATGAAAACAAGAGTGATCAAGGGGCATAGCCCCTTGCGAGGCCAAAATGGCCGAGTTAGATATATATATATATATATATATATAAACATTATCTGTTATTTTAAGCCCCCGGCGATGCCAATCACGATACCCTTCGATATTGTGATATAATTGTTTATTATATCAGTTATTATTATATTCCTATATATAACAAACAGAATGGAAAAAGATTCTTTATTGTGAATTTTATTTATTTATTTATTTATTTATTTTAGTTATTATCGTTATTATTATTATTAAGATTAATTGGTCAATTAGTCTCTTTATCTATATATTTAACAAAACCTTATAACGATTTTTTTATCACAGCCGACAGCTAAAAACAATTATTAATAAATAATATAAAATTAAATTTTACAACGATTAAGATAAATTCAAAAATAAATACACATATCTCTATTGTCGGCGGTGATCCGGTGAGTGTAAATTGGTATTCGGCAAATGGTTGGAATCTGTTGGTTATGATCGAAGAAGATAAAATATTGCAAATAAAATTGTGAATTATTTTGATCGATGAATCTCGAAATTTAAACTTTCATCCGGACTCCGCGATAATGGTTTTCAATATGATTTAATTGCACGATTAACGCAAAATGAGGTAACCGTATTTCTTTACCACAAACGGTGACTCTTTTATATTTTCACGATGAATAACGAGAGGAGAAAAACTCAGTGATATCTTAAAGCGAAATAAAAATCGGACTGCCTACCTTTTCCGAAATCTCATTTCTCAAATGTTAGCGCGCACCCCGTTTCACGTCGATCTTCCTGATGGCTCGTCACCTTTAGCCGACAACCGGATCTTAAACACACGCACATCTTTCCTCTCATCACGTTTCTCGGTACTTTAACTTTTATATTTTAATACATTACACTGTATGTGTACAGGGCCGTACCTAGACCAAAATTTCGAGGCAGGGTAAGGAAATTTTTTTTTTATAATTATACATATATATATGAATGTGTGTGTGTACTATCATGAAATATATTTATTTATAAATAGTACACTAAAGCCTTGTAGTCAATTATTGTATATGCAATATTTGAACACTACAATGAAAACAAATGAAAAATAGTCGTTTCCATAGAATTCATAAAAATTTCAATTTTCTTTTCTTTTGTTAAAAAATGAAAAGAAATAAATTTATTGTGAATTTCAGTCCATTTAATTCAAGCAGTTATTATTTCGCAGACATTTCGGACTCCAGATACGGCTTTGTATATGTGTATGTATAACTTTTTATAGCGAAATTTGGAGAATACGTGAAAAAATAAAAAATGCAAGATTTATTTAAACGTTTTCTGTAACAATTTTGGTTTCCAGATATCATATGTACAAAATTTTAGACGAACATTATTCCGCTTGTATAATAACAAATGCAACAAATTTTGATGCGAAGGCAAATTAAATATCAGTAAAAACAAAAAAATACAAATCAAACTTTTTTACTTTTTTTGAAGTTGTTTTATTTACATTCTAAGTATGTTTATAATGACCATCAACTATCATTACAGAGTAATTAATAAAGTTTATAACACGTTAACTGCAGAGTACCCATTCCACATGTAAATAGTTGTGACATCAAATTTATTTGACACCTAATATTTACATCTGTAATCATTCACGCTGAATTCAAAGCAATTTACGGAGCTCGAGCTCTTTTAACGAGAGGGTTCAACCCTCCTAATAATAAAATGAAATGCGTAATAAATAAAATGTTTATGGTTTCCTTAAAACTTTAACTAAAATGTACTGAAAATAAATGTAAATACCACCCATCACGGAAATAAACCTGCCGTTATAGAAAAAGTCTTTTAACCAAAAAATTAGAGGCAAATTAATAGAAGAATGTAACTTTTTTCGTTACTATTGATAAGGTTTGACCGCGCCCGCAGCATATTTTATACAAATAAAAAATAACTTCCTAATTTATTATCGAGTAAAGTACATAAAAAGTACAATCATTTTCCGCTTCCAAAGGATTTTTTTTACCAAAACTATCGTTTGGTTGCTTTTATTTATTTTTTGCCGGTTTTACAATAAAATTCGCGGCTTATTTTCGGTTTTCCTCGTTGCGTTATTAGTTTTTTTTGTTTCCCCCCCATGCAGTATCATTTAAAAATACATTTTAAAAAGAATAATTATGTTTTTATTGATATTTAAAATCGAAGATAATTTTCTTTTTTATAATACTACCAATTCGAACCAATAAAGAATATATTTCACGTAACTTTATCAACGTATTTAATAAATATGTTCTCTCTTCGATGACCAAAAGAAAGTAAGCAGCTTGTTTCACTGCGATTCCGCTGCCATTATTGTTCAATATTTAATTTCTATAAACTTACCCGTTTTCATTTTAAAAAAAATTCATTTATCAAAAAACAAAATGTTTCCTTATTACTCTAAAATGCAAGAAAACCTTCGCTATTGGAAATTCTGATCATTTATTTTCTTTAATATATGTTACATTACAAAATAAAAGATTTTAAAAGGGAATTTTGTTTCTTTTGAAAAATCAATGTGCAACTAAATTTAAAATAATTTATTTACTAAAACTTTTCAAAAAGAATATGCTGACTGGTTATACAAATCGAATCCGTTTAGAATAGAAAAATACTTTTTTTCTTTCTTGCAATCAGTATAGTAAGAATTTTGAAGTGTTATATCGCATTAAAAAATTTCTTGATTCTTAGTATCCTTCTCTTCGGCATTCAACCGCTATCTCTATATTCGTCTATGCATTAATTATACTTAATTGCCTTCTTTTCGCTATTATATTTCCTTGATTTCCTCTCCCTACTGTCCTTCATCCCAATAAAATAGTTGCCTGATGTTTCTCCTAGAATACGTTTTTTCTATCCGTTAAATATTCCATTCTTGATTTATATAAAGTTAAGGTTTCCATTATCTTAGTATGATTCTTATATTTTGTCCTTTCCTTCTCAGTCTGTTGTTTCTACCATTAACTTTTTTATATTGGAAATTTTGAGATTTAATTAAATGTTTCTTTTCCTATTGTTCCTAGGCGGAGACCTGTAAGAAAGAAATTGGTTTATATAATGACATTTGTTGATTAGTTACTATACTCACGTCATTTGACATTAAAGGCAACTAGTTGACAAATTGGCGCATGCCTAATAATAATAATTGATCTCAATGCGCTGGAAAATAACAATAGCACAGAATTCTGGCTACTGCAATAGACAGATCTGATATTTGTATTAAAATTTTCTTATATTAGTATGCGAACAACGTCCGAACGTAAGTATATTCGTTTTAGTTGGAAGTGCTGAATATACATCCCACTTAATTTCACTAATGCAGAGACCCCATATAACGTTTCTACATGTTGGTTTATTTGAATGCAAAATGAAAATGATTAGTGTTTAAAACGCGTTCTGTGTTTTATCTGATTATCGCAGTTAGTATGAGCAGAAAGATACCATAAATGAGCATTATTATCTGTTGAAAAGAAACTCTTAAATGAATTAAGGTTAAAATTTTTTTTTTTATGATTTGGTAATTGAAAAATTTTCAATTAAGGAAAGAAAATTAGAGTTAATTTATAAGTAAATATCACGTTCATGGTGGCCATTCAAATATAATTTTTCAATTACCGGTTTATACCCTATCTACCGTTTGCGGTTCAATCACACTTTGCTCCCTTGCTCCTTCCCCGTCCCCTTATTGTGCACTCTGGCGACTGTTCTTTCGTTTGTGATCCTGACCACGTGCTGTTTGATTGTTCCAGTCTTTCTTCCGAACGCAATATCCTGTACGTTCAGCTATTAAAGCTGAATTTTCCTACTCCATATAATGCTTCCTGTATCTTAGCTTTGCCGTCTTCAAAGGTAGTTCCTATTCTCGCCTCTTTTCTTTCATCGATTTCCGACACCGGATTAAAATTTAATCTCTAATATAGTCCAATTGTCCTGGGTAGCTACCCTTGGTTAGCCCCCCCCCCCCCGAAAAAACGGGTTTCCTGGTCCAAATCTTCCCGAATTCTTGATTACTAGAATTTTACAAAAAGAAGTATGTAATTCTTTTGTTACTATTGGTAGTATTTTATAGCTGCAGCATATTTTATATGAATGAAACAAAACTTCCGAATTTATTTTAGGTAAAGTACATTAAAAAATGCATTCATTTTTCACTTCAAATGATTTTTTTCTATTAAAAATATTATTTTTGGCTATTTGTACCTTTTCCCCGATTTTACAACAAAATTCTCGGCTTATACCCGGTTGGGTGGTCACTTTGACATTAATATTTGACATCCGTGTATTTTTATGTAATTCAATTAAAATATATTAAAAAAAGGTAAAATAAAATAATTCACAGCGAAACACAATGATTAACAAATCAGTTTTTTTATTATTAATACTTCATCGAATGCCGTTCAATTCACAGTAAACAGCTAAATGAGTAAAAAAAAAATTACAGCACACCCCAACTTTAGCATCAAAATATGCTACTGACACTGCATTTTACACGTTCAAGTATTTCGAAATCATTTTGCATATTTACTAAGATGTTAACTACTACTATTAATGTTTTTAATAAATAATTTTAAATCATTCACGTTCAAAAACGAATGATATTTAAATTTAAAGACGATTAATTAAAATGCACGTAATATTTTTTATAATTTCATTTTAGGTCGTTCAATTGATTCCAAATTATATAACGAAATCACTTGAAATCAAATTTATAGATTAAAATTTTTAGCAACCGAAGGTAGATGTATTTTTTTCATGTACGAGTAGCAACATAATTCAAAAGTTTAAAGTTTCTGAATAGAGACATGACTGAAAATTTTAATTAATCAATTATTGGAAATGTCGGAAACAGCCTTACGGCGAGCAGTTTGTCATTTAGTTTAAGTTTGATTTATGGAGCAAATTTTGTTTTTGGTCAATTTGTTGTTTCTGATTATAAAAATATTCAATAGTAAATCATTTTTCAGTGGAATAATACCATAAATGATTTAGAAAAAATTAAAAATACTAATAAGAAGCAAATTAAACTGTTAAAATCAAATGTACGTAGTATAATTTCAAAATAAGAAACTGCAACAAAGAAGTTTATAAATAATCGACTTTTATTGAAAGTTTTATCATGTGTCCAAACTTGATCTACAAACAAGGAAGTTGAAATTTTCAAACATCATAAACGATCTCTTGTTAGACGCTGTTTAAATAAGCATATATGTTTACGTTTTTTAAATAAAGATGAGGTTAATACTGTAAAAATAGGCTAGTATACTTTATTTTATACGTTTACGACAGTAACCAAAAGATGCGGCGACAATAATAATAAGCCGTTATTCTTATATATCCTTAATACGTCACACCCACATGGGCAAAATTTACGAAATGTAATTATTCGAATCGAATAAAATAACTATCCGTTAACTTGATTAATTAACGTTTTACAAGCGTTGTAAAATTTTGTACGTCATCACTTACATAAAATTTTTTACAATTAACGATCAATTTAAAATTTTCCCCGTAAGTTATGTCGCAAACCGTAAATATTGCAAATAATTGCACGACATTATATAATAAACAAAAGAACTCGAAAAAATTAAATTATATAAAAAGCTGAAACAGATATTTACTCAAGGATAGTTATAATAATCTCATATAGTGAGGTAAATTAAAAAATGGATCATAACGGAAAAATATTATTTTCATGTACGTGCATATAGCGCAAATCTAGTTAAAATATAAAATTATTGAGAAAATAATTAAAAATATAAGGTAAAATCCTCGAAATCGACAATTTTGTGTGAACGAAAATAAATATCCAACCGTGTAAATCTACCTAAATCAAAATTTGATTAAAATTCAAAAGAATTAACTTAACAATTACAAAAATAGATGACAAAAACAATAATTTACAAAGAAACAACAAAGAACCTTTTTGTTTCTCTTTTTTTCTTCTTCATAGCATTTATTCATACCGACACTATGTAACTGACTTTATTTTATTTTTAATTAGGTTTATAAGGAGCAGACAAATAAATAAATAAATATAATTTATTCGACCTAGCTTTTGTACACATTTTCGTAATAAACATGATATAAATTTTGGTCGAACAATTAGTACCAAAGCAAGAGACAAGTTGACCCCATTCGAAACATTTATTAAAATGCTGAAATTTGTATACATTCCATTTCTTATAACTTTTTGCTTTCCGATTTTTAAAATTCATTTTGTTTATTTAAATTTCTGCAATCAGTCACATAATAATATCGAATTTTTAATAGGTAAATAAAAACATTATATCTAACTGAACCTCTCTTTTCATTGCACATCTTCATGTTTTTCATCAGTTCCAACTTCTACTAGTTCCTTCGGTGGCAATACACTAAGTCTAATGTCATTTTCCTTTTGTCGTTTTTGGACAATTCTACCGGAGCATTTTAGAACCGCCTTTTCGACAATTTCACAAATTCGTTCCTAAAAAAAAAAAAAAAAAATCATTCAAAGGTAATATAACATGTAAAAAATTACACGCATAATGAATTGAAAACTTTTTCTGTTATACGATACTACGATTATTTTACAAATGAAGAAACGAATTAATTTCGATTACGTTTAATAAAGCTCATGATCCGTTTAAACAGTGGATACCTGTATTATTGTAAACGTAAATGTGCCTAGAATTATTTTAAGCGTAGAGGAAAACATTCGACAAATCATTACGGCAGCAATAAGCAGGAGTATAAAAATAATACAGTAAAGCATATCCAATTTTTAATTGTATATCCGGCAGAAGTTTAATATAACTTTATCGCTTTACGGGAATTCCAAGAGTAATCGAACGTCGAAAGTATTTAGGAGTATCAACTGAATTTTACTAAATAAAAAGACAAATAAACTGTTTGCAAAATATTTAGAATTGAAATTTAAAAAAAAGAAAAAAGAAAAGGAAAATACACATAATCAAAATTTTTTATCTGAAAAAAGAAAACTTGAAAATTTTGAAATTTAATGAATCATAATTATCTAGTTTATTCCCTATTATATTCTTCAACCAATGTAATCGGTCCGTAATCTCCTTTTATACTTTTATTAACATTTTTCGTATTAAATTTGTTATTCATTATGAAAGTTCTGAAAAAATCCGTTTAATCGTCATTGCACAGCAAAGATATCAAATAGTGATATTAAAACAATTTTTTTAAATATTTAATACAAAAGTTCTTTACTAGAGAATTTTAAAACCTTTCATTTCATTTGTTCCTTCGAAAACGATCTGAGTTTTCCAGTAAGACGATTTTTAGGATTCCGTACATATATAATGTAATCTTAATAAGATGATTCACAGAAACGAACAAAAATATCATATAAAAAACTCACGAACGGTTTGACTTGTAAATTTCAAAATTGGATCATAAATTACAATTAAAATTCTCTTTAAAACCATATCCATAACTTCAAGCTAATCGATACTCTGGACGACAAAAACACCAAAAAAAAAAAAACGTCAGGAATATATAATATAGAATTTAAAACGACTTCAAAAGTCATTTAAAAATTCATAACTCACCACCAGATAACCTTTTAAAAGTGAAATTCAAGATATAAAACAAAATGCAGAAGCTCTTAAAATCAAAAAATTACGGATAAAAAATTATTTAAACCGCTTCTCCTTTTAGGGCAAAAAAAGGATGTTCACGTAAGCAATAGCGCGAGTAAAAATGTTGAGGAAACTAAAAGGTATCTCAAACATATGCATGAAAACCCGCTTTATAGCGAAAACTATAGTCAAGCATACAACTTTATATTTAGGCCTTCGGAGTGCTAAAAGCTTGAAATTTTTGAAAAAAATATCTTTCTCCCAAGCATACGATGTATTGATGGAAAAATCGCTATTTGTCGGCAACAAAACGATATTTCGTTTCTTTAACGAAACTTTCGAAGTTGACCAAAAATTTTAAAAAAGCGCGAAAAATGACATCTCGCTCTTTCCGGTGCCAAAAATTCGATTTCTTTGTTCTGAATTCAGTATTAAGTAAATGTACATAGGTTGTTCATTAAGTAACGTCTCCTTGCCTTCCCTAGCGCGCTAGCGACAAATGGGTTCCGAAGTTGCTGATGCAAGCGCGCGCACAGCAGAGGTGATTTCGTCTCTTGGCTTCGACGTTCTTCCGCACCCTCCATACAGTCCCGATTTGGCGACAGGTGGTTATTACCTATTCCGTCACCATAAAAAAAAAATTGAAAGAAACTCGCTATGCGTCGGACGAGGAATTGCAGACCCCTGTGTCACCGTCATCCAAAAACTGGTTGGCCGCTGGATTAGTTGGATCGCGTTAAACGGTGCCTATGTCGAAGTTTAATGTCGTTAAAATCGCAATAAAATTCTCTTTCCAGTGATCACCTTTTTTTTCTTTGAATAATTAAAATTAAGCGCGATTCGAGTGAAGAGACGTTACTTAATGAACAGCCCTTGTAAATCATAATTATCCTTTGTTAGCATATGGAATCCTCAACGCATGAAACATCATGCTTGACTGAACTTGTTATTATTATTATTCCTATACAGAACCTCATAGTAATAAAGTTCTAATTCCGAGAACCAAGAATATTAACGAAGATGACATTAAAAATTATTTCATAATAAAAACGGGAATTGCACCTATAGCAACTAATAAAGTAACAACGGAAAAAAACAGTCGAATATATGTCCGTCTAAATCCTTCACAATATACTGCTCTCCCTACAGACAAGAAAATTAAAATAAAATGGGAAAGTCTTCCTTTTTTTGATTCCGTACCCATTAAAAGATTCTCATAATGACTATAACTCAGTGGACTCAACTATTGCTGCACTCAATGCCTACTTAATTAGATCTACAAAAAACTGCGAATACCCCTACAGTGCAAATAAAAATGACCGGTGGAATTCTGAATTAGAAAACCTGAAATTCCTAATTAATAGAACTCGTAAAAAGAAAAAGAAAACTAAAAATCATCTAAAACGCTTAATCATTAATGTTATACTCAAAACGTTGAATAACGACTATAAAAAGTTAATAATAAAAACAAAATTAAACTACTGGAAAAGATTTATAACAGAGTCCAATGCGTGGGGTAAGCCCTATAAATATGTACTTGGAAAGCACAAAAAATGTGATATTCCAGAAATAAAACATAAAAATAAAATCTATTACGAAAATAGTGAAAAGTGTACCATACTTCTAAATCACTTCTTCCCGGAGATTAAGGATGAGATAATTAAACCAAAAAATACCTCTACCTCCATAAAGTTAAAAACTGATCATAATACTATACGTGATATTGTAAAAAATCTCAACAATAGAAAAGCCCCTGCAAGGGACAGAATAACAAACAAAATGTTAAAGCTAATCAATATTAATTTCCCCGAATTGCTATACAATATAATCAACAAATGTCTTCACTTAGAATTCTTCCCTTCAATCTGGAAAACCTCAGACACAGTTCTAATAGCAAAACCTGGTAAAAACCCTAATGAAGCATCAGGATACAGACCTATATCACTCCTTAACTCCTGTGGGAAAATATTAGAAAAAGTCATTAATAACTTCCTAATACAGGAACTAACAGTTAAAAATACATTGCATCCCAATCAGTTTGGCTTTAGGACATCTTACTCCTCTGAAGGGGCAGCATATACACTGGTATCATCCATTAAAACTATACTTAAGGAGGGCTCATCTGCGGTGGTTATCTCTTTTGATATCAAAGGAGCTTTCGACAACTGCAGATGGTCCTCCATAATTCAAATCCTTCAGGAAGAACAGATTAACTCATCACTAATTAATATAGTCACCAGTTATCTACAAAACAGATATGCCCGTCTTCAAATTAATGATGCAACAATTCTTAAGAAGATATCGTGTGGAGTTCCCCAGGGCTCTGTACTAGGTCCTACACTCTGGAATGTACTCTACTCAAGAATTCACAAGCAGATTGAAAAACTTTGTAAAACAACTAACTCTGGATCAGTATTAATATCATACGCAAACGACCTATGCATCCTGTTTAAAATAGAAAAGTATACAAACTTTAAGAAGATTGAAATTATATGTGAAAACCTGGAGAACGAGATTGCAGCAATGGGGTTATCCTTCTCTACTGAAAAATGTAGGTCTATAATATTCGGCAACCAGAAGCTATCAGAAAAGGTCAAAAATTTAAAAATAATATCAGGGAAGCCTATACAACTAACAAATAAATTAAAATATCTTGGAGTTACACTAGACAGTAAACTATTGTTCACTGCGCATCTAGAGGAAATCAGTATTAAATGTATCAAACTCTATAACAACCTTCTTAAAATTCTACCAAACAGCCATGGACTCAGTCAAAAAGAAAGGGTTATATTATATAAAGGCTTAATTCAAGCCATCTTTGGATATGGATCTTGTGTGTACATCAATGAAAAAATTCTAAAAAAAGTTAACAAACACCAGAGAAAATTTGTTTTAAACATTTCATCCTTGTACAAAACCACTCCATCCTCTGCTGCATGTGTAATCTCAGGTGTGCTCCCCTTTGATCTCTTCCTGATAGATAGGGCCATAACATCTGAATACAGGATTACTAAAAATCTTAACTTGGTTAGCAGCTTAGGTCTATTGCAGAACAATAACCTCATCAATGTTCTTGGCGTTACACCAACTGTAAAGGTACTTAAAAAACACATTCATGCTGAGCTGGTCAATCGTTGGCAGCTACGATGGCTGGCAGAAACTACTGGCCGAAAAACGTTTACATTCTTTCCGAACATAACAAACAGACTCAATCTTAAGAACATTAAAATAACGTTTTTCAACTCACAAATTCTCTCTGGGCACGGGAAGATAGGTGAATATTTATATAGATTCAATATTGTTGACAACCCTAATTGTCAGCTCTGTGAATCAGGGATGTATGACAATATCCACCACCTAATATTTGATTGCCCTGCTACAAAAACCATACGAGAAAAATTTTAAATTAATCATCAAACGCAACTCACTATAAACCAAAGCAATTACAATGGACTACTCAAATACTTTCACCTACTAATCAAAAAAAGATTTCCACTCAATAATGCAACTGAATGAAATACTCCTCATTATGAATGCAGATGTGAGTGTATGGTGCTTATATATGAATGTATATATAATGAATGTAACTTAATATAAATAAGTGGTTAAAAATTTGATGTAAATATAAGAAATCTGGTTCATGTATGGATATACATATATCTGGATACTGAATATGTAATTATTATGTAAATATTATGTAAGTAGAAATGTGTAAATACATATACTGTTCAGCTGGGAAAAAAATGATATTAATGTAAGTAGGCTACTCTATTTTCATGTATATATGTATATGTGTACAGGTATTTATAAACAAATGTAAATGTAAATTTTGTAAACACCTTATTTATTTCTTATAACTCCTTTTAATTGTAGCGATTTTATTTTCACATCTCATAATTACTGTATAACATTTAGTATGTATTTGTAATTCACAAATTCACTTGCTCTGATTCATATTATTATAAGAATAGTAACAGCTGGTCTTATCTTAATATTTATCAATGTTGTAATGGTGACTATGAATTATCATCACCATTGCTGTGTTATAGGAAACTTTTAATTTTCAATACTTGTGTTAGATTTAAGTACACACTTCACAATTCACCCAAGCATTATATTTCTCCATTGTAACCTATGCAATAAGCACACAAAATATTCTTTGTACACAAGTAAATAACTAAATAAATTTTCCCCACCAATACTTTTGGACTGGGGAACCAAAAAAAAAAAAAAAAAAAAAGGAAAAAAGTAATAAAGTTCTAAAAAATATATTTATATCGCAAATTATTTGTAAATAATTTTTACCGCAAAGAAACAATGAGGTTACAAAAATTAATATATTACATGTAAAGTAACTTTATTATCATTGCCAATATCGTTAGTTAAACGATCCCGGATGCTATATCTCATTTTCCTACCGCGTCTTGTTCTTTACTCTGCATCGTCCTTCATCTTCATTCTTCTTTTACCATTCTTATTGGCCTCGGTTACATTACTCTTAGGTAATTTTACACGTGCTGCTCAGCATGTTTTATAGATTGTATTCTTTTCGATTTTATAATTATAAAAAGTCACATGTCTTCTTCAATCGTGTTTATAACCGTTCTTTTGCTGTTCACTTAATTTTCAGCACTCTTCTATAGTACACAAACTTTAAATTTCTCTACCTGACCATTTTTTTATACAACTTTTATTTTTCATGAAATAATAAAAAAATCCAATTAACTCGTTAATTTTTTTACACGCTTGCACATTGCATATACAATAAAATATATTTCGAACGACTATAAATGAAAATGAGGTATATTAGAAATCTTACTACAAGACATTCTCTGTTGAAGCACAAAAATACACCATATCAATCCAATTCTTTATCAATACGCATACATATGTAATATCATTCGAAGCATTTTTTACGGACACCGCGAAAAAATATCTGTTTTAGTGGTAAAAATGTTTGTGCGTTTAAAAAAGAAATATATGAGTAAAAGTTTCAATAAAACAGTGTGTCTCCGATAATATTAAGTACGGTTTTAAATATAATTTAACATATAAACATTTATCAAAAACTATGTTATCTTGAATAACAATTAATGTGTAAATATTATTAATCAAGAATACCTTATTACCCAAATATGAAGAGAGGAAAAAAAATATAGTTTTCAAAAAAAGCAAAATAGATCCTTACGAACATGACAAAATCAAAGCTTTATCGTTATGATAAACTAACATCAGAGATTTAACAAAAGTAACCAACCTATTTAAGAAAATAAATCTTAATAATCTTACCCTGGCAGCAGATCCTACAAAAAGTAAAAACAAAATTAAAAAAAAAAAAAATGAGTTAGGCCAAATACGCTCTAAAGATTTTTAAAATTTTTGACTGACTTTATAAGAAAAAAAAAGAAAAAAAAGAAAAACGGAATATGATATAACGAAACGCAGTTCTTGTATTTAATACTCAGTAACTACACATTTATCAGTCTATTTAATAACATTTTCAATAGAATTGAGTTCCTTCATAATCTTACTGGAAATGTTAATCTGATGAAGTTAAAATTGAAAAATTAATAAAAAATAATCAAAAACATGAAAATGGGATTATAAATAACAAATATGGCCAAAAAGCAACTGATAATTTTTAATTATTATATTAACAGTAAACAAAGCTTATCGTGTATTATCTTAGAAACACAATCTCGTGCGTGTAACACAATTCTCTTTTTAACATCAACTTTTAGACTCCACAAAAAATGTTTCAGTTCTACGTAAATAATAACGAAAATATACTTACAGCATTAGTCGTATTTCCTTCAGTGAATGAAATAATAACTCTCACTTCGTACTTTTTCATTATCCATTTCACCAATTTCTTTATTCGTGACTCTAAATCGGCTTCATTAATTCTATCGGAAATCAAAGATAATTTATTTCCTTTAATTACGTGCTTTTCTTTGGCCGACTTCATTTCTTTTTTATTCTGATAATCTTCTTCCAAGTACTGAGCTTCTGTCATCATTTTATAAATAGGTCTTTGCGAACGAACATCTAAGTCTACGATCTTTACTAGTCTTAAATCCTTCTTTTCAGCTATTCTACGAACTTCTTCTAACGGAGCTACCGTTACAATATTATTCTTAGGTCCTAATAATGTTACTTTCGGTATTGGTGGTCTTTTAATTTTAATTTCTGTCTTCTCTTCCATCGGATCATCTTTTGCTCTAGAATTTAATATCGAACTTGTAAAATAAAAACACTGAAACGGTTTACATTGACTAGCATAGGTGTTATTATACGTTATCGTAAAAACCGTATTTGAGAAACAAGAACACTGATTCCTATAAATACTTAAAATTCGATAAACCTTACAAAGCATACTTTAAAGTAGATTTTCAACGCTTTATTAATTTACAAATCAATCAAAAACTTGCCGGTGTTAACATATCACAAAATTCACTTGCTCAGTTCAGAAAACTATAAAGTAATCACTGACAGAATTCGGTATAAATTTACAATATGTTTTTAATTTATATTATTATTAAATTTTATAATGTGTATTAAAGCAAGAATTTTTCAATTTGCTAATGTGTGTAAATTACATTTTTTACTTTTAGATTTTAGTTATTAAAAATACTTATTATTATTAAAATGGTTATAGAAGTTACTGTAAAACCATTATAACTGAAAATAATTTTTTACACATTAAACTGAACAGTGTAAAAACTGGTTAACAAATTATATGATACGGATTTTTTGTAAGTCTACTGGCCTTTAAAAAGATTAAGCTTTAACACTAAATTTCTAAACTTTTACCTAAAGCCATATTTGCGCTTATGATTTTGTCGCGCGTCAGTCACAAAACACATACATTTAGGGCTTTTTTATGCACGGCGTTTGTGTGACACTAAAAACCGCATTGAAGAAAGTGTTGCAGTGATAAAAAAAAGTGTTAGCGAGTTATGAAATATTTTGAATGTTATGACAGAAGTTATTTATATCAGTATTATCAGTTTGTAATAATGTTAATGCCGCAACACAACGTTTGCATAAAAGCATATACATGTTTCCTGTAAAATCTAATGTACTTTCAGAACATTTGAAGCTCGTCGTTCTGCTGAAGAATAAAACGACACCTTTTCGAGAACGCGGCAGTAAATTTGTTGCGAGCGTTTAAATAAAAACCAGGACTTGAAAGCCAGCCGAAAGCCAAAAGCTAAAAGCTGAAAGCCAATCATTTTTAGATATCATAAGCTTAATCTAAAAGCCATATTTAAATTTCCATAAGCTAAAAGCCTAAAGCTTAAGCTATATTCAAAATTTAAACAGTCGAAAGATGAAAGCTTAAGCTGTGTTTCTAAAAAAGCTAAATTAAGCTTTATATTCGACTTAAGCTTTTTTTTTTAAATTTCTTGATTTTGCATTTTTGACATAATTATTTGCGTAAGAAATTGTTCATAAAAACTTTTATTTTTGTGCAGAAAGAAAAAAGTTGAAGTTTCAATAGTGATGCTTAATAGTTTGGATGCATAGTAATTAGTAAATGATTTTAATTAACATCTATTGAAATTCATTTCGTAAGCCGAAAGCTGAAAGCTTAAGCCGTATTTTAAATTTAAACAGCCAAAAGTCGAAAGCTTAAGCTGTATTTTTCAAGGACATAAGCCGTATTACGGTTTTCTACAAAAGTTATAACAGGGAAGATCTGGATAGACTCGATGACCTTGACACATGATCAAATTTAACGGCATGGCAACATGCATGCAAAGATATAAGCAGAGTACCTCTGCATTATGAATGTATGCGGACATATTGTGGAAAAAAGAGTATAATGTGAAAGATATTGAAAAAAAAATTATTTAGAGTTTGAAAAAATAAAATAATCTTAAACTGAGACTCGAAAAAAAAATGATTATGGATGATGTGAAAATCACTGTTAGCAGATGAGTGCGTGGGAATGGGTGGTGTGGTTTCACTGTAATTTAAGAGGGATGTACTCATGAAAAATAATAGGAAAGAATTGAAATTTGTGTAAGGTGGATATTGGAGAGGAAAATTATGAAACCGCATTAAATAAAAATATACTTGAATTAATTTTTGAATACTTACGTTTGGAAAAAAGTTTTTAGAGAGGAAAAAAATATATGTTAGACTAATCCCATAATACTTAGACATGAAAAATTATTATGAACAATATGCGAAATAACGGCAGAAGATGTGTGCACAATCATACTAGTGAAAATATCAAAGGATTTATTTTTAGAACCTGAAAAAAATAAATAAAATAAGAAAATTGTCAACAAACGGAGGAAATGATTGAAAGCGAAAAAAATTATAATTAGGCTGATTCTATAATATTAGACATGAAAAAAAAATTAATAAGAACGAAATGAGAACTACCGGTAGCAGATGAGTGCGAGGGAACATTCTGTGCGAGTGAGAGAGTGGCTAATACATTGACAGATTTATTTTTAGAATTAGAGAAATAAAAAAATATAAAAATTATGAACGGTCGGAAAAAATAAACAGAAGTGTAAAAGAAAAATATACTTAGGTTAATTCTATAATATTTTAATTCGAAAATAAAATATATACAAAGCGGTGGTGTGTATGTATGTGTGGGAATGTTATCGCGGCATTTATTTCGGCGACGACCAGAGCATGTGTGGAATAGTACAATGTACCTTTGTAGAGGCTACCTTTTGAAATTTTTTCCCGTTCGTTCATATTTTTTTATTTGCAAGATATCCATTTCCCTGCACACACATTTTCCATAACAATTATAATATGTTTTATTTATTTTTTTAACAACTCCCAGACTTCTATATACACATCACTGACACACCCACCGCTAATTTCCTTATTAATCGTGAACATTTTTTCTAAATTAGCCGCGGGAGCATATCACATCAGTCATTATATATTTAATTTTCAATTACAGATCTTTAATTATTTTTTCATGGTATTATTTTTTCCTACACAATCACTTCATCATACATACTTTACATTGTGAAAATAATTTTAACCTTTCCATAGAGAAAATCTCCGGGCACTAAATAATTTATATCGGCATTGTAATTTTTTTTAATATTAATCGTAGCGCTACAAATATAATTTTCTATTTAATAACTCACCCGCATGCTTGGCCGCTCTGTGACATTGCTGTTGTAAATGCAAATTTTGCTTTTCTAGAAATCAGTAATCTCTGCAGGTATACATCTTCTCAACATAGCAGCCTTTGTCTGCAAGGGTCGTGTACCTTCAAGGACATTTGTGGGTCGCATGCTATTTACCGTTATTTGGCAGAAGAATATTTTTTGGACTCATTCAAATACACACATGTTCGCACACATCTAACATCAGGGTCATTGCTCACTGATCTCAACATTTTCAAGAAAATCAATCGATGCTCTGCAGTTTAAGATGTAATCCGAGTATATTATTTTATTTTTCATGGTTCTAAAGTTTTCTCTTTCCCCTCCCAACAAAAAATTCAAATCTCTCGTAATATTTTTTTCCAAGTATGCAGTAGTCATAACCACCATGAAAGTGTATCGTCCGTACACACATATGCACGCTATAAATATACACATCCTATTATAAATCTTAAAAATTAATAACTGTATATTTTATTTTTCAATCTCCAAATTTTTTAAAATCTTTTGTAATCATATTTTTATAAAAATACCTGTTCAGTCCACGTGTTTTTTCATGTTTTTTTTTTTTTTTTTAGTTCATGAGTATTTTTTCGCGGTATATACGAGGTCGTCTATGAACCGTTTTGGTCAATTGTATAAAAAGACAGGTAGAAAAAATCTTGATAGTTTACGAGACAGAGCATGTTCGAAGAAAAAATTCAGTAACAGGAACAGATCAGTGTTGCAACGTGCAAGTGAGAGGGCATATATGTGCGAGATAAAGGGATATATACTTGAGGGCAACAGCTTGATTGTAAAAAAAAGTCGAAGTTATCTGCAACTACCCCTGAACAATTGTCATTTCGAACACGAAAAGTGCGGTCTAAAAGACGATTACTTTCTTTTTTCCTTCATACTATTTATCGATACAATATTCATCATCTTTACCATCCTCGATCACGCCTCACTGTCAAGACCTCTGAACATACAATAGTAACAATGCCGACACTATGTTCCATGTTGTTTATAATATTTTTCCTCTGTGTTATAAAATCAGCCCAAGTATATTTTTATTCTTTCGCTACACAAAATTTTTTTCAAATCTTTTGTAATATGCAGTGCAAACTGTTGTCGCTTCATTACCACGAATATATCTAACCATTCATTGTTATTATTCTTATTGTAACATAGTTTTTTCAGGAAATCATATAGAATTTCTCTTCGCTCCGTTCATGTCATGTGATCTATTTCCAAAATTCAAGTCATGTGTAATTATTTTAAAATCAACTTAAGTATATTTTATAGTTGTATATAGTATTTTTTTATTATTATTTTATTATGTTTCCATAAAAATTTCTAGATATTAATCGTATCAATCATTTGACCTTCACATTGTACCTATATGTTCACATGTTTTCAAATTTTCGAAACAGGTGTTATAAATAAATCCAAGTATACTATCTCAATAACAGACAACTTACCTTATATCTCCCATCAAACAATTTCTATTTTAGCCTATCCTACATATTTTTTTTTAGCGATTAAATTTTTCCTTAATTCGCAAGTATACTTAGAAATTGTACATGCATAACGATTCCATTCCTTATAAATTCATCATGAAATAATTTTTCTTTATTTTTTAGCATCATGAAATTATGGTAGTATTTTTAATTTTTTTGTTCTCCACACATAACAAAGGCAATGGAATTACTGCATCTATGAATGTGTACACTGTACGCCTCCACTAACCTATCATGAATTTTTAAAATTAACCCAAACATAGTATATTTCTATATCAAAAATTATCTATTCACTTTTACTACTTTTTTAATCAGACATAATTTTTTTCTATATAATCACTAACATACGAAAACGCTTCGTTCGTTTTACTCATACCGATGCGATCAGTTCTATTCCCTCATGCTATCGATCTACAAAATTTAATACTATGACACGAAATTTGTCTAAATACACTTTCATGCCAGTAAAATTAATATATTAAAGCCTCTTTCTATTCCTTTGTACATTTCTGTAACTATAATACTTGCGTAACAAACCAGTTCTTGCGCTTATTAGAACTTTTCAGCAACCGTGAAAGTTTTGTTAAGGAAATGAAATACAGTTTCGTTCCCGGCAGATAGCGATATTTTCAATGATGCCTGGAAAAAAAACATCTTTTTTCCCAAAATTTCGAACTTTCGACGCCCCAAGGGTCTCATTTTAAAGTTGGAAATCCGGATGTTCCAAACTAGAGAAATATAGGGGGATGCGAGTTTTTTAAACCGCGTTTAAAATTTTTAGCTGTAATATTTGCGGCGCTAGCGGAGGGACATAATTTTTCGCGCTTTTTTGAACTTTCAGGCAATTTTGAAAGTTTCGTTAAGAAAATGAAATACGGTTTTGTTCCCGACAAATATCGATCTTTCTAATGATATATCACAAGTCCGGAAAAAAAAATGTTTTTTTTTCAAAATTTCAAGCTTTTAACGCCTTTAGGGTCTAATTTTAAAGCTGGAAAGCTAGACGTTCAAAACTAGAGAAATATACGTGGAGTTACATATTTTTAGCCGCGTTCGAAATTTTTAGCTATAATATTCGCAGCGCTAAGTGGGGTACACGTCATTTTTTGTGCTTCTTTGAACTTTTCAGTAACTTTACATAACTTTTGTACCGTAATTTTTTGATTTTTTGAAAGGAATCCTGCATTTTATTTTATACTTTGAATTTCAGCTTTATAGGTTTATCGGGTGGTGAGTTATGATTTTTAAAGTGATTTTTAAGGTTGTTTTATGTACTATATTATATATTCTTGGCGGTTTTTCGGGGTTTTTTGCCACCCACGGTAATCGGC
Source organism: Icerya purchasi (assembly GCA_039619475.1). Classification (NCBI taxonomy): domain Eukaryota; kingdom Metazoa; phylum Arthropoda; class Insecta; order Hemiptera; family Monophlebidae; genus Icerya; species Icerya purchasi. The sequence continues at coordinate 526,272,295 of CM077115.1, read as the reverse complement.
CATCTTTAATTTATAGATCGTTTTAAAGAGAATTTTAAATGTAATATATGTTCCGAATTTGAAGTTTATAAGTTAAGCCGTTCGTGAATTATTGATTTTTATTTCATATTTTTGTTATTTGTGTACCATCTTATTAGAATTCTGTACATTATTACGGAATCCTAACAAGACTGTATAGAGAGCTTGTGACCTATTTTGGGCTTTAAGTATTTGCCTTTTTAGGCTCAGGAGATGTAACATTGGGGATTTTGATATGCGACCTCCAATTTGTATCAAGGAAAAGATATTTGAGGATTCTAGGAAAAAGGATAGTCTTCTATTTACCATTTTCTTCATGATTTTCGAGAGTGAGTATTAGGAACTGGGTCTGTAATTTTGAGGAATAAAAGTTTCCTTATTAGGCTTGAGGATGGGGACGATTAAAGTTTCTTTCCAGGAAATTGGAATGAATGATATTGCCCAGATTTTGTTGCATATGTCAAAGAGTAGTTGTTTAGTAGAATGAGGTAGGTATCTGAGCATAAAAGGATGAATGGAGTCGGTCCCAGGTGCACTGTTTTTTAGTTTTATATCGAGCTGGTAATTCAGTTTAGACACTGAGAAAGGATCATTGTATTTTTCATTTAGATCTGGGGAGAAGGATATGTTTTGTTCTTCTAATCTTGATTTGTATTCTAGAAAGAAATCGGTGTAGGATTGATGAGGAAGATACTTTTGCAAAAAGTTGCGCAAAGGCATCCGCCACTTCTTTGGTGTTTGTGAGCAGGGAATTGTTAATGAGTAAAGAAAGAGTAGTTGGAGGACGATAGTTGCCATACAGAGACTCGATTCTTTTCCACATCATAGTCGTAGGCATATCTTTAGAGGTAGACGAAACAAACGCTGTCCAGCACTCTTGTTTTCTCATTCCGATGAGTAGCCTTGAGCTCTATACCTTCTAAACTCAATTAAGTCTGTGAGCGCCTTCGTTGCTTTATATTTCCTCAATGCTCGTTTTCATTGTACGATAGCCGTTTTGATTTCTGGGCACCACCATGGACTCTTTTTTTCTGAGGAGTTATTGTCGTTTTTAATATTGTTGCTGATGAGAATGCTCGGGTTTTCCTCTACAGAGTCCGTCTGAATTTTGAGGATAGTAACTCTTGCTTTATAACCGTTCCAATCTGCTTTATGAATAGCGAATTTTTTGGTTACCTGGGCTGCTTCGGCTGCTGGGGGAAGTGTATGAAAATGGAAAAATGGTCACTTGAACACAGATCACAATGTACATCTATGCTCAAATAAGATAATAGTGAAACAGATGCGAATGCTAAATCTATTATTGAGAAGGTGTTATGAGTCGAGATGAAATGGGAGGAGGGAGGAGTACCAAGTTACTATTAAGGATGCAATTTGAAATCATGTTTCTTCGTCCATTGGACTGTGTTGAACCTTACTCTGAGGAATGAGCATTGAAATCTCTCAGTAATACCATTGGGTTCCGTAGTTGGAATAATAATGTTCCAAACTCTATTTGGTGACGTTTGTAGCGGGAGGGAAATAGCAATTGCAAATTGTAATGGTTGGGAGCGGAAGAGGCGGTATTTTAACCTTTACAGCTACAGCTTGAAACATAATATTTATCATTATTTCTTGTAATGAAATCACCTCATAAACCAGAATTGAGACTCCTCCACATACAGCTTGTTCCTGTGTGAAGTCAGAGCGGAATATTCTGTAGCCTTTAATAAGTGGTGAATGAGAGAAAATTAAGTGACTTTCTTGTAAACAGATAATTGTTGGATTGTAATTATTAATGAGTAATCTTAATTCGTCTATACGTGGTTATTCCTTTGTTAGCTCCATTCATATGTTCCATTTATAATATTTTTCCCATGTAATCATTAATGTTGTCATACTTTTGGATTGGGTAACATCCTTAGCCGACATGCTCAAAAAAAAAAAAAAAAGAAAAAAAGGGATATTTTATTCTTAACATTTACTATTGAATATTATCAACAAGAAAATTTGAGAAACGCCCTATCGATTTTTTCTTCAAAATTAATGTTTCAACAGTGTATGGTAAAATTCGCCAGAAATACCTAATGACTTTTAATTTCAGATAGTTTTAATATTATTTTTAATTTAGTCCCTTTAATAAATTATACAATCAATACTTTCTTTTTTAAATTTTGTGGGAGTAAATGATAAGTTATAACACTGAGTTGGTAAATTAAAAAGAAATCAATATTTGTAATCATCCCTTATAAATTTTATACCTTGGGCCGACCAGTGAAAATTTGATGAGTGGCCGTGATGGGTGCTTCAAATTATAACTAATAAGAAACAGACGAATATAAAATTTGAAACTGCAATATAATTTAATAAAATAAATCTATATGTATTTTTTAATTGTTTTTAACAGGGTTCTAAAATGAGCAAAAGAAAAGAAACAACGATTCCTGATTATTTTCTTAAAAAAGCAAACATTACAAATTTATCTAGTTCTGTCAATGAACAATCTGATAATAATGATTTTAAAATTAAAATTGAAGATTCCGCAGAGACTATTAGCAATATTTTTATTTTACAAGAACAGAAAGAACCGCTGACTAAACCTTTATCTTTTAAAATAAGTCGAAATTACTAAAAAGAATGAGAAAAAACTTACAAGTGGCTTTATCTAGATATACCGTGAGGAGAAGGTTTCTGTAAATATTGTGAAACATTTATGAAAAATAATGCTGAAGTTTTAAAGAAAACTGGAGAAGTTTTTATCAATAAACCATTTATAGAGTTTAAAAAAGCCGCGGGCCCAAAAGGAAAATTAATGAAACATTCACAATCGAGTCATCACAAAATATCGTTTTCTACCGAAAGCAAAGCGACCGCAACTAAACTGGTACATGCTTTACTACTGAGTGCCAGTGAAGAAAAAAAGTAAGAAAACAGAAATGCTTTAGAATCTTTCATAAATGCTCTATATTTTCTCGTTAAGGAAGAAATCCCTCACACTACAAAATTTACAAAACTAGGTGATATAGTAATTTTTGAAAACAATGTTACATTGAAGGCGTGCTGTGATAAACAAAGTGAAAGATCAACTTATATTAGTAAAGCAACTGGAAACGAATTATTAATCCATTATTTATTTATTATATTTTTTATTTATGGTCGCTATATGACATCTTGGCCTTCAGCGACCTCGAAATTTACATTCGGTTCTTAAAGATTATGTATAATATACATCCTTTACAATTACAAAAGTCATTTCAGCATTACTTAACAAGCAAAGAAAAGAACAGAAAAGAAAAATAAAAGGAAAAGGAAAAGAAAACAAAAGGGTCACGTGATGTGTGATAAGCGTAGTTGTACATGAAAATTTAAATCAATTTAAAAAGTGAAACGTTTTTTAAAAAATCAATTACTCTTTAACACGCATTGTCGTCCATTGTCAAACCTGGATGAATATTATTGAGTCCAGCTCGGACTCTGTCTGGCTGGTAGGCGTTACAATCGAACAGGAGGTGTTTGATCGTCACTGGGTTGTCACACCGTTGGCACAAAGTTTACGGTTCCTTGGAAATTAGATAGGAGTGAGCGAGGTGCGTATGTCCAATACGTATTCGAGTGATCACTTGTTGTTCACACCTGCTGTAGAGCGACAGATGCACTGTGTCAGATACAGTATTTCTCACGTTGAGAAGCTTACTGGGTGTTTGCAGCCAAATAGAGTTCCAATAGCTGATTGACGCCTTACGAATCATCTCGGAAGCTTCAGTAAGTGTTAGAGCCTATTGTCTGGCGAGAATTCGGCCGTGGTTGCAGATTTGGCCGCCTGGTCAGCTAATTCGTTTCCTTCGATACCAATATGGGCTGGTATCCAGACGAAGTTGACGGTTTTATTGGAGGTCCTTAGCTATTCTAGGATTTTGTGAACACTTTGTATGATAGGATTCGCAGTGAAATTGTTTCCGATGGCATTTAGGCAGGACATAGAGTCTGAGTATATGGTGCTGTTCATGTTATCTTGTCTGTTACTTATGAATTCCAGAGTGTGGAGGATCGCCCTAACTTCACATGTGAAGACGAAGTTTTGGTCATGTGTCCGTCGGGCCGCCAGCGTGTTGGTGTCAGAGATTACTGCATATCCGGTTTTATTGTTGATTGCTGAGCCATCGGTGTAATACTCGATACTTGGGAGATACTTATCCCGTAGTTCGTGGAACCTCAGTTTAAGGATTTCAGGAGGCGTGGTTCGACAGTTTTAGTCATTAAGCTGCAGATCAATCATCAAGTCCAGTGAATGCCATGGAGGATAATAACCGAGCAATCGCTCATAGATCTTGAATCTGTATACACGAAATATTAGAAAGCGAAGAAAAAATTAATCAAAACAATAAATTCTATTCCATTACGGCTGATGAATCAACAAATTTAAATAATATAAATGAACTTTCTATTATGATTCGATACGTTAATGATTCTGGAAATGTTATTGAACGTTTTTTATGTATAGTAAAAATAAGAAATGCAGATGCTGAAACAATATAACAGGAGCAATAGATGAACAAATTAAAAATCGTCAATTTCCTTAGGGAAAACTTATGTAAAGGCCTGGATTTAGGGGTGGTCTAGGGGGGGGCTGCAGCCCCGGGCCCTGCCTTACAAAGGAGCCCCCAAGAGACATCCACTTCCGACTCGTAATAAAAAATTAATCTATCATTTGTCATATACATCAACTTTTTTTTTAATAAATGGAATTAATCTCACAGGAGCACGTGCATTTTTTAATACATTTATTTGTTAATAATTTTGTATCCATTTTTAGTTCCTCCTAGCCTAGAGGAGGAAACTTGGTAATAGTAAAATTTTGAGTTCCATAAAAACGTACCAGAAATTTGTTTTAAGGTATAACGAGTTGGAATCTACGTTTTTAGGAAATGTCTGTATGGATGTGTGTGCGTGTGTACATGCGCAACACACACCCACACACACTATCCTTTTATGCAAATCTTTGGTTAAAATTTTCTGAAAAATTCATCGTTTAAAGTAAATATATATATATATATATTTTTTTTTTTGGCATCGACTATCCTACCTATTGTTTATATGATATTTAGTTTTGTTTACATTAATAATTATATGTTAATTCGTGAATTCAAAATAATATAATTAAATTAAATTAAAGAAAATTTAGTTAATAAAACTGATAATTTTGTCACTTCCGAAAAGGGCCACTAATATTTCCGTAACCTCGGGCCTATCATACATTTAATCCGGACCTGCTTGTGTCTTCCTCTTTTGACAATGCTACTAATTTCAGTGGAAATATAAATGGAATCTGTGCAAAACTTAACAAATTAACTGGACATGAGATTTCTTTTATTCGTCGCCGTGTACACATTTTACAATTAGCAGTAGGCGTAAAAATAATCGGCATGTAAAACGATGCCTTAGAATTTTTTTTTTTTTCTTTCGATTTCAGCCTCTTTGGACTACGCTAAACAACTAAGTTTTCATTTTACATCTTTTCCTTCTTCCTTCCTTAACATCTTTCCAGTATTTCTTGAGACCCTCCATCAAGGCATTTTTATGGCTTATCGAAAGCGACACTGGAGATAATGGCTGCCTTGTACGGATACGGGAACACGTTCCTAGAGAGGCCAATACCTAGCCCAATGATTATAATTCCCCCCTGGATGTCCAAAAAAACGAACATCGATACATCGTTGAAATCGAATCCAGGTACAAAAAATTTCCAGTGTTCGGCAGAAATGGCAGCCAGAGCAATTAGCAAATACGTGGACCATCTAGTATACTAGACAGATGGAGCTAAGGCAAAAGGCGAAGCAGGACCACTACCGGCATCCTGTGCCTTCGTGGGGCAGGACATCTCACACCAAGCTAGACTTAACGATGCCTGTGATGCATTGGATGCAGAACTGCATGGAATTTTTACTGCCTTCAGCACTTAGACACGGATTACAACAAATCTATAAAAGTTCTAATAGCCACAGATTCCCTACAGGCGTTATGCATGCTGGAAAACCAAAAATGCAGCAACCCGCTAATATTGAAAATACATTACCTTCTAAATCAGTTAAACCAAAAGAACAGTCCGGTAACGTTCATATGGGTCCCTGGACACATCGGGGTACCTGGTAATGAGAGGGTCGATGAATGTGTAATGTACTGTATTTACACGCAGATTCAGTGTGGGTTGATATTGAGTCTTTTAAATTTATCACACCACCAGATATACGAATTGGAGATTTAATTAGTTATATTAGAAAAAGTAATATAGGATATGAATATTTAAAAATATTATGTGAAAAATTACTGTGTATACCAGTATCAACAGCTAGTGTAGAACGTTCGTTCAATACTATGAACCGTATTTTAAATAAGATTAGAAATAAGATGGGTACAGAAACTCTATTAGCATGTTTGAAAATAAGTATAGAAGGACCAGAAAGTTTAAATGATGAGTTTATGATGAAGGTGATTAATTGCTATGCGCAGAAGAAACCACGGCGTTTTCGTTTACTTTAAAAAGACAATAAACCCATTACATCCATTTGAATGTTTTTATAATAAAATATCTCTGACCCCCCCGCATACCCACCCCCCAACAAAAAAAAGATTCCTGAATTCATCCCTACTCTTGAGTGCGGCAATGAACCTGTATTTGTTAACAAGAAAATTTAAATCATCTAGAAAAAAGAAAATGCCTAGCTTCCATGGATGTTAAAATAGTTCTTTTTAAAAGAAAGTTAAAGAAAACTATGCATTTGTTTTGTTTATCTTTTCAGGTTTCCGTATACATATAACGTACAGAAATTTAATAAGGTAGTTTGGAAATAACGCAAATATAAAATAAAATTCAATATCTCAGAAATGGCTTGACATATTAACATTACAATTGGAACATAAATTAAAATGATTTTTAAGACAATCTATAATCTGAAGTCAACCCCAATTACTCCGGGTGTTAAAAAATGCAAAACCCGTCAAGGATATGTAAGATGGAATTTAAAGCTACCTCAAAAAACACTTGAAAATTAATAACTTATCACTAAATAAACTTTTGCAAGTAAAATTCAAAATAAAATAAAAATCATAAACTCTTTCGTAAGGTAAAAAAAATTGTGATAAAGTGATATAAATGGGAAAAACTAATAAAAAATATGTTCATGTAATTCGCAGCGCGGGTAAAGAACTTGAAGAAACCATAGCTTATTTCAAACATGAACATAAAAGATCACTTTAGAGGAATAATATGGCTAATATTACAACTAGAAATTTGGAATTTCCGGACGCCAAAAGCTGTAATTTTGAAAAAACAAATGAATTAAAAGTTTTTAGCGATTTATTTTTGGTTTCTAAAATTTTTTTTTAAGCGTTTATTACAGTTGTATTCAATGGCGGGGCAAGACCTAAATTTTATGCCGGCAAGGTACATTTTGCGAGACCCTCTGGTTGCGCAAGAAGGCGGATTTTATAAAATAAAAAAACAGTTGCTACTGTCCAATTTTTATTCATAAAAATGCAAACTATATTCTTTGATAAAAATAGAAAAGATGAATTAAAGAAACAGAAATTCCCTACTTTTAGCCTCACTGAATTCCTTAATCAGCTTAGATGCTACATCTGCTTTAATAAATAAAGCTTCTAAAGCTGAAAGTCTTTCTTTACCCGCTGTATTTCTTAAATAATTTTTAATTATTTTTAATTTTGAAAAGCTCCTTTCAGCGGACTCTCTACTTGCAGGTATTGTTAGCAAAATTCGAATGCCTATGTAAATTTATTTGAGTAAATTTCTTTCAAGCTATTTTCTGTTATATATTGCAGCTGATGTTTCACATCTTTAATGAAGTTGGGTAAATTTGGGAGCATTGTTATTAATTCTTCATACAATTCGTAAGGTTGGAAGTCGCTGCTCTCACCCACTCGCAGGACAATGTGTAAATCTTGACAGTTTTTTACTAATTGCTCTTTGGGAATATACTTTTTAACTTGTTTAGATCATAGCGAAAACCGGAATTTAAAAAAATATTATTTAAAAGAAATAAAATTTGAATCCATATTGCTTACTATAGAATCAATCATGGTATTCAAAAAAAATCTATTTCGTACGGGCTTTTGGGAGACTGTACAAGTTGATCGCCGCCTTCATAATCGAACATCCTTTTCTTCTTTTTGGCTACCCTTTTATTTTTAAAGTCTTTTGGTAGACCATAATTGTTTTTCTCAATAAAATGACAAGCATTAGATAAGCATTCTTCGAATCCAGTTTGTCGGTATTCTTTGACCCAGTCACAAAATTTACGCAAATGTTCAAGAACAATGCTTACATGGATATGTACAAATTGCCATAATTCGCTTATGACATTAACTCGAAATAATATTCATACCATACATGTAATGATGTGATATAAATTCTGAATTAAACATATCGTTTAAAACCGAATCACAATAACTGAGTGTGCCAGATTGTACAGCTGGATTTTTTGACCTTTCGATGCGTTCAACATCATCAAATTACAATAATACGGCCTTTACTGCTTCGATTCTGCTTTCCCACCTTGTGTCTGATAACGGCGTCATTATCATCATCTACAATCGTCACCTCAGCTGGGGTATCGTGATTAACATTTAATCCACCAGTGATTTTGTGATTTTCCGCCATTTGCCGCGATCCTCTGATTGACGTACGCCTTGTGCGAATGACAATCCTGTTGTATGTAATACAACATCTGTCCATCTCTTAGGTGTGCTTTTCTTATTTCCGCGAATTTGTTTACCGTCATTACGATATCATGCTTTAGCTGCTTCCACTGCTCTTCCACTGTGATTGGTGCTATGTTTCCTTCTCCTGATTCTTCCATGATTTTTCTAAATATATTACCGTTTGCGACTACGATTTTTTGGTTGAATTTAGGTTTTATTGACACTTTTAATCTTGTCTTTAAGTCCATTACTAACAAATTGTGGTCAGATCCACATTCTGCTCCTGGACGTACTACTTCATTCTTACACGAGGACTTCCAGCGGTCTTGTATAAAGAAGTAGTCTAATATTGCTACGTGAATAAAGTGTCTAGTTGTGCATCACGCGTTATCACTCGCTCGCTGATAAGAATCCGATTACAATTGTCTCTGGTTAGTCTGTCTTATTTATTTATCTTCGATTTTCGTTACACTAATCACCTCCGAATAGAATCGAATTCTTAGCTGTTGTACTTAACGGTGTTACCAGTTAGGAAATGTTAAACTATCGGACTTCTATCGTAACTAGCTAGGATATGGGTTTCAATGGCTATCCGACAGTTATTAGGTTCCACTATTTTACCTTTTTTGGTAGACTTAAGACCTAAACTTGGAGCTAAAGGCACAAAATATGATGGAATTAAGAAAACGATTACGGACCTTGTGTCAGAAATTAACACAGCGTTAGCTGAAGACGTCAACCCAGTTAGTTCGAGCATAGACATGAATGAAATTACTAAAGTAATTCATGAAACAATTTATCCCGTTTTAAAAAGATTCGAAACAAAAAATAAACCGAGTTATTCGCAAATAACTAAAAATGATACCAAAAAAAATATTACTTCAATTCAGAAATCGAAACTGGACAAAACTATTAAAATCTCCATTTCCGATGATTCTAAGAAATTAGATAAACTGAATAATATCGCTCCGGGTAGTAAAACCTCTTCTGAATTAGTAGAAAAGGTATTTAAACAAGCTATCAAGCCTAAGGATCTTAAAGACATGCCTATTTTCACACGTAAAAAGGATAGTTTGATGATAAAAACCACTAACGAAGACAAGGAAACAATTATAAACCGCTTGAATAATTTTTCTGATAAAGATACATTTACCTTTTCAGAACCGGCAAAAAGAATGCCTTACATTAAAATGACAGGGTTACCTTTTTCCTTTCGTTCTTATGATTCTGACCAAGTCAAAAACGAAATTCTTACTTCAATTCATCAGTATACTAACCTCTCAATCGATCGGAACGCTTACGTCAAAATTATCAAGAAGCAAAGGAAAGAAAATACTTACTTGGAAGCGATTGTTCAGGTATCACCGGATGTATACAATTATCTAATTAAAGATGGATTTGTTCCTGTAGAATGACGCTTATGTCGGGTCTACAAACATATTGATATTACCCAATGTTATTCATGTGGAGGCTTCGGGCATAGAGCTCGGTATTGCAAACTGGATAATGAAGAAAGAGGTAAAATTAAGGAAATCATTGATCGTGGACATTGTCCAAACTGTCACTTTTCAAATGTAGAAAGAAAAACGAACTTCAGTCTGGACCATAAGTATTACCAGCTTTACAAATGCGAAACTGCGAAAAGAATTCATTCAATTTTAGATAACAACACTTGTTATGGAGAATAATAATTTCGATTTCCTCTCTGTAATGCAATTAAACCTACATCATTCACGTGCTGGTAATAATTTGCTACACTTCGATTTATTGAAGGATAACAAAGATATTGTGTGTATCTCAGAACCGTATCTTATTCAAAAGGTAATCCCAGATATTACCAATGCTTATACTCAAACTACAAAGCAGTTCGTGTCAATTTTAGTTAACTCAGCATTACCATTTAAAGAGGTAGAATTCTTCGAACGTTGCGAATATATCGTGGCAGTTCAATTGGAAGAAATTTTTATTATCTCCTGTTACTTTCCGCCTTCACAAGATCTAACTAACTTCTTAGATTTGTTATCGCAGTTTATTACTTTCCACCAGAAGAAATCGATTATCTGGTTCCTATACAGATCACCAGGAGATCTCCATGTTCCAAGTCTTCTCGCGTGATGCTGAAACATAGTATTTGCTATTATTAGCCGGTTCTCGATAGCGAAATGGAGCATCATTACGCACGCCTAGACCATATTTTCCAACCACATCTTTTACGTGCTGGTTGTTATCATTTCTTCCAATCTTCGCATTCATATCTCCCATTATAATGAGCATTTCCTGTTTCGGAACTTCCTTTATTTCTTTTTGCAACTTGTTATAAAGGGTTTCTATTTCTTCATCCGAAGCCGAGCTGGTTGGTACATACACTGTGACAAAAAAGTATCCAGAAATTTGAAATAAAACGCAAAAATATTAAACTTCTTCAATATTTATTGAATCTCCTTCAAAATATGCTCCATTTGAAGCGATACACATGTGCCAACGTTTTTTCCAATCATCGAAACATTTTTTATAGGCGCTTTCAGGGATGGCCTTCAGCTCCTTCTGCGAATTTTCTTTTATGGCGTCTATGGAGTCAAATCTGGTTCCCCGGAGCGGCAATTTCAGTCTGGAGAAAAGAAAAAAGTCACACGGAGCTAGATCAGGCGAATAAGGTGGCTGGTCGATGGTATTTATCGAGTGTTTGGTCTTAAAATCGTTAATAATCGTGGCTCGATAAGATGGTGCGTGATCATCATGCAAAATCCACGAATTGTTTTGCCACAAATCCGGCCGTTTACGGCGAATATTTTCACGCAAACGTCTCAAAACAGTTAAATAGAAGTCCTTATTGACCGTTTGACCTTGCGGAACGAATTCATGATGAACCACAGTACGAATATCGAAGAAAACAATCAGCATCGTCTTGATTTTCGAACGACTTTGGCGAGGTTTTTTCGGTTTCGGCTCATTTTCTCCCACCCATTCCGATGATTGTTGGCTCTTTTTTGTGTCGTATTCATAGACCCATGTCTCGTCACCAGTTATGATCCGTCTCATGAACCTGGGATCAGAATTTGCACGATCCAGCATGTCTGCATCTACCTGCATCCGGTACTGTTTTTGAAGAAAATTCAGCTCTAACGGAACGAGCCGAGTGGCGACGCGCTGCATGCCCAATTGGTTTACCAAAATCAAATGAGCGGTTTCACGAGAGATGTTGAGATCACAAGCTATCTCTCTAACACTGGCATGACGATTTTCGAGCACAATTTCCATGATTTTTTGGACGTTATCGTTGGTTGAAGAGGTCGAAGGTCGTCCTGAACGAGGCAAATCTTCGACGATCTCCCGACCGTCTTTAAAGGCTTTGTGCCACTCGTACACTTGGGTTTTCGATAAAACAGAGTCTCCATAAGCCTTTTCCAGCATTCGCAACGAGTCAGCACACGAAATTGCGTTCAAAACACAAAATTTGAGACAAACTCTTTGTTCAATATTTTTTTCCATTGTAAAATTCGCAGAGCACCACTGAGGTCGACTGGTTTCTACAACTGTTGTAAATAAACTAGTTGACAGATAGCGCTCATGTTTGGCATAGTAATTAAGGACAGTCCTACCAACATACAGAAACTTCAAATACTTAAAAATACTCAACGCGGGCAATTTAAATGAGAATTTCCGGATACTTTTTTGTCACAGTGTATACTTGGATGAAATTTATAGATACCGGTTTTAGTCCTATTCTAATTCTTATTATTCTATCACTTTTTGTTTTGTATCCAGTCACAAGGTAATTTAATAGCGCCATACGACAGTCGAGTGACTACTTACTAGAGAAGGTAACTCTAATTACAACAACCTGTGCCCCGTAGGGCAAAGCGTCATAGTTAGCTTTAATTTGCCTTTTTGATTAATTTCCAGCATTTGCTAGAATTTGAAAATAGCAAATAAATTTTCTGAATAAAACCAAAAGGTTTTTGCTGCCATAGAAGATTTAGCTACGTATAATAACAGCAGCAGATTCCAGCTATGACAATCGCAGGGAGTAAACAATACCCTGGGATTAATATTTAATATTCGAGTTTTAACTCCACCATTTACGCCTGCCATATTTGCACCATTGTTGTATCCTTGGCCATGACAGTTTTGAATATTTAAGCCATTTTTTTCAAGCTTTCCTAATATTGCATTAGTTAAATATTCTCCAATCGTTTCAATGGCAGCGAGAAATGTGATAAAAGTTTTCTTCTATTGTGATCTATATGTTTGATTAGTTTACTCTGGCAGCCCAAAACGATCATAAATTGACGACTGACAGAGTAACACTCAAATTCGACATGCCGCGACATCTTTAAACAAAAAAAAAAAAAAATCATTTCAGAGAGTTGCTAATTATATTTATCGTTTTATAACGAGTAAAATTTTTTCGTCGCGCCATGGCTTTTAAGCACCTAATGCACAAACTTTTGAGACGCGGGGCCGTAGGCAGTCGCCCACGCCGCCCACACCTTACACCGCCTCCGCATACGGTTCATAATGTGTACCAAGTCCAACCGCAGTATTAAAATAGGGTTGCCAGTTTCTTCTCTCAACTGTCTTTACTTCCTAGTTTGTTTTTTTTTTGTTTTTTTCTGGGTCCATTTACTTCAAGTTGAGTAAATGAGGAAGTTATTTGGGTCTGCAAATCATGGTTCTAGTAAGAATCTTAATAACTCGGTTACTTCTACTATACTTAACGTTGCTAAGTACAAGAAAGACGTTAAATAAACCAAGTATCAGTTGATTATGTGTGAGAAGATGAAAAAATGTTTACAGTTAGTCGTTAATAAGACTGGATTATAGTATTTTGCGAACAGTGTAATAATAGAAATTTGATTCGCCTATTATTAATTTAAAATTAGTAAATTAGTGCGTAATTAAAAAAAAAGAAGAATGAATTTGTGGAGAAAAAAATGTTGCACAATTGAAAAGGATTCTTAGCTTAAAATTAAGGTAAATTATCATTTACAAGGCATCAGTTCGTTTTTGTCTTTCCTGTTCATAGCGCTGCTGTATTTTTCAAGGACATAAGCCGTATTGAGTTTAAGCCGTATTATTATTCGGTTTTCAAACCCTGGTCTGAACTCTGAGAGACTTTCGAAACAGACTTTGAGAAGCATAAATTGTAACGTCATAAATCAGCTCCTTCTTTCTTGCATTGTTGCTGTCTATTCTTTGTCGATTGTGAAGAATATGAATATATATTATGTTTCACATGAAGTATAAAATGTTAACTTAAGTATTTGAGGATGAGGATGATTATGTTTTATTTATTTATTTATGATGCATTGTAATATAGAGCAAAAAATTTAACCCATGACCGTTATTTGTACTTTTATTGTGTGTAAAGATTGTTAATATTTCCAATTGTTTTCAATCTAATTCAAATTTTCTTTGTGATTTATCAAACTGTTAAGCTTTTTAAATTATAAAATAAAAGTTCAATATATAATACAAGAAAATATATGTGATGTTATTGATGCCATTAACATGAAATTGTGATTAATGGTATGAATCATGAGGTTGAAAAAATTTATTTAAAAAATTTTAATATTTTGTTTTGTGTTGATATGGTATCAACCAAGGCTTAAACTTAATACGGCTTATGTCCTTGAAAAATACAGCTTAAGCCTTCGGCTTTTGGCTGTTTGAATTTGAAATATGGCTTAGGCTTTCGTCTTTCGACTGTTTAAATTTTTAATATAGCTTAAGCTTTAGGCTTTTAGCTTATGGAAATTTAAATATGGCTTTTGGATTAAGCTTATGACATCTAAAAATGATTGGCTTTCAGCTTTTAGCTTCTGGCTTTCGGCTGGCTTTCAAGCCTTGATATCAACTTATGAAGAACTAACTTATGACGTCACATTTCTTGATCCTCACAGTCTGTCTAGGACAGACTGACCCAACTGCCTTTGGAACTTTATGCGGTCTATGCTCACCGTGATGTCATTAATTGTAGAATTAAAAAGTTATAAACACCATTTGCAACATTACAATGTTATCACTTTATATTTAATAATGCTTCTTTCATTGCTTACATCGAGAATTATATTTTGATAAAAATATTTTGGGATATACATATAGAAATAAAAATGTGTACATATTATTATAGTAAAAGTTGTCTATATACAATTGAAAAGGAAACAAAACAGGATATTACATAATTTTCATTAATTTAAAAATAATTTCTTTTTTATTTTAATACTCCGAAATATTTCAGATGCAAAAATCAGATTTCAAAAAAAAAAACATTGTATTATTCGAAAGATATGTATCTTTTGCGATCTATTCCTTTATTGATGTACTTTTTTTTTATATAAAATTTAAGTAAACTATCAAATATATTCTATGGTTAAAAATGTATTTTTTTAATAGCTATATTTCCTTTTTGTTTTTTAAGATTGTTTATAGTCCTTAAAATTATACAAATTTTACTTTATTTCCATAAAAACTACCAGAAAAGCAAAATATAGCGAAAATTTTCTTTCTCTATGTGAACATAATATTAGAAGTAGTAGTTTAAAATTTACTGCGCTTAATGCATAGATGTTTCATACTGAATATTAAAAATAATTTTTAATAACAAAAACAGAAGCAATATTTCCAAACAAAGAACTTAACACATTTAACAGCATATGCGCATTCCGCATACTGAAGTAAATTTGAAAAATTCTACTTAGATGACGTCATAATGAATAGGGACTATTTCGTGTTTTATACGATATTTATCCACCTGTGTTTTAGACTACTGTTTCAGTCGATTAAATAGTTTTTTACGTTATTGTCTTTGAAATTGTTTATTGCGTTTGTTTTGTTAGTGTTTTGGGGTGTGTTGCATCGTTAACAGTTTATTATTATTTGTGAATAATTTAGAATTTTTCTGTAGTGTCGTTTATAAAATTCAAATATATTAATTATTGTGAAATATTAAACTACCCACTTAAATCGGTTTTTATTTTAATAGAAATAGTTTATCAAAATTGAATCTCGTAGGAACGTTCGAATTAATTTAACGTAACGCAATGACGAAGTTTGAAATGACTGTGTGCGAACAATGACAGTGTATTGATTATTTTTGATTACTCTTATCAAGATGTTACTGATGATTTATTTATTCGAATTCTTTATAACTGATTAATGCTATTCGTTGTCAATGCTACGGTGAATATATACTAATAACTTCATTTTGGTTTATTTTCCTT
Organism: Icerya purchasi; assembly: GCA_039619475.1. Lineage (NCBI taxonomy): Eukaryota > Metazoa > Arthropoda > Insecta > Hemiptera > Monophlebidae > Icerya > Icerya purchasi. Next base: position 526,256,360 of record CM077115.1, on the reverse strand, counting down.
GTTAAAAGTTTGTTTAATTTTAAAATATAATTCGTTATTTTTTCGATTTTTATAATAATCACAATGGTGTTAATTGATTTTGAAGACTGTTTAAGAGATTCCCCTAAATTCAGGTAAGTCTTTATGTTTACAAATATTGTTTACTATAATCTAGCGCGCGGAATTAGAAATTTTAATAAAGCGCTACAATTTATTCTTTCGCATTATTTAACGTGCTTGTGTAAATGTAAAACAGAAAATCTTGAGAACTTTTGAAACTTACCGCAAGTCCATATTCACTTTTTGTCATATAAGTGACCAAGTGTTTATTATTAGAAAGGTATGGGTGTGCGCGCCTTTGTGTTTTTTGGGATAATAAAAACGGTAGTTTACCCGTATTGCTCGATGTCGAGGGTCGTGACCAAGGCCGTGTCCACGGGGGAGTTTTGGGGGTTAACCCCCCCATGAGAACTGAAATAGTTATTATAAATACACAAAAATCTGAAAAAAATCAATAATTTAAAATAAATATTGATGATTTTTTAGGGTGGTTTTACCTACCTTTAAGAGAAAAACGAAAAAATATGCTTCATATTTTTAGGTACTTCATTAATATTTTATGCAAAATTTTTTATTACGAGTATAATTAATAACGTATGTAATTTTTATTGATGATGATGATGAGCTGTGTTACTTTCTAATAGATGCTCTGGTTTATTTCGGTAATAATTGAGATTTCTAAATCCAACTGAACAATTTGAATTTTCTGGATTTAGGTCGATGACAAATTTGTTTTTTTTTTGTTTTTTTGTTTTTTTTTTTCAATTTATGAAACGATTTGGATGCTAACTTATGACATAGTCTAGTCGTTTGTAAATTTAAATTGAGGTTGCTGGTTTTTCGGCATCATCTGGATGAATTAAAATCCATGTCTTGTTTTTCAAATAAACTATGGCAACGAAGTCGAGTTTATTAAAACTAATTCATACAAACATTATTAAAACAATTTCATTACAATAGTCAACGATATTCATTAGGTGGTCGGGTTTATACTGAAAGCAACTGGGATGATAGTAACGTAGTTTCAACTATGCTCTTGTTGCAGAAAAAATATATACAATGTTTTTTGCAGAAGTAAGCATTTGAGAAGCGAGAGCAGTGCGTGTAAAAATTTGGGTTCATCTGGTTATCACTTATTTGTTGGATATTAATTCGTTTTTTTGGTATTTTTTTTCCTGTTCGTACACAATATTCAATTAATCCTAGACAAGTATTTTCGTTATAAAATTTAAACTAAAAACTTTGTAAAATTTTATGGACATTTAAGAAATATATAAATAAATGCGTTTAAATAGTTAGAAAATTGGTCAAAAAAAAAAAAAAAAAAAAATTGTAAAGTATTTACACTACATGCAGATACATCGGTACATGGATATGTCTTATTTTTCCTCAGCTAAAAAATGTCTAATGTAAAATTCCAGGAGGTCTTTACTCTCCCGGTTACGAACCGACACTTTGTGGTTATTACATTGCTACGAGTAAAAAGGACACACGTTTCTTCTCGTGAGCAACAACGTATAAACAATAAAGAGGAAATTGTGCGTTTGAAAAATCTCGAAAAAAGTTCTATTATCTTAGAGTTTACATTAGGATTAATAACTGTTGGTCAACGTTTTACTGTGTGCACATACGATGGAAGATATTGCTCCATTTACGATTTCTGAGCCAAATCCTCCTGAAGCAGCAGCACTGATGGATGGTGATGAAGATGACTTCGTTGCAGCGGAACTTCCTATTAACTGGGATAACAAAAAGGTAAAACTATTATCCTGGAAGCATCATTGAAAAAGTATCAATCACTTGTCAGCTTCAATTTTTATTTCAATTTGACAACTTTTGTAAGTTGTGCTGTCCACAGATAGTTCCCACCGAGCTCTGTGCAAGTATGATTTGACATTTACGACGAGAGGTGGAAACGACTTCCGCAGGGATGGTTTTTCACCAACGTCGAATAACCGAATTGTCTAAACAATTAGACAACGAGCCGCAAGGCCGCATGCCTTTAGCAAATTTGCCGCCCAGAAGAAAAAGGCCGCTAACTTGTTGCAGCAATTTGAACGACTGTAATCGTCATTTATTCACAGATACACTTGTTTCTGATAAAAATTTTCAACTTTTTTGGTACGTTTAAATAGGTACTGTGTGTACACGAAACTTCTAATTAAACGTGTGTTGAGCAGACATTTTTCAGACACCAAAGTTCGAACTTTATTTATACGTTTAAGTACTGTAAAAAAAAAAGACGTTCAACAATTAAACAGGTCACTTTATGTATTTACTACATTTTTTGAACTAGAATTGTTGTTAGTTGTAGACAATATGGGACGACAGTGTGTACTGAAGTAGAAAATATAGTGACTTGTTTCGAGACTGTCAATATGTCGAGAGAAGATGGCATCGATACAAGTTGAATTACGGGTTGTAGAAATAAACTTGGCACCATTAAAGCTGCGTAAATCTAAATTGAGATCACCAGTGAGTATTATCGGCAACTCGTAATAACGACTCTCTTCGAGAATTTTAAATAAACCCTAGAGAGACGCGGAATTTTATTTTCGCATAATGATTTGTAACTCGTTTGACAGACTTTGAATGTAGGGTACGTGTTCATCCGGAAACTCGGCAGTAAGAAGGGTTTTATGCTTTCTTGCGTCGCAGAATGTACATCTCTTTCAAACTACTAAAGATAATAAACTGTACAAGCAACACCGAAAGGATTTTCATGAAAACCCTTTTAGTGAATTACACACATCGGCAACGATACTCTCGCAAATGAATGTCTTTGGTACTGGTTCACGTTGAGATTCATCTTGTGGCTCTTCTTCAACTTACCGCGTTTTTTTTTTCTTACGTAAACGATACTGCCTACTACGCTCTGTGTCCTTCTTTTGGTCTTCTGTCGACGACACAGCAGGTGCACATCTTGTTCCCTCTTGAGCTTTTTACTCTGGTAATATTTCTTATTTTGTTCAGCAATCTTTCTCTTCTTTTCTTCTTTTTTTCCCCGCTGAAATGCCTGAAACTTCTCCTCTACAGTTAGGAAAAAGGCGTATTGATTAAAAATTTATTAAATTCTCGTGAATTTCTCTCTTCACGTTGACGGTGATGAAGATGTTTAACACGCTCGGTGGAAGACATTGTAACTAACCCTCTTATGATAACAGCGTCGGCAAAGTAGTCGTTACTACTATGTACTTACTATGGTAGCAACAGTTATTTTGATACGATGGTAGCAGCAGTTATTTTGATCACCTGTATAATTAATATCACACGGTTCAGTTGACAGAACACTCGTATGTTTTAATAAAATAGCGTTACATTTTTTGCTCTTAAAAAAGAGCGTGACGCACAATTTGGCTGACCCCCGGCGGTAAGACATATCCATGTCAAAAAAAAAAAAAAAAAAAAAAAGAGAAGAAGGAAGAAAAGCGAAGAAATGTAAAAATGAAGTAGGAATTTCATAAATAAAAAATTAAATTTCGTAAAATGGATCTGTTTAGGATATTTTTACGATGACTTTTGCACATTGCTTCTCAAGTAATAGTACAATAGCTTGACTGGTTGTTTGGCAGTTGCGCATATAGTTATTTTGTGTGAAATTGAATTTAAAATTTTAAAATTAGAATTCTCATGGAATCTACCTTCTCTTTCCCCTGAAATGTTCGGAAGTCAGGAACAAGGAGTAATGTGGAGGTTAATTTTTTTTCATGTCAACCGAGAATGTGGACACACGTAAAAAATTATCAGTTAAATATTGATTCGATATTGATACAATATTAAGGGATTAATAGGCATAATGATGAATAAAGAAAAGAAAGATGTACGTTGCAAACGACGTAATAGGTGGCAGATGAAAATACTGAATATTTCTCATCAAAACAGGAGATTGCAGAATAAATTTTTTTTATATAAAAAAAAGAAACCGCGGCAAAGAATCTACCGCTTTGTTTATCTTCTTTTGATATCTGTTTAATTGGAAACAGTAAACCGTCACGCGCGGAATGATGAAAAGGAATATCAGTACCAGGGGGTATGTGAAGAATAATAATATCATGGGAATTAATAGGAAAGGAAGAACGCGTCTTCATAAAGTCAGAAATATAATTAAGTAATTAATAAAAAAAAAACGAATGGTAGAATTATCAATAATAATTCATTTATAAAGATCTGAAAAGTTGTAATTTGGAACAATAAAAGACGCTCGAATACTGTTTGGGTCTCTCGAGCGCCATCAGTGAAAATAGTGGCATGAAAGAAAGAAATAAGGGGTTGATGATGTTTTAAAATGGCTATTTAGGTACTGCTTAGTAAAAAAAATAGAGATGATGAAGATAAAAAAAAGTACTTCGGTAGGTGATGGAGATTAGCAAAATCGCAAGAAAACTGTATAAGCCGAAAATAGGAATTAATACGAACAAAAATTAAGAAAGAGATTTTCAAAAGTGTGGAACATTGGTTCTTAGTGAAGGGAGGTAAGAGTAGATAAGAGGAGGGGTCACAAGCAAAGTCGTTTAACAGGAAAGTGATAATTTCAATAAGATCTTATTGGATTGAGATGAATTATTGGAATTAAAGCGAAGTTAAGAGCATAAAAGAGGGGTTAAATGCAGGAATTTAAAATTTTATTTGAATTAATAATAGAAGACCTGCAATCATTACTTTAAAAATAGTAGTTAAATTTGGAATGCTCTCTGCCATTCCAACATCAACAACAACTTTTCTTCCGACCTTCCTGTCTTCAGCATTTTATTAAAATTAATTAATTACCACAACAGCAAACCAATGTACGTAGTTGAGTAAAGATTTCAAATTTGAATATAAATAACGTTCCCGGTAGTAAATTCCGTTGCAGGATATTTTAGAAAACACCATTTTTTTTCTGAACTCTCCGTAATGAGTACAGCAGCTAGTTAGGAGCGCGCGACTTGTAATTTTAATGATTTCAATAACACAAAAAGTGAAGTAACAGAAGCGGCGTATTTACTTACACCAAAAACTAATAAAATAACCATAGTAATCATTTTATTTAAATTTTTAGCTTTAGTTTATTTTTACCGTGGTAATCATTTTATTTAAAAATTAATTTTTTGTTAATTTCTTTTTATTCGTTCCATATACATTTCTGTCCCCTGGTCTCATCTCAACTATTTAAAACCCTCATATTTCGTGTAGTGGATCGAATTATGAATCTAAACCAGTCTTGAATACACTTGAACACATACAAAAAATTTCATCAAAATCGGTCCAGCCGTTTAGGAGGAGTTCAGTCACAAACACGCGCACAGAAGAATTATATATATAAGATATATATATATATATATATATTAACTAAAGCAAGAAAATAACTTAGAATGAAAGGTAGAAAGGTGAATTGAGTAAAGAGAATATTTCAGTGCGGTGGGTGACAAACTAAGTTTTTCAATGTTTGCTGCAGTACCGCAATAAGAAAAAAAGAGTAGGATATCACCAGCAAAAAATAAAAACGAATTAAACGGAGAAGAGCAGCAACATCCACGGTGTAAATATTGTAAATATTGAAGAGTAAGACGGAAGGAAAAACTTCAAGAAATATCGCGGAAAACCTTTTTTGTAGCATAGAGAAATTAAGAAGAATCGTAGACAAAAGGGGAGTCCATCGTGATATTAATATTGAGGAAAGTAAGTTAAAACTGAAATATAAATTACTGTTATCTCTAGAACGACAAGGCTTCTTTCTGTAACGTAAACGACAATGCTGTGTCATATGTATGACACATGCTGATATTCTTCGTTTTTTTTCAATGAGTGACTCTTTTTTATTCTTCAGATTTCTGTTTTTTTGTGTTAAAAATAATAGTAGTAACATGACAACAATTTGCCTAAAAAATATTTTTTTAAACTAAAATACCTAAATTAAAACAACATTATTAGCGATAAAAATGTACAAACTTTTTTTTCTTGGTTTACAAAAATATACCTAACGCAAAATGATAAAATACTACTAGGCAAAATAAAAAATATATAAAACTCATTTTTTTACAATATAATGATTATGTATGTGAATGCGCATTAGTTGCAACCATTAGTGTATACTAGTTTTAAAAAGAGCTACGAATTTTATGTCAACAGTACAAAAATAATATAGAAACTTTTTCAGTTTTTCACCATGAATTTTGCCTCACATAAAATTTGTACAACGTCAAAGCTGAAAATTCTATCGGTTGCAACTATTACTACCTATACAAAAAAAGGAAATGAATAATAGATATAATAAAATAATAAAGTACGAATGTAATGAATTCGCTTATAGCTAACATATAAAACAACAGGAGGTTACACGTTGCGTATTATTCACTTGTAAAGAATGTCTTCATTTCTGCAACATCAGTTTGTGATACGTACGATTGTTTTGTTTTATACTTCGATACGAGTCTTTCAATCTCTTCATTTTTATAAACAACAATAAGCTGTGAATCATGTCATCGGAAATAAACAAACTAAAAACTCTAATAAAACAGCTGTGAACATGATTCTGCGTTCTCCCTTTTGGCCCAGGAACATGGATAACCATATTGTTTTATGTGACAAGTTCTAGAATATGGACACTAGACAACGGAGTTTTAATTCAAAATTTTCTCTATATCCCGAGACCAAAAACGTGTAATTTCTTTCATCACAATCAAAATTTATTCCATCTACGTCGTGATGGTTTTCCGGAAAAATCTCATCTTCTTCTTCACGTCCATCGTCTGGTAAAACATTCGTCTTCCGTTTCGCTTCCCGAGTCATTTATAGAGTACCATCGTCAACTTCATTTCCCTCCTCTGATTGTTTAAGTTCATTTTCCATTTCGTCATCGGTTAAAAATCGTAAACTCAATTTTTTAAAACACTATAAAAATTGGTAACATTAACGACAAGGCAGTGTCATATATGACACACACTCTCAAAAATGTTTAATAACTAATCACACAATGGACTGAACGCGAAATAACTTTAACCACAACTAGTTCAGATCAGGCATGTCCGATCAGAAATGGGGGGCATGTGCAGTAAAGAAGTTGATAATAGGTGTCATATATAACACAGCCTTGTCGTTCTAAAGTTATTTTATCTGTTAGGTTTTTTTTTTGTTTTTTTGAGAGGGCTTATCAACTGAGCATCTTTTCTAGAAACCATGAAAGAGAAGAGAAGTTAATGAGATTTTAAACGGGTCAAATGTTAACAATTGGAAAGAAACTAAAGCAGCTATTACGGACGTACAGGGGAAAGGGTCAAAATGTTGGAAATGCAAAAAGGGGCCCCTCGAAAGGCCGAGTTCGAATAAATGCGAATATAAAGGAAAATGTTCAGTGGAAAGGAAGGGGCACTGAAATGATTGCTCAGAGTCACAAATGACTGTATCATTATTTGGAGAATGATGAAAACATGTGGGCGATAAAGATGGAATAAGAGAACGACAAAGTGAAGGAAATTAAAGGAGATCAGATTGAATAGACGAATAAAAGGAGCACCCATTTGAAAAGGCCAAGAGTTTAGGCAGTGGCGTAGCGTAGGCTTTCGCCGCCTGGGGCCGACCGGAAATTTGCCGCCCCCTCTATATTAATTATTAGTCACAAAAATGAGTAAGTCAAATAAAGCAGCTTTAAATTTTTTTATTAATTAAAAATGTATATTGCGTGTTTTTTTCATAGCAAAATCTTTTATACAATTATCAATATCAATATGAATGTCATATTCAATTGCCAGAATAGCTAAATTTGATAGCCTCAACGTGGACATAGTCAATCTGAGATAATTTTTGATTAACTTTAGTTTAGAGAAGCTTCTCTCGCAACTGGCATTACTGATGGCAGATGTTAAAAAAATTCTCAGCATTATGACAATGTTTGGTGAGCTATCTTCAAGTTTGGACTCGATAATATATTTTAATAAACCTAGAGAGCCGGACTTAATGGGCTCTTTTTTACAATCTGGGTCTGTTGTAGCTACGAAAGCTCGTAAACGTATGCGCTCAAGTTGAAATTGTTCTTTATTAATGTCTTGAGGAGCTTGATTTAAGTTAAGTTCGTCCACGCTCAATATCACTACAGGTCTTAAAAAATCATATTTTTGCGCTAGATTCTGCAGCTCGAATTTCAGCAATTACTCCGTCTATTGAAGAAAACATTGTTCGCCTCTTTGAACAATATCTCAACACCTTTACTTCCGTCGTCAAATATATGCTTCCTACTGATTCGTCTTGAGGGTTCAAAAGAAATTTCAAGCTTTTCACATAAACTTCTGGCATATCTTAAAGCGTCATCCGCGAATTCCTCTCGCTTTTCTTCCAATGCAGTCTGTAAAGCACTTATTTTCTGAGCACATTGATGTATATTTAGTCCCTCAGTTTGAAAATTATTTTGAGCATCATTTACTTCACACAGTACCGGTTGCCAGAAGCCTAAGTAACATAAAAACGAATATGATTACATAGCGACTAATAAGCTTCCTGCATCTGTCTGTGTGTTCAAGCTTTCTTTCATTTCCATCAGTTTTTTCAGTGCAGTTAAAGTTTCTTTGTAATGATGTCTAATGGAATTTACAGCATCCCCTCTAGCGCTCCAACGTGTGTCCTGAACCGTCTTCAAACTTTTTCTTGTGGCTGAAAGAAGAACTTCCCACCGATGTGTCGACGTAGAAAAAAAAGCGTAGCAGCGTTCTTAGCGTACCAAAGAAAGTCATCGAATTTACCTCCTCTGAAGCTGCATGTAGGCAAACTAGGTTTAGTGAATGGTTTGAGCAAGGAACAAATTCGGCATTGGGATTGATATCCTTTATCCACTGTTGCACACCTGTGTGGCATCCAGCCATCGTGGCAGCATTATCGTAAGCTTGCCCTCTACAGTTCATGATGTCGAGCCCATCAGCCTTAAGTTTGCCTACTATCGTGTCACTTATACCTTCCGCAGTTTTGGTTTTCGTTTCGATGAAATCTATAAAAGATTCCTCTACTCTAACCTCGTGGTTTTCAATTATCACATATCGTAATGCTTGGCTTGTTTGATCTTTGTAGGAAATATCCGGGGTTCTGTCAAAGATCACGGAATAATATTTAGCCTTTTGGACACGACTATAATTACTTGGCGAACTTTTTTTCCTAAAATTTCTATGAACTCATTTTGAATTTGAGGTGACATATAAGTGAGAGAAATTTTTTGGCCTATTTTTATCCTTACTAAATGCTCTCTGAGGATCGTACTTTGCTAGAAGATGCACCAATTCTAAAAAGTTTCCTCTGTTAGTACTTATGTCATCTTCCCTGTGGCCATGTAACGCCAAATTTTGTTTTTCCAGAAATTGTATAATATCAAACATTCTTGTCAGAATTTCATGCCATTTTTTGGTTTCCTTTGACAATATTTCTTGTTCCTTTTTATCAATTGTTTGTTCTTTCCGAAGCTTCTTTTTCAACTCCTTCCATTTGCAAAATTTTCCGTTATGTTGAGCACTTAATTCATGATTAGCCACCTTGGGATTTAATTTCCATCAAGTATTAAATCCGTCTGTGGAGTAAAATTTCGACACATTTGATGGATTGGCATTTTCAAATAAACGACAACAGAAGCAAAACAATGAAGCTTTCGAAGGAGAATATGCCATCCAAGAGCGTAAAACTTTTTCGCCGTTTGGCAATATCCGGTAAAACCAATCTCTAGTCAACCGTCTCCTCGATAATACTTTTGATGTTGTAGAGTCCATGTCTGACTGAACCGTGGGTGATACTGTTGGCTCTTCAGAGAAATCTGTATTCATGTGTTGAACAATTTCAGGACCTCTCTGTATCAATAGCAACCTTATGTTTGAATCTATACTTTCAGGCCATTTCCCAATGTCGTTGAAATCAATATTTTGTTTGGGTGTCGGAATTTCAGCAATCACAGCAGAACTATTTGAATCTGACAAATTCGTACTATCAATCAAAGGTTGCAAGTCGTCAGTATCGGCTATTTGTTCTATTTGAGCTACTTCTTGAGTTCGAACAACACTAATCTCTGAAGAACTCACACTTGAAGGTCCTGGCGTAGACTCTGGCGTCTCCAAAAGTTTCACAAACTTCAATATAGCTCCTTCATTCTTCTTGATATTCCCCTCCTTTTCTTTCTTCTTATTCCGATAATATGCTCCACTTTCTTTTGTCCTTTTCATATTTAGTTAGAGATGTGCTATAAAAGAAAAAAAAAAAATTGTTTATATATATACGAGTATATATAAAAAAAAACAATTTTATGGCAAACTTTTACTGCCGATATATTGCACATGTATGATAATGAGCTTTTTTTACTATTTTTTCTTCGAAGGGGGCCCCTTATTCAAAATTAGTCCCGCGCCCTGTAAATCCTTAATCCGCCTAACATGACTCAAAAATATCGCATAACTTTAAAAAATGTTATATTTCAGTTTATAGCAGAATTTAAAGCAATAAGAATACTATCGATTTTTACATCATCATCATTGGAAATATAAACAAAATACGTAAAATATAATTCTAAGCCTTCAGAATGTACTGCAACTTAAAAGTAAAGGAAAAAAAAATCGTAAGCAATATCTAATCATTAAAATGACAGCATTTGTTTTCTTTTTGTGTACAAAAATACTTTTAATTTCACTTAATAGCAATCTTATAATTCCTAGTCGCCATTGTACGTTCTAAAATAGAAAACTTTTATCACATCGTAAAGAAAAGATTAAAGCGTAAGCACCTAAAACAAATAGTTTTCACTCCTAATACATAAAAACCCACCTGTTTATGGTTTTTGCAAAAATATTCTAATTAAATCGTCTCGAAACCAGTAAATGCAGCTTGGTAAAGCTAGACGGCTGTGGTCCAGTTCTAACGCATAAGCTTGTGCGATAGAGATGCAATTTGTATAGAATTAGGTTCTTCTTCTTCTTCTTCTTCGGGTGCCGTACGCTACATAGCGCGTTGGCGATCACTATCCCATTTGTCCACGTAGTCCGCCGGTCACCGCCAGTCGGAAAATGGTCTCCGCGTCTTCAATTCCATTCCATTGACACAGATTTCTGAGCCATGAGTGCCGCTTCCGCCCAATTCCCCGTTTTCCTTCCATTCTGCCAGTTATCACTAGTTTTGGAATTACATATTTCTGTCCTCGCAAAATATGTCCCAGATAGGCAGCTTTCCTGGATTTAATGGTCTCCATGATTTCTCTTTCTACTCCGGCACGTTTCATTACTTCTACGTTCGAAACCTTTTCTATCCATGGTATACGCAGCATTCTCCGCATTAACCATATTTCGCAAGCCTCCAGACGATTCATAGACCTGACTTTCAACGACCAAGTCTCAGCCCTGTTTCTAAAATGGCGTCGAGTTGGGATCATCGTCACATAGAAGCCATGTTTGACAATGTTACAAATTGTTATTTATTGTTCATTTTTGTACATAAAAACTACTATACATATTGGAAAATGAATAGTTACAACTTGTATAATATTTGACCAACTATTTTTGTGCATTTGTACAGAAATATCACCTTTACAAATAAAATTTGACAAGGAAGCACTTATTTATCTATTTAAATAAATTTAATTGAACTTAATTACTTACCTATTAGGCGAACGAAAGGAAAATGAAGAACGGTGAGAGATGAAATAGTAACAATTTCTATAATATCTACACAAGAGAAACTTCGGTACTTTACATCCGTTAAATTCTATAATATTAGACGAAATAAGTATGTATGTAAAATAAAATCTCGTAATCAAACACGTGGTATCGTAAATCTAACTTCAGTTTATTACATTCGTCATCTCCTCGATTTTCTCGAAGCACTGCCGGTCTTTATAAAATCATGTCTCTCACGACTATTTCTAACCGAATACCGAGTACACTTGTAACAATTAATAAAAAATAGCGCCATCGATGTTTCTAGAAAAATCTTAATGTTATTCAGAGCGGCGATTACCCTGCCTGTCTGCACTCTACGCATCAAAATCACGAACAGTGTCATAAAAAACATTTTTTTTTTTTTTTCTAGCAGCTCATCGATGATGATCAGTTCCTTTCAACGAAACTGTTCTTGCACACTTTCTCTGTCTCCCATCCATATATATTCTCCGTCACTCATCTCATCACTGATTGTAAATTGTCGCCGCGTACTTAATTTACACACGCTTATGCAATTACAGAGCCTCCCGCATGTGCAACCACAATACATTTTTCTGAAATTCTTCACTATAATGCCGAAAACAAATCATAGATCGCGTCCCTTAAAACGTTTAGAATTTTCCGTTTCCGGAGAAACTTAGGGATAAAGAAATTATACAAACACTCTTATACATATAGAAATGCAAAGTTGTGTAAAAATTTCAAGTTAATCCATCCACTACTTTTCAGGTTTTGCGGCCATAAACATACGCCGTTTCATTTTTATATATATATATATATATATATATATCGATTTTTTTAAATTTTTGAATTAAAAAATCGCGGTGCTCGCCGCCGCCCCTTTTCGTATGCCGCCCGGGGCCATGGCCCCCTCGGCACCCCCCACGCTACGCCACTGAGTTTAGGATAAGGAATTTAAAAAAAAACAAAAAACGAGAGGAAGCAGTGACACGAGCCAGACAATTAGATCGTTATTTCCTTCGATGCTTGTGTAACTAAATCGATTTAGAATGGAAAAAACAAAGTGTATGAATTAAGAAGCGTACATTGCAAAAAATTTGTTATTTGTCTTATATAAACCTCGAAGACGTGAGACCGACGTATACGCAAACGCACCCGTTTATTGATTGGCAACGCTGTTCTCGTCACGCGTTACAACTGTAACTTGACACCGCTATGAATCAGTTTCATTTATTCGAATAGGAATTTCCAGCGTTGTGTTATGATAAAGATAGCCAGCAGTTTTTGTACACAAATTTTTCTTTACCCCTCTCATTCGCAGTATTCATGTTTTTTTTTCTTCAACAAAACACCTATCGGATTCATGAGAGAATCTCGTCGTCTGAAAATTGCAGCAAAAGTCAAATCGAACTAAAAAAATTTTCTTTTTCCTTTAAACATTAATAGAGCTGATGTATTCCGGCCGTCCTTATTATTCTGGACGGTGGGGAATATGAAAGCAAGGAGGGAAAGAGCAGTTGAAAATTCAACAATAAATCCATATAAAAAGAGGCATTGAAAATTAGGAAAAAGTTTCTAAATTTATCATTTGCAATTACCATTGGCGTACCCAAAGGGGGGCTACGGGGCTGCAGCTCCCAGGACGAATGAATGGACACTGCTAATAATGGCCAAATTTGTTATCGGCAAAATTTTTGGCAGTAAAAATTAATAATTGATAAAAATATAAAGTGTTTTTAAATAATACATTTTACACAAAAATAAATATAAAAATGAGAGAAGAGAGAGATATATACATAGATATATACCAAAAATGTTCGACCTCCGCCTTTATATTTGAAGTAAAAATGAATTTATGACAATTACTTTATTTTTTAATAATCATATATATATATATATATATATATATATATATATATATATATATATATATATATATTTTGCTGTTTCTTCTCTTGTGAGTGTAAAAGTTTTTTTAAAAACAATTTTTTAACAATCAAAAGAATAAGTTCCTAAAGTGAGTATTACAAAGTCCCCCTGCCATAGACGAAGAAACCAAAAATGTATATGTACTCGTATTATTTCTTGTTTTTCTTCAGCTTTAATTTTAGCAGTATTAATAAACGTATTTTTAAGTTTCATTGAACTTCATTTAATTGAAATGTAGACGGAAGCGTGTTATTAAGTTACTGGAGTGATTGGTTTGACCAGTTTTGACCAAATATTTATTTTGTTAGTTGTATTTTGTTTATGATTTTCTCTAAATGTCAACTTAGATAAAATTTTCAGACATCTTTAAAGAACTTTGAAAATTTAAACTTTTTTACTCGGGCTATTACTGACGTGAACATCCTTTTTTTTTTTTTTTTTTTGCTGTTTTTGCCTCAAAAGGAAGAGGGTTTAAATAATTTTTTTTGATTTCGTGAAAGAGCTTCCGCGTTTTGTTTTATATTTTGAATTTCACTTTTAAAGGGTTATGCGGTGATGGAGTTATGAATTTTTTAAGGTGATTTTTGAGGTTGTTTTAAATTCCATATTATATATTCTTGAAGGTCTTTTCCGGTATTTTACCGTCCAGGGTAATTAATTATTTTGAAGTTATAGATTACCTTAAATAGATTTTAATTGTAATCTGTGATCCAATTTTGAAATTTATAAATCAAACCGTTCGTGAGTTATTGGTTTATATTTTTAAAAATGTTTGTCGTTTCTGAACCAGCTTAATAATAATATATGCATAATATGGTAAAAATGTATATTCCAATATTTTTTTAGCATTATGGAAAATTATATGTATATACAATAAAACTCAAAATAATAAAAGCAAATAACAATGATACCTAAAACTTAAAATTTGATTAAAAAGGACGTTTTAAAAATACATTAAAAATAAAAAAAAAACTATAACGAAAAGAAAAGGGGGAGGATCGATAAATATTTAGATGACGAAAGCCAGTCAGAAAAGAATAATATGCATTTCTACTGTTTTTTTTTCACCTTCTATTCTTGATCATTGGCTACTGATGGATTACATAAAAGACTTACGGTATGAACGTATATCATCCACAGTTACTGAGAAAGATCCGAAAAGTGCGCTTGATTAATTAAATTAATAAGGTCGAACGGTTTCTTTCTTTTCATTTTAGAGACTTCTGTTGATATTTCTACTTCAACTACATTTTTACCGGTGATAACTATCTTTTTCATACATTTTTGTATATATACAAACTATAACGGATTATTCGAATTAGCACCCATAAAATTGGCAACAGTGTTGGATGCGTGTAAGAATATAAAACATTAATTATGTACAAAACCGGTACACTTATAAGTAATTGTCTTCAGAGTGCAATTGTACTTGGAATATTTTTTCAAAAATTTCTGAATTTTGTACCTCTCTTGGTATGCCTTTCATCAGTAAGTTAATTAATGCTTAAATCATAAATGCATACTCGACTAAAGTAATTTTTCGAGTGGGTGCGTGTGCGCCCAAACATCTAACGGGTGCAAATTCGTCGGACAAACGGATATATATATATATATATATATATACACATGAACGTCGCTAGCCAATGAGCCATTGGGAGCGGAGCAAGATGATAGAAAGAGAATATAAGTTATAGGAAAAATAGAATGTATAATTTGTAAAATATTTTATTAAACAAGAATAAAATCTTAATTAAAACATAATTTTCATGGGTTTCTGGAATATTGTTTTACTACTTTATTACAAAAGTCTTCCAAATTGGCCATGATTACTCGCCTATGAATACTCATCATGGCCAGGCTATTGAGGCGATTTTCTATCATCGTGCTTCGCAACTAAGTTCTTATTTGCCTCAAGCTGCTAAAGGATCGCTCAACAATACACGTTGTGTACACGGTAAAGCGATCAAAATTTTTAAGGCCTTCCCCAATATTATGGAATCGTGTTCACATCGACAAGTATACGCATTTCAGATCTCGTCGCGCGGGACGGGAATTATAAATCGAACTATTTGTTTAAATTATTGAATACTTGATTAAAAAGTTTCGAGGCTACAATGGGGGCAATGGCCCTCCCCTGCCCCATTGGCGACGCCCATGTATACACATATATACATACATACATATATATATATATATATATGTGTGTATATGTATATATATATATACATATATATATATATATATATGTATATATATATATATATATATATATATATATATATATATATATATATATATCGAAAACAGAAATAATTAATATATTCGGGAGGGTCAATAGGTCGAATGTTAAACGTATTATTAGGAAACGCATTGTATTTCAGCCGTAAAACAAAGTGTTTGTTTTGTTGGTACACCTTCAAACAGTTTTTTTCCGATGTAGAACACTAATTTAATAAGCCACGTAAGGAAGAATTTTTCTTAGGAGTGGGAATGATAAGAATTCTAGCTGGAACGAGTATTAACTTGCAACGTTTATTTTGAAGCTTACATTTTTCTTAACTGATTTTTGAATACTGAACCAAAAAGTATACGAGTATGTCACTTGCAAGACTTTGTTACTGGAAGAATTTTTTGATTTTTTGTTAAAAGTAAGGTATAAAGAAACTAATTATATATTTATTAAACGATTAAAATACAATCGAAAACAAGCCGAGATATTTAATTTGTGTTTAATTTCGTTTTTGAATTTAATTAGTTGATTGTTTATGACTGTTAGAAGATGAAGTTCGAATTGTCTTTTTGTTAACGATCTGATGCCAGTTTTATTACTGTTTATTTTTATTTTGTGCCCGACATTAAAAATTTTCTTCCAACCTTTGCTGCGTAGTGCCGATGGTGGTAATAACTGGAAAATGGTTAAATAATTTGTGGTTGATTAGCATCACATAATTTAAAAAAGTTCAAATATACATATATTAAAAAAAAAAGTTTGAATTTTCGTAAAAAAAAAAAGATGAACTTTCGGTTCCAATTGAATTATGTAAGTAGTTTTTACAACTGTAGTAGTTATAAAAAGGGGACAGTAGAAATGGCAATCCAAAAACAGTGTTATCAATTTAATTATCTCGTTAATTTCGGATGTAACATATTCACATTTAATACCGAATCTTGTCGTTCGAGATAGAGAATTATTAATGGCTTAATTGTCCATAATTTTCAATTAATCATATTCGCAAAGTAATTATGTTTTTTTTTCCCATTTTTAACATTAATGTAGTGTAATTTTTGATTTTCAGTTTTATTTATTTTTTTTTTATCGTTATTATTTTTTATTAAATTTTGACTGTTTGGATTTTTATAATTTTCATTATTATTACGAATTGCGCGATAAAAATTATCGTAACTTTACTTTGCACAGTGTGGTAAGTTCGTAAGTCTGAAATATCGTTTTTATATTCATCAGTAAATTTTTATTTCTTCATTAATTTTGCGTTATTACTTTATCTGCTTGTTAATTTCTGTTAACTTTTAATTTCTTACACTTTCAATTTTTAAAGTTTCTCATCATCAAATAATAGAACTAATAAAAATAGGGCTAAATTATTTAATATTCCATTATTTTTTCCAGTATAACGTTTACAGTTCGTTTTCAATTAGTGTGTTTGGTATTATTTTTTTTCTCTTGTGTCCACCCTCTTTAAGCTCTATTTTGACACCCATAAATACCTCGAAAAATCTTTTTTCTTCTCGCCGCCAATTTTGTATATTCGGAAAACAACAAAAACCGGTAACGGGGATCTATGTAGAAGATGCTAAAAATTAATCGATAAAAAATTAGGAAAATTTCTAATTAACTGAAAAATACTTTATTCATTGATAACTTAGAAATTAGCTGATTTACAATAATTGAACATTAGTAACATCGTTATTTTTCCGGAGAAATATTTCACTCAATCAATCTTATAGCAGTCCACAATGTTTTCTAATTTACGGAAATATCATTTCGGCATTATGGAGACGGTACAGGAATTATTAAAAAGAGTACTTCGCCCTAACGCACTAACTGACAGTTCAAGGCATGCGTTCCGGGTCCAAATTTCAAACAATCAGTCAAAGGGTGTTCTTTTTTTTTTTTTTAACCTGTGTATTAAACAATTTGACGACAAACTAATTAAATTTTTCGTCATTAATAAAATGTATTTTTATATTGTTTTTTTTTTTTTTTTTGCATTGACGTTACTTTGTTTGACCACCAAAAAAAAGTAGTGTATCTGTATATGAATATAAACAGATCATTTTTCTATGCGATGCTAGCGAAACCTGTAATACAACCGATAAGCTGAAAGAAAGCTAGATATCCATAATAGTTGATTGAAGCTAATGAAGTCGCTTAAATAAAATTGCAATGTTACTTTTCCTTTTAAATAAATTTCAAACGTAATTATGGAATCTCTTTAATAGTGTAATCTGCGAAATCCTGAATAAAACAAAAAAACACCAGAAAATTGACCACACATCATGATGACTAGGTTGCAATAAGAAATTATGACAATAACTGGAGACTATAACTAAAATTTACAAAAAAGCGCAGCATATTTATTACATTATTGCACGGTTCTTAGCCGAACTCGATCTCTTGGGCCTGAATTGATCGCTATTAGACGAATATAATAGAATGGAAATATATATAGCATGGTAGCAGAGACTTGTATTGCGATTTCTAAGCAATGGAATGATTGAATTAAAAATGTCTACTACTAAGAGAGGCAAAAGAAATAAAGCACAAAAAACAAAACATTTCCAGAATATGCAAAAAAAACTAGATTAAAGTATAGACATCGGAAGAAAAAATTTAAATTAGGATGTTACTGTTTTTAATAGAAAATAATAAAACCGCGAAATAGTGTCACCAGTTGTTAAGAGAAATTACAGGTGTTATACGGAGGCAGTTTACTGGTGATCAGGTCTGTTTTGAAATTTGATTCTATTAAGATTCTATTGGGATCAATTCTAAGTATAGTGGAACACTTTTGGAAATATGTATATTTTTTTTGATCG
The DNA here is from genome assembly GCA_039619475.1 of Icerya purchasi. NCBI lineage: Eukaryota > Metazoa > Arthropoda > Insecta > Hemiptera > Monophlebidae > Icerya > Icerya purchasi. The sequence goes on along the minus strand of CM077115.1, from coordinate 526,237,725 downwards.
CCAGCCGAGAGGGCACGTTACCCAACATTAGGTTGTATTAATGAGAGAGAGGGAGAAACAAATTTGAATTGAGTATTACTGGAGATAGAAGCAATGAAGGACGCTATAATTGGCGGGGATGGAAGTGAAAGAATAAACGAATCACTGTATGAAGTAGGCAAACCGAGTTTCAGGAGTTGGTTATAGAAATGAGAACGTTCTATAGATATATAGGAAAAAGATGTGATTTGTATCGCAGAGTAAATAAGAATCATCCGGATAGAAGGAGCAAAAGGGTGAAGAGGACATAGAAAAACGGAAAGAGGATGCCAAAAGTCGACTACGATCTAGTCGAAGCCTGTAAATAGAAGAGATAAGAAAGCGCGTGTGATGAGGGAAGTCATAGAGTACCAAGAGTATGGAGGCGGATGGGTTTGGATACTAAGATAAACGGATTCAGGATTCGAGAATAAAAGAGGATAAATATCGTGCCATCGCCTACGATGACAAATTCCTGGAAAGAAAATTCAAGATTAGAAGAAGAAAATTTGGATAGAAATTGACCAGTCTGAACGGCAGATCGAGCTAATGAATCAACTAATTCATTGCCCGCAATGTCAACATGACTGGGGGACCGTAAGAAATCGATTTGAATGGAACGAACGCTATACAATCTGGTGACAAGAGAACGAATCAGGTGAAATATGAAATCTGAGGAATGATTAGAAAGAGGAGAGGCGATAGACAGTAGAACACCCTTAGAATCCGAGACTATCAGAAATGTTGTATATGTATATATGACTGTACGATTTTTACGTTGAGGATAATAAGAAATTCTGTTACATTTTTGCATCATCTGGAAAACATGTTGCGGTTTTTTCGTTGCAGAAGTATGTCATGGAAGTTGTAATAAAGAAATTTTTATGCAAGCCGCAAATTAATCAGTTCTGAATATTTTTTTTTTTTTTATCACCGATGAAAAAAAGAAAAACAACATTGTTTTGGAAAAAATGAAGTGGTTAATTAAAAACAACTCTTCAATAAGAATTAAGGAAGACTATCATCTGAGAGCTTACCGAGTATAGCGAAGTCCGAAAGATCGAGTTACATATAGTGCGTCTGGAGTGATTAGAAATCGCTATATCTAATATACTCCCTCTGTGCAAAGGCTGATCCTAAAATTTTTATAGCCGTATATTTTTTCAAATTTACGTCCCATAACTTTGAATGCGATATCGGTCCAGCGCCGTGATGGCATTCCTTTTTACGATTAATTTTTCAAATAACAAAAAAAAAAAAAAAAAAAAAAAATGGTACTATTATAAGCACGAGTGTAATAATACAATGGGTATCAATTATTTTCTTGACGAATTAACATTTATACTTTTTAAAATTATAGGACGTATTTAGGAACTCAAGAATCCAGTATCGAATTATTGGAGCAGAGATTAGAAAAGGTAGGTAATTTCTTAATTTTGATACATTTCAGAATTTTTCTTTTTGTTGTTGTGTATGTGTGAATGTACAAACAATTATCTTATAACTGTGCAAAATAAAATTATAATATTCAGTCATTGGATTAGAAAATAGCTTATTATTGGGTTTATGGTTACGTGGTGTATCCTCCTGATAAACTTCTATTTAAAAAAAAAAAAATACGAAATACAGCTAATTCCGCTTAATTTGAATATCGAATAATTCAAACGGCCGTTTAAGAGATCCAATTATTTAAGAATGGAATTAGATTAAGAGGAAGTAGATGCATTTTTATTTCGTTTATTTTGAATAATTAGACAATTCACGAGCTGAAAAACTATGTAATTATTTGTTTTATTTTTTCTCTTCTCTTGGTCCGGTATTAGACTGTTTTAATTTGGTGACATCAGACAGAAGTAAACAATTTTTAACTGGCTATCGGATCCGGAAATAATAAAGTCTATTCAATGTGAAAGTGACAAAAATACAACAAGGTGAAGATTTTATATTTGTTAACATTAGTGACAACTTTAATAGGGGATCCTCTTCTTATCGAAAAAAAAGAAAAAAAACATTTTTTAACTAAGTAACATCTAAAAAAAGTAAAATTACATCTGTGTTTCGAAAAACTTGCATAAAGATTTGCATCATTGTCCTATCTAAACATTGATTAGAAGAGCGGAAAGAATATGCGAAAAGAGAAAAATCGAAAAGGAAATAGGCAACATGAAAAATCCGTGATGATCGAAAACGGATACAATAAAGAAGAAGTACCGTATATTAGAAGGGCGAGATTAATGAAATTTGATAAATTTTAAAGAAGAATAAAATTGGACCAGTTTTTGTGATGATCAGCGGTAAAATTAAAAATTTCTTAAAAATAACAAAAATAACTTACTTAAATAACATGCTAATGTAGAGAATCCGGTATTTACATAGGACAAACTGGTGGGAGGCCTGTACAGGTACAAATTAAAGAATACGGAGCGGGAGCTGCAAACACACCGCACAGAAAAGTAGTCGGTTGTGTCTGAATATAAAGAGAAAATAAATTGTTGGCCAGGATTGAAAATGCGAGAAAACAGGGTTAGTAAGAGAGACGATTGAAGTATAAAATTGTGAAAAATTTTAAGAAATAAGACGGCTTTAAAATCTATCCTAGCTGGAAAAAACGTTAATTAGACGTGATGGCAGAAAATCCTCTAATCACATACTCGGAATTAACGATCTTTTGTGTTTCGATATATTTATAATGTAAGGTTTTCAACATGTTGCCTCGGTGTATTTGTATGTTTTGACTCTGAATAGAGCATTTAGCGGATAATATTTGTGACGTGGTTTGTACAGCGAAAAAAAAACAAAACGTAATACATATAATGAATTTTAGTAGTTGCCACGGAAATTTAAAGTTATTTTTAATTTTACAGGTTTTAAAAATGTGCGGTTTAATGATTGACGCCGGGAAGACATACATTGCGCAGCAGTCGGCGTTCGCGAGTAGCTTGTGGGAAATGTGTATTTGTTTTCGGAAAGACCAAAAAACGTGGGATTATTTAAATAAAATAATTCATACATTTCACGAGATGGGAAAGTTCCAAGAAATTTTATTGGACCAAGCGTCTCGAATAATTTTAACTAATTTAATGGTGTTTGTTAAAGAGTAAGTTAATCTGCGTGCTTTATTATTGCATTATCTGATGTTCGATTAACTTTTTTTTTTTTTTTCTACTTTTACCTATATTGCATTGTCAATGAAATCGTGCATTTTGTATAACATGTTCTCTTTCGATTCGAAGATTGATTTTGGAATATTTTCTACCGTAATGTAGTGTAGAAAAATTTTCGTTTCTTTATCTGTTGGTCATTTCAGTGTACTCTCTCCGTTTCATCGTTAATTACTATATAATAATTTAATTTTACGGTAGCGTCGGTAACTTAATAATCAAAGGGTACTTTTCTGGGTTCTGGAGAGATTTATCTCGCTCTTGACACTCAAACCATTCCTGGTTCTGTTCAGCACGAAATCGAATTGGGTACCAGATTTATGAGCTAGAAAAATAAAAATTATTAAGGAACTAACCGGTATTCTTATATTCTAATCAGTACAGTTAGCTTCTTGGTGCATCGTGAACACCTTAATTTTACGCAATACCCGACGCCCTGCAATCAAATTTCACTTAATTTAATTTTAGTTCAGTTTTTTAATACGCTAAAAATTAATTTAGTTGGAAACTTACTACATTTTCTTTTGCTTCAAAATTTCTGTATACAGTTACCTCCTTTGCGGCTGCTTTAATTAATTGTTCTGATGTTGCTAAATTAGTCTATTCTGTAATCGTTTTTGCTTAAGTGGCAATTCGTTTTCTTTTTCGTTCAATCAGACCATTTACACTAATTCTTGTACTGTTCTTGTTTATTAACCCAAGCACGATTTTATTTATGTTTGCTTATTTTAGGACATCGCAGTTTTTTTGGGGGGTTTAAGATATCTATGGAATCATCAACATTTCGTAGCAGTCCTCCGCATTTAGTCAGTCTCTAGGTTGTTATTTATTTTACAGCATACATCGGGAGAAGTAAATTTGTTCCATGGCGTTTTACATAAAACTTTTTAAAAAAAATAAAAAATTTTATGGAAAAAAAAGACCATTAAAACTACTTTAACATATGGCATATGTAAAGGTATTTTAATAATTCCGTTAAATCATAAAAACACTTATAATTTTTAATGATTCTCGTTATTTTTTTATTTATTCATTTTTTTTTCTTATTTTTCAAAAGTATCGAGAAATGTAATACTGTAAGATATTCAAAACATTTGTAGCTAATCGAGAATAATAATTGCAAAATAAAAACAAAAATTCTGCTAATACTAACTCGGAATGTGAGGCTTTATTTATTTATTTATTTATTTAATTAATAATAAGGGTATATACAAATATGTGAAGCTAATTACAGTGTATACATAAAATACTTGAACAGCGATCTAAATAGTACATACAAACATGTATTAATTCGAAAGCACTTATATAATATATATATATATTATATAACTTAATAATTAACTAAAGCAAATTCATATATATTACTCAATGACACTGAAATTGTGTATTGTTAATGTCTGGAAGAGGATTGCGTTAATACTGCATACCTCCTGCTAGTCTATTGAACAATAAAATGACTTAGCCGTACGTTTAAATTTATTTGTAGTAGTAAAGTGCATGTTAACTTCTGATTCATTTGTTAAGAAATATAGTTTATTATTTTCACCACAGTCAAAAGTGGAGAATTTCTATATGACTTTGTTCTTGCAAATGGTACGTGCAGTAATTGAATTGTTCTGGCCATTAATTACGGAACTCGAAGACCAACTTTAGACAACAAAAATTAATATCATTTGTGTGCCATTCAATAATTTATATATAAATAAAACAGCAAATATTTTTCTTCTATTTTCCAAAAAGGACATATTTAAATCGTTTAGCTGTTTATAATTAAATGGATATAATATGTGCATTGCTGCAATGAAATTTGTAATGCAACCACTTTACAAAACCTTTTTGTATCCTTTCAAGAATTTTAACATTACTATAAATTCTGGCATAAAGAATAGATTGAAATAATTTACGCGGTGTCCTGAATATTGCAATCGGTCTGTAGTTAGAGATGAAATGTAGCCGATTTGTAAAAAAGAAAATTCTGGAGAGCTTCCAATAGATTGAGGAAGTGCAAGTTTTAAGCGATATATTGTAATATTGTAACGGCTGAACTGAAAGATCAATACAACGTTTGTATATGTATGCTGGAATACTGTCTGGCCCGGTAGATCGTTTAGATTTTAATTTTTTTTGTAGTCTGGTACACCTCATTCTCAACCATTTCTCCACCGAAATTAATAACATTATTCGGTGGCGTAGCGTCAATGGAAGCGATGAAAGCGCCGCTTCCCCTAACAAATTAGTACAAAATTGTTTTTTACTATTTGCGAAAAGAATATTAACATCAGAAAGAAAATGAAGTAACTTGCTGAATTTAAGTGCCAAAATTAAAAATTACTAGAAAAAGAGGAGCGCTAAATGAAAGAGCATCTGCAGGAGCGAGTGACATAAATAACCACACGTTTACTACGAGTATTTCACGTTACTACTGCCTGTAGTTGTCTCTGAACGATCTGTTGAGTCTCGATTATAGAGAAAGGTTGCGCACGAATATTCAATTTGGAAGCACCAGGTTGTGCAGTTTCAAGATCACATCATTTGCGTGAATTTTTATCCGTGCGATTCCAGAGTAATGTGCATTGAGAGTAATGATGGGTTTTACAGTTCTTTTTGCGGATAAGTTCACTATAAAGAGCTGATTCAAAGATCCGGTTCCCAAAGAACTGACTGTTTTCGAAAATCTTTTAGATCTAAATGTAAACAAATCTTACTATACTAAGCGACTGTATAATCATTTTTATTTTGTCCGTCCGGGCTATTCGCTCCGGCTCATTCTGTTCATTCGCGTTTCACCCGAAACAGTTCATACAGAATCAGTTCTTTTAATCAGTTCGTTCACGAACTACACATCACTAATTGAGAGTGAAGAAAAAATGCGCGCGCATGTTCAGTTTGAAAGCGCTAAGTCAAATTGCTTCACGGCTACGTACACCGATCAACAGTGCGATTTTTATGCATGTCAGTAAATGTGAGTACGAGTTTATAGTACTGCGGAATTTGCAGTACATTTTCTTTCGGTCGATTTTTACATGCTGTCGTTTACTAACAGCGGGACTAGAAGCGATGGATCGATCGCGCTTTTCAGTTTGCAGTAGAAGCTTACACTGCCTTGTTTATCTTATTCCCGCCACAAATACTAATGTTTCAGTCTGTTAAAATGCAAACACTTTTGAAATTGGGGCTACATGAAATTGTATTATTGAAAAACTTCCACTGATTAGTTTTAGTTCATTCAGTTTTCAAGAAAATATTGATATTACTCAAAATGATGAATCAACACTTAGTTTAGAAAATTCGAATACAGAATCAAAAGGTATGTAAAATAATGTTCTCTTCCATAATTTATTAAACTTCTCTATGTATGTAAAATATTTAACCGCCATTTTCAAACCAATTTATGCGCAAAAATGCCCCACGGTTATACAGTTGTGGGGAGATAACAAATTGTTCTGTTGGACTTGGCCTTTTATTTAAGTAAAAAAATTGTACGGAATGCAAATGGTTTTGACTTGAATCAGTTTTTGGGGAAGACAGAAAGCTATCATGAAGAAGGATATTTTTAAAAATCATCGATGTTACGCAAACAAATATGTCTAATACTAATAGGTGTAATGACGTAACAAAATTAAAATTTTTAAATCTTTTAAATATAAAATTTTTTTAAATTTTCAATAAAATTTTTTGGAAGAAGACTTTTTAAATTTAAAACAGAATTACGGAAAATTTTTCGATCTTGCAAGTTTGAAAAGTGTACTTCCAAGATTCTAACATACATTAAAACACTGCGGTGCATCTTATACTTGATCGCTTCAGATGTAACAGATGTTTTTCCAGGAGTGTGTACAAGCTTTCTTATTTAATAACCCCGGCAACTACTTTGTTTGTAGAAAGATCGTTCTCAGCGGTGAAACGAATAAAAATGCACTTAAGAAATACTCATGGTCAGGAGTGACCATCTTCATTAACTTTTTGTAGTACTGAAAAATAATTATTATCGAAACATTAGAAAACGACCATCTTCTTTTCGTGATGATGTAATAGACATTTTCGCAAACAAGAACCGAAAAATTAAATTAATTTCTAAAAAAAAAATGAGACTTTTCGTTCTCTTAATTAATTTTTATTTCTGTTCAGTATTTAACCGAATTTTACGCATTTTTATTTTTATGTAAGAAAAAATATTTGATTATGGCGCTTTTTTCTCAGTCCTGAAATTCACGCTACGCCACTGACATTATTACTTAAAAAGGTTTTATTTAAATTGGGTTGCGTGATACTGCACCGATTGGTGTACACTTGTAAAAAGTCGTTAGGAAATTTAGACGTTATATTTTTTCTTCAATGGAATTGCTTGTCACGTGCGATTCCTCGATGATCTTAAATTTTAATATATTTACATAATTCCAAAAACGTTGCGGATGTTTTTGTATCGTCACGTCGATATACAGTTGATAAGATGATTTAATTAATTTTTACACTAAATTTATATATTTTTGTGAATTGGATATTATCTTGCCTAGTTGCTATACGTTTAAAACGTCCTTCAGAATTATTATTTAGTTTTAAATATTTTTTAATTCCCACTGGGAACCGAGACAAATATGGTTTTTACGTAGGAAGTGAATCTAGCAGAGTAATCAAATTACGTGTTGTTCTTAATTTCTTTCGTTCGAAGGTTTAATTATTTATCAGTAAAGTTTTTAATTTTCTTGCGGTTGTGCTGATATTTTTATTGCCCCTGACAGATTTAAATTTAAACTGGCAAAATTGTCAAAAATGCCGTTTTACTTGCCAATATAAATAAAATTCAAATTTAGAATTTTTAAAATGGAAAAATGATATGATTTTTATTTTTAAAACGACAGATCGTGCGAGCACTTTTCTTTTTGAGGAATGCTCTACACTTCAGTATAAAGAAGCAAAACATTTAACATCAAAATTCAATCTTATAATAACGGTTAGATATTGTAACAGTATTTATAAATGTTACAATTTTTCACCGAAAGGAATATGTTAATTACTTACTACCTGCATAGATGGATTGATTTTCTAATTTAGAAACGTTTTATCTTAAATATTGTAAGTTTAGAATCAACGAAATAGTATAAAAAAATAAATTACAGTTATATTGAAATAAGCGAGTTTAAATTATCTGTAAATGCGTACAAGCATAAGTATGAATCGATTGTAAAATATTATACATAAGGAAAAGGGTAATGGAACAATAATGAAGCAAAATGGCCTTGGATGCAGTTATGTAATTATTTTTTATGTTTTTTGACACTACAGCTATATTACACACATACATACATGCATACTATAGCCACTGATAAATATTAACACATACTGAAAACGTGATTTATATCTAATATTGGATACTTATTTATACGTACATATTACAAACATTGGCTGTACAAATATATGAGAAGAGTAGTTCTTATCAATTAGACAATTGAATCTTTCAACAACTGTGAATCAGAGATTTTTTTTTGATTTTTAGGTTTATACCTTTGTTTTACTCTGCATTGCATATGTAAAAAACGTTCAGGGCTGTCCATTCCCTGTAATAATTTAGTTTTGACAGTTCCGGTTGATTTTTGAATTTTTTTCTATGATTTAATATGAAAAATAATATTACAACCCCATAATTCACTCCCATTTTTATTGGTTTATTTTTAAAAGGCACGAAACAACACCAAGAACGTCATAACCGCATCAGCTTCTGCTATTTCCTAACCCATGGAAGTCTGTATTGAATTGTGAAAATTTATTTTGCACATATTTTTATACGTGCAGTCTTAGTAAATAGGTTTCATCAAGATTAAAAGTATTTGTGGTGTTGAAATACGAGTAAATGTTTGATAACATTTATTTATTTATTTATTTACTAGCCGTTTCAGTACTATAAACGAAGCGTGTAGTGTTTATAAACATTTATATTAATACATTAAAAATAAAAACTAAACTAAACGAAAAACTAAAAGCTCATATCCTGAGGAAAGGCCTTCCTCAACCTTGCCCATTCCTTTCGATCCCGGGCAATCCTTTCATATTGTTTATTATGTAAAAATTTTGTTAAACTATTTTCCCATCGTAGAAACTGTCTACCTCTATTCCTTTTATTTTCTATAATATACCAATTAATACCTCTTAAATATTAACTGTTTTTATACTCTGTATTGATAATCGATGATTACCAAGAATAGTTTATATTTTAATTTTAAAAACAAATTTAATTATTGCAAAGTAAATTGTTTTTTAAAAAATATTTATATATATATATATATATAAGTGTACATGTGTGCAAGCGCGTATGTGTGTGTGTACGTGTAATTTCCCGATTGAATATGTATTAAAAATGAATAGATAACTGATGAGGTATATGCGAGTAATTTATAAGGAAAAAACAGCGATTTAATAGTAATGCTTTTGTTTTACACATGACAGGAATATAAAAAATACAAAAGAATCTTACCATCTTTTTGAGAAAATATCCAACGAATATGATGCGGTGTTATTACGTAATTCTCAGCTATTAAAGTATAAATCTCAGGAAATTGAAGAAGTGGAAAATTTACTATCAGCTACAAGAGCTTGTTTCAGACATACAGCTTTAGATCACGTTTACAACATTGCTCTGCTCCAAATGAATAAAACTCCAGAAATTTTATCTATAGTAAGTATCGTTTTTTATTTTTCTTATATGGTGTTTTCTGTTAAATGTTTAGTACATCTTTTTTTTTATTATTATTATTATTATTATTATTATTTTAATTTGCGGCTTCTTTAGTCGATATTTATTAATAAACTATTTTTTGTAAATATTATTAAGTGATTTCTGATAATTAAAGGCCTTGCAATCACGTGTGGTATGAGTCACAATTCATTAGCAGACCTTTTCATACCTTCTCGAATGGTAATATAATTATCGCAGTGTTTATTGATAAATAATATACGATAATTGTATGATTTCGATGCTAGAGATAATAATAATAATAATAATCTAAACCAAATAATTTGAATTACTTTGTAACAAGAAAGCTGCAGGGAGCGACAGGATCACAAAATAAATAGTTAAACACATTAATATTCACTTTCTAAATTTATTCTACATCATTATTAATAAATGCTCCAGTTAGAGTTTTTGCCCACTGCTTGGAAAGTTGCTGATCTGGTCTTAATACAAAAATCTGGCAAAATACCAACAGAAATCACAGCAACACTCTGGAACATTCTATATTCTAAGGTACACAATCAAATTTGTAAAATATTAAACATTAACTGCATTTTAATATCCTATGCAGATGACTTGTGCACACTATTTAACATTAAGTGCTACACAAATATGAGTAAAATCTCTGCAATGTGTAAAAATCTTGAGGACACAATAGCATACTTGGGCCTTACATTTGCTGCAGAAAAATATGAAGCAATTATATTCGGAAGGCAAAAAAGGGCCAAGGAATATGGAGCAAATTACAGCCATCTCTAGCCAACCTATTAAAATTGTTTTGGAACACATTAATCGTAAATATAGTCTAACTTATGATAAACTATGTATCCTATTGCTAAAAAACTATGGAATTCGTTACAAAGGGAGGAGTGCCATCTTATATAAAGGTCTGATTGAGTCTATATTTAGATATGGAGCAGCCATTTATATCACTGATAGACTTCTTAATACAGCCATCAAGTATCAAAGAAAATACCTACTAAACATATCGTTCCTGTATAAAACTGCCTCTACATCAGCAGCACGTATCATAGCAAACATCTTGCCTCTTGATCTATTTCCCATTGGAGGAGCAATCCTAAGTGAATATAGAATCACATTAAACCTAAGCCAAGTCAAATCTCTAAAATTTATACAAAACAATTAATCTTGGATCTTAGCATCAAGTCACCGGTTAATAAACTTAAAACTTACCTAAAAAAATTCTAATTGACGTGTGGCAGTTGCGATGCAACATGGAGACTACAGGTAGGAAAACCTTCACCTTCTTACCAAATATTTCTCAAAAACATAATTTACTAAACCTTGAAATCACCGTCTGCTTTGTGCAGATACTCTCCGCCCATAGAAATTTTGGAGAATACCTGTATCGATTCAGTATTAAACCATCGTCTCATTATCAATATTGTGGACTAAATGAAATAGACCACATACACGATACCATTAAAAGAACTACGGTAAAAATATAAAATTAGTGAAAACAACTCACTTGTACTGAATCCTCAAAATGTAGACCACTTCCTAGAATATTTCCACGTTACCATGAAAAAGAAATTAACATTAAATCTACAAGTGCTTGATCACTCCGTTCCTAACATTCAGATATAGATATAAGTATGTAATTGTGTATGTGGGTATATATATATATATCTATTATGTAAAGCTGCAAGAAAAAAAATCGTACAGCTCGTTCTAGAGTAGCTAGAGAGTTCATTTTTTTTCCATTGGATGTATTTTCTTCATCAGATCGTAAGAAAATTATAAAACCCTCAAAATTTTAAAATTAAAGGGCCCAAATTTTGAAAAATGTGAAAATCAAATTTTATGAAAAAAGTGTTTAAAAAACTCCGCAGCTGGTTCTATATGAGTTATAGTATTCATTTTCTTTTTAATCTGCACACTAAGGTCTCCAGAATACAGAAAAAATAAAAATTCGAAAAATTTTGATATTTAAGGACCAAAATTTGTGAAAATACACGCTTAAAGCCGCAATCCTGGAAACTAAAAAAAAAGTCCACAGCTCTTTCCATGGTAGCTGGAGGGTCGCTCTTTTTTTTTTGTTTTAAATTATGTATTTCAATCGCTAGAATATAGGAAAAATACGAGACCCCAAAAATTTTTCAATCAAAGGGCCTAAATTTTGAAAAATGTGAAAATCAAGTTTCAAGAAAAAAATGTTTAAAAAATCCCTTAGCCGGATCTATGTGAGTTACGGTATTAATTTTCTTTTTAACCTACATAATAAGGTCTTCAGAATACAGGAAAGATATAAAATTTGAAAAATTCTGATATTTAGGGACCACAATTTGGAAAAATAGCCGCTTAAAGCGGTAAAAAGAAGTCCACAGCTCTTTCCATAGTAGCTAGAAGGTCACTCTTTTTTCAAAATGATGAATATCAATTACTCTCGACGTAGGAAAAATACGAGACCCCCAAAAATTTTTAATTAAAAGGCTCAAATTTTATGAAAAAAAATTTTAAAAAACTCCGCAGCCGGTTGTATATGAGTTATAGTATTAATTTTCTTTTTAATCTGCACACTAAGGTCTCCAGAATACAGAAAAAATAAAAAATTCGAAAAATTTTGATATTTAAGGACCAAAATTTGTGAAAATACACGCTTAAAGCCGCAATTCTGGAAACTAAAAAAAAAGTCCACAGCTCTTTCCATGGTAGCTGGAGGGTCGCTCTGTTTTTTTTAAATGACGTATTTCAATCGCTAGAATATAGGAAAAATACGAGACTCCGCCGAACATCTTTCAATCGAAGGGCCCAAATTTTGAAAAATGTGAAAATCATGTTTTAAGCAACAAATTTTTAAAAACTTCTACAGCCGGTTCTATGTGAGTTTCGGTATTAATTTTCTTTTTAACCTATCACAATCCGCGACGCCCTGCTAAGGGTATGGGACTTGCTTTACTTTACTTTTAATTACTTTATATTCCTCTCACGTATATTATCTTCCTAGCAGTTTCAGTTTTTCACATATTTTAATCTAAATTTCACTTTTTAATTGACTTATTGGTGTACTTCTATTTTTTTTTTTCAAAAAAAATATGTATATGTGAACGCGCGCAGTCTTTATGAAAATTTACAAAGTAATACAATTTAAAATCTGAAGGAACGATCTCGAAAAGTAGAAAGCCAACCACAATTAAATAATTTTTACACTAGATTACAGCAATATTCTCGACTAATTCTGAGTACTTAGAAACTGAAAATAAAAGTGAAAACACTTAGATCAGACCTGAATATTATCCGGATGATAATGAAAGGGACAAAATGGTGTGGTGAAAAGGGTCAAAACGAAAAAGAAATACTGCTGGAAGAAGATTATGATTATAATGAAGGCACGGTAGGTAGAACTGATAAAACAGTGTAAACGGTGAAGATTTTAACTGTCGTTATATCAGATATTTAAAAAGGCAGATTCAGTCCAATAGAAATCGTCTACGGCTTCATTCCTGTAAATATATAAACACTTATCTACGAGACTTCTACACACCCGATGGAATTTATCATTTATACTTTTCTACATCTATGTGTATCAGTACTACTGTAAGATTTGTACGCTTTGTTGAATTTTAAATATATAATTTGCGTATTTTTTGATTTATTACAGTTACTTACTTATATGAAGGCTTATGGTACATATTTTCATCAAGGTTACGATATGTTTAAAGAATTGCAAGATTACATAGATAATTTGGATAAGGAAATATCAACGTTGCGTGCAGCTGCTACGCAAGTAGAAAAACAATTAAGAAACAGGCATAGTATGGTTAACAAGTACGATATTGCTCCGATACAAACGTTTTTTCCGGATACCGGTATACAGATGGAAGGTTATTTGTTTAAAAGAGCTTCGAATGCATTTAAGACGTGGAATAGAAGATGGTTCTATTTAAATAATAATCAGTTGTTATATCGTAAGCGTACAGGTATATGAAACTTTTCAGTTACAATTTCATTCTACGTTAAGAAATTATCGCTGTTTTAAGAATAATATATATAAAATAAAATTAAATGAACAATTTGTTATTATTATTTTTATTTATTTATTTTTTTTTTTAACGTGAAGTATCTTCAATAAACGTGGAATGTAATCGTATTTAAAATGAAAAACCGACCCAAAAACGCTTTACAATTTACACCGAAAGGATTTCAACAGTATATTTAAGGGGAACAACAGACGATTATTGCCGGAAGGGAGGCAATCGATAATTGAATAGATTAATTAGTGCGAATACGGCATAAGCCGATAGTGAAGAGATATTACAACAGTTACGCTGCGGAGGAAACAGCAGAGTGTATAATAATTTATTTAAAATATTTTCTAAAAAAGTATTTTAAAAAGTTTCAAAATTTTAATCGATTACTAAATGTGTGTTATTAAGCACCTCTTTTACACCGAATCGTTCCCGTCGCGTCAAGTCTAGTCAAATTAAATTTTTATCAGTCGATTTGATCAGTCTGTTAAATTCCACACTGCGTGTATATTTCGTTTTTATTTTCGTTTTTTATAGTTTATATTTTTAGGATTTTTTTTCCCCCAATTATGTTAAATGTTTAAAATTTATTTATTTTTAGACGGTTGGAAAAAACGATAAAACATCAAACCAGCACAATGAAAAACGAGTACTTATTGGAATAGGTTATCATTTACTTTCGGACCTAAAAAAAATGATGAAAAGAAGTTTACAATTTTTTTTTTTTTTTGTAATAAGTAAAATATAGTTCCAAAATTCGTTATATATAGTTGATAAAGACATAACTAAGATAAATACGAAAATTCTTCTGCTATTACCTTTCATAGGTTACTTATGAGATCTTTATTTCTACGCGTATGTTTCGCATTTTTAAAGGAGCGCAATTCATTATAATTTTCGGCTAGTAATATTAATTTTTCTACATCATTATTTTGATACTCTAAAATTTTAACACAGAATATAAAATAACAATGATCCTGTAAAAAGCTAAACAAAAATCTTAAATTGAATCAATTTTATATAAATATCGGTATCGATTTTGGGTTGAATGATAAAATTCAGTTTATCTGGACGCGACTAATTCGGTGTGAAACGAAATTTTTATAAACACATATGTTTAATCGTAATTTTAATCGTCTTTTTCGAATAAGTCCGACTCGACGTGACGTGATTTGTCTTTAGAATATCGAGAATTTATTTCCTTGCTTTCATTATTACTTCGATTAACATGACGTTTTGCTTCAAAACTGTACGGTCATTTTTTCCGACACGGCCACATTAATTCTTTTCAGTGTTTTCTAGGGTGATGTGGTGATTTATTTAGCAATGCGCAGTTTTATGTAATTTTAAAATCTATAAATGATGGCTGTTTGTCTATGTGGATCGCTGATAATTTTAATTCATTTTATTGTTCTACTGTTAATTTATTGTTGAATTTAAAAAAAAAAACAAAACATTGACGTTATAAATAAAAGTTTACGAAATTTCAAAATTAATTTAAAAAAAAATAGGAATATATTATATATTTATATATATATATATAAATATATTTATATATTTATATATATATATATATTTATATATTTATATATATATATATATTTATATATTTTTATATATATATATATATATATTTATATATTTATATATATATATATATATTTATATATTTATATATATATATATTTATATATTTTTATATATATATATATTTATATATTTTTATATATTTATATATTTATATATTTATATATTTTTATATATTTATATATATATATATATATATATATATATATATTTATATATATATATATTTATACATATTTATATATTTTTATATATATATATATATATATTTATATATTTTTATATATATATATATATATATATTTATATATTTATATATATATATATATATATTTATATATTTTTATATATATATATATATTTGTGTGTGTTACAAATCAGTGTTTAAGAATGTGTACGAAAATTATTATTGAAATAATACACAATAATTAATTCGCGTGTTTTGATGGTTTTAAATTAAAAAATATGTATAAATGTAATTTTTAAATTCATAAGAAACCCAAAAAACATGTTTATTCCTAAATTTAAAAAGGAAATATTCGGATTTTACATAAAATGCATGTTTATTTATAGCTAATTACTTTATATTACATTTTTCTAGGGATTGCAAAGGTTTTCAAAATTTATAGGTCGCCAGAATCTTGGATTTACCATGACATTCCGTGTTTTTTAATACCTATTGATGTTCAAATATTTTTATGACCTTCTGATTGCCTCTTTAAAATTTATGCAAAAATTTTTTAATTTATACTGCATGCGTAATAGTTATACTAGTTTGATTCATTTAAAATTACAAATTTTAAATAACTTTAGGGTGCACTTATTAGTTGAACTTAAAAAAAAACAGTCATTTTTAACTTGGCGGATTTTCCGCTTAAATTCAACATATTATATTAGAATTGTACATTTATCTTTTTTTTATTTTTTATTTTTTACTTTTTTTTTTTTTTTTTTTAGGCGACGATCATGTTACAGTAATGGAAGATGACCTCAGGCTATGTACAGTTAAACCAGCCCCGGCTGATATTGAAAAACGATTCTGCTTTGAAGTAGTTTCGCCTATTAAGTAACTAAAACATATCTCTATTTATGCGCGTTAAACTCGGACAATTTTTATTTTCGTCATTTCATTTTATCGATATGTTTACCAATTAAACTTTATCGGGAAAATTACTTCAAATTTATATAATTTGAAAAGTGCTGTAAATTTCTGCAGTAAACGATAAAAGTATATTTTACTTTTATAAAAAATCGTTAAGCGGCACCGCACTTATTGATCTAAACATGTTGCGATAGTTTGGAAATTGAATTGTTAATATTTCGAAACTGTCTATTCTTTACTTCCGTAACAAGAATTTTATTGATTTAAATAATGATTGAGGTTAGAATGATTAAGAGTATATCGAGTATTTTTTCAATATTAGCTGAGTAAATAAAGTACCGAAAAATTGTATTTAAAATTAACTTGTAATTTTGTTCAAAATAAATTCAGTTAAGATTTAACATGTTTAGATGATTAGTTCATTTATCCGAATGTAACTATATGAAAGACAATTTTTTTTTCGAAATACAACTGTTCTAAAGATCCTCCCCCGTTGTGTTACATTTTTAACATATCAGATTGTGTTTTAAGCCAAATCTGAGTAAACGACCAGCTGTTCGTTAATATTCGGTTTCACTCGTTTAACTCTGGTAATATTGTTTCTTTCCCGTTCGGAATTTTATCAGCGTGCAAAAAAAATTCCGTTTCATATTTCGCTTTGGAAACGTGTTTATATTTTACCTGTAGTCTCGTTAATTTTTGAATATTCTTCCTATTTTCCGAACTAATTGATTTATTATCTATTAAATTTTGTCGAACGGCCACCGGTTGTTTCTGTTTCAGATGTTTCACATTATGCCGTTGATTTTATAATATTTGGAACATACCTACCTTACCTTAGCCATGCTGCATTCAGTTTTGAGAGTCATCGGCATTAATTCGTAAATTCTTACTATACACATATGGTTAGCGTTCGTGACAAGTTACATTTGAAACTGACTATAATTATTTGTTATCGCAAGTTCAAGTTTATATGTCCGTACATCGATATCCAAATTTGCGCGATGATTTGCCATTGCCTTTCACGCGACTATTAACGATTATTTACATTTAATAGCTTTTCTATCTTCATCACGTCAGATCTGGATTAGTTCGATCGTTTTAACAATTCAGCTGTTGCGACGATTCCAGACATGTTTTATTTTATAACTGTTCCGTCCCATTCAAGTGATTCTTATATTTCACTTAACTGAAAGCTACCTATTTCAAAATTTGTTGTTCGTTTGGATATCTAGTTGCGTGACGGAACAGAATAAACAGTTTTAAATTATAATTTTTTTATTTTTCTGTTTTTTTTTCCCTAACGCGGAGTACATTTTACGAGAGAAATATTTGTATTAACTAGAAGTCATATGTTACAAGCTGATTCCGAACAGATGTATGATACTTGGATATTGGCGTTACAACAAGCAATCGGTTCAGCTATACAATCTGGTTGTTCGGATCATGTGTCCAATAACATTTCCAAGGAATCAAGTGCGACCAATCAAGCCGATGTTTTAAAACAAACAACAAATAGTAAACCACGAGGAACTCGGTAAGTTTCTGTTATTATTGGTTTTTCCTTTTATGTAATATTTAAAAAAAAAAAAAAAAAACGAATAACTACATTAATATTTATTTTGGATAAATAGGGTTTGGGAAGTTTTATTAAAAATACCAGGAAATGACAAATGTTGTGATTGTAAAAGTCCTAATCCTCAGTGGGCTAGTATAAACCTTGGGATTACCTTATGCATTGGTAAGTTTTTAATTTTTCGGAACAGATATTGATATTTAAAATTTTACGAATTAGCTATTATTAAATTTATTATTTATTTTAAACTAATTAGTTACATATAAAAAATTTAGCTAACGCTTATATAGTAGTAACAACGCATTCGTTTATCAGTAAGATTTTGTTCTATGTTTTAAATCAGTTTGGTGTTGGTATTCTAACCTTAGAAGGGAAGCTTAATGAGCTTGGGATTACATTTTTTCTTATTTTTAACGTTATTTGGAATAGTCTAATTTGAATTAATTTAAAATAAAGTTTCTTGTTTTGCAAATACGTCTCTTTGCGTATTCACCTAAAACATCTTGCAAAAGATTATACTTTCCATCGCCAAAAACAAATTGTCACATCTTAGAAATAAACAAGTCCTAAAGTAAACAAGATAATGTCAATCGATACCTAAACTTAAAAAAATAAGAGTAATCGAGATGCCACGAAATATTAAAAAGACGGGGTTTTGTAATTTACTTTTTTTACATGGCCAGTTTAATGAAAAACAAAAAATTATAAAATTACTCAATTTTAGTATTATATTAAATCAACTTCATTTGAATCTATTTATATCTGTCTGTCTATCTATTCATCTACATATATATATATATATATATGTGTGTGTGTTTTATATATGTATATATAAATGAAAGTCGGAAAGTACTATTTATTGAGAAAATATTTATATATTTGTATACATAAGGGAGATAAAAAGACTGGCATAGTCAGCCAGCTCTAAAACAGGACGGAAGTCGAACATATTGGGAGAAAATACTTTATTATACTCCAGCCACCAAACAAGGCGCTTATTAAGCATCCCCTTAAACTATTTCCCAAAAAAAGAAGTCAGAAAAATAGGATGAAGAGGAATTTTCTTAAGGATAACGAAAATAATAAAAGAGTTCCGAGAAGAAAGTGTAATAGGAAAGAAAGGAGTTAAATATATTAAGGAGACTTTGAACAAATAGGTCAAATAGATTCTTGAGGACAAAGAAGGGTATACGACCTAAACCAGGAGTGGGGCTGCGTGATTTTCTTTTTTAAATGGATTTTAATTCATTGAAATGGAAGACGGGAGTAAAAAAAATGGTTTGTAGAGTCTTTGGAAACAGACAGGGATAAAATTCGTCAAAATTGGGAACATAAGCGAAAGTGACAGTATCGATAAAAGGTAGCAGGTGTACACAGAGATGATATAAATAGAAGAACGTTCGGAATATGGAAATTTAAATGCTCAGGCCATTTTCCATGTATGGATCAATAGCGCAGTTCTTGAAAAGGAAGAGAAAAGTTTTTTCAATAAGACTTTAAAATATATCTCCCTCTAACATTGACCTATTTGTGTCATAATAAAATAGTTAAATAAATAACTATAAAACAGCACATGCACAGATGCATATTAAGGCAACCAAGGTATTGCGAAATTCACCAATCTTACTTCTTACGTTTTTTTTTCTACCTATTGTTCCCACTGTTTGTTTTATTTTTTTGTTTTCTTTTTTTTTTTTAGTTTTTGTCTATCGTCCTATCATGTTGGTAAATGTCTGCCCTCGGCCTCAGAAAAAGCACATAAGTACTATACACACACACACACACACATACACACGCGTACACATATATATATATATATATATATATATTAATTACAACGTAATTCTTAGGCTACCCCCCATTCGAAAAAATGTCCCAATTTTATGTAACGTTTGTTATATTTTATAGGATTTTTGTTATTGTTATTTAAAAAATGTCACAATTTTATGTAATGAAATATGTAACGAAAAATGTAACGAAAAAATGTCTTAATAATTTTATATAATGAAAGTTAAATGTTAGAATAGGACTTTTGTGGTTGTGTTATTTTTTTTTTGTGTTGATGCCTGTAAGAATTATGTTGTAAATTTTGATCAATTTTATACAAAGTATAGAAGAGAAAAAGACAGAAATGAAAGCAAGAGGCGTCAAGGGGCACCGCCCCTTGCGAGGCCAAAATGGCCGAGTTATATATATATATATTAGCTTAGCCTTCTGTCTTTTAGCCAGTTTTATATATATATATATATATATATGTATGTATGTATGTATGTATTAATGAAATACAATTTTATTTTTATTTAACCGTTTGCGAGTGAATTTAAGGTTTTTATTTTATAATAAATAGCGATATTGACGATTGTATTATAGACTGTTCCGGAGTTCATCGTAGTTTGGGTGTTCATCTTAGCAAAGTCCGTTCATTAACATTGGATGATTGGGAACCAGAAATTATAAAAGTGATGACTGAACTTGGAAATGAAATTGTTAACGCCATATATGAATTTGAAGTTAAACCAGAGGTTCAGCCTGCATTTCCGAAGTGCAGCGAGTAAGATTTATATTTATTGTGTGTGCGTATGCGTGTGTGTGTATATATATATATATGTATATGTGTATATATATATATCTGTTATTGGCAGTAATGTATATTTTTGATTACATATTATTTATTGGTGTGCGATAAGAAGATTATCGAAACGGATTATTTGTATTTAATTATTAATGCAAAGTGGACAATTGTTTTCCAGTCAAATACGTGAATCTTGGATCAAAGCGAAATATGTAGAGCGACGATTCGTGAAGCAGTTAAAAATTGATAACATTGTTAATAACAAGTCAGAAAATAGTAATAGTTTGGAACCAAATAGCGCCCGAAAATATATTATTCGGAAGTGGAGTGTTCGAAAGGTCAGGAGAAGGTCTAATAATCGGGAAAAAAGCGCACCTTCGAAACACAAAAATAGGAAAGACGATGAATTACAGAATGGTTTACTTTTAATCGGTGATGCTTCCTACGAAAAATTAACTGATAACTCATTATTGGTTAGTAGTGACGATGATTCTACAACAAGCGAAGACGGTAATTATGGCATTAATAATTTATTCGTTATATTTTACCGGTGAGCGGTGGTGACATGTAAGGTAGAGATCAGTCTAGTTGCGAAAAGCCAGCTTATAAAAATAATGAGTCGAACGAACACAACAGATTACTGTTATCATTGTAAAATTTTCGGTTAATAGGTTTACCGAATGATGGTGACTATTTAATTTGTTCTTTTTTTTCTTTTTTTGAGATTAATAATAATTATTGAAACGTATTTGGAAAAACAAATCGCTACACTGTAATGAACAAGCATTGAGAACAATTTTGAAATTTAAAATGAAATTATTGGGCCAGTGTTCCTCCCGTTTGAACGATGAGTCATTTGAATTATACGATAAATTTCTGACGATATAGCGAAATACTTATGGTCGAGTAACTTCGTAAAATGTATTATATTTCCACACCGAATTCTTCAGCATTCTCAGTGGTTTTTGTCGGTTGTTGACGAGCTTCAAAATGAATTTTCTAACTGCGTTGTATCAGTTTCAGTTATTGCAATTAGTTAATATTTTGAAACGGCTGTTTTTTAAACTACAGCTTATTTTCGTATACATAATTTAGATCACGTTTATTCAACTCTTGCTGTCTGAAGATCTCCGATTTTAACTGTATGAGGGCAACTTAACTTAACCGCCCTTGCGGTTAGAAATAAAAAATGTGTTAAACATTTAAAATATAAAAAGAGTCTCAAAATGTTTATTTTCATTATTATAATTATTTTGGACTTTTTTCGATGGTGCTGCCTAACGAATGTGGCATTAAAATGATAGTGCGCACTATGTCTGCATTAAAAAAAAAATGTATAATATTAGTTGCACAACATATACGACCTTTAAAAAATATTTCGAAATATTTATATGTACTTATATGTGTGCTGTTGTACTTTTATATATATTTATATATGTGTGCGCGCGTACACCTGAAAATGTGTAAATGTGTATTTACGCGAGTATATTTAAAAATTGATTTATAATTTAATTTTTCGCGTATGTGTGTGTATGTAGTGGGCTCCGCTTGAACGGGACGACGGTCATTTTATTGGGGCGAACTTTAAGATCCCGAATCGAATTAAGGTTTGTAATGATATAATATCTTCGCTTATCGAAGCGGCTTACTAGTTCTGACGTATGTAAGACATTTGTCTTGCATTTCCTCTTTTGTGTACGTGCGACTTTTAGAGCCTCAGTTTGCATGATGCACTTCTTTTCATACTAAACTTTTGCAGAAAAGATTCTAGCTTTCGGTGATCGTCAGTTCAACACTAGTGTCACGTACTACTTTACCAGTTTTACTATTATATTTTTGCGTTCTTTTATTTAATACTCGAGCTTACTATCCTATACAAATTAATTTATATTACTTGTCCGTTTATTGATCTGTTTTGTTAACGTTCTACTCTGTATGTATTTGTGTTCGTAGTTTAGTGTTCGGCTGAATTCATTAGAATTTATTAAAAAGATTTCAATTTTAATCTTGTCAAAAAAGAAATTTTTTCATAGCTGAAATAGCTGCTTATCTTTTGTTATTTTTGACTTATTGCATGAACAAAATAGCAGCCGGTTTATTTTGGACTATTTTTTTTTTTTTTTTTTTGTACGCTTTTCAACTTGATTAACCAAAATATATCATACGCGCATGTGCACTTTTTTAATTTTTATTTGATATTGAAATGACTTTTGTTTCTTCTGCTGAAACTAAGACTAAAAAACAAAAAAAAAAAAAGATTTTGATTTCTTATAACCGTTATTATATGTGTAGCGTTTAATTAATGTTACCAAAAATGTAAAAGCAGAATTTATTTTTTAGCCGCATAAATGCAATAAAAAGAGAAGAACATATACGCAACAAGTGAAATTTGAAATCGATTCTTTCTAAACTAATTTCGACAAAAAAAAAAAAAAATCCTTTCTTCCAACTAGTAAAAGTTGTTTTGCGGAAAGAGAAACCAAAAATTTAATCAGAAATATATAAAACGGCGGAAGAAAAAGTTTACAATATCCTCGTTTTCTGATCTGAAGTTAAATGTTACGTGGCTATGTACAAAATATAATTTAATGAATTAAAGGATTCAAGGAAATATGAATTTTTGTAAATATAAATTTGATTATCAAACACCGACTAATGATTATTTTTTTGAAGTTTACTCTCGTATAAGATATTGATTCCTCTTTTATTATCGTTTTTTATGTTCATCGAGGAGGAAATTGATTCTGGCTAAAGTGATTTTGTCCGTTGCTTTTTGAAATCATATTTTAGTTTACAATATACTGAAAAATTAAAAGTAAAACGGTTTAACGAACGGTACTTGATTATTTTGATAGATTAGAACTTGGTGTTTACTGTAAACTTTTTTAAAATAATCCTATATAGATTAAAGTTTAAGAATAATCTCGGAAGTCTGTTAGTATACTACCGATGGTAAATTTTGAATTTGTTATGTTAACGAGTATTATAAAAGTTAATTTTTAATAAATCAATTTTCTGTTAAAGAATCAATAAAATTTAATAAATGGCGAATTAAAAACTAAAGTAAATCTGAGCAAAAAACTTATTCTTTTCTAAATTTTAAAATTTCATTCTCTAATTTTTAAAATAATTTTCTTTAAAAAGAGAAAAGAGAAATTTAAATTATTTTTTATGAAATATATATAAAAATATAAATATAATATATATATATACATATATTATATAGAAAAACTTAAATTTAATACGCGAATAAATAAAGTTCTTATTGAAGTTGTTGATTTGAACAGTTGTATAGGAAAGCGTAATATGTTTTGTATTGCTTTTAACGGTTAACGAAGAAGAACATTTTAGTTAAAAAATAAAATATTTTCGACGCTTGCTTTTCTTTACTTTTCTAGTATGTTCATTAGACAGTGTAAGTTCCCGAGAAAATAAAGTCCTTTATATTCATTGCGAATGAAAGATGGCCTCTAATTTTATAATTTACGCCTGTTTTTTATTTATATATAAATATCGCCCTGTTCCTTTCCACTATCCTTTAATGAAATAAGTTTTTCGATTAACCGGTAAGAGTATCTGCGGACTTTGGTATTCGATTGACCGCAATTCAAGCCATATGGGCAAACGTGATATAATATAGCGGATCTCTGTTTTGGATCTTGGGCAATAGTACACCGCTGTTAATTATATTCCGAGTAACGAAACACGAACTATAGCAACGACTAAATTCCAGCTTCTTGAAAATCGCTGATTAATTTTTTAGCATACATTGAATGATGAGATTTTTGATTGAAGAATATATAAAAAATGTATTATAGTCGCGAAAAATGAATAAGCTGCCTTTGATGCAATTCTTAATAACTAGACATATCGTTAAAACATTCTGGCGCTAGTATAAAAACACACACACACACACACACACACACACACACACACAAATGGAAAATTATCGTAACGTCCGATTTAATAAAAAAGAGTACCAAAATTTTACTGATCACATTACTCGTAAAACGATTTAAATATAAAAAAAGCGCAACATTTTAGTTAGTTATCTCGTTTTGTACAGTATTACCTATTATCATTTAAATATGAAAGTTGTTTCGCATTCCAGAGAACTTTAATTTTAGCGCGAGTTCAAATTTAAAAGATTTTATTTTAGTTGTGGTTTCTGCGATTTTTATATTTTTTAATATATTACAATATGAAATTTTTTTACATTAAGTAATTTGATGAATTGATTTTAAAAAAAAAATGGCATATACAAAAATGAAACAATTAACACTGATTCTGTCAGAAGGCGAGTAATTTGTGTACTTTTTTTTCTAGTTGCTGAAGAAGAAATATCCAAATTACAACCGGACCTGCTGTTATTCCGTGCTTCGACAGCTCATAATTTGCCGGTAATGTGTCATGCTTTGGCTATAGGTGCCGATAGCAATTGGACAAATCCCGAAGATAAGAACAGATCACATTTGCATCAAGCCGTGATTAGTGTGCGTATTATCATTTACAATGCGACTACATTTTAATTTTTATTTTTCGCTATTTGTTCTTTATACTGGTACTTTAATCTTTTATTATTACCGCTATAATTATTATTATCATTATTATTATTGTGTTGAATAGATTATATGTGCGCGCGTTCATTTCTTAATTGAGTTTTACAACTGCTAAACGTTTTTTGTTTTTTTTTTTCAAAACTGTTTTCAACTCATTGTTTTAGGGTTTTTATTAGGGCAAGGTTAAACTTTTCAAATCAATCGATTATATAATAATATATTAACACAACTTGGTGTGTTTCATGTAACTACAATGCCGTCTTTTGCCTGTATTTCTCGGACAAAACCTATGTCAAGTAACAACCGAGTTGCTTGCTGTAGGTGTTTTCTAACATTACAATCTGAGTGTGTAAGCATGAAGTTAGAAAGCAGAACCCCCTAATTTTACCACGAGTAGGAATGAACGGATTTGTCCGTCTTGTAGAACTGCAACAAAGTTGGCTTCTTAACAAGATATAAAGGTAATCCTGATCGGTCACCGAGTGGTAAACGTTTTTCGCGAAAAGCACTGTGAACTGCAGCGCGGTGGTGACGTAGTTAACATTCTCAGCTTTCTGCAGTTTTTATCTCTTCTCAAAAATAATTTTTTTTTTTTTTTGTTAATAAAATCCTAATGCTCGCTGCAAGAATAACTCGAGGTCGTCATCATCATCAAAACTATCATCGAATCGTTCAAATCATAATTTATTACAATGACCCGCGAACAGAGAGATGCAATTAGTCTGAGTCATACCAAATTTATCGAATTCAATCAATGTGTTTTAGTGGTGCCCTAAACTGAAGTACCCGAGCACCGAATTCAATCAATCAAGGAAGAGGAGAAAATAGCAGAAGTGGAAATCACTGTGAAGGATATTGCGGAGAAGAAAATAGGAGCGGAAGGAGGAGATCAGCCGTACATGAGGTGAGTCAAATTATTTTATTTGCATAATTCATTACGTCGTAGTTTTTATTCTAAATTTCTCTCGTTAGGTGTAAGCTGATAAGGCCATGTCGGACCCGGACATGACGAAGTTTGTGACGAAGTGAATTCCGTACATGTGAAACATATCCCGGACGATTCCAACGACGAAGGCAGCGTTATATAGCCTGATATCGCTGACGTCATATCCGATGCCGGTCCGAAAGAATACGTATCTTCAAGTCTCTGATGCGGCGGTTATTTGACGATGCACACAGGTCCCTCCTCCTTCATGGACAATTTAAAGTCGATGAACAAAAATTTAAATAAAAGTTTTGACGAAAATGTCTAGGCCCTCCTTTATTTCTATTATTTTATTTACTACTTTTTGAACTACTGAGATTTTGCTATTTAGGGTTTCGATTCTTCTTTTATTGTCAGCTGATCAATACTAAAATTTTTATCGAGTTTTGCATCTAAATCTTTGAATTTTTCATCTAGTTTCTTATTATTTTCATTTAATGTTTTTTTTCCTTAATACCCCATTATTTTTATTAAGTTCATCAAACTTTTATTATTTTCAGTCAAATTTTTATTTAAATTTTTATTCGTGGACTTCAGATTGATTGTCCATGAAGGATAGACCTGTATCGTCAAATAACCGCCGCGTCAGACTTGGAGGTAAGTATTCTTCCGGACTGGAATCGGATAAGACGTAAGCGATATCAGACTATATAATACCGCTTTTCTCGTTGGAATTGCTCGGGATACGTTTCGCATGTAGCGACCTCGCTTTATTACAAATCTCGTCATGGCCTTATCATCTTATACCTAACGAAAGGAATTGAAAATAAAAACTACGACACAATGAATTGTACAAGTAAAATAATTTGGCTTACTTCATATTCGGCTGATCTCCTTCCGCTCTTACTTTTCAGGACTAGCTATTTTATCAAAAAAAGTGCGGGTAAATCGGAATTGCGCGAAGAAAATGCGCATTGAGTTCGAGGATGTTTGTTGCTTGTGCGTTCGGAGTGCTACGGCGAAGTTGGAGTTGATACGCAGCGAAAAGTGCGATTAAACGCGAGACCTGAAATAGATAACTCGATCATAGTTGGAGTTGAGAAACGGATATATATCCGCAGTCGAAAAGGACACACATATATATATATATATATATTCAACCCTAATGCACACAGATACAAATTGCATTATCGTGAGCTGTATAAACATGATTATTTAGCTAATTGTTATCCATTACATAAAAACGATTACAAATGGTACTTATAAAATATATAATACACTTGTATGTAAATATTTAATATAAATATTTCATATGTGAAGCTGATGTATATAAACGGTGCAATTAGACGTGTGTTTTATATATAAGGGAAAGGTAAAGTGAGCCTAACTATATTTACCCATATTTGTACATATTGATACGGATATTCGGTATTTACCTAACGCGATGATGTCGAGCTAGAAGTTATTCTCTGGTTAAAATCATTTTCGATCTCTCGGCATCATCCTATTATTTATCGTCGTCCGAGAATACGGCTGGAACGTTTACACGGCCGACTTTGTAATTTCCGATTACGTCGAATTTTTCGGCTTGTGTAGTGTTGGGGGTTGCGTATGTGCGATCCGCGACAGCAGGATAGTGTTACTGCCAGCGGTGTGAGCCGTGAATATAAAGAAATAGTGTATGATGTATGTGTCTGCGATAGATCAGCTGATAGGCAAATAGCCTATTATAATTGTTGAACGATTGTTTACACGGCTCGCATGCAAATGCGGTCGTGTAATTAGATCAGATCGTCGGCATTTTCTTTCCTCCTTGCGCAGTCTCATTTATTGTTTTTATCACTCGTAATGTAAGTTTAAGTTTATGTTTTGGTTTCAATCACGTATGACGTTTGCTCGCTCGTTTTGTTTTGTTCCCGATTTCAGTGGTTTGTCTCGCATTTTTATTTTGGTTGTTGTTTCGCTCGTCAGTTCTTTTGTTTCTCGTTCGCCGAAAACAATTAATTCGAAATAGCCCTTTTCAGGGCTATCCGCGCATTATAATAAAGTAAGTCAAAATCGATCAATATCTTATTTTCGTATTTTCTTACCTTTTTATTTAACTCACGGAAATTACGTAAAACAATAATAATTGATAATTATTTCGGTGATTTACCGTTAGTTTTGTTCAGTTTAATTTCGAGCCGTTCTTGCGAGCGAAATTGGTCGCCGATATTCATTAGTGTTACCCCGTATTATTAGCGAGTCAGCGTAACGTTGCATGTCGCTGTTCGTTCTTTCCTTGTCGTTTAGTCGTCGTTTAGTTACCGTTCTCGTTAGGCTATCGCGGTTTGGTATGTTCCAGTCGTCGTCATCGTTTAAAAGTCGATTGTAAATCTAGAAATTACGATAAAACTTGCTATGTACGATCTAGGGGGATTAACGGTAAAATAGACACAATGCAGAGGAAGCGATATTAATCAAATTAACGGGGAAATAGCCAAAAAGGAAATTTAAGATGAAAAAAATTCGGAGTGTTGGAAAAATAAGGTTAAAATTTGGTTGATGATACGGTGGTGTGAAGAGTAATAGAATTAATAACAAAAAGAATCATAATAATAACCACTTATTGACATTGCCTACGTTGACACGAGACTCGTTACTATCTCCAGATTTAAGTTGCCCTAATGGGGGGAGCCGTAGTTGTGTTATAGTATATTATAGTGTAAATTATATTGTACTATTGTAATATAATAAATTCAGATATTAAGATACTGTAATAGAAAATATTATTTCAGACGATGGTATATTGTACGAATAAATAATAAAAATTAATGAGACTATGCTGGTAACAAAAGTTAGAGTATAGTGTAAATTATTTTGTATTTTAGTAATATATAAGTTAACATTTTTTTATTGTAATAGAAACATGGGCGTCGCCGGGGGGAGGCAAGGGGGCAGCTGTCGCTCTTGGAGCCTTGAAACGTTTTAATCAAATGATGAGTATTCTTAGGCGCAATCATGGAAGATTTGGAAGACTTATAATTTCATTATAAAAATTTGCCAGAAACCCACGAAATTTTAATTAAGATTTTATTCTTGTTTAATAAAATATTAAGCCTTTACAACTTATAAATTTTATTCTTTTCCTATAATTCATATCCTCTTTCTATCATCTGGCTCCCCTCTAGCACATCGGCTGGCGACGCTCTTGAATAGAAAGTATCATTAAAGTTGATATTATATTGTACAAATAAACGATGTAATTATGTTGGAATCTCACAGGCGGGCTAGTGTTTTATAGGACCCGCAAATTATTTAAAAAAAAAAAAAAAAAAAATCATTATTGCAGTCACTACATCGGCGATTCTGCGCGCAATTTTGCTTAAAAACACGCCGTTCTAGTCAGCACTTACAGAAAAATTGTAATAAAATTCGTTCCGTCTCGATTCCGATCTAGTCACAGATAGATTTCTTTTGCGTGTACGCGACCGTGTTTCTGTGTTTTTCGAAAAAATTTATGTTATTGTCGTGAAAAATATAGTTTTTTTTTTTTTTTTTTTTTGTAAAAAGCTTTACCTTATTGAACACGTGGTGCGATGCCACCAAGAGGCCTCCCATACTGAGGGAAAGTACGCCTGTTGCGCAAGGGCGGGTCCGCAATTTCTTTTGGTTATGTGTTGTCTTTTTTTTGAGAAATATAAACGAATAGATTATTTTTGTTTAAATTAAAAGTCTAAGGCTCCGTTGCGGGAATTGTTAATAGTGTAGCACGGTCAGTGTCACTGGCGCCCGTATATTCGGTAAAAGATGGCTATTTTTTCTATCTTCGTGAATTCAGTCCCATAGTATTTTCGTGTATTTGGAAATTTTTTGAAGAAAAATTTAATCGTGTCGAACGAGTTTTAAACAATATATATATTATTATTAAATATGCACATATATTAATAGGACGTGTTGCAACGTATGCGTGTTTAACTGTGAATGCAACAATTGAAATTGATTATTATTTTGATACTTTCATTCTTTTCTTTGTGTTTTGCATTGCATATGCCTATTCATTCATGTGAAAGCGGTTCGTTTTGGTTTGTGGCTAAGACTTACTATATAAATGCATATGAAAGCGTGACTGTGTTGAGGGTCAATGCTCGAATGCTTGTGTGTGATCGTTCGAGCATAAATGGGTTCGCGTGAGGACAAAAGTATACATGTATCATACATGTATATGTATCTATGTATAATAATGAAAATGATTATAGATCTATAGGTCTATGTAAATATGTGTGAATACATGTGAGAAATTTGGATAAGTATGTGTGCATTCAAATATACAATTATATTTAAATACATAAATTGTACGGTTATTAGTATAAATGTATTCACCAATATACACTTTCCGTTGACATATACACGTTATTATTGTTTCTATCAAAATATTAATATGTTTACTGTCATTATTATTATTATTATTATTATAATCATCATCATCATCATCATCATATAAATAAGTTGTCTCATCCGGGATCCAAGTCGCTCCCAAGTTTACACACCCTGAAATAATTGGATGCCAGAGAAATATGGGAAAATAAAGGTGGCCGAGAGAAAGGAACTGGCCCCGGTATTCTCCTTAAATCCATTAGGCTTAGTTCATTGTGAACCTTAACTTCATAATCCCCGACGCCCTATCAAGGGTATGGGACCCACTTTACTTTACATATAAATAAGTATGTGCTATTAATAATATTTTATTAATATTCTTGTACAATTACATTTAATTCTATTATCACTATTATTATTGAGGTATTGAGCGTATTATTGAGTTACAGGAGAGAATATATGTGACTATGCAGTTGCGTGTGTGGGTAGAAGAATGTATTGTTATAAATTAATATAATGAAATTGTACGGACCAGCTCCGTCCACAAAATACGTTCTAAATTTTCAATTTTACATAATTTTGGTCCGTGTATAAATGTTCTTGCTATTGCACAACTCGCGCATATGTAGGTTATACGTAATGTATATCACAATCTACTTTTTTTGTAAATAAATTGATTTGATCTGACTATTTCATCGCAGATTTTCTATTGTTATCTATCGGATGAATGTAATTATTAAAAATTTAACTTAAAAATAAACAATTCGTCTTAACAATAAATAAATAAATATAAATATATAATTAATGTATATATATATATATATAAAAATATTTATATATTTTAATTTTAAATTAAATTATATTACATTTAATTTCGACCAAAATTGATTTTTATTTTTGGAATTTTAAATTTGATACATGCGGTTATTGAGATTTTCTCTTATTATTTTAGGGATCCGTTATGGCTTGCGAATACTTATTATTGAATGGAACGAAAATTAATACGCAAGATTCCGACGGAAGCACTGCATTGCATTTAGCTACGGCAATGGGTATGTATAATCAAAGCTGAAACATATAGTTGAAAAATATTTGAATTGTATGTATTGGTGACAAATAGTTGGTACATTGTTGTCTTTCATTTCGAATTAAATGGTTATTGATTACTATTATTAGTAAAATTAAACTTTTTTAAAAAATAAATTTTCTGATTAAAAACTAAAAAGTATTTTCGTAACACGTTGAAATACTACTACATGACGGTGACTTCGTCATTATGTTGTAGTCATGTTTTCTCGATCTTCTTGTGAGTATAGGCGTTCTGTGACGAGAAGCCAATAAAATACTTATCCGATTTATTAATTTATTTTGCAAATGTAATAATACTCTTGCGTAGTATATTTTGAATGATTAATAACTTTCACGAATGAAGATATACGAAGATTTTTAAATTTATTTACTAGCTTTAATTTTTAAAATAAGAAATTACCCATTTCACCAAAATTTTAAATTATCCTGTGAAACTGCGTTTCTGAAAACGAATAATTTACTTTATTTCATTTCGGTAACGAGAAATAATATTTGTTTAAAATAAAAGTGAAAGATGTACGTAATTTAGAATAAAATATCATAATTATACTGAATTAGCGTTAATATGGATTATACTATATACAAAGATTACAAAATTATTGGGGAAAAAAAATGGTTAGGAAACCGATTAAAGTTAAGGATCGGTTGAAATTTTAAACTAAAATGTAGTAAACTGATCCCGAAAAAACAAAAACAAAAAAAAAAGAAAACAAACTATGCAAAATATTTAAAGCTTTCACAGTGATTACTCATAATAAATAATTTTCGGAAACAACTATGTTTTTAAAAAGATATTTATTCGCTTAACGTTTCGACCAGCTTACACTGGCCATCATCAGAAGTTTTCTTCTGATGATGGCCAGTTTAAGCTGGTCGAAACGTTAAGCGAATAAATATCTTTTTAAAAACATAGTTGTTTCCGAAAATTATTTATTAAAACTATGCAAAAGTTCCCTTGCACTGTGACAGCATTAAGGAGGTATTCTAGTCTAGAGGCACGGATTTAAGAGGTTTTTTCAAGCTCAATAAAAAAAAAAAAAAAAATAATATTTTTACTATCCATTTTTTTACCATTTATTTATTCATGTTTTAAGAATACACAAAAAAATGATCAGAGAAAAAAATTCAAAATTCACGAAGTTACAGGCTGATGAAGTGGAGGGGTAAAAAAAAAGAGCGTGTCCTAGTTGACACTATTCTAACCCTTCTAGTCAGCTGAAACGAAGAAAAAAAAAATGTTCTCGTAAAATGGTGACTGTTTGAAAATAAAAGATTGATTCTTTACCTGTTTTTTGACTTTTCTGAATTTTTTAAAAATAGTAAAAATCAAAATTTTGCCTTTATTCTGGTAGGGACTATAAATGGATATATGAAGAAGATCCATACCCAATTTCAAGTAAATCGGTTCATTAGAACTTAAGATATCATGTCAACCGTGTTGAAAAAAGTAGTTTCGAGAAAAACGCGTTTCAAGTTTCGAAAGATTCAAGTAAAGTTTCAGGCAGTCTATTTCATAGAACGATGCGTTATACTTACATTTTCTTAATCGGCGATTCCTGATTCATACAATGGACCTTCTGCTATTTCAAATCGTACATTTAAATATATATGTAATGTGTAAAAGAGTTTGATTTATCCTCAGGTAGTCGAAGAATGTCTACTATATATCGTTTGATCCGCTCCGACTGAACCAATTTAGTTGCCGCGTCACGAAAGTAGCTATAACTCCGTAAATAATTTTAATTTTTGGAAAAATCTTTTTAGGAACATATTCTTAAATGTCTAAACTATCAGAATATGCGGGGGGAAAATTTCAAATTTTTTCATATTTCTAGACTAGAATACCCCCATAAAGCGGAATCAGTATATAAGAGCGGTTGAATAATTTATGTGTCGAGTGATTCCGTGTTAGTTTTTTTTTTCGATTTCTTTACACGTTCAACTCGCGTGTCGTCTTGGGTACTTTTGCACAAGCGCGACTTCAAAATAATATAAAACAAAATATATTATGTCTGTATATTTTGGAGCGGGAAGAGCATACTATCTATTTATGAATAAAATTATCATGTTTTTTTTTTGTTGCTTTTTTAAATGTTATATACCACATGTGTTTTAGTTAGTTGTCAAATACTGTGTGCGATAGCCAAATAATTAAAGTGTTCTACTACAAACCGAAGATTCAAAACCCACTTTGTTATGAAGATCGAGCTCCTCCTAGATTTATGCAGCTTAAAATCACGCTAAGTTTAATATCTACTCGTATGTAGAAAGCGATTTCGAATAAATGAGCACAAAATTTTAAAAAAAAAACAAAACAACTACTGTGTAGGTGTGAAAAAGTAAAGACAGCTAAAAAATATATAATTCACTTCCCTATTCTTATTAATATAATTGGACACGGTACATCATAAACCTTAATTCCACAATCTCTCAAGGGTGAATTTATTTTACATTTTATTCATCTTAATTGAAATTCAACTTTCACAGCTAATTTTTAAAATGGTTTCTCTTTATAATTATTACAATTCTTGCCATTTGTGTTGATAGGTTTTACCTGCATTTGACTCAATCGAAAAGAATTTTCTCGCTCAGCGAACTTGCTGAAATGGGCAGTGAAAAAAATTATATTTTACATTTTTCGCTCAAATAGACAACGGGCCTAACAAGCTGAAATAAATTATATTACCGTTTTTAAAGGTAAAAAAAAGAAAATGGAGTAACGCAATAGTTTACGCAGATGACAAACTTGTCACAATTACGGAGTGATCTTTTAAAATGAAACTTATGAATTTTGGCCCAGCTTCGATGTTATTTCTCTGTAAATAATTTTATGATTTAAAAATGCTTTCAATATTGAATTAATGTTTAAACTTAACGTTGAACTTTTCCCCCCTTTATTTAAAAGTGTCACACAAAATATATCCATTTTCGGTATTTTTAGTCTAATTAAAAGTTGTCAGCATTTTACAGTTAATTCACTGTCTAACGGATAGGTTGTTAAAAAAAAAAAAGGTGTTTTGATAATTTCAAGAACTCTTTAACAAAACCTACATATAGTCTTTTTGTACAATTTTCGTAATTTTGAATATATTCTTAGTAATAGTCAGTAATTAGCTCTAATTGACTCCTTTTTTATGTGTTTAACCATTAAAATTGTTTTTTTTCGAATGGATACAAACGGACCCATTGGACACATGTACATACGAGGTGTGATCAAAAATTAAAGGGGAATTTTAATGTTTTCAAAAAGTACTTACCCAATCTTCAATGTTTACAAAGTAGTCCTCCCCCTTTAATGTTATGCACTTATGCCTCTGTAGTTTCCAGTTTGCAAAACACTGTTGGAATGCTCCTTTAGGTATGGTCTTGAGCTCGCTCTGCGATTTTTCCTTTATCTCATCTATTGTTGAAAAACGTTGTGTCCTTTAAGTGTCTTCTTGCGTTGGGGAATTAGGAAAAAGTCGCAAGGTGCCATGTCTGGAGAATAGGCTGGTTGCGGCATTACAGCGATGTTATGTTTGTTAGGTAAGCAAATATGCGCCGGTGCGTTTTCATGGTGCAAAATCCGCAAGTTGATTTTCCAAAGTTTGGGTCGTTTCTGCCTCACGCAAATTGAGTACAATTTGCAGATAGTACTCCTTAGTGACTGTACGACCAGTCGGTAAAAAATCGTAATGAACTATTCCATTCCAGTCAAAGAAAACGGTTAGAAGAGGGGACCTTCACATTTGACCGAACCTGGCGTGCTTTTTTGGTCTTGGCTCTTCCGAAAACTTCCATCGAGACGTTTCGACGTCATAGCCATATACCCACGTTTCATCGCCAGGTATAACGCGTTTGAGCAGGTCTCGATCGTCAGTGACGTCATTAAGCAATTGTTCAACGATGGTTACCAGATGCTGTTTTTGTTGAAAATTCATTAGCTTCGGAACAAATTCTGCTGCCACTCGTTTCATGCTCAAAACATTCGTCAAAATTGCTTCGCATGAGCCATATGAAATTCCTATCTCTTCAGCAACCTCTCTCTAATAGTAATTGTTCTATTAGCAAGCGCAATCTGTTTAATTTTTTCCACGTTTTCGTCACTGATGGACGTGTTAGGTCACTCAGACCTCACGTCATCTTCTGTGTCTTCTTGACCGTCCGGAAAGCGTTTGTACCATTCATAAATTCGTGTTTGTGACACAGCATCGTCGCCAAAGACCTTCTTTAACATTTTGAATGCTTTGCTGCACTTAATTCCGTTTTAAACACACAAATTTTACATAAATTCTCTGATCCCCGACGTTTTGCCACAGAAAAAAAAAGACTCGCCAAACACACTAAACACCAGTTGCTTTTTCGCTTGGTAAGCACAAACTAAGCATCGCAGCTGCCTGATATATGACGCGTACGTTACTGATAGTGCGGCCAATACATAAAATACCACTTAATTTAATAAACAAAATGCAGCGCGCGTAATTCCAAAATTCCCGTTACTTTTTGATCACACCTCGTTTATACGAGGCATGTTCCAAAAGTAAGTTTCTCACCCCTGTAAAACCGGTTAGAATAAACTTTTACAGGAGTAGGCGTGGTCTCATTTTGTAGCTATAACATATTCAAATTTAAAAACTAGTGTCCAAACCGCAATACACTGTATGTTTTTTTTTCGGTTTCGAGGTCCGTGAATTAGTCACAAGTGAAATTCTGAAAGTTGCCGCCGACTACGACTAGGAGGTGCGCTCACTTATTTTCGTTTTTTTTTAAAACCATAAAAAAATTGCACCAATTGAAATCCATCGATCAATAAACAGTGAAAGTTTATGGTCACCTGTGATGACGAGTGTTCAACATGTTCGTAAATGGGGTGCCGTGAATTCCGATGAGGTAGAGCGAATGTAGAGGACAAGCAACAGAAGACCATCCGTAATCTCGGACGAACTGGTGTGCGAAAAATCGAAGAAACTCTGCGATCCAGTCGCCGCCAAACCCCATTTTCGCGATCTTCTTGAGCAGTTTTCGAGTGTTTCAGGATGTAAAAAGAATCGAGACCAACGAGGAGTTGAAAAATTTCGTTCTTACCTAGTTATAAAATTTGACGGCAAGTTTCTACGGGGAAAGTATAAGTTGATTTCTCAACTACTCGACAAATGCTTAAATTTAAAAGGTGAATATGTGGAAAAGTAAATAACACAGTATGCTCTTCAGTTCCGTTTTTTTTTTTTCTAGCTTTATTAGTTTCGAAAATAAAAAATAGGGAACCTTATTTTTTGAACGTCGCTCGTACATAAATTCACAGGAACATAAAAATAAGTATATATTATGTATATTTTTTTGGATAAAAAAATGTAAATTTATCTATTCTTTATTAAGGCAAATCCAATTTTTTTTAAAAACTTTTTTTGATATAAACTGATAACATATTTTCGGGCACGGATTTGCTATTTTATTTTTACAGACGGCACACAGTAATCGTTTCTCTACAGGTACAAATGATATATAATTAACATTGTGTTTTCGAATCGATGCCGATACCTCAGTAAAATGTCCACTAATCCTTCTATTTACTCCGTACATTTGCAAAAGCAACCTTGCTATGACAAATTCCAGAGTGTCCACATTAATATTATAATTTTTGGCTAAAAGAGTGGTATTGTTCACTATAATATAAGTTAGTCAAAATATAATTAGCATATTTTTGTTCTAATAGCTTAAAAAGCAATATTTGAATTGAACCGATCCACATCACCCATGTATGTATTAGTATACTGATAAATCATATTTAATTTATCGATTTCATTTCAAGGCTTTTGAGTTGCTGCGTACTTGTCCCTTTTTTTCTATAAAAAATTCGTCCCTTATTCGCTGGATAAAAAATTTTATCGTAATTATCAAAACTATAAGCACAATAGTCCCTGATTTCTGAAAATAGTGGTCGAACTTTGGCCATTATGTCACTTTTTGCAACTCATTGTTATTTGCTTTGTGAAGGTATAGTAATATTTCTTAAAAACAATATGAACGTATTGATTTTGAATCTCGAATGTTTTGTGATTTTCTCCTTACATTCTACGTCTTGGCAGAGGTGCATTCCGCTTAAAATAAATATATTACCAGAAAATGTGAAATTCGTGTTGTTTTTTTGTGACGCTTACGTCACTGTCTGTTTAGAGCAGTGGTCTCAACATATATTCAGCTACTGATAGCGGTGGTTCCGAATTTAACTACACTCGATTCCTTCGAAAAATTTTTTGAATTTGTGCAGTTTGTTTTTTGGGTCGTTTTCGACCAAATGGACATGCACATAGATTAAAGAAGATACTTTTGATACTGCCTTAATATGTATGTATTATTTGAGCGAATTAGGATGCTCAACTACGCCATATTTAAGGTACCAGCTTTAAAGAGTGCAGGCGCTTGTAATTGACTCGTGCTAAAATTCTTAGACGAAAGAGATCTATTCGAGAAAGTAGGAAATTATTAAAAGATAGGAACTGATTTCCCCACGTTATTGTTAGTATAACTTCTTGGATTTTTTTCTTCTTAGAATACATACGTAGCATGTCGATTTTTGGTATTAAGCTCTGTTTAAATTTAAACTGGTTAATATTTCGGAAAAAGAAATACGCTTTATATTAGCAACGAAAACGCACAGATGTGTATTAGTGTAGAAATTGAAGTTAAAAAGATGGGGAAAAAAATCTCACGTATATGTGAAGAAGATAATTAGTTTGAAGAAAAATATAATTTTTAGAAGTATGGGTTAAAAAATTATAATAATATTTATTGAGTTGTTGGTGCACGAATAATAGTTTATTGATTAATAAAGAAAATTGAGTTTATTTATTAAAGTTACCATATAAAAAGGTTTTTATTACTAATTACAATGATAAAAACACCTTTATAAATAATGTAAATAATTATAGTGAAATAAATACGGACAACTGCGTAAAAATTGAATCTATGATTAATCACTGCGAAAGTTTCAAACGTTTTAATGTAAATAATTTATTATCACTGACGTTTTTCGAATATTATACCGTCGTGATTGCAATAGTTTTTTTTTTTTTTTTTTTTTTATTAATTTGGCCTTTTAAAATAATTTTGCCGTAATTTATCTAATTATAGTAAGAAACAATTTTTCGAATTCCGGTTAATATCACGTCACAATTTACATTTATTAACATATCAAATAGCGTTGCTCCCATCATCGGAACTAAAAAGAAAAAAAAAAAATGGATATGAAAATTTAAAATTACGAATAATAAATAACGAAAAATTATTAACAACTTCAATCAGCTATTCAGTTTATGATAGAACAGGTATTCCCTACTCTCTGCTTTTTATTAATTTTTATTTGACTAATCACATTGTATGATAAACTGAGATGTACTTTACCAAACAATTTTGGACTAAGGCATAAAGAAAGATATATCCTATATAAAGGCTTAATCCAATCCATATATGGATATGGCTCCTGTGTATATATTAATAAAAAAATCTTAAAATCTATAAATAAACATCAAAGAAAATTTGTACTAAATATATCTTCTCTCTATAGAACTTCTCCAACTTCAGGAGCATGTGTTATCGCTAACATCATGCCTTTGGATTTATTCCTCATAGGACATGCAATAGTAACTGAATGCAGAATAACCAAGAATCTAAATTTGGTAAAATCCCTTAAATATCTCAGTAACTTTGACCATGGTGTCACTGACCACACGCCACCCATCAAATCGTTTGAAAAACTGATCCATAATACTCTCATAAGTATCTGGCAAACACGATGGGATGAAGACATAACGGTCTGGAAAACATACTTGCTTTTCCCTTCTATAATAAACAAACTAAAATTAAAAAACTTAAATTTAACCTTTTACAATGCCCAGATCCTCACTGGGCATGGTAACTTTGGGGAATATCTATCTCGTTTCAAAATAACTGACACACCCGCTTGTCAATATTGCACTGCCAATGTAACTGACAATGTACAGCACACACTATTTGAGTGTAATGCACTAAAAAACCATGTATAAATGGCCAATGTAAAAATCAACACATTAGCGCCAATTGACAGAGCAAATTCTGAAACTTTACTGCAATTCTTCCACAATGTAATAAAGACCAAACTCATCCTTAAACCGACTGATCAATCCTCTCCAATCGATGTATAACACTATATTACTCAGATATACAAATGTCATCCCAAAATGTGCTTTATTACTATTATATAGCTTTAATTCTAATCTTAATGTTAATGTCAATACAAAGATTATATAAATTCATAAGTTTATTAATACATAAATTACATACATGTGTAATCTAACTACTAATGTACCTATCATATATATTTAAATTTACAATATAAAGTAAGGTTTTTATGTGTAAAGGTGACTAAGTATTATCATCGCCATTACACCTCTAATTATTCTTATACTCGTTTTACACCTAATTCTGTGTTATAATTTACGTACCCATACATTCAACACACATACTTAATTGTATAAATAGCTATGTTATATTAAGTACACCTATCATGTTTGTACACAGAATCAACTAATAAACTTCCCTCATCGGCTATAGCCGAACTAAGGAACAATGAAAAAAAAAAAAAAAAATCACAGATTTCCAAATTTTATCCAATTTAAGGGTAATTTCTGTATTAATTTTTTTTTTTGTTTTTTCTAGTTCAATCGTTTCCCTAATTAGCCTTTTACCTACCTGGTAAATTTTGGCCAGCACTTCAGTTTCATTAAACTTAATCACATTCCCAATTGCTTGTTAATTTCTAAAAGGTATATTTTTCAATACGTTGAAGTAAAATATGTGACATGTTTTATGAAAGTTCGTTTTTAGGAAATAATTTCGTAAAAATAAGTTTAATATTTAGTAATATTTCATTTCTATATATGGATACAATAATAAATTATTTTATGTTAATAAATTTACTAGGACATACGTCTCAAGTATGTTTACTATTAAAACATAAGGCTGATCAACATGTTAAGGATAATGAGCAGACAGATGCGCTAAACATAGCTGTTCGAGAAGCAAATGCTGACATTGTGACATTGTAAGTATAAACTGAATCGTTAAATCGGTCATTATATTTTGAAATATTTTAGTACGAAAATCCTATAGTTAAGTTTTAAATGGGCAAAATTAAATTTCTTATTAAGTAAAATAATATTAAAAAAAAAAAAAAAAAACGATGATCTCACCCACCCATTTTTTTTTCTTTTTAATGATTTAATAAATTGTTCGATTGTAATGTTCAATGAGTTTTTGTTTATTTATTTCTTATTCAGCGAAAAATTTAGTTAATTATAATAAATGATTAAAAAGTAAAAAAAAAATTAATGTTAGTACAATAGTCGTGTTTTTAAATATAAAATTTTTATATTTATACATTTTAACAAACAGGTTATATGGACTTTTATCTGACTTTTGTTATTTAACTTTTTTTTTTGTTTTTTGTTGTTTTTTTTGCATTTACTCTAGTCACCGAAACATTTCTGTTTCAAATTTATTTATTTTTTTAAAACAATTAAATTAACAGTTATTAGATTTTATTATCGTACTTAATTGTAAAACCACATTCTTTAATAAACATGTAATATACAGTTGCCTCTACAGGTTATTGAAATTATGACAACGCAGCCCATCTCCAGTTGCATTTTTTAAGATATTTTTCTTAATGTCACACAATAACCCAAAGTTTCTTTCAGCCTATGCATCTTACTTTGATCGCTCAAAGTTTTACTCTCAGTTTTTTTTTTTTTGTTTTTTGGTCGACGATTCAAAAATTTCCACAGCATAGTTTTTCCTAAAACCCCCGGGTCCTGTAAAATCAAAGTTCTTTATTATTTTTCTCAAGTATAAAAAAAAAGAATGCCTTCCTTTGTTACCTACATACATACTCCTATATATTTTTCGTTTCATACATTATCTATACTGTTCTTCATCTACGGAAACAGTTTTGCATCAGTTCAATTTTGAATCTGTTGTGATATTGTACATGTCAGTGATAATTTTACTTCCCGGTACACTAAACGTGAAGCAATCCATTTGAATGTAACTGCGATGTCTTATAACACTCTTCTCGACAATGTTACCATTAAAAGTATTCATACTTGTTTCTTTAATATCTATTTTCCTAAGCATATTTGCAAAACAGTCTGCCAATATTTTAATATTTTATTGTCTGTGTAGATTTTAAAGAAATCTAAAGGTTTTCGGGTATTCAGCATTTCCATTAGAGATTCTTTCTGATTTGTCTTGTATGCATTTGGTATAATTCTAGTTATATAAAAGAAAATTCGAGAATTTTTCTGCTTATATTATTTTGTATGCAAGTTCAGTTTATCGGACACATGTATTCAACTTTTCTTTTGCGCAGAAAAATTTTCTTGAAACTGATGTATAGATTAAGTTTTTTTTTTTTTTTTTTTTGTTTTAAATATATAAATCTAAAATACTCGTCAATTAATTTTAAAAAAATAAATAAATTTTGTTAGATTAAGACTGGGCCGACTGAACGAAGAGATGCAAGATATAAATAATTGCGAAAATGATGAAATGTTCAACGACGTTGTTAGAGATTTTACTCACTTGGCGTTTGCAACGAATAAGAAATAATGCGCTATCGACGAATGTATATGGTAGCAGCAGAAATACACATCGAATAATATTTAAAAAGAGATTAAAAAGAAACATCGATTTTCATACTAATGAGCCAGCTGCGTACATTCCAAAATGTTGGGGTTTATTTTAAACGGTAAATATTCTACCTCGAAGATTCCTGTGTGTTTATTCAATAGTGTTATTATTACTTATATTGTGTGTTAAATAGTAATTCGTGTTCTCATTTATTACATTCCATTACGATTTTCTATATATGTATGCTTGTTTATATATACCCTATACGCGTAAAGTTTTTAATTCTTATAAAATGTTTTTCATTGTTTTTAAATGTGTTTTTTCTCATTTCGTATATATTATTATTTCCTCCTTCTGATGTATGTAACGAATCAATTAAGTTTTTAATTTAATTTTAAGCGATGATATTATTTAAAGTTTATATTTTATGTAACAATAAAACAATCTCCACATTCGTTAATCTGTTTTCCATTTTTTTTTTTTTTTTTTTTTTTTTTTTATTTATTATTTATAAAATCGACAAAAACGTTATGAAACGTAAAATTACTTGAAAAAATAAAATTAACGGGAGGCTCAAAAAGTTTCTTTAAGATAGGGGGTTACATTCAAGGGAGGATGCCGTAAATCAATGACTTTTATAACTTTTTTTTGGCAAACTTTTATAAGCAACATTTTTGTTTGAAGTTCTGTGCGGCAAAATCAACGCTCCTTTTAATCGAAAATAAAATCAAGTCCTTATATATATATATATATATATATAATAACGCTGGAAGAAAAATTATAGTTTGTAGTGTTGATTAACGATCAACTAATAAAACAAATATTATATATGTTCGTTATAAAATTGTTTAGAAGTTGCAAATTGTAGATTACATAAGGATGTTGAAAATGTTCCATATGGAGTTTTACGCTGTAGAAAATTTAGAAAAACAAAATGCCACCAAAACATGGCCCCCATTCAATGATCTTGCATACAAAAAATAGAAAAATAACCTATTTTATCATTCTACATATGAGAGTATGAAAGCTGAATTAAAAAGAAGCTTTTTGTTTAAAATTTAAAAAAATAAACCAAAAATGAAAAACAATTTTGATCTTCCGTTAGTAGTGGTTTTCAAGTTTTTTGTCACTGCGGAAAGTAAAAGAATGGGGAAACACAAACTATTTACGTAAGCATAAAACAGAATCTTTTGAAAATGTGAAGGCAATACGACGCGGTATTTATAAACTTTCTGTAATTTGTTAAGTTATATGGGAAATTTTTTCTTTGATCAACTTTTTCTTCCATAAAAAAACGATAATATATTCTTAAATTATTTCGTGGAATGTTCGAGTATATTTACAGAACTTTAGTTAAAAACTATAGTGTTTCTTTTTTCTTTATTTATTCCTCTGAATCTATAGCGCACTTTACCTGAGATCTATTAAGAAAACACCTCGAGCAGCTAATTATATTACTGGGAGGAGAGCTCTTATACAATTCCAAACAATAAAATAATTGTTTAAAAACTAACCTTATGTACTCTTCTATGGTTTTCGTAATATATGGATGATTTTTGTACAGAAAATTGAATTTTAATATTAAAAAAAAAGAAAAAAGTTTAACGCCACTTTAGTTGGGGGAAAAAAGAGGAGGCTCAATTTTTACAAAATTATTGTTACGATCACAGATTTTAGTATTATTTACCTGTATCCAGAATTGAGACGGAAAATAATCTAGTTTTCATTCGTTCCTGGCAATACAAAAGATAAAATAAAGCGATATTACTGAATTACGTTGTTCAATATAGAAAGCACTTATTATTGTTTCGAGCGCAGTGATGCAATAACCTTTTTACTTCTGCCGCACGAACAGTCATGTTTATTGTTTATCAATCAGCGTTATATGATCTTCCAAATTTTTTGCGAGTAGTTTGATTCACGTCATTATGATTTTTCGTTCTTTCGTCGGTTCTTACATCGGTTAAACTACTTCCGCTGATGTTGATTAAATGTAAACAACACTAGACGAGAAATATGGTAGGGTATATAATCAAATCAAATATATAGTTCAAAGTAAACGACGAATATTAAAATATAACTAAATTAAAGTAAATATTAAACTGCTTATGCGCACAGGTTGCGCGAGTAGCGGAAAATATAAGAAGATTTTAACGTACATTT
This sequence comes from Icerya purchasi, assembly GCA_039619475.1. NCBI lineage: Eukaryota > Metazoa > Arthropoda > Insecta > Hemiptera > Monophlebidae > Icerya > Icerya purchasi. Next base: position 526,193,257 of record CM077115.1, on the reverse strand, counting down.
GATAAAAATATGTGTTAAATATTCAAAAATTTTATAATTTCAGAGAGATAAATACAATCATTAAATTTTAGAAATAATTCAGCATATGCTTAGAATCTAAGCTCTGAACTCGAGTGAAATTAAACAAACTAAGACAAATACAATTTACCTTCTTAAACTGTGTTATAAAGAAATATAAGAATAATAATAATTTCACACACACACACCTCAAAAATTCGTGAACTCGACATCCAAGCTTCAGCGGTAGTGTGTTTGATAAAACTAAAGTAAAAACTAGAGTTAAACTTAATGACTAACTATTTAAACGGAGAATAAGTAATATTAATATACTAAATTAACTAGTTAAATATAGTTTTAAATTACAATAAAAACACAAAACGCAATTTGAAATAATAATAATAATAATGATATAATGCGATCAAGCTATAACTTAATAACAGAGATGAATCCAATGGAGTTTTTTTTGGGGGGGGAGGGGGGGACAATGCCTCCAGAACTTAATACAAACTGTTTAAGAATGCGACAATTTCATAGGAAATAAAATTCTTTTTATTGGCTTTGTTTACGGTTATGTCAAAAGTTGCTGCCAAAACATTTTGAAATGGTTCAATTAGTCTCGTATATTTTTAAGTTTCAAAATTACGAGATTTATTTTTGACACGGAAAAATGAAACTTCATAAAATAACAATAAAAAAAAAAAAAAAATGATCTTTTAAAATTTAACTTTGACGTTTGCTTGTTATTCTATGAAAAAACTGATATACTCTCATTGCAAATGTGCGGAAGATGTAAAATGCTCGCTACCTGAAAAAATTATTCCCTGTTTCACGTCAATCCATTTATCATTAATATCAATAAATTGTTTTTAAACGTTTCTCTTTTCGGTTTTCATTTATTCTCGTTTTTTTTTTTTAAAGCGATATGATCTATAGAAAACATTTCTGTTTCTGTTGCATTTTTCTTGTTTCTTATTTCTAAGAAAAGTTCCCATTTAAAACAGCTGAAATACCACGGCGTATTGGTTTATTATAAAAAGATAATGAACTTATTAGAATGTTTTTACACAATATGATGTTCTTTAATGCTACAATTAGAATTGATAATTTTAAAACCAATTAAGAAAACATTGTTGTTTATAATCGGGGTTATTTTATTTCAGACTTTATCATTTACACTTGCTTTTTCATTATTTTAAATTACATAATAAATCATGTTTTACATATTTGGTTTTATTCGGGAATGTCCCAAAAAAAAATTTCTCAGTAAAAATATAAAAAAATATCTGCCCCTCCCCCCAAGAACATAAATTTCCACCCTAGAAACAGATTCCTGAATTTATCACTGTTTAATGACAAGAAAGAAAAAGCTTATACAGTACCATAATTGTGAAACGAGGTAAATTAAACTAATTTTCGTATGGTTAATTTCTAACGTAAAATATTAAAAATTTATAAAAGTACATATATATTGCACGTTTAACAGAAGTTTCTAGAAAAAGCAAGGCGGTTTAACTTATTGAAATAAAACGTTCTTATCAGCTAAATTTCAAATACGGAATAAAATATATCGATACCAAAATGCTTAATTATTAAATTCGAAATTAACTGATGAACTTTCGAATAATAGTTGGTCGATAACGGTTTGTGAGATATGGCAACGTTACATTTTATATGAATCCGTGATATAAGCTAACATTGAAAGAGCTTAAAATTATTTATAAAAAAAGGAAGCCGATATTATTAATTTCTCCAACGACTTTTGTTAATTTGGATATTTTTATATTAAATCTTTACCGTATTCAAACTCAATAAAGGTAGAGTGACATGTAAGTAGACGTCAAATTCAGTTTATGTTAAAATGTTATGTGAAAAATCAACAATTTTGATATATACGAATTACTTGGAAATTAGTGTTACATTAGGCTGTATTATTTGCACTTTTGAAATCACATTATGGGCAACGATTTTGTGTAGTGTTTGATTTTCCTGACAACTTGTAGAATATGCGTGATTATGTGAATTAAATTTTATAAATATCGCGGAATAGTCGTAATATAAACTAATTTTTTAAATTATGCTTATAATTGTATGTTACTGTTTAAAAAGTAATCGATTAAGATTTTCCGTCTGTACTTATAATTTCTTAAATTGGCTTTTAATGTTCCTGGCGATGAATTAAATAGTTTTATAACTTACCTGCATACGCATACATGGTATTTATTGAAAGACGGTATGTCTCTTGCCCTGACGATCTAATAATTCCAGCTCGCATTTTTACATTAAATTTATCTTTATTTTTTCGTACAAATAATAATAAATGCATGTAGTATAAATTCTTAACACTTAAAATCCTACTTACATCCGCATGCTGCTTACTGGAACTTATTACAATTTTCCCACTACATGTACATACGACCCCTTCTCGTGTGTATGTATGTATGCATGTATATATATATATATAACTCAGCCATTTTTGCCTTGTAAGGGGCTGTACCCCTTAATCCCTCTTGGTTAAATTTCTGTCTCTTTCTCTTCTATACTTTGTATAAATTTATCAAAATTTACAATGTAATTCTAAGTCGGTCCATATGAATATAATAACATAACCATAAAAATCCTATAAAATATAACAAACGTTACATAAAATTTATATTATTTATAACTTAGGCTACATCTCGTTAGAAAAAATGTCTCAAAAATATGTCCCAAAAAATGTCTCAATTTTATGTAACGTTTGTTATATTTTAATTTTGACCGATTTTATATATATATATTAATTACAATGTAATTCTTAGGTCACCAAAGTTAAATGTTGGAATAGGATTTTTGTGATTATGTCATTATATTCATATGGACCGACTTAGAATTACGTTGTAAATTTCGATTATTTTATACAAAGTATGGAAGAGAAAGAGACAGAAAAGTAAGCAAGAGGGGTCAAGGAACATAATCCTTTGCGAGGCCAAAGTGGCCGAGTTATATACATATATATATATATATATATATATATAAATATATAAATTATGTACATGAATGTATTTGAATATTATAGACAGTAGTGTAGCCTAAGGGATGTTTTAGTGGTCCACCTCTTGCCACCACTTTAAGAATTTTAATATACATTGTGAAAATTTTGAGAACTAGCCATTATGTAAAAATATAAACAGAATTTATATGAAAATGAATATTACCATACACACGGATAATAATAAAGTTATATAATTAACTCTCCGTGTTTTCCACCTGTAAAAAAATTTCTGGTCATACCACCTAATTATAAGCATAACGCATCGAATGCATAATACGGATTTCTTCAATCAATACTTCATTTTTGATTTTTTTTTTGCTTCTTTTTAATTTGAATACTTTTTTACATGATTTAATATGTGCAAACCGATATTTTCTCTTTATATACAAAAAACGAGAATTATTTAAACACCGTGTTTTGACTTCATTCGATTCAATAACAATGAAATATTTTAATCAAGTAATTTTTTTTTATTGGTATTTATACATGAATTCTTATTAAAAAAAGTATATAAAAACATGTATTAATCATTTAATCTACCACTTAGAAATGCAGAATATCGCAATAATATTTTTCATGTTTCTTCATTAACGGATTTTCCATTTTACTTCGTGAATTATAATAAAATATTCATTCGATGATTCAGATTCTCTGCATGCAATTATCGTGTCAATATTGGATCCGATATAAGAGTCGTTAACAGTGAATGCATAAAAAGTATTATTATTATTTTCATCATTATTCGGAACTCGATTAAACTTCCACAAGTCGATGTTTAATTCGATTTCTAATCGATCACGCAACGATTCCAAATCGTTCACATTGTACAAAGTTAACGATTTCACACCCTCATCTTTCGATACTGCATCCCGGATTAGAGCGTAATCTATCCCCTCTAAGTGGTTCCAGCCAAATTCAATATATTCTGTTTTTTTGTTATGACTCATAACAAAATATTCACTTGATGATTCGGATTCTCTATATGCAATTATCATATCAATATTATTAGATGCATTATAAGATTCGTTTGCAGTAAATGCATAAAAAGTATTATTATTATTTTCATCATTATTAGGAACTCGATTAAACTGCAACAAGTCGATATTCAATCGTATTTTTAATCGATCACGCAGTTTCAAAATCGTTCACATTGTATAATGTTAATAATTCCACACCCTCATCATTCAATACTCCTTCCCAGATTAGAACGTGATCTACCCTCTCAAAATGGTTCTGACAAAATTCAATACATTCTTCTAGGAAAAGGTCATTAGTGCAAATTTTTTCAATTAGAAAGTCTATCAGTTTGATAAAAATTTCTGTACTGTTTCTCTGACTTACATAATTCGCCCGATTGTTTCTGAATTCATTTACTAGTTCGGTTTTGACGAAATCAATCAGTATAGTTATTAATTTACCAATACTAACACCGGGTGGTGCACTGAATCCAGCGTTCTGTAACTTATACAGCCAAAGACAACTTATTTCGAAAATTTTTCTATATTTCATAGTTGTGTCCTTGGTGATGGACTGGACCGAACTAGCTTCATCACTATTATAATAGTACGATTGAAAATGATCATTTTCCAATCGCAATAAATCCAATTCCGAAGTTAAGTCGCGTTCACAACGATCCACTAAATTATCTTCAGAAAGTATGCCATTTGATAGTTTATCTAATAGAAATCGTTTCAATAATATTAACGCATACTGGTATAAAAACGGACAATTATCTTCCTTTCTAATTCTTTTCAACATAGAATTCAAATAATAGGTGAAGTGATGTATTTTCAAATTGTCAATATTATCAGAGTAATGATCTCGCTGGCGTTTGCTTACTACGTGCTTAGCACTGGAAAGAAATAAATCTGGCACAGATATGCTGCTTACAGCGTCCTCAAATATTTTTCTATCTTCATACGATTTTATCGCTAAAGCAACCGGTGTACCGAATAATTTCTCATTATTACGAAATCGTTCATCATTCATGACTGATGGTAGCCGTGACATAATACGATTAATCGCGCTAATCATCGTCATTCTATATGCTTGAACTAGTTCTTCATTGTTGGCTAATGTTTCAGTTACATCTCCAAATTGCTCGCAAAGGGAACTATCAACTAAAATTTCGTCAGAAAATCGACTTACAAATTTGCATAAAGATCTAATAGTTGTATCATTGCTAACTGATACCATATTTTGTATATTGGTTGTCTCTTGAGCAGGTTCATCGGTACCGTCTTCGAGTTCATTTGAAATCATTGAACTAATTTCCGTTACCCCATTATCTAAAGATATGGCAGCATTATTTCTTTCTTCTTCTGTTACAAACAAATTGACAGATGAAAACAGTTTACTTAATACGGTAAGATCTTCCTTTAATATAGCCATTAAATTCTGAAAGAGTTTTGTTAAATACAGCATAAACAAAACTGGGTTTAATTTTCTTTTCTTCATGAAATAATAATTGGTTAATATACACTTTATATGATGAGAAATTATATCGGCCCTGGGATACAAGATCTCCAATATTTTCAGTCCAGCAGGAGGGACGTATCTTATGAAAGCATCGAACATGACTGCTGAACTTTCGTTATTAATACCGAGATTGTCCACCTTTACTACATTGACAGTATATCCCCTGTAGAGAGGTTTAGCGTATAGTTTACGCAGATTTCGTTTTTGCGTTTTTGTGAACGTTTTATTTATGTTTGCATTAATACCGTTCGTATTTGACAGTTTTTTAAATAATTTCCGTGCGTTGAGCAGTATGCCAGAAACGAACAATAGCTGCAAGCAAAGTAGTTCCACATCAATAAGTTCTAGTTCATTATTCGTCCATTTAAAATTTATGGTATATACCGAACTATAAATTCCCAGTATATAGCGAGGTAAACCTGAATCCTTAAATATCTTTGAATTTTTATTGAACAGATTGAAATTAATCCGCCGATTTCGAGACGAACAATAACAGAAGTCAGTCAGTTGTTGATGACGTACAGTCCGTTCATAGAAATCGCGAGCAAAATCATAACCCCTCTTTACTGCTGCTAATCCTATCATTACCACAGCAGGGTTTAAATATCTAACAGCTAAAAGAAATAGAATCGCAAAGACAATAATAGTCGCCTAATATTTTCTGAAACTTGTTGAATTAGCTATTAACATTGCATCACCGCTCGTACCAATCCCGCCTTTAGGATAATAATAATAACATGGTGGTAATTTGTCATTATCCAAAAAATCTTCCCAATTCGAATAAATGCGAGACTGTGAATCGATACATTTAAAATTATCTCCGGAAGAAGAAAAACCAAATATGAAAACCGGCACGAAAGCAGATAAATCTGGATTTTTAGCTTTACAATATAAACCGTTAGGTTCCTGTAGCTGGCATAGTAAGTATGTAATAACCAAATAAATATGTGTATCGTTGTAATCAGTCAACATAGCTGCAACAGCTGAGTTGATTAGCGCTTGTTTCTTATTGGAATACAACGAAATAACATCACCATTTCCATTATAACTGTCGATAGATTTTTTCCTATTTTCGGGAAATCCACAGAAGCCATAGGCTATCATAGTTTTCAGTTCATCCGTATTATACCGTAAATCAATGCGTTATTGGTAAACAATTCCGTTGTCTTCACGTTGCCTTATTACATCGATTACCCATCTAACCCATTGTTCTTCTTCCGCCATTTTATCGCTCTATCCTGAAAATTATTAATCGATCAATCATGGTAAAATTTAAAAAACAAAAAAAACAACTGATAAACCTATGATTAAACAAGTCAGTTCGTTTTCCTATTTTTTTTTTTTTTTTTTTTTTTTGGTCCCCAATTCGTAATACGATGGGGTAAATATATTTAGAAAATGTACATAAATAACAGGTCTGTCCTGAGCCCTTCCATTTAAGTTTATGGAACCCTGACAGACTGTTTTACAATGTTAATAATAATTAGTATACATAAATTTAATATTAATACAGGTGTACATGTACTTTACAGTGATTTATTTCGGCTATCGTAAAACTATTGAATATTGTAAATAGCTTAGTTACTAACTGATCAGGGCTAATATTGCTAAAATCTGTATTACTAATAGCCGGAAAAGATATGCTTAATATTATCGGGAAAGTTACACGTTACACAGTTATTTGAGTGTGCAATTTTATGTTTATGTAAATAATCTTTAAATAGACCGTGTCCAGTAAGAAATTGTACATTAAAAAAATTTGGCGTAAAAACTTTATTATGTAGTCTATCATCTATGGTTGGAAAAAAATTTTTAGCTATACCGTTATATTCGTCCCACTGCGCCTGAAATTTATTATTATAACATTTATCTAATATAAGTTTAAACTGTTTAAGCGTTAACGAGGTTTGTTCGTGTATGAAGTAAGGTTGACGATACTGTACGTTATGAAATTCATGATTTAAATTTATATTTTTTTTTATTAAAAATATGTTAATATGCTTCTGTATTTCGTAAGTTAATGGTTTAATACTTGCAATGACAGCGCTTGCCATGTAGCTGGTAGTTCTATAAGCTTTAATCATTTTTTTTGCAATAGTTCTCTGAAAACTATTTAATATATTTTGAAATCGTTTGATTTTTAAAATGTCTATATATATTACACTACCATAAAGTATGTTAGGCAATATTACGCTTTTATATAAGGTTAGTCCCTTCTTGTAATTTAATCGGTTATTATTATTATATAATTTGTTAAATATAATTAAAAATGTGTTTATTTTTTTAGTGATATAGTGAAAATGATTGTAAAATTTTAAATTATTGTCTATTATTATACCTAAGTATTTGATTTGACTAACCATGCTAATATTTAATCCGTATTGGAGCAAATTTAATCTTTTATCCTTTAAGTTTTTGTTAAACAACATGTAAGTTGACTTAGATTCGTTAATATTTAAATTGTATTGTTCTAACCATTTCTGTATAAACCTGGTAAACTTTATTTTCCAATGCATTTTCATTCTTATTGGCTATTACTATTGCAATATCATCTACGAAAGTGAAAATGTTTACATTAGTGGGTAATCTAATGTTATACATTTGAGAGAAAATTATGTTCCACAAGTACGGTCCTAAAACAGACCCTTGCGGTGCTCCCATAACGGTTTCTTGTTTTTTTGAATGTAGTTTTTTTTTTTTGTTTTTTTTTTGGCCTGAACAGAACAGTTCATTTGGCCAGCAAACTACGACACGACTAGATATTACAAAATACTAATAATAGAAAATTCAGGAAGAGAAATTTCATTCATTCTACATTATGGCCGCAACTGCTGGCAGTGCCCACAATGCTCAATGAAACAAAACAAACACAAACAAGATTTTTTCATTCTGGAAAAAGGAGCAAAAGAAAAAATAGATAAATAGATAAATATTTCTATCTCACATTATGACCACAGTTGCCTGGCAATACTCACAATGCATTATGAGAAAAAGGAGGTAGTCACAGCCACACTGGACAAAGACTACAATGTAAGAAAAAAATAAGTAAAATAATGGAGGAAAAAAAAAAAAAATCAAACAACAATCCTGTTTCTTTCAATAAACCTAAAAAGGACAAATAAAATTTTATCACTGGAACAGAGAAGATGAAAAATACACAATGGAGGATAAACACCACAGGACATGAGGTCTTTAGAAAACGCAAGTCTCGTGTTATCGAACTGGGCGCAATTAAATAACAAGTGGTTAATGTCTTCTCTAAAATTTTGTCGACAATAGATATTACAACCGGTGCAGTGCCCGGTGTTTGAAAAATTTAAACCCAATCGGCAATGGCCGGAGCGGAGCCTACACACAACGGTCACAAACCTACGGGTCAAACTAACTGGGACACTAATGCGATAAAACCAAGGTGTGGACGGCAAAGATGGTTGGACCATATGAAAATATTTACCAGGTCCTTGCTCTCTACAAATAAGACTTATCCAATCCGCATGATTATTTCTTTTGGCTTTATCTAGAAGATCGAAGGATGGGATAAATGGAAACTTAATACCTGATCTAACACCTTCTTTTGCGATTAAATCAACACGGTCACCAAGTGGTACCCCACAGTGACCCGGAACCCAACAGAATTTAATGACTCCTCCAAGTTCGGAAATATTAAAATACTTTTCCTTAATTTCATAAATAATTGGATGGCAATTACATTCAAAGTTATTTCTCTGAAGCGACAAGAGAGAGCTAAGGCTGTCTGAAAATACTACAAACTCCCCCTTGGACTGCAACACGTTTTTCACAAACTCTAACGCTTTTTCAATTGCAAGAAGCTCGGCCGTGAAAATCGAAGCTTCTGGAGGTAATTTAAATTTCTGCTCAGTGATACCTTCTATAATAAACCCGCCCCCTACGCCTTCATTAAATCCACGGAATTTGGCACCATCGGTAAAGATCAACCGATAACCGGGGTATAATTCTTTCGCGATACCTAGAAAAACGGAGTTCACAATGTTACCAGGCAGCAGATGCAAATTCTGGCTTTTAAAGGTGTTAATATTGATGTCCAGTTTGATAAGATTAAGGTCGTATCTGAAATTAAAATAATTGGAGGGAGCAGATGGCACAAGAGCTGGACTATAACTATAATACATCCTAGTTCTTTTGAGCAAGAGCGGCATTTTCTGGGGAACAAATCTCCAATCACTACTTACCTGCATTATCTTACTTATAAACTGCGGATATTTGTAATTACAATACTTAAGTACAAATTTATCTGTTAAATAATTTCTTTTAATGTTCAGAGGAGCAATTTTGGTCTCCATTTGTAGACCGATGGTAGGGGACGACCTGACGTTTCCCGTGATTAATCTTAAGCCAAGATTCTGTAATGAATCTAACTTTCTGAGCTGGAACTTCGAGGCTGATCCATAGAAAATCGCTCCATAATCCAATTTCGATCTAATAAAGCTTTTGTATAGCTGGCTTAAGATGACCGGATCACTTCCCTACCATGAATTGCTTATAGCCTTTAAGGGGCTATACGATTTAATTACAAGTTCAACTAGTTTTTGAATGTGAAAAGTCCATGTTAGTTTAGAATCTAAAAACAATCCTAAATACCTAACATGCCTAGTGAATTTAAAGAGTTGGTTTTGAATTAGAACACGTATTTGTTCGTAGTCAAATGGTCTAAGTGAAAATACGGATACCGAGGATTTGGCAAGGGATATTTCAAAATGAATCTTCTCAAAGGAATTAAAGCAAATATCCATAGATGTTTGACTTGCCTGAAGACATTTAATGAGGCAGTTATGTTTAGAATATATTAAGAAGTCGTCCGCGTATGACAAAATTCGTGAGAAATTTGGTATTTGAATATTAAAGAGAGGTAATATATACAAATTAAAGAGAAGCGGACTCAGAACGGCACCTTGGGCAAGACCTTTATAAGTTGTGCGAACTTCAACCTGTTTGGATACGGGGTTAAGAATATGGAGGGATCTACATAAAAATAAACTACACAAAAGTTTAGCCATGGGAAAAGGAATATTAACTGCTATTAATTGATTGAAAAGGACGGGGATGGAAACATTATCGAATGCCCCCTGAATATCAAGGAATGTTGCCACCAAGAAGCCTTTGTCTTGGAAAGTAGAATAAACATCCCCCAAGAATGATGCTACGCAATCTTGAGTACCCAAATGTGGGCGGAATCCAAACATTCCCTCCGGAAGTATCTTCTGTCTCTCAATCCACCACATAAGACTGTTCTTAATTACAATCTCGAAAACTTTCCTAAAGCAGGAGGCCAAGGAAATCGGTCGAAATGATGACGACTGGTTGAGAGATTTACCAGGTTTGGGAATCGGAATGACTAGAAAACGCGACCAGTCAGAAGGTATTAAACCAGACACCAATAAATTGTTATATATTTCTAATAGTATATTTTTGGCGTAATTACTTAAATTCTGTATAACTGAGTAAGTAATACCATCCAAACCCGGGGAAGAATCTCGTTTCTTGTGTAAAGGAATAAAAACCTCTTCATACGTAATTGGACGGAGCAGAATATAAGATAGCATAGGTGCAGTATTTCCTTCCCCGGCCAGCTCCTCCCTCATTGGAACATAAGGGGGAGAAACTGCGTTTGAAAAGTCAGTAAACCAACTGTCATTTTGAATCACTCGACCGTGAGAATGTGAATTTTTAAAACGCTTAGTTAGATTCCAAACTTCTTTTAAAGGAGTGTTTCTGTTAAACTTCCTACAAAAATCCCTCCAAGAGTTCCTTTTGGTTTTTTTGAGGAGTTTTCGCGTCTCCCCTGCAATTTTCCTATATGTAAGATAAGCTCCCATTGAGCCAACTGCCCTAAAAGTGCGCAAAGCATCGTTTCGTTCTTTAACTTTAGTCTCGCATTCTCCATTCCACCAAGGAACAGCAGGTTTATTCCCTTTATACAAGGATGCCTTAGGCATGGAGCACTGTAGCGCTGAAAGAACAGCATCATAAAATGTATAAATTATTATCAGATTTTGATCAACTAACTCGCGAAATTTATTCCAGTTCTCTTCCATAAATTTCCAACGCAGTATATTATTTTCAGATTGATATGGCTGCCGATAGGATGATATTGGGTTGTTCGTATTTATAGTGATCATAATGGGGAAGTGATCACTACCTAAAGACGTTAGTAGAACTTCCCATGTACAATCGAGCGCCATTGAGGATGATGCTAGGGTTAAATCAACAGGGTTATTCACATGAAGGGGATTTCCAAGTTTGGTTTTGGAACCATCATTCAATAAGCACAGATCTGAATTATTGATGAGGTCAAGTACAGCTGCCCCTTTCGCATTATTACGGTCACAACCCCAGCACACACTCAGAGCGTTGAAATCTCCACCCACCAAAATGGGAATATTATTATAACCCTCCAACGCATCCAAGAATGTTGAGGAATCTATAGAATGATTTGGGGGAGAGTAGTACGAAATAAATATTCCGGAACATTGACCAATAGTAACAAGAACGCTGACTGCATTTGATTTGGTATTATTGTTACTAGTTGATAAATCGAGATTAATCACCTGGTACTTGATTCCGAACTTAATTAAAATGGCCGTACCCCCGTAGCCATCCTCTCTGTCGTCTCGAAAATAGTGATAATTGGGAATGTTAAAAGATCTGTTCTTGGATAGCCAAGTTTCTGAAAGTAGAACAATATCAATATCCTCCCGAGACAGAAAGATTTCTAGGTCACCTTCATTAGAAAAAAAAAAAGAAACAGCTTGCGTACAAGTCCGCAACACAGTGAGACATTTTCATGTTTTCGCGTAAAAGTAGGCTTTCTACAACCATATTCAGACGTCCGCCGACATGAAAACGTCGTTCGCTTCGCGGCCTCCGTCGATATGAGAATGTCGCCGTGTAACCTCTAAATACCTTGTACATATTATATCACAACGTATTATTTCGAGATTGAACCTACCTACTGTACCTCTAAATGCTTTGTACATGTTATATTTCAATGTATTTGCAAAAATATATCCATTTAACAACTACTACCACTAGTACACAAGGTTCCTTATTTACATCATTATCGTTAGGGGTAGTAATACTGAGTAATGGCCGATGGTGAGAAAAGTACGACACAAGTAAGCTAACGGTTGTACGTTCGATACGTTTCGAGTAAAGATTCCGTCGATGCACGTCATATTTCGCGTTGTCGAAAGGTCCACCGAATTATTCATCTCACAACCGAACGTTTCACTCATGAATTGACGGAATCGCAATCTATCGTCCAAGCGGAAATCGATGTTGAAATCACCACAGACTGTGATCGGTAAATCGTACAGCTTTATTTCATCGATAAAGAGAAACAGACCACCTTTCAGTTTGATCGAGTACGGCAGTATTTGCTCGAAGAACTTGATCTTATCGTTCAACATTGTCCCGTTTGAGAGGTACGTCGAAAAAAGTAACACACATTCTCCATCGATCGTCGTTTCGGCTTTGCATATATCACCGACGTCCATCGATATCACGTTACATTCTTCGAGACCATTTTTTTCTTAATTGATACGAATCAGCGGCCGACTGCGGCTCTTCAGAGCGTCCGAATCCGATTTCCTTTCGTAAATCGCTATACCACCAGCCATATTGCCGTTGTCGCGTTTGTGTCGATTTACGAGCGAGTAACTTTCAAGTTCAAATTTATCGCAATCGGCGTTTGATAACCACGTTTCGGAGAGAGCGAGTAAACTGCACGAAGGTATAACAAAGTCACACGTTACATCGAGCGAGTGTGAGCGCAACGACTGAACGTTGAATGAACATAGCGTGAGAGCATCGACAGTCCAAGTACGCAAACGATCCACAAAATCTCGACAGCGGGAAGCGTGCGTGCTCAAACAATGACGCGTAAGACGTTCAAACTCAGTTCAAATGCCTTTCAACTGTTTTTCGCGTCCGTGGTAAAATCAGTGGTCGCCATTCCTATTCGTTAGGAACAACCGTTCGTACAAAGAACATTGAGACAGAGCGACGTACACGAGTTGCTGGTCGTGCGATTTCGAGTATTCGTATACCACCGCCGGGTATGTACTGCCTTGCGATATGTGAATCGATATCGCGCAAGCAGGTGTGAGTGGAAATGTCGATCGTTTACAGGTAACCATCTTACTAGGAAGTGTCACCGTTGACGAACGTAAGCCGATTGGCGCCCAACGCTCGTAGATACACGGGTACGCTACACAGTGTCTATCCGAACTTCCGATCGTGGTAATTTACCGATTTTAACGTTGTCGAATTTTAGCCAAAGTCGAATTATCTTGTCGGTTTCGCGAGAGCGTTCGATGTACTGTAGCAGGCCTATCACGCCGTTCACGAGACCATCGGTGACATCGATGTTTACTCGCACCATGTGCGGCTTGTCAATAAGGAGCTCGATCTTGTATGGTAGACCACCCGTCTCATCGAGCTTCATCTTGTGCACCTTGGTGCGAGCCGACGCGAGTTGATCTCTCGTTCGCTTCGGAATCCATAACACTTTTCATGGGAAAGAAATAGTTTACACGAGACTAAAGTTACATTTAATTTATAATTACTACGGTAATTGTTTTGTGTGCTCAGCAAATGTAAACAAGGAAATGAAGTGTGAAATACACAAACCTACAGTTTTTATAAGAATTCACTGTAGGAAACACTTCTCCATTTTGTGACGCTTTTCGAGTTTATGTGACAAAGTAAAGAGACATGAAAATATTAGTAATCAGTCGCATCCAAATAATGACATGAAGTGTTCGTAACGATTTTCCGTGACGGTCCATTTCGTGACGCTTCATTTCGTGACGCTCCATTTCGTGACGCTTATTTGGTAACGCTTTTCAAGTTTATGTGCCAAAGCAAAGACATAAAAATGTCAAAATGCTGCGTGCATTCCACTGCAACACCCGGATCATGTCGAAAAGAGTGAGTTTAAAATGATCGCGAATTACCCTGTTTATATATCTATATTGCTACATATACACAAATATATAACCGCTGAATGTATACAATAAGTTAGTATATACTAAAAGAAATATATAATTAAATATAATATAAAATCGGAAAATTAATTGTTGGCTGAAATAGCCTTACCAGTTTTTTTGTTATTGGGAAGAGACTTTAACCCTTTAGAATTCACCACATTGGAGATTTTGGGGTCCAAACCCTTTTTGCTTATGTTATTTGTATTACTTCTCAATATTGGTTGAATTGGTTTCGGATCGTTGTTAGTTAAAGTTGTGCTGTTGGTTAGTTTGGACGAACTAGGTTGTCTATCTAACTTTTTTGGACTGGAATAATTTGTTTTTTTCCCTTCGTCAGAAGCCGCAAACGATACGGTACGTTTGAGACGGAAATCTGAGATAGGAATTAATTGCTTTGAATCAATGTATCCAGTCTTTCTTATCGGTTTGGGTTTAAATGAAGCGATAATATGAGATTCATTTTCGTGATTACTCTGCGAAATAGGCGGAAAATTATTTTATTCAGATAAGAGAGAAAAACGGTTTCTTCTAACAGTATTGGAATAGAGATTTTCTTGTCGATATAGAGAAGGTATTTCTAATGAGGCCTCTTGAAAGCTGAGGTTATGTGACGCCATAAGTTCATTTATTTGAGTTTGCCTTCTTCTTTCTGGACACGAAGTATCGGTCTGTATGCTCAAGATGGTATTATAGCAGTACAAATTAAGAAATTTCTAATTATCGGTATCTATCTCCCTCCCAGTCGTCCTAGAGTGGACGGAATCATAACAATTGAAAGAATTTGTCAGGAAAATTCTCCATTAACATCTATATCACCTTAATAGGAGACTATTAAAATATACGCGGTTCTTGGTGGGAGTATGTTATTTAGAAAAATTTACGCCAAAGAAAACAACAAAAAGCTTCATACTTAATAACGAACCAACCTGATGTAGCATTAGCACTATTAAGCGTTAAAATCAAAATTAATTGGAGTCGACACTAACCTAAAAAACACTTGTTCAGAGTTCGGTAAAAAAATTAGTTAATAAAAAATTGAGTTTCGTCGATTTAATTACCACGTAAAACTTTTATTTCGGAAGAAAAAGAAATAAAGAATATAATCATCAGCAGCCGGACAGTCGCATTAACACTAAAACAATGGCGAATAAAAAAGTAAAACAGCAGAAGAAAAAACCTGTTATTACGAATGAAATAAAAATTACTCAAAGTGCTTTCCTGCTTATTTTGATGTACGGAAGCTTAACTTGACCAGCGATGAAATCACATGTCCACAAGTTAAAACCCGATCAACAAAAATTTCCGAGGAAAATACTTAAAATAACAAAAAAACGAGTAAGCAACATTGAACACTTTTTATAACAAAACAAGTTCAGTCAAGCATGAGGTTTCATGCGCTGAGGATTCCGTATGTTAAGTTAAAGATAACCATAATTTTCATTTACGTAATACTAAATTCGAAACAACAATAATTCCAAAACAGATATTTTTAGTCCAGTTCTTTTTTACACATCACACAGTGTCATGATATTGTACTGCAAAAAAAAAATAAATTCTAATAAATAAACGCTATTTAGTCCTAGATTTTTGAACGGATTAATTATCAATAAATATTTAAAAATTTGTAATTGTACTTGTTTATTTTCTGAACTTCTACAGCAAACATGCCAGTATGAGCATATTTTCAACTCCATTCGAAATTTATAGCTACAATATTCGCGATGCAAACAGGGGGCTACAAATTAGAGCTCGCGCTTTTTTGAACATTTCAGCAGCTTTGAAAGTTTTGTTAAGAAAATGAAATACGGGTTCGTTCCCGACAAATATCGATCTTTCTAATGATATATCGCAAGCCCGAGAACATTTTTTTTTTTGAAAAGTTCAAGCTTTGGGCGCTCTGAGAGTCTAATTTTAAAGCTGGAAATTTCGATGTTAAACAACTAGAGAAATATAGGCGGAGTCGCATATTTTAAACCGTGTTCGAAATTTTTAGCTATAATATTCGCGGCGCTAGGGGGGAGATACGTCATTTTTCGCGCTTTTTTGAACTTTACGACAACTTGGAAAGTTTTGTTAAGGATATGAAATACAGTTTCATTCCCTACAAATAGCAATCTTTCCAACAATATATCATATGCCCGGGAAAAAAAATATTTTTTTCCAAAATTTTGAGCTTTCGGCGCCCCGAAGGTCCAGTTTTAATGTTGGAAGGCCGGCTGTTCCAAACTGGAGAAATATACGGGGTTGCGCGTATTCTAAACTGCGTTTAAAATTTTTAGCTGTAATACTCGCGGCGCTAGGGGGGCACGCCATTTTTTGCAATTTTTCGAACTTTTTGGCAACTTTACATAACTTTTGTAGCATAATTTTTTGATTTTATAAAAGGACTCCTGCATTTTAGTTTATATTTTGAATTTCAGCTTTATAGGTTTATCGGGTGATGAGTTATGATTTTTTAAGTGATTTTTGAGGTCGTTTTATTTACCATATTATATATTCTTGACGGTTTTGGCGGTTTTTTGCCGCTCAGGGTAATCGGTAATCTTTAAGTTATAGATCGTTTTAAAGAGAATTTTAGTTGTGATTTATGTTCCAAATTTGAAGTTTATAAGTCAAGCTTATTGATTTTTATTTGATATTTTTGCCATTTGTGTACCATCTTGTTAGGATTACGTAAGTTATTACGGAATCCCGAAAAATTAAAAAGAATAATCGACACTAATGTACTTGCTTTAGTGAAAGAACGCATCAAAAATACAGTTACCGCTTACGATCTTAATCTCGAAATTGATAAATTTCAAAAATTCATAACTGAATCAGTTGTGCTCTGCAGTGTAGCGAAAATAAATAATTATAACGACTGATGGAATCCTAAATTAGAAAAATTTAAAATTACTATGTATAAATCGAGTAAGAAAAAAACTGAATAAAAGTACACAATGGGTAGTAGTAAACGCATAATTTATAAAATAATATTAAAAGAACTGAATAAAAATTATAAAAGATTAATCGAGACAACCAAATTTAATAGATGGAAAAAAATTGTTGAAGAACCGAAGGCCTGAGGCAAACCTTATAAAATAGTTTTTGAAAAGTTTAGAAAATTTCAATTTCTAGCTTTAAAAGTGTCCAACGTAATAATTACAAAAAATGAAGATAAACGTACTGCTCTGCTCAACAACTTTTTCCACAACGAAAGGGATATCGTTAGCCATTGTCGAAAAAGTTAAGAATTTTAATATTAATAATTTGAAATTAACAGCTCGAATTAATAAAATTAATAATAAAAAGCGCCAGCTAGTGATCGTATCTCTAACGCAATAATCAAGATGATTCACTTCAAAGATCCCGAACTATTCCGAATAATTTTCGAAAACTGCATTAAATTCCAGGTGTTTCCTAAAGCCTGGAAAACCACCGGTGATATTTAACTTCTCAACAAATCGAATATTGACAACATGCAACGGATATAGGCCAATCATCCCTTGTTAAATGACATTAGTAAAGTGCTCGAAAAAATAATTAACGAAGAATTATACGAAAAACATTCTTCATAAAAATCAATTTGGTTTTCGTCGTGGTCGTTCGCCTGAAACAGCTATCAGATGCCTATATAACTCTACATTGACGGCGCTTCAAACGTAGTGCTTACTTCTGATGTAAAGGGCGCTTTCGACAATTGCAGGCGTTCCAAAATAATCGAAATTCTTAAATAATATAAAATTAACGGAGAAACAATTATTATAAACTTAATTATTGATTACCTTTCAGTAAGGACAGCTAGAATCAAATTGGATAACTTTTCAGTTGAAAATAATATAATCCGTAGTGTTCCTCAGGGTTCGGTCTTCGGGCCGACACTCTGGAATGTGCTCTATTATTCCTATGTTCACAAAACTATGGATGAATTCTGTACAAAATATAAAATTTTGCCCAAATTTGTTAGTTTCGCGGATGATTTATGTGCTGTAATAACTCTGAATAATTCAAATGAAATCGATAATTAATAGAGTTATTCGTCACAAGCTAAGCAACATATTTTCTGACGGCGGTCTTGAGTTTTCCGTAGGAAAGTCTGCCATGATGATAATGACTAATAAACCATGTACAAATTTTAGAGCTAAACTGAAAGTTAATAAACTGCTTTACGATATAAAACAATACCCATTGCTAAATTTGTTAAATATCTCGGAATAATTATAGATAATAAACTTAAATTTAATCGTCATGCTAAATATTTAAATGACAAAATCAATAAAGTATTTTACATGCTATTAAAACTTCAACTAAATATTGGAGGTGTTAAATATAAGGGAAGAGCTATAATGTATAATGGTATTGTGTGCAATCTATCTATAATTACGGTGCAAATACATACATATTAAAATTAAATAAATTATCGCTCAAATCGATTATAAGTAAACAAAGAAAAATACTGCTCACGTTGGCTCATTATATAGAGAACTGTGTCGACAGCGGCGGCTCCAGTGATCTACCAGTAGCTCTACCCTATAGATTTATGCTTGTTCAAGGCGACGTTGACATCTGAATTTAAGATGTACAAGTCAGATAGAATTAATAAAGCTCTAGTTACTGACCATTTTTCTCAGTTCTATGAAACGAGCGTAACATATGATGGTTTTGCAGATGTTAAAAGTTTAAAAAAAAAAAAAAAAAAATTAACACATTGGTCAACGACGTATAGCAGGATCGTTGGAATAATCAAGCTACTGGTAGGCAAACTTACCCGTTTATAAAAGTAAGGCTTGGTTTAAAAAATTTGGACATTAACTACTTCACCAGTTAGGCTCTTTCCGGTCATGGTAATTTTTGTCTCTATAAGAAAAGACTAAACACTGTCAGCGATGACAGTTGTGTATTTTGCGACATGAATGTAGTAGATTCGGTCTTCCATGTGCCTTGTTTCAGTGCACCTACGTAATTGATGTTCGTAAAAAATATAATATTCATGACAGGAAAATTAATGGTGGCTCTAATATTAATAAGTCGAATTTTAAATCTGTAATGAAATTCTTAAAATCAGCCATGTTGTTTAGAAATATAAATCGAGGGCGAATAATAAGTTAGGCATTTTAAAGGTCAATAATAAAAATGAAGCAAAGAGACAATGATAGAAGAAATAAATCAATTAAAAATTGAATCAGTAAAAACTAGAATTTATTATTGCCATCTATAATCCTATTTCACGTACAAGGTGCCAATAAGGAAGACATTGAAACAGCGATATGTAACATTACGAGGAGTAGTCCTGAGTTTGCATCCTCAAATACAAAGAGTGGAATTGCCATTATTCGCCTAAAAAAAGATTATTATAAATTAATATCGGTTTCTCCAGATAAACTCATGTGTAAATATAATAGTTCCAGATATGAAAAACACATATCAGTAAGAACCTGTAAAAAATGTGGATTATACAGGCATTTTGAGGAAAGATGCAAAACTAACGAAGAAACCCTACTAAGTAACTAATAGAGCAAAGGAAAACAAAAAACACCCGTCATGTGCATTAGAAAACTACGAGATAATAAAAACCATATATAACAGTAAAGAAGAACCTATCACATCCGCAGTAAACAATACTAAGCATAAAATGTTTGATCACTCATGCAAAAAGTATCTTGAAATATTTAAAAAAATTGGAAAGAAGATACGACTTTTAAAAAAACCCCTTTATTAATCAACATGGGAACAAAAGCTTTAACATTTACTTTACTAAATGTAGGGAGAAGCAAAACAGAAACCTCTAGTAACAATAAACCTGATGTAATTACAATAACAGAACCACACTTACAGGAGCAAACAACTCTTACCAAGTAATAGCCAGAAAAGATGTAGCAATAATTATCAAAAAAATATATAAAATAGACATCATTAACACACCACAGATCAAACAATAATTTTAAAATTCAATTCAATAATCATAAATGCAGTCTATTTCTCACCAAATAAATAAATAGAAAGTAAAATATATATATAACATTCGAGAATTCATTAACAGAAACAACAAGACAAACAAAATTCTACTCTTAGGCGATTTTAACACCAGATCAGTTCTTTATGAAAACCTAAAAAATATAAAACATAACAGAACCAAACGAACTGATTTATTTGAAGAATTCATAATCAGCAACAGTTTAAAAATCCATAAGATATTAAAACATTTGAAAATAAAAATGGAACAAGTGTTATAGATTTAATCATTGGAAATAAAGAAATAGAACACCGTATAAGCAATTTGAAAATAACTAATAGCACTATTTCTCAACATAAAACAATTCAGTTTAGAATCAAAAAGTCCATAACAGAATCTAATAACAAAGCAACTATACCGGTAATGAATTATGGAAAATTTGAAGATGAAATAAAAAAATCCAACTTAGATAAAAACATTAAAGTACTAGGGTGGTTCAAATATAAACCGGAATTTCATCATAAAATTTTTTATTTTATACTTACAGTGCTCATATTTTTTACAATTTTTCGAGATAACCCCCCTCGCACAATACGCACTTTTTCCACCTCTCCGGCAATTTTTTTATTCCTTTTTCGTAAAAATCTCGCGGCTTGTCACATAGCCATTTGCGCACGAACGATTCCACCTCATCGTTGCTGTCGACACGTTGTCCACCAAGTGCTTCTTTCAACGGACCAAACAAATAATAATCACAAGGCGACAAATCTGGACTGTAAGGAGGATGTTCAAGTGTTTCCCAGCCCAATTCGGCCAATGTCGTACAAACTTCCCAACGAGTGAATTTCTGTTCAAAATTCAGAAGTCTTGGCACCCATCTGGCTGCAATTTTGCGATAACCTAGCCGATCATGAATTATTGTCTCAATACTACCTATGCTGATGCCCAATTCGTCGGTCATATCGCGTACACGGACGCGTCGGTCAGCCAAAATGAGTTGTTCGATGGCTTTGACGTGTTCATCTGTAATGCTGGTTTTTGGGCGCCGCGCATGTGCTATGTTTGACACCACTTCACGTCCTTTTCGAAACGCGGAACACCACTCGTACACTTGAGTTTTGGAGAGACACTCATCCCCGAACTGTTCGCGTAATTTTCGGTAAATTTCCACGGATTTTACGTCGTCTTTGACTAAAAAACGAATAATGATGCGTTGCGCAACAGACACTGGTACTTCTTTTTCACTCGTGGCTCTAACTACGCTAAAAAGTGAGGTTACGCGGTTCTAATTGCTCTACACGCTTCGTAACAAACCGGTCTAACTGCCAGTGCAACCACTTTTTCCACAATAAATTTTTCGCGCGTTTATTTAAAAATTCCGGTTTATATTTGAACCACCATCGTAATTTATAAAGCGACAAACCTGGACGACACATTAAACGGCGAGGTACATAAAACACTAGAAAAAATTTATCAAATTAAAGAAAAGAGCATAAATACTGAAGAATTAACTTCATTGGAACAAACTTGAAAACTATAAAAAGATTATCAAAGCATTAATGCGCAAAAGACACTGATACAAAACTAGAAATGAATACGTAACAACAATGCTAACCACCATTATAAATGCAATTAAATATTCCTACAAAAAAGAAATGAATCTTCAAGGAAAAATATCCTGCGAAAACCTACTACATAATTCAGAGGTATGGGGTAAACCGTACAAAATAATTATGCAGAAGAATAGTAAACTGAATTTTCCACCCTTAAAGAAAAGTTCCACAGAAATTATAACGAACAACAGAGAAAAATACAAACTAATATGTGAAAATATTTTTCTGGAAATGAACGATCACATCCCTACTTATAACGACAACAATAATATTGACATACAAATAGAACAACATGAATTAAATAATATAATAAAGAATCTAAATAATAAAAAATCTAATGGATACGATAGAACTTCAAATAAAATGATCAAAATAATCAACCAACTTTACCCTAATCTTCTGATGGTGATATACAACAAATATTTACACTTCAGATCATTCCCATTATTTTGAAAAATAGTAAAAATCAAATTATTTAACAAACCAGGAAAATAGCCAACCATACCTTAGTCTTTCTGTCCAATTACACTTCTATTAAATCTAGAAAAAGTTTATGAAAAAATCATAGAATTAAAATTAAAAGTAGAAATAGAAAAAAATAAAGTGCTACATAAGGATCAATATGGATATATTAAAAATAAATTAACGGAAGGGGCCTTGGAAGAATGCATGAATATTATTGAAATATACAGCAACAAACATAATTACAAAATTATCTTACTAAGCTTCGACATTAGCGGAGCACTTGACTCGATCAAATGGTCAGATATTTTAAATTGTTTAAAGAAAAGCAATATTGCAACATCTCTCATTAACATTACAAAGAATTTTTTACAAAATAGAGAAATTAGATTTTATGAAAATGAAAAAATCATATATAGCCAAAACCTCAAATCCGGAGTACCGCAAGGCTCAATATTATCACCAACTTTATGCAACATAGTAATGGCTGAAATATATAAAAAATTTGAATCAAATAAGAACATACAGTTATTTACGCAGATGATGTCCTTTAACTAACAGGAATAAACGAGATTAAGGAAACCGAAGGAATCAATCAACAAATCAGCACCTTACAGAATAATCTTAACAAAATGGGACTCAATTTAAACAACACAAAAACTAATGCAATATTGATTACGAAAAAATTACATAAAGAAAAAATTAAACAAAAAATAGAACATACATTAAATATAAACAAAGTAAAAATAATATTTAATAAATAATTAAAATATCATGGAATAATACTGGATGAGAATTTAAAATTCAGCTCAGCTATATGCTGAATAAAATTAAAACATATTATTATAAAATGAACGCATTATACAATAACACTTTCGGACTATCCTACGACAAAAGGAAAATACTTTATAATGTATTATTCCGATCCATAACAGAATATGGTAGCACAATACACTTCCAAAAAATAACTAAGAAAACGCTAAAAAAGATCAGAAAAGTACAGAGAAAAATACTAATAGGCATCACATCGGCATATAGGACAGTGTCCTACGGAGCAACCAACATAATAGCAGAAATTATGTCTGTAGATCTCAATATTTAAAAAACTAACGAAATAAAGAATGTTAAAAAAATGAAGCTAAGTAAAGATATAACAAACAAAAAAATAAAGGAAATACACTTAAAATACATCGACAAATGGTAAGAACTATATCGTACTGAGTAAACGGGAAGAAGAACATTCAGTCTAATCTCCAACATCAATGGCAGACTTCTAAATAAAGAACTAAACACTAACTTCTATTTAACACAGTTCTTAACTGGCCACGAAAACTTCAGAAAATACCTGAAAAAATTTTAAATTGTCAATAACGACACATGCATTCACTGTAACGGAAGTATTGATTCTCCAGATCATACCTTTTTACACTGCGTTACATTCGATAGTATTAGACAAAAGTATAATATCAGTAGTAATTTAAAAAATTGGTTCAGTGGAATGGAAGAAACGAAGAATACCAATAAATTTGTGGAGGCTGTAATGACCACTAAACGGAAATTTTCTAGACCAGAGGAATGGAATAAATTAAAACAGAAATCGTGATTATAATTATTTAGATTATTTTCAAGTGTAACGACTGGAGAACATTGAGAAGCTAGTAATGGCATGAGATTTCCAGTCCATTACTATTATATTATGGTTTACTTTATGTATATATATATATATATATATATATATATTAATTACAACGTAATTCTTAGGCTACCCCCCATTCGAAAAAATGTCCCAATTTTATGTAACGCTAAATGTCCCAGAAAAATGTCCCAATTTTATGTAACGTTTGTTATATTTTGTAGGATTTTTGTTATTGTTGTTTAAAAGATGTCACAATTTTATATAATGAAATATGTAACAAAAAATGTAACGAAAAAATGTCTTAATTTTATATAACGGAAGGTAAATGTTAGAATAGGATTTTTGTGGTTATGTTATATTTTATGTGTGTTGATGCCAGTAAAAATTACGTTGTAAATTTTGATCATTTTATACAAAGTATAGAACAGAAAGAGACAGGAATGAAAGCAGGAGGGGTCAAGGGGCATAGCCCCTTGCGAGGCCAAAGTGGCCGAGTTATATATATATATATATATATATATATATATATATATATATATATGTATGTAATATTTTGCAAATATATTTGCCCCATCGATACATCCGAATTGGGGTCCAAAAAAAAAACAAAAACAAACTACTACACTTATGGAACTAAGACAGTTGGCGAGGCAGGTCCACTGCCCGCAGCCTGTGCATTCGAACGTCACGACATTCCATACGAAACTCGACTCAATGATGCCCGTTCCGTATTAAATGCAGAACTATATGCAATTTCACACTGCTTCCAGCACATCGTTCCAATTCACACCACAGAGCCAGTGATTTCCTCCTGGTTACTGATTCTCTACAATCTTGAAACATGATTAGGAGCCAAAAATACAACAACCCGCTAGTTCTAAAAATATACCACTACTTGCACGAATTGCATCTAAGGACGCTTCTCGCAGTTACCGTCATCAACTGCATATACATTATTAAAGGCGTGCGAAAACCAGTGGAGAGTGAATGGACAGCTGCTACAACATTTCTAAGAACCATTAAGCCCACAGTTAAATCATTGTGGCCACCGGAAAGAACATCCCAATACAATTGTAAGATCCTCAGCCGGCTGCTAATTGGCCACATCGCTATTTCGCACAAACCCATAATAGATAAAACACCGCCTCCGGCTACGTACCCATTGTGCAGCTAGACAACTATACCGACAGTTTTTCACATACTACTTACCTGCCAAAAGTTTATTGTGTTGCGGAGGCAACTTGGCCTACTCAGAAAAATAGAGCAAATCCTTTCAAATGAGGTAATTTCCGTCAACAAGGTTATTGACTTCATTAAAATGAGCGGCTTAACTCAGCATATTTAAATGACCCCCCCCTCATCTGTGTGTGCTGTAATGACCATAGTAGTTACACACAGCGCATACAATTTAAGGGGGCAAAAAAGCGACTAATGAAATTAGCATTTTTTCGATTATTCAAATATTCAAATTATCCGTTTTAGAAAAAAAAATCGAATTAGCAGTTAATCATTAGTTGATTATTCCCGTCGCTAATATATATATATATATATAAATAATATGTATTTGAATATAACAAATAGTAGTGTAGCCAAATGGATGTTTTAGGAGTAAACGTCTCGAAATCACTTTAGGAATTTCAATATATATATATAATATCGTGAAAATTTGCAAAACTAGCTATTGTGTAAAAATATAAAGAAGAGGTAAGGTAGAGGTACCAGTAATTGACACCTTAAGCATTTTCCCCCTTTTAATAGCGAATAATAACTCTCTGTTTTTAGCTATCGATTTCTTTCTCATAGATAATGATTAAGGCTTAATATTTTCATTTTTAGTTTTACTTTGCATTTCAATTACAACCTCGACAAGATAACTTCAAAGTGAGAATTGTAAAAAGTACCAGTGATTGACATATCACAAAGCTAACGTTCCAGTGATTGACATAATAAAATTTTCTCATTTTTTGAATAATTTTTGATAAATTGTTAAAAATTAAATAGAAGATGACATATTTTTAAGTATTGGTGATGTATAAGATATACATATACTTGCAGTGGTAAATAATGAATAAGGTATTTTAAGGTTTAGTTCAAAATTTATTTTAAAAAAAATCAGTACAAAATTAACTTATATTTAAATTTAAACTACTTAAACTAATTTCAAATTTTATTCTCTCGCGACCATAAATTTAAATCTGCACCAAGTAAAATCGAGACGACTTCATCATTTTGTACGACTTGTGGATTTGCTTCACATTTAGCATCTTTCCACAGCTTGAAGAGGGATGTAAGTTTATCTTCTTCTAATACCGTTTCTTCCTCCTCACCATGAACAATTTTATTAAACAGTTGTATTACATTAGGCGCAATACGTTCCTCCAAAAGTTCAAGGAATATTACCGTCATTGTACTCGTATTGGTCGTATTATCGGAAAAACTATCATTCATGGTGCTCAAATTTTGTTTCTTTGTAAATGAATGATGTGATAGATCAAATTTGGAAAAATCAATCTGATCCACATCAAATGGACACAACCCACACGTTCTGAACCCATTTATGAAAATTTCCTTGGGCAATGTGTCAAGTACTGTTTTTATCAATGGGCAAACAGTTGCATTAGTCAAGCTCGCACCATTATTATTTATTCTAAAAGACCGTACAGTATTCTTCCAACGTTGTTTAAATGAGCGAAAAACTGAAACATCCAAAGGCTGCATTATGTGAGTTGCATTTGGATATAAGGCAAGAACTTCAATTTTTTGTTGGCTGCAAAATTCAGAAAGTTGTAATGTCAAATGCGAAACGTGCCCGTCTAAAAATAATAATACTGGTCTAGAAATATGTTGTTGTTTTAGCCATGGCACGAATATATTCGCAACGTATTCAAAAAATACAGAACTCGTCATCCAACCATTTTCTGAGCGCCCCATTCCCCATGAATTTGGAACTGATTCAGCTACATTCTTTGGAATTCGTTCGTAACGAAAGACGACCATTGGGGGAGCTAACTCTCCATCAGCATTACAAGTCAGCAGCACAGTTAAATTGCCTTTTTCGGAATTTTTAGACCGACGGTATATAGTTTTATCACCACGGCGAGCAAATGTTTTCCCCTCATTTGGAGCCAGATATAATGCCGTTTCATCACAATTAAAAATTCTTCGCGGATCTTCAAACACTGACAACAATTTCTTTTCGTTCAAATATTTTTTCATGTCTTGAAACCAGTTTCGTATATTATTTTCTGTAATACTGGCTCGACTTTCTGTCAAATGTTGCGAAATAGCTTATACCACTTCTCTCCTGATTGATTCTCTTTAAATTTTAATGGCTCGTTCAATTCTTTAAGATACTGGTGAATACTGATCATGAGTTGTTCTTTTCCTATTGGAAATCCGGATTTGTGCATCTCAAAAATCCAGTTTTTCAACCTATCTTCAAATTCAAATGAAAGATAAGGATCTGGCCCCTACGGTTCTTTCCTTTAAAAAAATTAAAATACGTAATTATTTCTTATTCATTCTATATTGACTCAGTAAGTATATTCAGTAAACGTCACTAATCCAAATATAACTTACCCTTGTTCTCAAACTTATATTTTAATGTAGTTCGAGGCACATTATGTTTTTTGGCAGCAGTATAAGCCTTCATACCCTTAGTCATATCGAACAAAGCTTTCTCCATTCGCTTTCATCGTAAGGCTGGGCTGGTTTCTTTGGCATCTAATTGTAATTCACAACAACAAAGGTAAATCACGACTGTCAATCATTAGATGCTTTCAATTTTTTAAATAAAACCAATGATTGACATACTGTCAATCAACTGGAAGGTTGGTATATTTTTCAGACCGGTATTTGACACATCAATAAAAATGGCGACTACTGTCACATTTCATCCAACCAATACACAAATCGATATATTACGATGTCCTCTATCAATTAGTCTTTATTCGAACACAATTATCATAAAGAGTTGAGAAAATAATATTAAAAAACCAAACTTACTTTTCTTAAGAATTTTTTTAGAAACTAGACAAATTAGGCGCACTTTTCAACTCTTGCAAATGAAACACAATTCACCACCTACCACGTGATTTTTATTCGATCAACTACATTAAATTGTTATTAACAGATGTATCCTTTATCAAATAGCTTTGGCAGTGTGACCATTTATTTTATCGTACATAAATCTTATTTTTGGCTTTCAAAAAAAAAAGTGTCAATCACTGGTACACTGTCAATTACTGGTACCTCTACCTTATATGAAAATTATTTGTTTCATTATTTTTATTAATAACAGGCATTATTTTAATGAGATCACTAAACATTCTGATAATAAACATTTATAGTCACCTCTCCGCGTTTTCCCATCATAAAAAAAGTTCCTGGTCACACTACTAACTATAACATGGCGGCCGCTGAAATGGAATTTTTAAATTCCCGGTCTATTCCCAGTGCCAAATCCTTTCGATTATTTCCTGATTACTCGAATTGTACAAAAAGAAGAATGGAATTTTTTTTTTTGTTGCTATTGATAATATTTGATACGCCACAGCGCATACTTTACATGAATAAAACAGAACTTGGTCATTTATTTTAAGTAAATTGCATTAAAAAATGCGTTCATTTTTCGCTTCAAATGATTTTTTCTTATGGCTATTTTTGCAGTTTTTCCCAGTTTTGCAACAAACTTCCTCGCTTATTCCCGGTTTCCCGGCTGGATGGCCACCCTGTTTTAGCACACGAAACGTATGTACGGTATGAATTTGTTCAATCAATACTCTTTTTTCATTGTTTTTATTTTACTTCTTTTTAGTTCTAATGCTTTTTTTTTTTTAACTTTTACATTCTTTGACTAGTGGAAACCTATGTTTCTTATTTACACGCAAA
Organism: Icerya purchasi; assembly: GCA_039619475.1. Taxonomy (NCBI): domain Eukaryota; kingdom Metazoa; phylum Arthropoda; class Insecta; order Hemiptera; family Monophlebidae; genus Icerya; species Icerya purchasi. Next base: position 526,164,189 of record CM077115.1, on the reverse strand, counting down.
AAAGAAAAACGACGATATTTCATTCGGTTCAATGACAATGAGATATTTTTTAATTAATTTACGCCAATATTTTAATCTGGTAAACTTTTTATTGCTGCTTATATATTATTCCTTACAGAAAAATATATAAAAACACGTATTAATCATTTAATCTACCACTTAGAAATGCACAATATCGCAATATAGTGTTTTTCACGTTTCTTCATTTTACTGTTTTTTTCTCGCGAATGATAATAGAATAATCATTCGATGATTCTGATTCTCTACGTGCAATTATCGTATCAATATTGGATCCGATGTAAGAGTCGTTAACAGTGAACGCATAAAAGGTATTATTATTATTTTCATCATTAAAAAAGTATATAAAAACATGTATTAATCATTTAATCTACCACTTAGAAATGCACAATATCGCAATAATATTTTTCACGTTTCTTCATTATCGGATTTTTCATTTTACCGCTTTTTCTCATGAATTATAATAAAATATTCATTTGATGATTCGGATCCACTATATGCAGTAATCATATCAATATTGTATCCAGTATAAGAGTCGTTTATAGTAAATGCATAAAAATTATCGACATCATTATTCGGAACTCGATTAAACTTCCACAAGTTGATTTTTAATTCTTTTTCTAATCGATCACGCAAAGTTTCAAAGTCGTTCACACCATACAAAGTTAATGATTTCACACCCTCATCTTTCAATACTCCTTCCCAGATTAGAACGTGATCTACCCTCTCAAAATGGCTCTGACAAAATTCAATACATTCTGCTAGGAAGAGGTCATCAGTAAAAATTTGTTTATTCAGAAGGTCTATCAGTTTGATGAAAATTTCTATACTGTCTCTCTGACTTACATAATTCGTCCGATTGTTTCTGAATTCATTTACTAGTTTGGTTTTGACGAAATCAATCAGTATAGTTATTAATTTACCAATACTAACACCAGGCGGTGCATTGAATCCAGCGTTCTGTAACTTATACAGACAAAGACAACTTATTTCGAAAATTTTTCTATATTTCATAGTTGTGTCCTTGGTGATGGACTGGACTGAACTAACTTCATCACTATTGCTATTTTGTTCTTCTGATGATCGCATATAACAGTACGATTGAAAATGATCATTTTCCAATCGCAATAAATCCAATGCCGAAATTAAGTCGGGTTCACAATCAAGCACGAAAAAATTACGAGTATCTGCAGATAATATGTTATCTGATAGTTTAGACAGAAATCGTTTCAATAATATTAACGCATACTGGTATAAAAATGGACGATTATCTTCCTTTCTAATACGTTTCAACGCAGAAATCATACAATCTGCTAAGTATTCTATTCTCCAAAATTCAATATTGCTAGGGTTATATTCTCGCCTGCGTCTGCTTATTACCTGCCTAGCACTGGATTTATATAAATCTTCTGGAGATATGTTGCTTACAGCGTCCTCAAATATTTTTCTATCTTCATACGATTTTATCGTTAAAGCAACCGGTGTACCGAATAATTGTTCGTTATTACGAAATCTTTCATCATTCATGACTGATGGTAGCCGTGACATAATCTGATTAATCGCGCTAATCATCGTCATTCTATATGCTTGAACCAGTTCTTCATAGTTGACTACTGCTAAATGTTCGAAGAGGCCGCAAGTGGAACTAAAACCACAAATGACGCGAGAAAATCGAATTAAAAATTTGCATAAAGATTCAATAATTATATCATTTCTAACTGGTACCATATTCGTTATATTGGTTGTCTCTTCTTCAAGTGCATCTGAAATTATCGAATTAATTTCCGTTACCCCGTTATCTAAAGATGTAGCGGCATTATTTTGTTCTTGTTCTGTTTGAAAAAAACTAAAAAACGAAAAAACTTTTTCATTCAATACGCTAAGTTCTTCCTTTAATATAGCCATTAAATTCTGAACGTGCGTTGTCGTTTGCTTTATAAACGAAACTGGCTTTAGTAACTTTCTCATCATTAAATCATAATCGTTTAATATCGACTTTATATGACGGAAAATTACTTCGGCTCTGGGACACAACGAGTATAATATTGTCAGTCCAAAATCAGGAGCTAATTTCGTGAAAGCATCGAACGTGACAGTTGAAACTTCGCTGTTACTGCTGAGATTGTCCACCTTTGCTACATTGACAGTATTTCTCCTGGAGAGAGCTCCAGCCAATCGTTCACGCAGACTTTGTTTTTGCGTTTTTGTTAACGTTTTATTTATGTTTGCATTAGTACCGTTCATATTTGACAGTTTGTTAAATAATTGCCGCGCGTTGAGCAGTGTGCCGGAAACAAACAACAGCTGCAAGCAGAGTAGTCCCACGTCTATGAGTTCTAGTTCATTATTCGTCCATTTCAAAATTATGTTATGTACCGAATTACAAATTCCCAGTACATCTATAGCGATAATTGTTCCGTTTAACACCATTAAACCTCGGGCTGCGGCTACACCGTATCTTTCGGTCAACGAAGCAGCTTGCGCAGTAGCACCAGCTGCTCCAGCCGTTAAGGCAGTACTCGCTATATTGAACCACGCATTTCGAGACGAAGGTTCACTTAACCAAATCGACTGTCGATGACACTTACGATCATACAGTTTATACGTACTGCGAACAACATTATAACTTCCGGTTAGTGCCACTGTTCCTCCAACTATCGATAAACCAATTGGATTTGCAACAAAAAAAGAACCTATACCAGCACTCAAGCACGCAAATACACTAACAGTATCGGCCTGTCTTGCTACTCTACTTAATGTAGTTGAACTTGGCGATCGAGTTATTAACATTTCGTTTGAGCTCGTATAAATCCCGCCTTCAGGATAACAATATTGGCATGGCGGTAATCTGTTATTTGCCAAAAAATTTTCCCAATTCGAATAAATGCGAAACTGTGAATCGATAAATTTATAATTTTCTCCTAAAGACGAAAAACCAAATATGCAAACCGGCACTAAATTAGATATATTTGCATCTTTAGCTTCGGTACCGTATGAACCGTTATTGTCCCGTAGCTTGCATAGTAAGTATGTAATAGCCAAATAAATATGTGTATCGTTGTAATCGTTCAACACAGCATCAACGGCTGAGTTGATTAACGTTTGTGTTTCATTGGAATACAACGAAATAAAATCACTATTTTCATTATAACTGTCAGTAGAATTTTCACTATTTTCGGGAAGTCCACAAAAGCCATAGGCTATCATAGTTTTCAATTCATCCATATTATTCCGTAAATCAATGCGGTATTGGTGAGGAATTCGCATGTATTCTTGTTGCTTTCTTGCATCGCTTACCCATTGTTCGTCTCCCGACATTTTATCGCTCTATCCTGAAATTTATTAATCGATCAATCATGGTACCATTTAAAACGAAAAAATAATCCTATGATTAAACAAGTCGGTCAATTTTCCCATTAGTTCAATCAATACTCTAAAACAATTTAACTTTAAATTATTTATAATCTAAAATTATTTGTAATCTAAAATTAGTTACGAATGGGTGAAGCAATTTATAATCATTTTAAACTGATAATTAAATGTTTAAAACTTCCACAGCGATACTCATCGTAAATAATTTTTAAAATTTCGGCATAGCAACACTGATAAATGTATACTTAAATTAAACTGGAAACAAACAGTTAAGAACTGGCGACGTTTAATCACACTTTTACCGAAAATACAATACAATAATTAATTTTTCATTTAATTGTTAAAAATATCATTTATTATTGTCATTATTCGCGTATATTTATTTTAAAAAATATCGCAAATATAAAATTATACTTAACAGAATAGTTGAGAATTACATTATCGAAAAAGTTAACATATACCCACTTATAATAAATAACTTTTATCGGAAACAACTGTGTGTTTTTAAAAAGATATTTATTCGCTTAACGTTTCGACCAGCTTACACTGGCCATCATCAGAAGCAAAAGCGAATTAAATGTTCTTTTAGAAGAACACAGTTGTTGCCGAAAATTATTTATTACGAGTAATCACTGTGAAAGCTTTCAATATTTAATACACCCACTTAGTTATGAGAATGATTTTACCATCTTCATCTAACTTCAATTCCACGTGGTTCACAAACATGTAATGACAAAATACTTTTTAGTAATCTGTGAAGAAATACTTTTGGTTTTTTCGCTTATTTAGTTTACTACCACTATCAAGGAAACCAGCATATTTATATTTAACTTCCAAAAATGTTACCGTTAGAGTTCCGTGGTAAATCAAAAATCTATAATTATTATTTCTATTCGTATTAATTATTATAATTTGTGTGTAATTTTATTATACGAGAAATGATTTTATTCTCGAACGCAACATCGATATGCTCGCATGGTCACGTTTTACTGTCGAAAGCATCTCAGCGGAGAGTTTTAACGCGATTTAAACGTTATGTTGTGTCGACTAATACGCCTGTCGACCATGTTTAAATATTTTCATTTTCGGTGTAAATTTAAATTTATCGTTTATTCCGAACACGACGCGAAACGTCAAGAACTAAACCGTTTTTCTATTGGCTGCTGCGGTCGCAGCTAATAACCAATCACACGGCAGAGCGCCCTAGCAGCTGCTACATATAGACCTGGATTTTCATGCCACGAAACATTCGCCTTTTCAATTTGGCACGCATCTGTCGCATTTCCAGAACGACACCGGTCATGTTTTCGAGCGGTCAAGTTCAAATTTGGGCAGCACCGCTGTGCTGCAGATCGTCATTCACATCCCGAGTTTCGTACGCATCAGTCACGTCTCCAGAGCGACACCGGTCAGTGGCTCTTCAGCACTCCAGTTCCTGTTGGGGCAGTACAACAGTGCTGCAGTACAAGCAGCTCTTTTCAGAACTACGCGTCTTCGCGGTGTACGCCAGCGTTGTTTTCTACAGCATCATCGCTGTTTCGACTTTACGAATTGATTATTCTAGTCAGTTGTTTGCTTTCCGGTTCCCGTTAGGCAGCATCCTCGCTTTCGGTATCCATATTTCTTTTAATGCATACAGCTTTATGAAATATATTCTTCTTATTTCCAATCCGTCGATCATTTGACATGGTCCTCCGGGGAACTACTCTTCGCCTTAGTCATCCAGACCGCATTGCCGTAGCAGCAATCCGCCAGCTCTGGAGCGAGACTTGAATAACCGAAGCGAAGGGACGCCTAACTATTTGTTATCATATTAATATTACTATGTTAAATCGACGATTTAGATTTGTAATAATTATTTAACTATGACCTACACCAAATTTTTTGTAATGATCAACAACGAAAAAAACGCACAAAATACAAACATTAAGAACAGAACCTCCTCCAAACAACAGATTTTTCAATGATTTTTTACAAAAAACTGAAAGTACTTATTGCAATAATACAATAATATTGACGTTCAAATGAATACAAAAAAAAACAAATAGAGGCGCTAGAGGTGCTCGCGAACTTGGCTCTTAGAATTTGTGCCGCGGAACGCCCAGGTCCTTGTAGTTAACTAAAATCAACGAAATAAAATTTTTCATTAAAGGAAGTTATTTGACTTTGTATGAACCTACATTTTGCAAAAAACCGTGAAAATCTAAGGTCAAAAAGAAAAAAAAAAACACTTTTTTTAAAAATAAACAAATCGTTAAGAACAATATTTACTATAGCAATTTATACGACATTTTAGGTTTTTGCAAAGGCCAATAAGTTAAATAATACCTGTACAAAATTCCAAGTTGTTTGCTTCATTACTTTGTGAGTTACATTCCACGGCGCCTCGGAAAAAAAAAAATTGCATTTTGAGAAAAACACATCGAAAAGGACACACATACATCCAACTCCTCTAACGCAATCAATTTCTGCATCTCTACTCTCAGCAGTACTTAAAATTACGTCAAATTAGGGTCCCCATGATTTCACGATGCTCTGTTTGAGGAGCCCTACGATGAAGAAGAAAAACTCCCAACTGTACGAAAAACGACGGTTACGAATTTTTCTTTACAGTCGTCGCAAGTAACTCCCAGTATTCAAAAAGTAAACCAGCAAACTTGTTTAGCTAAGAAATTAAAAGGCAGAGAAAGGCCGTAAAGGGCGCGCGCTCATTTACCTGCTCTTGGTACTTTTGAAGCACATCATTTCTCGGTAACTTCTTAGATATACATATATATATATATATATATATATGCATAATTATTGATGTACAAATAAAATTAGTAATTTCTTTTTTTTGAAAAAATATAATAACGTCAAATAAGTTTGTCCCCTGTGTGTCGCACTACATAATCTTGAAAAAAGATTTAAAGCCGTCCGGGGGTGTGGCGAATTACAACACCGGCACTGCACACTCGTATATCACACACATCTGGAAAGTGTTAAACAATAAAATGTGAAATCAATCAGGCGCCACAAACTCACACGACGGCGAATCATTTTTTGCTACAACCTATCTCTTAGGCGGAATTCTTTGTCCCGTGAAATAAGAAGAAAGATTCAGCCCCTAACATATCCTATTTTAAAGAGAACACGTGTCTGAAAATGCCAAAAATATTCTTGTCGGCATCTTTAATAGTCTGCTGCAACAGGGTTTGGTTCCGAAGGACTGGAAGCGGTTTCATGTGTGCCCTATTCTGAAACCCGGGAAGTCTCCTGCTCAAGCATCTTCTTATCGGCCAATTTCCTTGGCTCCTTGCCTATAAAAAAAAGCGTTTGAACTGGTTATAAAGAATCGCTTAGTATGCTTGAAAATAACAACATCTTTCCGCGCAATATATTCCGGTTTCGTCCAGGTTTAAGGACTTTGGATTGAATTGTTAGCTTCTTAAATGACGTTTACCACTCGTTCATTAATAGGGAATTTCTTCTGGCCACATTATTAAATGTTAAGGGAGCTTTTGATAATGTATCCATTCGTATCCTGTTTTTAAGCCATTAACTGAGTTACGAATACCAAATCTCACAGTAATAACTCTGTGTAAATTATTTTCAAAAATACTGCTTATTTCCTTAACCTTGTTTCTAAACGAGCGGATCTGCGTGCAGTTTTTATCGGGGACTTGCTCAAAGATCGGTTTTGAGTCATTTATTGTTCAACATTTATATCAGATCAATCCTTTGTGCCCAACTACCCTCTGCATCAAATAATTTATCATACGCGGACGATGTTGTTGTATATAGTAGAGATAAAAATCTTTCTTATTGTATACGGGGGATAATCAATTCTCCGTAAACGTTTCCCATAATGCCTTTTAACGGATTAGCTTGGACTTGTCTGCACCCAAATCGTGTGTTGCGTTACTTACTCTTAGGCTTTATTCTCTAGCGGATATAATAATTAAAATGCACAATCAAAACATTATTCTAAACAAGTGAGATATCCGGGCACATATCTAGACACTCCAGATTAACTTGAGGCATTCCATATGCAGACCTTGCTCCAACAGCTACCCGAGACTTTTAATCCGTCGAAAAGCGATTAGCAATACTTCCCGGGGAGGCGACACAAAGACCTTAGGTCTTCTTTATAAAACTATTATTTGGTCTAAACTCGATTACGGTGCGATTTTTTATGGATCGGCTTCAAAGCCGCTTCTGGGTAGGTTAGACGTTCTGCAGAATCTAGGATTGAGGCTTATAACAGGGAATGTTAGATCGGCCCTTGCTATAAATCTTCACAGATGGAATCTAAAATTCCTCCCCTACAGATAAGAAGATCTCCTACTGGTTGGTCGATTTTTAATTAAATAATGCAGCTTCCGCCAACCATTAATATTAATAAAAAAACTTCATTAAAATTTCAAACGAATATTCGTACAGCGTAAAAAACCGCTTTTAATTAAAAATGTCAATCGGTACCGCTCATATTGCCCAGCCCTTGTGCTGCCATCTAGGTATTTCATTTTCCCTAGTATAATTATCAATTCAGTTAAAATAGACGTAAATTTGGACTTCTTGAACAACTTAAAAAAAGTGTAATTTTTATCTCAATTGTTCGTGCTCTAGATATAATATTCGAGGGCGCAAAGATAATTCACAAACAACTTTTGCATTTTAACAGGAGACATGGAAATTTCCTGATTGGCTTGGTTGTAATTCACGAAATTTCTCGGTTTTTCCTCGACTGCTATTCCAAAGAAACGGAAATCGATTTATCATCTATAATTAAAATAGCTAATGATATAAAAGCGCTTTAATAGAAGAAATCATTCCTTCGATGATGTATCGAAATTTCATAAAACTGCTCTGCTCCCCGTAGGAGATCTTGCATAGCAAGTAAATGAATGGATTAAGATACGGAAAATGACAAGATTTCAATAAAATCGAGAAAATAAATTCACCAATGGTCAAAACATTATACACCATGGTTAGTATTCGTTCTTTTCCTTTATCAGTTTATTCCATAACTAAAACACAAATTTATAAAAAATAAAACTAATCTTCTGCAAGTTATTTCAGCTCGCAATATCGTAAATCTGAAAGTATAATAAACGAAAGCGCAGAAAAAACGTTTTTACAATTCTGACAAAAAACGTGAACGTATTCTGTGAAAATATTGTCCTGAAAAAATTTTTGCTATGGAAATTAACGGTTGATGCAAAAAATTCACCTCCATTCATCGTCGGTTTTACGGATCATTGCGATAAAGTATTCAAATATGTAGATGCTTTCAAAAGCTGGTGCTATGTTAGCTGTAAAATTGTTGCTTGAGCGAAATTTTTCGGCTATGAAAGATGTAAAATAATAGATGCGAAATTCAGTAAGAGAAAGCAGTACTCAATGCAGACGTAACTGTGAATTGAAAGGAAATAACATAATACTTTTGCTCTCCCCGAAGAAAAAAAAACAAATAAAAACAAAAAAAGGAGTTCACATTGTACAT